>CM077194.1:13668558-14868558 GCA_039654625.1 Rhinogobio ventralis
TAGTTGCTTCAATGCATTTAGGGGTGTGGTCCTGGTCAAGACAATCTCCTGAACTCCAAACTGAATGTCAGAATGGGAAAGAAAGGTGATTTAAGCAATTTTGAGCGTGGCATGGTTGTTGGTGCCAGACGGGCCGGTCTGAGTATTTCACAATCTGCTCAGTTACTGGGATTTTCACGCACAACCATTTCTAGAGTTTACAAAGAATGGTGTGAAAAGGGAAAAACATCCAGTATGCGGCAGTCCTGTGGGCGAAAATGCCTTGTTGATGCTAGAGGTCAGAGGAGAATGGGCCGACTGATTCAAGCTGATAGAAGAGCAACTTTGACTGAAATAACCACTCGTTACAACCGAGGTATGCAGCAAAGCATTTGTGAAGCCACAACACACACAACCTTGAGGCAGATGGGCTACAACAGCAGAAGACCCCACCGGGTACCACTCATCTCCACTACAAATAGGAAAAAGAGGCTACAATTTGCACGAGCTCACCAAAATTGGACAGTTGAAGACTGGAAAAATGTTGCCTGGTCTGATGAGTCTCGATTTCTGTTGAGACATTCAGATGGTAGAGTCAGAATTTGGCGTAACAGAACGAGAACATGGATCCATCATGCCTTGTTACCACTGTGCAGGCTGGTGGTGGTGGTGTAATGGTGTGGGGGATGTTTTTTGGCACACTTTAGGCCCCTTAGTGCCAATTGGGCATCGTTTAAATGCCACGGCCTGCCTGAGCATTGTTTCTGACCATGTCCATCCCTTTATGACCACCATGTACCCATCCTCTGATGGCTACTTCCAGCAGGATAATGCACCATGTCACAAAGCTTGAATCATTTCAAATTGATTTCTTGAACATGACAATGAGTTCACTGTACTAAAATGGCCCCCACAGTCACCAGATCTCAACCCAATAGAGCATCTTTGGGATGTGGTGGAACGGGAGCTTCGTGCCCTGGATGTGCATCCCACAAATCTCCATCAACTGCAAGATGCTATCCTATCAATATGAGCCAACATTTCTAAAGAATGCTTTCAGCACCTTGTTGAATCAATGCCACGTAGAATTAAGGCAGTTCTGAAGGCGAAAGGGGGTCAAACACAGTATTAGTATGGTGTTCCTAATAATCCTTTAGGTGAGTGTATATATATATATATATATATATATATAAACCATATATATATATATATATATATATATATATATATATATATATATATATATATATATATATATATATATATATAAACCATATATATATATATATATATAAACCATATACAGGGAGTGCAGAATTGTTAGGCAAATGAGTATTTTGACCACATCATCCTCGTTATGCATGTTGTCTTACTCCAAGCTGTATAGGCTGGAAAGCCTACTACCAATTAAGCATATTAGGTGATGTGCATCTCTGTAATGAGAAGGGGTGTGGTCTAATGACATCAACACCCTATATCAGGTGTGCATAATTATTAGGCAACTTCCTTTCCTTTGGCAAAATGGGTCAAAAGAAGGCCTTGACAGGCTCAGAAAAGTCAAAAATA
Organism: Rhinogobio ventralis; assembly: GCA_039654625.1. Classification (NCBI taxonomy): domain Eukaryota; kingdom Metazoa; phylum Chordata; class Actinopteri; order Cypriniformes; family Gobionidae; genus Rhinogobio; species Rhinogobio ventralis. The sequence goes on from CM077194.1 coordinate 13,670,104, forward strand.
GTGAGATATATTGCAGAGGGATGCAGCAGTCTTAAAATAGCCAAGCTTCTGAAGCGTGATCATCGAACAATCAAGCGTTTCATTCAAAATAGTCAACAGGGTCGCAAGAAGCGTGTGGAAAAACCAAGGCGCAAAATAACTGCCCGTGAACTGAGAAAAGTCAAGCGTGCAGCTGCCAAGATGCCACTTGCCACCAGTTTGGCCATATTTCAGAGCTGCAACATCACTGGAGTGCCCAAAAGCACAAGGTGTGCAATACTCAGAGACATGGCCAAGGTAAGAAAGGCAGAAAGTCGACCACCACTGAACAAGACACACAAGCTGAAACGTCAAGACTGGGCCAAGAAATATCTCAAGACTGATTTTTCTAAGGTTTTATGGACTGATGAAATGAGAGTGAGTCTTGATGGGCCAGATGGATGGGCCCGTGGCTGGATTGGTAAAGGGCAGAGAGCTCCAGTCCGACTCAGACGCCAGCAAGGTGGAGGTGGAGTACTGGTTTGGGCTGGTATCATCAAAGATGAGCTTGTGGGGCCTTTTCGGGTTGAGGATGGAGTCAAGCTCAACTCCCAGTCCTACTGCCAGTTTCTGGAAGACACCTTCTTCAGGCAGTGGTACAGGAAGAAGTGTGCATCCTTCAAGAAAAACATGATTTTCATGCAGGACAATGCTCCATCACACGCGTCCAAGTACTCCACAGCGTGGCTGGCAAGAAAGGGTATAAAAGAAGAAAATCTAATGATATGGCCTCCTTGTTCACCTGATCTGAACCCCATTGAGAACCTGTGGTCCATCATCAAATGTGCGATTTACAAGGAGGGAAAACAGTACACCTCTCTGAACAGTGTCTGGGAGGCTGTGGTTGCTGCTGCACGCAATGTTGATGGTGAACAGTTTAAAACACTGACAGAATCCATGGATGGCAGGCTTTTGAGTGTCCTTGCAAAGAAAGGTGGCTATATTGGTCACTGATTTGTTTTTGAATGTCAGAAATGTATATTTGTGAATGTTGAGATGTTATATTGGTTTCACTGGTAAAAATAAATAATTGAAATGGGTATAAATTTGTTTTTTGTTAAGTTGCCTAATAATTATGCACAGTAATAGTCACCTGCACACACAGATATCCCCCTAAAATAGCTAAAACTAAAAACTACTTAAAATATTGATACAAAAATATTCAGCTTTGATATTAATGAGTTTTTTGTGTTCATTGAGAACATGGTTGTTGTTCAATAATAAAATTAATCCTCAAAAATACAACTTGCCTAATAATTCTGCACTCCCTGTATATATATATATAAACCATATATATATATATATATATATATATATATATATCTCTGGAAAAAGAATAAGAGACCACTTAACATTGATTTCTCCAGGGCTGTATATATACTATAGGATCATGTGACACCGAAGACTGAGTAATGATGCTGAAAATTCAGCTTTGCATCACAGAAATTTATTATATTTTAAAAGTATATTCAAATAGAAAACCATTATATTAAATTGTAATAATATTTCACAATATGACAGTTTTTTCTGTATTTTTAATCAAAATAAATGCAGGCTTGATGAGAAGATTCTTTTCAAAAACATTCAAAATAGTAAAGTTTCCAAAATGTTGACCGGTACTGTATATATGTATGTACAATATGTATATGTGTGTGTGTGTGTGTATATATATATATATATATACACACACAGAGTAAATATATATAGTAAATATTATTTATTCTCAAGCAATATTCTCATCAGTGTTCTATCAGCTGACATATTTAAATCCAGCATATTTTGTGTATGAACCCATACAGTAGCCTAGTGAAATACATATCCATATTTTCACGTGATCTGACAGTTTACTTTATTAAATATCAAAAATCTAAAAGGTGTGGATTATACCTGATACCTAGATGAACACTTTACAGTTGGTTTTATGACTGTAAGTCATTCTCTTCAAATGTTAGTTAGAAACGTGTATACCAATGTCGTTTGTAACTTTAGAGTAACTTTAGGTCCCTAAATTCACGAATATCGAACGTCCAACGTCAAGCCAAATTTATGCCAGTCACATCAGATGTGCTATGGTTCTGCTGTGATCTTTGTTTGAAACTATATTCGCTGCTGAAATAAAACAAAAACAGTCAATCACTGTATGATGAATGAATCTCCTACGTACACTTCCAGTCAAAAGTTTGAGAACGGAAGTCTTTTCTGCCTCACCAAGGCTGCATTTATGTTTTCAAAAATACAAAAAAAAGAATTTGAATATATTTTAAAATGTCATTTATTACTGTGATGCAAAGCTGAATTTTGAGCATCACTACTCCAGTCTTCAGTGTCACATGATCCTTCAGAAATCATTCTAATATGCTGATTTGCTGCTCAAGAAACATTTATGATTATTTTCAATGTTGAAAGCAGTTGAGTAAAAAAAATTTTTAGGATTCTTTGATGAATAGAAAGTTCAAAAGAACAGTATTTATCTAAAATAGAAAGCTTTTGTAACATTGTAGAACAAGATTTTTTTTGGGGGGGGGGGAACTTAAAGAAATTAATACATTTATTGAAAATATAGACATTTATAATGTTGCAAAAGCCTTATATTTCAGATAAATGCTGTTCTTTTAAACTTTCTATTAATTAAATAATCCTGAAAAGAAAATATTGTACACAACTGTTTTCAACATTGATAATAATAATAAATGTTTCTGAAGGATCATGTGACACTGAAGACTGGAGTAATGATGCTGAAAATTTAGCTTTGAATCACAGAAATAAATTGCATTTTAAAATAGAAAAAAGTTATTTTAAATTGTAAAAATATTTCACAATAATACTGTTTTTGCTGTATTTTGGATCAAATAAATGCAGGCTTGATGAGCAGAAGAGTCTTCTTTCAAAAACATTGAAAATAGTAATGTTTCCAAACTTTTGACCAGTAGTGTACATCCTATGTACATCTCTGCTTTGAGTGCAGATTTCAGTGAGTGAGAGCGCGCTCTGAACAAATCTCCAGCGTTTCAGCGACGACTAATCTGAATGCCTCTTCTGATTATTAGACATTGCATTCATAAGCTCAAAAGAATCACTTGTGATTGGTTATAACCCGCAACATGATTATAACAGGTGCATATATTATATATATATATATATATATATATATATATATATATATATATATATATATATATATAAAAATAATAGATGATAGAAAGAAGGTCATACGCCTTTAAGTGCAATTAAATACTGTAGTTCACCTGTGTTTGTGATTTGCAGCAGACTCCAGGCAGCTGATCCTGCACACTGACTGTCTGACGACGTGTTGAGCATCATTGCAACCGCAGTACCTGCCAACAACCGTGTATCTCTGCTGGAAACCTGAGAAACACCATTAAATGAAACAAAATTAGATTGCTAGACACAATAACTTTTTAACTTTCATTTTTTTGTTTTCCCCAAAAATATAGTTGCGATCACGAGCACAAACCTGTCCTAAGATAATGCTCATCAAGAACTCCAAAATCTCTCTCACACTCATATTTACACTGTCTTTACTGTAGACCAACAGGGCCACCTGCCCTGGCAGCAGCTGAAACACCTGCAAACAAACCTGAGAACAACACAACAGGTCCAACGAGTATCCAGATTCACATCAATTGTTTAATTAATGCAGTAAAGCTTCAAAAAGGTGGGTGTTACAATAACTAAATATCCACCTTGACAGTCTGGTAGCACAACGGTCCATTTCTGGCTTCTTCATCTGGCATAACAACAGGAATCAGCTCAGCGATTTTACTAAGCAGGGTGGGGCATTCTGTCTTCAGAACCTCTCGTCCCATAGTGCTGTCCTCCAAGAACATGCAGGCTGTCATGGGACACACACCACAACTATTGCAACACAACCAATATGACTATATAAAAAGCTCTGTAAAATAGAAGTGAACTTAAGCACGCTCTACCTGTCTGAAGATCTTTTAATGTAAACACCTGCAAAACAACAACAAAAAAAAGGTTATCCATCAAAATGAATAGCTTTAATATTTGTTATATGTAATATTATTTCATACCTGTTTTTGGTGCAAAATGTTCAGCAGGTATTGTTTGACTTCTTCAAAGACAATGGAGTAGTTTATTTCAGCCAAGACCTGCAGAATCTGTAAAAGAAGGTGTTGTTTTAAGGAAAACCAACAAACAGGAATAATAAATAAAAAAAACCCTAATGTTAAAGTAAAGGTGGAAATTACTTGGTCCAATTTTCGGCAGACAGATGAAATGGTCACAGCCTCTAACTGTAAGGCCAAAAGAAGCTGAGCAAATTGGTAAAGAGCAGCAGACTGTAAGGAATGAAGTGCTTCTTTTGGGATCTTCTGTAGGATCTGTGAAGCCTCCTCCAGGGAGCGCTCTCTGCTTCGTTTGCCTGTACTCCTGCCAATAAAAAAAGACTGTGCTCACATCATAAACTGTGCAGTGCATTACAATAAAATATGGGTATTTCTTCAACTATGGGCTCTTTTTGCAGTGTGTTTAATGGCATCTAGAACATTCTTGTCTTGCTAAAGCTAATTTCATAATAGTGTTACTTATAATTATAAGCAAATAATTCAAATCAAAGCACACACACAATTTTGTAAAATATATATATATATATATATATATATATATATATATATATATTAGTTGCAATTAAAATTATTCAACCCCCAGAGACTGTAATAATTTACAAATGTAGGCTTTTCTAACATACAGTGACAATGTCAATATGTAATGTCATGCTTTTGAGTTACGGATTTTATATATTACGGGATGTCATAATTATTCAACCCCTATTTAACGCTGCTGTTTTTAAGTCACTTATTTGTATTGTATGGTACAAAATTGTGTTAAAACACAGTTAAGCCTTCGGAAACTCTATAACAAAACTGAATTAGCTTGTGCCGTTACACATACATGCATTTAGCTCATGCATGTGCTAAAGTTGAGTAGCAAATACGGCCAAATCAAAAGAGTTCTCACAAAAGCTATAGAGAACAAATTTTTACATTAGAAAGTCTATGGCTTACAAGAAGATTTCCAAAACACTAAAAGTTCCTAGAGACTCAACTGGCAGCCTTATTCATAAGTTTAAAATTTGTTGTACCAGAAAACCATTGATGGTTTTGAAGAAAAAGCACAATATCATTAAGGGGAATAAAATGTTTGATCACAGCAACTGAGAAAAACCCCTTTGCAAAACCTTGCATTTAAATGCAGAGCATAAGAAGAACACTAGAAAAGCATGGCCTTCATGTTGGGACATCTTGCAGAATGCCACTCTTGACCATGAAGAACATAAAAGGCCGATTTGAATATGCTAAAATTCATTTGGATAGACCTGTGGAGTTCTGGAATAGTGTTTTATGGAGTGATATGACCACACTGGAACTTTTTGGACCCATGGATCCACAGTATGTCTGGTGCAAAAAAGGCAAAGCATATGAGCAGAAGAACACCATCTTCATGTTCAAATACGAAGGCGGTTCAGTAAAAAGGACATCATGAATTCTTTGAAGTATCAAGTCATTTTGGCAAAGATGGTGATGCCTTCGGTGCAGAGACTGAAGCTTGATGATCAACAGACTTTCCTGAAGGACAGCCATCCCAAAGTATGCATCCAAATCTACTTAAGCTTGGTTCAGGGATCAGTCGTAGAATGTTCTTGAGTGGCCTATACAGTCTTCAGATTTAAATCTCATTGAAAATATTTGGTGGAATTTGAAGAAAGCAGTGGCAACGTGAAAACCAAAGATTATCAGTGATCTGGAAGCTTTTTTAAGCGAGGAATGAGCCAAGATTGCAGAGGTTACAGAAGCTTCTAAGCACATACAGACAGCGTTTATTGGAGGTTATAAAGAATAAAAGATTCTGCACAAAATTGGACTTTTGGGGGTTGAATAATTTTGAACACGAATGTTTAGAGCCAATTTGCTTTTTTTTATTTTTATTTCTCATCAACTTTATGTTCTCAGAATCACTCAAATGTGTATTAATAAACTTTCTATAATAGTTTACTGATGCCATTGTTGAATTGTTTTTATAAAATGTTGTTCATGGCAGCAAAATATCTTGCATATATATATTCACAAGATTAAGTAATATTAATATTTTGAGACTAAGTTTTTACATTATATGACAAAATTGCAGCTTGGAATAAAAACCTAGTAGTACAGTGAAATTCAAAGCAGGTTTAAAGAGGCACTCGTTCCAAATCTAATGAAGTTTACTTCATCAAATGTAACAACAAAATAGCATGAAACAGTACTTATTAATTAAGAAAATGTTATTAAACGTATTTTCCTACACAATAGCTCCCTACCTGCCATTTTCTGTGAGCTTCTGCAGGAAAACCCTTAGCTTGTCTTTGACATCAGATGATATTTGATCCTCTAAAACGATATATTTCATAACTGCATCAGCTTGCCCCGAAGAAAAGTTTATAATCGTCATAGTTGCGAGTTTCAGACTTGTCAACTCAAAACGGTGTACACAGCTCCATGTGTAAACCCAGTCTCATTCTACTGTGAGATACAGTGTCGTCTACATGATTAGCGCACGCATGCGCCCCCTACCTGCACGACTGTATGATAATCTACCGTGCGTAGCTAATGGCTACAGTATCAGACTGTAAACACTATCTCTGATGCCACCACAATACGTAAAAAAAACAGTCCTCAAAGATTAATTGCTATGTTTTTCCCGCAAACTGACTAGTTGAGGGTTAAAAAGTGGCTATTGTTTAATTGAATGTTGCATTAGCTTTAAAGAGGACAGATTGTCTTATGCTGGTTTAGCTAACATAGCATGTATCTGTTATACACTATAATATCCGCACTTTTGTGCTTTTTGATATTGAAATGGATGAAACGGAGGAGGTATTGCATGGATGTGAAGAGGTTGGATGGAAAAACGGTTCTTATAACAGGTAACTACTTTTGGCTTCATATCTCTGGCAGTGTAACGTGATTGACAGCTACTGAATGTTGATTCAGGTTATACATGCAAGCAATTGATATGGATTGCATACCTTCTTTTCTTTGCATATTAAAAGCCAAATCTTAATCTAAAGCTAAAACACATCGGTTATTATGATATGAGTCATGTAATTCTGTTATTCTTTATATAGATTATTCTGTATAGATAGCACACATACGTCTCCAAGATGTCTGTTGAAGAGCAGTTCATCTGGAAAGCATCTGATGTGTACAAACATATGATAAACATATTTAAAAAGTCAGTTTTACATGCATTCTAAATCATAAACATATTAAAAATGTCTATTTAACATCTGACAGATGAGCAAACACTCTAAAAATACATCTTGCAGATGAAAACACACACATCAAATAGACATCTCCGAGATCTACGTGTGCTATCATCAGGGTCATTCATTCCTATTATGAATGAGATGTTTGGTGACTGTATGTTTCAGGTGGAAACTCTGGTATTGGGAAGGAGACTGCTGTGGCTCTGGCTTTGCGAGGTGCTCGTGTGATCATCGCCTGCAGAGATGAGGAGAAAGCGAGAAAGGCCGTTCGAGAGATCAAAGCCAGGAGCCACAATATGAATGTGCTACATATGGAGGTCGACCTGGCCAACATGAGATCCATACGAGAGTTCTGCAAAACCTTCTTACAAAAGGAGAAGCGGCTGGATATTTTGATCAATAATGCAGGTGATGATATATATACATTTTCACAGTATAAATTGGGTCTTTATACATGAAAATATATAACTATCCCTCACACAAGGATAATCATATTTGGGGGGTCTATGGCAGCTAAAAGATTGAAAACCCCTAGTCTGAATGGCTGTCTTGTTTGGCTCAAAATTGTTATTTCCCCTCAGGAATGCCCAGCGTTCTTGACTGGACCGATGACAATTTCTCTATGTGCTTTGGCGTGAACCACCTGGGCCACTTCTTACTGACGAACCTTCTTCTTCTGAGGCTGAAAGAGAGCTCCCCGAGCAGGGTGATCAATCTCACCTGCTCCAGCTACAAGTACCAGAAACTGGACTTCCAAGATCTCAACTACAATCTGTTTCCGTTCTTCACCTACTGCCGCAGCAAGCTGGCCAACATTTACTTCACACATGAGCTAGCTCGCATGACGGAGGGGAAAGGAGTGACTGCGTTTGCCGTTCACCCTGGTGAGATATAAAATATCGCCTGACTTTCTCATTTGACTGGCGCCCCTTAGTATCAGCAGTAATAATAATGATCTTTACCTTAGCATGGACCACTAATTATCTGAACTGATCATTGTGAAGTTCATTCATTGTGTCTTTTGTCTTCAGGTTACGTTCAGAGTAGCTGGACCTCTCATTACTCGATTCTGTACCGGATCCTTGTGCAGGTGGTGATGTTCATGTTTTTTGTTTCGTGTGAGGCCGGGGCGCAGACGGTGGTCTATTGCGCCGTATCAGACGAGGTGCTCCCGCACAACGGAGGATATTTCACTGACTGTCGGCCGGCTCCTCTGCGAGCCTTCGCTAGAGATTCTGGAGTAGCAAAAAAACTCTGGGAGGCCAGTGAGAGACTAGTTAAACTGGCCTGATTATGATATATAGATAAGATATAGAATGTCTTTTTTTGTTGTTGTTTTCATTTTTTGTAAGCTGACTGATTCTTTGTTATTTATGGAACAGTGTTGTACGAATGTGATTTTTATGACACACTGGATTGAATTTTGACTGTGTGTGCTTTGTTTTTTTACATCATAGTTTATTTTCTTGTGACTGTGGTTATGAAACATTTTTATTAACTGCTTTAATTAGCGAAGACTGCAAATAGGTCACCACAAATTCCATTTAAGAAGATGGAGGTTGGCCATTTATAAATGCAAAATCAAAGCCTGAAAACACACAAATCTAGCAGAACCACTAATGTTACATAAATGCATTAGGTTTATCCAAAGTCATTTACATTTGCTTTTGCATTCATACATTTTATCACTTCATGTCAAAGGTGAACATTTGAAACTTAAAAAAGAAAAACAATGTTGATTTCCCCCAGGGTACACTTTTTAATTAAAATGTGTAATAACACCAATTGAAAATAAAGGTAAAAATGAATGATAAAAATGAAGATTTCCATTTGCAGTACAGTTTACTTAGTAGTTTACAAATGTTTTCCAAAATCTTCAATGGACAGACTGATGCTAACATGCTTGCTGGTATGTTGACTTCTACTCAAGCACAACACAAATTTCTATGATTTCAAAGGTTTTACTTTTTCCAGGCTTAGATTTGACAGTTTTAAACAGTCGGGTTCCGGAAATAAATATACCATTAATTTTCTCCATAGGGGAACTGATTTTTAATACCCTAAAATATACCTACTGAGAGCAACAAGGTTGTTAATTGATGATATATGCATTTGTTCAAGACATCAGCCTACATTATTTCAACTCATTTGTAAATAATCATGTTTAACAGCAGAATTCCTGGTAATCATGCAAAACTCCAGTCTGTGTGGATGTAAACAATACCCTGAAATAATATAAAAAGCAGCAGTCTAGGTTTTTAAATCAAGTCAAAACATATTTGAAAATGACAGTAACATAGTTGACAGGTAACATAGTTGACAATTTCATTATTTTGCCTCATAATTTTAATGGCAGGCCTTGTCTAGCCAACCAAACATTTTAATATTTATTTAAAAACAAAATCACAAAAAATATTGCAAACCATAACAATGTACCCAAAATATACTCATTATATGCTAATATACATAATATGCTGCTCAATAGGTCATTGGAGATCAAATACAGAAAACAATTAAGAGGATATTTACCATAATGCATAAAAAATATTTGCAGCAGAAGAAACTTACATCACATGATGCTTGTTACATGTTTTTGGGATACATTTTTAGTATTCAGGGAGTGTTTGATTGGTAACATAGTTGACAAAATTTTATTTGAATAAAATTTAATATTTTATTATTTTATTTAATTTTAACAATCTATTTTTCCAATGTATTTAGATTATAGAAATAAATGTAATATAGATAATCCTGATGAATAGATAATCTATTTTTTATCCATTATTTTGAACTCAAGACCCACTCATTTCAAAATGTGGACATAGCAAAAACGTAATTTAAGGGACATAAAGGCAATTTCAAGCAAACTAGGCAAAATAGGATGCGTAAAATATTGGTGTTAGATTATTGTATTCATCCTCTTAATGAATAAAATACATTTCTGAAGAAAATTGTTAGAAAAAATATAATTACTGTCAATGGACATTAAATGTACCTTGAATTATAGTTTTTAAAGGTGCAGTGTGCGATTTCACTCTAAGGGGACCCGTGGTGTATGTAGATAGAAATGGCTCATTCTAAGGTAATAAAAACATAACGGTACATTAAGTAAGTTCTTTATACTCCACTGAAAACATAGTTATGTATATTATATTGCATTTCTGTCAGTAGATAGATCCTCATAAATGCTACACACTGCACCTTTAAATCCTTAAGTCATTGAGTACACTCTTCTAAGTTTGTAATGTTGTAATTCACCTTTGGTGTAACTCTTTACCTAAGACTTTTTTTTAAAAAAAAGTCCAAAACCAAGGTCGCTAAAAAAGTGAATGGGCAACGTTGCATTCTCTTTTTCAGTTTTTCTTATGATGGGGGAACCCTTTAAAATATTTTGCTTATCAATCTTCAAGAAACATGCACACAATTCTTCAGTATTTAAATCATCTCATTTATTTATATCGTTTGAACACATTTGCTTAAGTCAGGGAATACACAGAGCATGTTTGAGAACAGAGCAATAACAAGAGTAAGAATCATCAGAAATCAAAGAGAACATTATCTTATACAGAAAAAACAAAACTAACAGAGGGCTACTGTGAGAAAACTCAACTTCAGAGAAACTATCCGGTACTGTTTCCAGTCAGAGAAATGATACGACGGGTGGAATGGAAACAGTCAAATGTTGTTGGAGCAGGTGGAAATACTCTGGTTCTCTGTTATCTACTGAGCTGTTATATTGTTAAATTATACTGATATAAGTCAGAAACAATCCACTATTTGATTGACCGTTCAGGTTTGGTGAGCATCCGCAAAGCACAAACAGCAGAACTATGTCTGCCGATACAAATTTAGCTTAAAGTGATTTTGAAAAACCCATGCATATTTAGCTAATATTGCAAGTGCTTCTCTGAAGTCAAGCAGTCTCATACTAATGAGTAATCTTATAGTTGTTAATATAAATATCAGTCACCCTGCATTGACAACAATGAGCTTAATACAAAAGCATGCCGTAGAAATATCACCATTTCCATAATCTTAATATCATCGACATTTCGTAGCTATAGCTTCGTCATTTACACTGCCATTGTCAGCTTCATTTTGGGACAAATATATATATATATATATATATATATATATATATATATATATATATATATATATATATATATATATATATATATATATATATATATGCACTTAACAAAGCTGGTAAAAACAGATTAGAGAAAGGTTTAGGTAAACCAGCATTCAATAGAAAAATTAAATCAAAAAGAGAAATAACACCAAACCTAGTGTTCAAGTGACTGTCATGCAAAGAAATTCCAGCTGAAATGCAAGTAAACTGCAGTTTCAACGTGTCCTGTTTTAATAGTGATGTGCACTTTCACTCGTTAACATGTTTATTTTCGTTGCTAAACACACAGAACAGTACACTTTTTACATGCTGTTTAATTTTATTATTATTTTTTGTCATTTTGTCTTTTTTAAGGGAGTAGACAGGCGTGAAACTTATATAAACACAGGTGAAGTCTTGCATGAGATAAAGCATCCAAGAATGAGACGCAACTGTAACAGAAGCAGAACACCGGAGCACAAACACACGCACACGTGCCTCACGCGGTCGTTTTGTTTGAAAGAAGTATTTTGATTGGATTTGAAAAATTCCCTTTTTATTCTCTTGAAAGGCGGTTCAGACAATTTCTTTCAAAGATCAGTAGTCATCATCGATATGACATGTGGCTCAAAGATAGTTTGTTTGAACATGAAACTAAGTGTGCGATGCACACAAACTTAAGAAGCACGTAAGCTGCGATAATATAACCAAATAAATAAATACAACCTGAGGACACAATCAGTATACGAGTCTATATAAGGTCAATAAAATAGTCACATGACTCAGGTGATCACGTCCGTTCACCATGATTACAACCCTTCAAAAGTAGACTGAAACCAGTATAAAGTTGCACAAGGTGTGACATACACTTCATAAACTATCTTCTTAAATATAAAACTATTGCTACCAATTTTGACTACGAACCTTCACATAATTCTTCGAAAGGTCTTTACACACCTTGCACTTTGCCCATCCAAAGGGTAAACAATCTTTAAAAACGATCCAAGGTAACAAATTTCACTCTCCTTAAAAGTCTCGCACACCGACGACAAAATATATATAAACTCTCAAAAATAGAACGAGTAATATTGATAATAGTCAACACCATATGTTGCGAAAAATATAAATGATGAAATATAAGAGCGAAAAAAACTCAAAAGAGCAAAAGTATGTAACTCTGTACGCTTAAAACTACCAAAATATCGCAAATTCATTGAACCAGCTGCTCTTTAATGGCCTCTAATAACTAAACCGACACTAAAACTAGCATAGAGATACAATAGCCACTTTGCGGCATGTCATTGGACGTCCATATCTTTCCATAGTCCTAGGAAACACATGAATGAGGCACTCATGTGGTTTGCCTATGACATTGGCATGTTCAGCTGAGGTATGGCTTTTATTCAGGTTTGATTCAGAAGGTCCAACTGTACAGGTGCTTTTCTAATACCGCTGGTTCAGCTGAAATAACGGGGGAAAAATCTAAAAATCGCAACACTAACACTAACTAATATTAATTTAATGTCACAGATTACATATAAAGCACGATGTGGCTTTCCAAAAACCAGGAATTGCTCTTTCAATATAAAGTACGGCAACTGAAATGTGCTGAATTATTTCAAATCTGTGCTAATGATGTGAGAAATAAAGCTGGAAGACCCCGAACATCACGCCATTCTTCATCAGGTAGGATCTGCCCCAAAACAGTCACACATACCAACATATGTCCACTTACGTTTGAACACACATGGACAGACGCGTCGGTTGGATATGAATCACATTGAGAAGCCTGTACATAAACAGCGACCATTATTTCTCCATAACACCATGAAAATGGCCGCTGTGGATATACTGAAAAATTCATGCTCTCTAAAAATGTTTGGAAAAGAAAAGTCTTAGACAAATTAAAAATCATTGGCATTCAGAACATAAATGGTGTAAGTGACACGTACAATTGCTTTTGTATTTAATACTAATAACAACGGTAAGAACAATATTAATCATAATAATAATAACAATAATATCGAAAATCTACACTGTAAGTGAGGACAGTGATTCAGTGTAACATTATTCACACTGGGAAGGTGCAACGGAAAGCGTGGTGTTTCACAGACGACTCGCTGAGGCCTTATTATCCGTACTAATCAAAGACTGTCCAACTCCACACAGCACATGTGCACAACAAGGGGAGTCTCGGCACGGGTGTAAAGATACAGGGAGGGAGGGAGGGAGAAAGGGAGGGAAGGGGTAAAGTTGAAGGTAAGACAGAAGACGACGCACAAAAGTGATTGGCAGGTGAGGTGATTGACAGGTGAGGGGGCCGGACCCAGTGTGGGAGGGTCAGGCACTGCAGACTCACAGCCACCCAGCACTGGGCTCGCACTCCTTCCTCCCTCTCTCCAACTTCCCCCCTCCCTCACTCTCTCTCTTTCACTCTTACACTCTCCATTTCTGGCTGGACACTCTCGTTAGATGTGGCTACAAGCTCAACCTGAGGAAAAAAAATATTGTTTACTGTGTGTCTCTACTTTGTACGACAACAACATTTTCTCAAGTACGTGCAATGTAATTTGTATCTGAGATATGCATGCAAAAATACAGAGGAGCTAGTTGTCACAAAGGCTACATCTAAGGGTGCTTTCACATCTGTAGTTCGGTTCATTTGATCCGGACAAAAAGTTATACATTGTAGCATTTTTCAGCCTTTTGATTCCTTTTCACACCAAACTGATTGCTCTGGTCTGAATCAGTTGATGAGTTGGGGAAATGAACCAAAATGCAGTCACGTGACAACATCCACATCACTCGTTGGCCAGATGTGTCTTTGAAGTATTTCCTAAACTGCTTTTCGATTGGTCAGAATTAACGTGTGGGAATATTCCAAACAGAACTCCTGGAAGTAAACAAAGAGAGGAGGAGAAGCCAGCAGACAACACAGCACTTTTGTAAGTCATACTATGGAGAGACAACTGCGTGGGCTGATTGTGTCCCTGGTCATCATATACTACATAGTTTGTATACCATAAGTCTTCAACCGGGGGTCCTCGCGACCCCTAAGAGATCCGCAGCGGTACTGCAGGGGCCCACCAATTAATGTTTGATCAAAAATATTTTTTTATTATTTGCTGCTAAGAGGAACAGCGGCCAATTACACGCTGCAAAGTTTTGGAAGTGACGTCGAAATTGCAATTGACATAGTGATAACTAGCCCAGGACAAAAATATGGCATGTTAAAGTAGATAAGTGATGTAAATGCAGACTTAATATATAATAGATGAAAAAATATTTGCATCTATATATCTATATATATATATATATATATATATATATATATATATATATATATATATGAAGACTTTCAATGCAAAGCCTCTAAAAGCCACCTGGGTCAAAAATGAGATAATGCTCTCTGCACATAGTATACGTTAATCAAATATGTCCATCTGACAGTAAAATTAAAATGTGAATTAATAAACTTGTAACTAAGGTTCAGGTAAATGTTTAATTGTCCATCTGATTAGTAAAATAAATGTATGACTCTGCAAATCAATTAACATAATTTAAACAACTAACAACTAATGAATTGTGATTTTCATCGCAGCATGTTGTTTATTATGATGCATAAATCTCAATTTTAACAATGAAAAGCAATATACAGTCATGCGTGCAACAATAATAATGTGCATAGTTCTGATCTACTTTCTTAACATAATATAACTTATTCTTATTCATAATATAGTTCGTTTCTATTAACATCGAAGGCTATATGCTTAATATGTAGCTCTGTTTGACACATTTTGTATCAGGGGTCCCTGCTCCATGTCTCTATCGCCTAAGGGGTCCTTGCCCTGAAAAACATTGAAGACCCCTGTTGTATACACCACTTTAGGTAAACTATACATTTCAAGAATGAAGCGCAGATGCGGCTGGAAAATAATGTTTTATTTTATTTTATTTCTTTAGGCAGTTGGGTCTGTTCGAGGTCGGATCATGTTCTCACCACAAAAGAACCACTCCAGTATTCGTTTAAAAGCGTACTGAGACCACCTCTTCAAGGAGATTCAACCGAACTAAATGAGGCAGGTGTGAAAGCACCCTAAGTGCTGTAAAAAGACCAAAGAGTGGTGAATAATATCCTCCAAACTGAAAATCTAATCTAAAAAGGCAAGGGATATATTGAAAATGAAAAGTCCACCCACCCCTCCAACGGGGCAAGTTGTCACATGCTTAAATTAATTTAGTTTATTTTTGTTTGCAATCAATTTGAATTTATTATTTTAACTTTTTTAATTTGTGCTGTTTCATGAATTAATTTGTTTCATAATTGTTTATTATTGTTAATTGCTAAAAATGCATGAAATAACATTCAATTAACACATTTTTATGACTCTACAATTTACATTTAAAATAAATGTGGCCAAATAAAAAAATGGCTTATTTAAAATGGTCATGGCTTATTTTATATGTAAAATAGCATTTCATATTTCAAAACTGGGTGTTATTCTCAAATTAGTATTAAAAACTGAAGGTACCCATTGTGACAACAGTTCATTGGGTCTCATTCTCTAAGCATGCACACGCACAAATTTGTGCGTGAAATGTGCGTACGAACGATTTTAAGAACAAATCACAATTTTTCCTTAATTTATGAAAAAATATAGGAACAACTGAGACCACATGTACGCAAAAAGAACTTACTCTGTATGGCTTAATAATCATGTTAAAAAGTTATATTTCATCCTAAACTGACTATAATTTCATTGAAGTATATTGCATTATATAATCAACATATAAAATTATAAAAAAATACAATTTAATTTAATCTTAAATACATTCGATCATATAAAAGAAAAGCTGCATGCGAGGTTTCTCTGAATAATGCAGATATACGCGTATGTACAGCTGGCTAATACAAGGTCTGTAATCTTGGTCTTTATAAAAGGTGTTTATTGTGAGAACTGGTGAGAATGGCACACTTGGCACTGCTCGAGGATCCGGGCGAGAGCGCGTCTGCGAACAGCGGCAGTTTGACAAGAGTGACGAAAGGCTGTAAGGAAAGCGTGTGCGGAAAGCCATTATATGGAGATGGTTTGGGTGTGTTTTATGCAAATGACTAACCTCGTGCACGCGGCCGCTCATTTAGAATACTCCAAATTCACTAACATCAGAACGAGGTTAAGAACAAATTCATGTGCATACGAACGTTTTGTGAATCACATTTTTTTAAGGAGAAGTTCTCCTGTGCGTACAAATACGAAGCAATCCACGCAATTATTAGTGAATGAGACCCAATGTGTGCAGATATGTGCCTTTACAGACAACGACTTTCAAAAAAGAACCTGCCCTCTGAAAATTACACTGAAATAAAAAGCGAGACAACTAGCCCTGATCACTCTATATACACTACCGTTCAAATTTTTTTATTGTTTTTGAAACAAGTCTCTTATGCTCACAAAGGCTGCATTTATTTGATAAAAAATAAAGTGAAAACAGTAATATTTTGAAATATTTTCTATTTAAATACATTTTAAAATTACATTTATTTCTATGATGTCAGCGTTACATGATCCTTCTGAAATCATTCTGATATGTTGATTTGGTGCTCAAGAAACCTGTCTAATTATAGTTGAAAACAGTTATATGTTTTGTGGAAGCCAGGATTTTTTTTTTTAAGATTCTTTGGTGAACAGAAAGTTCAAAAGAACAGTATTTATTTGAAATAGATTTTTTTGTAAAAATGTTTGCTGTCACTTCTTACTGACCCCAAACTTTTGAACAGTAGTGTACAAAATGTGGTTTATTTTAAGGCACAAGGAGCATTATCATTAAACAACATTACATAAGTCTATAGGAGGATGTACCTTCACTGGAGAGGGGCGGCCGGAGCTCCCGAACAGTGGAAATGGACATTCTGCCATTTGGAGTCCCGGCGATGCCACACCCTCGTCTCTTCTGATTGGCTGCTGCGCGGCCGGCCCTGCACATCCACATATTGCGTGAGGCGGATGTAGGCAATGCAGGCAGCCTCCTCTCCAATCAGGTGCACGTGAGGGTTGAGGATGGTGGTGTGGATGGGCTTACTGTTCTTAGACAGCACTATTACAGAGCAAAAAGTGGCCACACTTTAGAACATGCTGCACATTATGACCAATAGGATAAAAGTGACAGTTCTCTTACAGTTTTCAAAGTAAAATCTGTGGAAGTCCATCCCCTCCACCAGGTTTCCCAAGGCCTCAGGTTCAAAGCAGGTGAGTCCAGGGTCGCAGATTTTACTAAAAGGAATTAAAATAGTTTCAAATAAAACATTTTATTTACTGTCAATTGTGGCTAAATAAAATTAAAAATACATCTCACACACAAGTAACTTACGCATAGGCTTCAAAGTCGCCATTGTTGATGGCCTCAATAAGCTGTTCTGTGATTTTGATGATCTCCTGTTTGCGCGCTGTAGGAGGAGGAAGTCAAGTGTCAGGATCCAACTTCTCAAAATGATCTAGTACGAGCATTATTTGTAAGCAAGCTTGTATCTTTTAAAACACACCAACATATATTTCACAGGTTTACTCTAATTCATTCAGCAGACTCATTCCTAATCTGTCTTTTTGCATCAGTACACACAAGCTGCTGTGTTAAACAAGGCAGAAGCACCCAAATAAAAAACAGGTTGTCTGAACATCCACCCAAACAGATTTCAGCCACCTACACTACATGCTTTCACACACACCATTTCCTTTCCAGCTCTTAGTCACAGGACCAAAACAACTAAATACCACAGCTCAAATAACACTTAATCACTACAGGCACAATTAAAAGACTCTCCGTAAGACCATTTACATCTGGTATTAAAATCAGTCTCAGATGGTCAAATCACAATTTGTGAGGGGTTTGTTTAGTTCATTTAAATATGTAGTAATTTTTTCAGATTTACATATTTTACATATAATGTATGTGAAAAGAAGCAAACATAAATTGCATGGAAAAAAGTTTCCAGGGTTTAGTGTGATCTTCATAGACCAAAAAGCAAAAAGCTAATTTTATTATAAATAAATTTGTAACACTTAACAATAAGGATTCATTAGTTAATATATATAAGCACTGTTAATTACTTAGTTAATCTTAGTTAATGTTAATTTCAACATTTACTAATACATTATTAAAATCAAACATTAGTTAATGCACTTTCAACAAACAATGAACAGGATTTCTATTAACTAACAAAGATTAATAAATACTGTAATAAATGTATTGTTAGTTTAAGTTAGTTAGTAGTTCACTTTAAAATAAAAATTACCCCATGATTTACTCATACTCAAGCCATCCTAGGTGTATATGACTTACTTCTTTCTGATGAACACAATTAGAGTTATATTAATAAATATCCTGACGCTTCCAAGCTTTATAATGGCAGTAACAGTAAAATATGTAGCTTCCACCAGACCACCTTCCATATTGAACTTATGGAAAAAACTTAACTGGCGTGACGTATCACTAGAACTAGCATAAGCGTTTTGAACCACGAGAGGCGTTACACTTACTGCATAAGTTGAATATGGAAGGCAGTCTGGTGAAAGCTAGAAATTTTACTTTATAATGTTTTAAATATGGATATTTTTCTTTAAAAACCCCACCGATTCGCTTCAGAAGGCCTTTATTAACCCCCCAGAGCCATGTGGAGTACGTTTATGAGGGATGGATGTGCTTTTTTGAGCTTCAAACTCAATGGACCCCGTCACTGCCATTGTAACGCTTGGAAGAGCCAGGATATTTATTAATATAACTCCGATTGTGTTCATCAGAAAGAAGAAAGTCATATACACCTAAGATGGCTTGAGGATGAGTAAATCATGGGGTAATTTTTATTTTAAAGTGAACTACTCCTTTAACAAATGAGACCTTATTGTAAAGTGTTACCAATAAATCAATAAATACATTCAAATATATTGTATATTAAATGTGCACTACCGTTCACATTTAAAAAAAAAAAAAAATTATTACTTTTATTTAGAAAAGATGCATTAAATTGACCAAAAGTGACTGACCAAAAGTGAATACAATTCAAATGTTACAAATTATATTATATATTATATTTCAAATAAATGTTGTTTTTTTTTTACTTTCTTTTCATCAAAGATTCCTGAAAAAAAGTATCACAGTTTCCATGAAAATAGTAAGCAACACAGCTGTTTTCAAAATTGATGATAATAAGAAAGGTTTCTTGAGCACCAAATCAGTATATTAGAATGATTTCTGAAGGATCATGTGACACTGAAGATTCAGCTTTTACATCACAGGAACCAATTAAATTTTTAAATATTTTAAAATGTAACTTTTTTACTCTTTTACTGTAACAAATAAATGCAACCTTGGAAGCCATAAGAGACTCTCTTTTAAAAACATTTAAAAAATCGTATCAACCCCAAACTTCTGAACAGTATAGTTTTTATATAATATTTTCTATTAATGTTATTTTAATAAAATAACTCCCATTTTATTTTTTCACAGATGACGCATTTGAGACCCATATTATTGCCCAGATGTACAGAGTGATGTGATCGAATGACCAGAGAACTCCACACTGTGTGCATGTTAGTCCACTAGCATCATTGCTGCCTTTTTACACTCCCAGGAAATAATAAACTCATGCTGCTGTGCCAGTAACGCCAGCACAGACACTGACACCACATACTCACAATGTGCTGACGGCAGGGGGCTCAAGGATGGTTGGGCAGGGGAAGGGGAGGGGTGTGATGGGGCAGATACTGGGGCAGTAAGGGGTCTGCTGACTGCTGATGGCTCACTGTCTGTCTGGGGGGCTGTAGGTCTGCGCACACTGCTCACTAGATCAGTCAAACGTGACACTGGAGGTTGCGATGCATTATTGCCAAAGGCAGATGACAGAAAAAGAACAAGCATAAACAGCTAGTTGCTAGAAAACATGATTAATTAAATATACATTGAGTGACAAGTTTGTAATGAAGATGGACTCAGCAACTTCCTTTGTACAACCTGTCTGCATACTGGTCCATGAGGGACTTACTCTGTGTGGGAATGTTGGGGGTCTGGGGAGTGGAGGGGGCAGAAACTACAGCTGGAGTGATAGTGTTTCCCCCCTCACCATCAGACGTGGGCACCGAGCCCCGACGCACCACACCCAGTAGATCAGTGAACTTAGTGGCAGCTGTGGGCCCAGACAGGGCAGGACAGAAATAACAAGAGTGGAGATGAGCTTAGAAGAGGAGCGTAACAGGAATAGGCGTCCTGTGTGTAGTGGCATTAAAGGAACAGTTCACCCAAAATTAAAATCTATTTCATCATTTACATACCTTTATGTCATTTCATACATTCAATCATTTTTGGGTACGATATCAGAGCTGCAGTAGAGGCAAGATTTTCAGTGAATAATGACTTAAATTTTAGTCTTTCCCTCAGCTTCATTAAACTTGAAACATACAGTAAATGATTATATGGACCACTTGTATGATACTTTTATTGTGTTTTTTAAAATCTTTTTGGAGCAAGGATGCATTAAATTGATCAAAAGAGATGTTTTACCATGTTTCAAAAGATTTCTATATCAAATAAATTAATTGAATCCTAAAAAAGTATAATGTTTTCCACAAAAACAATAAGCCACCACTGTTTTCAATATAATAATGTTGGATAACAATAAGAAATGTTTATTAAGCACCGAATCAGCATATTAGAATGAATTCTGAAGGATCATGTGACACTGAAGACTGGAGTAATGATGCTGAAAATTCAGCTTTGCATCATAGTAATAAATTACGTTACAGTTATTTTAAATTGTAATATTTCAAAATATTTCAGTTTTTCTGTATTTTTTAACAAATAAATCAAATACTTTTTTAAAAAGATTTTGAAAATCTTACTGACCTAAAATATTTGAACGATAGTGTGTGTGTGTGTGTGTATACATATATATATATATATATATATATATATATATATATATATATATACACACACACACACACACACATATATTTTAATAATATATCATTTTTAGTGTTTTACAGAAGAAAGAAAGCCATACATGTTTGGAAAAACATGAGGGTGAGGTGAGTAAATGATGAAAGAATTTTCTTTTTTTAAGTTGAACCATCCCTTTAAATAAATCCAGAGAAACCACTTGAAATTGGTTAAACAATCAGGACACAGAAAATGGCAAGATTAGGTTTGATTAAAAACAATGAAGTATCACAATGAAAACAGAAAGTAATAGTAACCCATTAGTATCAGTAAGAATTATGACCATAATATTCATTTAATGGCACTCATTTACTCATTTAAACTTGTTTATCCGTATCACACACATGCACAAGGAGAAGATGGGATGGTGGGTGATGTCACTGCAGTCAGAGAGCACTTACTGAAGATACCAGGGGAGGGGCCTGGAGGTGTGTGGGCGGAGTCAGGCTGGGTACTGGGGTTTGACTGAACTGAACTGTTATCTACAGCCTTTCCTGTGACACGCCCCCCCAACAACGCACAGAGATACATGAGAGACAGAAAGCATGGGTCAAATTGATATCAACAAGGTTTTTGCAGCCATTCCCAAAACCATTGCCAGAGGAGCCAGATGCCCTCATGTCACATGTGGCGATTCCAAGTGTTACTTCAGTGTACCCGACAGACAAATGAAATGTAATGCAAAAATCCTATTCTTAATCAGTGTCTTTTTTCTGGCAAAAGATCATTAAAGAAATACGTCACCCAAAAATGAAAGTTTTATGAAGTTTGGTTACGAGACACTCGAGAACCATAATCTTTTTTGGGTATTTCAAATTACCTGGACATAATATTAAGACTTGCTTTCAGATAATCTATTGCTTTCAGATAATATATCTTGAATATGACTGTTTTTTGTCTTGTTCCACTGGCAGATTTTTTCATTTGTTTTAAACAAATCTCTCTAAATGCATTATTTTCTAAGTTCTAAGAGCTATTTTCTGAAAACCGTTTGTATTACTATGAAAAGAAATGAAGCGAAACAAAGACTAAGCAAAAGATGACAACCCAAACTTAATCAAACAGTACACTGAATTATAATAAAAAAGAATACATTAAAACACAACAAAATAGACCAAAGTTTTACAAAACCAAATCAATATACTGGATGGTTAAAAGTAAACAGCATGAGGACCATTAGGAGCATGCTAGCAGGTTGCAGATTTCAAGATGTTGCTTCAAAATGTTTGAAAATTCTTATTTACAGTCACTATAAACCCGATTCTATTCAAACAGCTGTTATTTAAACAGATATTCTTTACAGTCAAGCTAGCATAGATGTTATAAAGCAAACCTCACAGCTGCGCCATAATTCATCACTCAACTATTGCAGCCAGATACTATTTCCCAACACTACCTAGAATTAACACACACACACCCTTCTCACCGTCTCTTTTGTGTGATCTCGAAAACAAGACATCACGCTCCTGTCATGCACGCTGTCTGCCCAGAAATTTGGCGGCAAGTTTTCTCCTCATACGCACCATCACACACATGCTCTGAAATAGCCAGGGTCTCTGTTTCCCACTGAGGTTAATTATAGCACAAGGTGCCCTTGTCTTGTTCTGGGGCAGAGAGAGCTGACACAGACGCTGAAAGTAGGAGTGACACCAACCCAGAAGTGAGCACTGAAAGAGCTCAGCCTAAAACTTTTTACTAAATTTCTCAGTTTAACATTAATGATCCCATGAAGTGAATCTAAAATGTTTTGACTTTTGTTCATCCTCTACTTGCACTATCATTAAAAAGTTTGGGGTCAGTAAGATTTTTGTGGATTTTGAGTCTATTATGCTCACCAAGGCTGCATTTATTTGATCAAAAATACAGTAAAAGCAGTAATATTGTGAAATGGTATTACTATTTAAAATAAAATACATTTCTATTTTAATATATTTTAAAATGTATTTTATTCCTGTGATGGCAAAGCTGAATTTTTAACATTTATTACTGCAGTCTTCAGTGGCTTTTTCCATCTACCCATTTTTTATGCAGGATATTGCATATAAAAGCACTGGATGGAAACGTCAAGATCTGCATAAATTCTAAAAATGTGCATAAAAAACGTATGGACTCAATTAAGGCGGATACATTTTTTATCTGATAAGAAGACGTGCATAAACTACGATGGAAACATTTATCGCATAAATCCCTCACATGACTCTGCCTCAACATGATTGGATAACTGGACTAATGCTGTCTTCACGTGCTATTGGAATTATTATAAATACTAGTTTCCTGGTAAAAAAAAAAAAGGGATATGAACGCCCTCTCAAGTCAAATTTTGATGCGATGAGCAAAACCAGCGGACCAATTTCATTGCACAGCATCTCAAATGCTGGTTTGGTCATTCTGAAATGCCTGAGCCAAAGTCTGTCATCTGATTTGGCTTAACTTCCTCCCAGAAGTGTCTCATAAGACTCCCAAACAGCAGGCATCCGATCGCAAGATAACATGACAGTCATCATTTATTGCTTTCAAAGTCATTTATAATGGAGGATAAAAGAGCCACAGTTTCTTCCCCGATTGCAGCAACTTCCATTTGCATTACAGACATTTTGCGCCAATTTCCCAGGAAGTGTTCGCAAAAGTTTTAAGTGATATTCTAAGTTAATTTTGCAACTTTGGATGAAAACATAGCTAGTGTCACATAGTCCTTTAGAAATTATTCTAATATGCTGATTTGCTTTTCAAGAAACATTTCTTACTATTATTGTCAACGTGGTAATATTTTTTGTTTTTACAAGAATCAAAAGTTTTAAACTAGATTTGAAATATAATTTTTTGTTACATTGTAAATGTCCTTACTGTCACACAATTTAATGAATCCTTGCTGAATAAAAGTACTAATTTCTTTAAAAAAAATCTCACTGACCCCAAACTTTTGTATGGTAGTGTAAATCTGATTTGAAGTTTGTTCACATGGTGTAGACAATATCCCTATCTATGTTGGTTGCCATAGCAACAACTTAAAGCGATAGCTCAACCAAAAATGAAAATTCTGAAATTATTTACTCGCCCTCATGTCTTTCCAAACTATGACTTTCTCTTTTCTGTGTAACACACACAAAAAAGTGTTAAATATAAAAAAATCATGTCAATGGGATACAATGTTGTTTTGGACCCCACTGACTTTTACTGTATGGACAAAAACAGTTAAAACATTCTTCAAAATCTTTTTTGTGGGTGTGTGTTCCGCAGAAGAAAGTCAGTCATACAGTTTTAGAACAACATGAGGGTGAGTAAATAATTACAGAATTAACATTTTTGGGTGAACTATCCCTTTCACATCAGCACAATGTGAAAAGACCAAAAATCTGATTTTAAACTATGAATTACATGATTTTTGCTGTTCAAACTACAAACGAATCAGATTTTTGCTGCCTGTCTGAACAAATCCATAGAACTCTTTGCTAAAGAGTTGCGGTGTGTGTTGCTTCATACAAATGTTGATCGCTGGGTCTTACCTTTCATTTCCTCGTCCTCCACTGTGGCATTACTGCTGTCCGACGACTCCTGTGATATTCAGACAGAGCACAGATCAGTTTGGCAAAATATTAACATTTTTTAGAAAGGACACCAACTAGTTCCAAAGTCCTCGCTCTCATTGCCATACACACACCATAAATAAACATGTAAACTGCAGAACTCTGGGGAATCACACGCATAATTAACCAATCAATGATGCATGTCAATGTGAGCACGACTGTTAGAAAAGGCTTGTTATATTTGTTATAATCTTTCTCACATAAAGAGATATTAAGCACAGGCCACACCTCCACTGGGAATAAACGTTATGAACTCAATACTCTTTCCTAATTTCATAACATCCTGTGCTGAAATCTGAGAGATGAGCTGCGCTAATTAGAATAATACTGCAAACGCTTCCACGGTCAGCATGGGTATGACGAAGAGACAGTAATACAAAACAACACATTCTTGGCCTCCAGCGGTCTTCCTTGCTGCATACTGAATGCACATTTATTCTGCATCATGCGAATTCATCTTCATTTTGTTAAATATGATTTGAAGGGTCTTACTAAGTAGCCTCAGATTGTTTGGTTGAAAAAAAACAGAGTGTGGATATGAAAAGGGAAGTTATGTCCAATCGAACAATAAGCTATTTTGGAGTAAACGTATTGTTGATGTAGATGTTGCATGATGTTCTAATCCTCAAAAACCATGAACAAAATATATAAGACATTATATGAGACATTACATACAGCTTCACTTGCAGTGAGTATAAACCAGTGTTGTTATTGTTAACTTAAACTATAAAAAAAATGTGTTGGTAATTTAAATAAAATAAAACTTAAACCTTAAAACTTAAGAGCAGAGAGTAATTTTCTTTGTCTTTTGTTCTTTGATTAACATGACAGGCAACAACAGGAATATTAGACTGCTGTCACTTTAAGAGTTTATGCACGGATCCAATATACTGTTACACAACATGCGTTATCTTTCTCAACTATTTACATTCCAAAACTGACTGTTTAACTGAATACTCACCAAGGCGTTGCATTTTGACATAATTTTATATGCATTTGACCATTTAAGTGCAGTTAGCACTGATAAATTGTGCGCTTTTAGTGTGAGTGCGAAACCTGCGGGAATTAGTCAAATTATTTGGAATGAATGAGACGAGTGAGTGAGAGGAGGCGGGTAGGTATCACTTCGCCGTCGGAGAGAAGAGAGAGAGAACACACAGCTGACGTTATTGCCTGACTCAGAACCGGAAAAAACGTGAGACTGATCGTCTGATTCCAGTCCCTGGCCGGTCGATTGGTGCATCTCTAACTAAAACTACTAAAACTAAAATAAAAATAACTTAAAGGCATAGTATGTAAGTTTCGCCTCTAGAGGTCACTTATTCAAAACAATAACAAAGGCGTAGCCTGATGACAAGTGTGGAATCATGGGAGCTGTCGTCTTTACCTCTACAGCCAATGGAAAGCACTCCTTTCAGTTTGTTGTTTATACATATTTTACGATTAATATTACAACTAAACTCGCGTTTAAGCTCACTTAAATTCACATTATTTAAGTGCTGAATTACTACTGATACAGGTCACTTTATCTGAAAAATTAAAATTGTGGGGTAACGCAGCGCTGTTTTACTTGGTCAAAACAATCATAGTAAACGTGGTGGCTGGTATGAGACACTTGTTGCACATTGCAGTAAACTAGATTGATATTAGAATATTATATTAACATTCTGGATGACTTGTGTTGCTAAATGGCATGCAGTTAATTTTAAAATGTATTTTGTGGTGGAGAAAATGCTGTATTACTGTTACTACAAATAAAGCTCTTTCTGATTATGCTGTCAGACACTTGACAAAATAGTGTTGTCTGATTTACTTTTTGGGTACAAACATGTTTCTCACAGTAAATCAAGAAAACAAAAGATTGAAAGAATAATACTAACCATGTTGAGCTATATAACAATGATTAGTTCTGTCAATAAAGACATCCAAACAGTTGCTCAGCTGTCTAACAACATAAGTATTAGATAAACCTTGATTTAATCTAGATTTAAGATTAATCCTTATTGGTGCAACCCACCCATTAAAAGCATCTTTGGTGTTTCCATGGTTTCTACGGAATTAAAACCGTAAATTAAAGGTAAGGCGGATATGATGTCAATGACAGGCAACGCAATGACGCGGGACGTTACACTGGTTAAAATAGCCTTCTCTGGATTTAAACATCATTGGAAACATTTGGGATAATGCAAGTACACAAGTCAACAAAATATATAACATTGTTCTAGTGGTTCTTGGATATTTGAATCCCAAAATTTTACATATTATGCCTTTAAAACGATATAAAAATATATATACAGTATAAAAAAACGAATAAAAACTACAAAATCACATAAAATGACTAAAACTAAAATGAAAACTGAAAATATAAAAATAAAACTAATCCAACGTATCAATAAATATTATAATAGCACATAAATGATACTAAAATAACTGAAATAAACAGTCTGTGCCGACAACGGCATTGAATTACCAGCTGCTTTAGAGCATAAATAAAACCATTCAGAAATAAAATGGTCAATTTACAGATTTAGCCTGTCATGTAAATAATAATGCATACTGTTGGCCTATGCAATTTATTGTAAATATCAATAAATTACTATGTTTACTTCTGTATAATAAACACTTTGGTGCTGTATTGGGTCACCACTTGAAGTCCTGATGCAAGGACACTGTTGAAGGGGAAGGATCACAATAAAATTCTTATTTTAACAAAAAAATGTTGTTGATATATTTCAATTAGTTTTATCAAAGCAAGTCGGCACTCTAGGTCAGGCTGCTTGCAATGTGTTGTTGCACCCTTCAGCTTCGATTGCAAGTATTTACAAACTACTGCACATTCTCTTGTACTTTATTGCTCAATTGAATACATCGACAGGATGATGTCTCAATAGGAAATGAGGAGGAGTGCATGGTCACCCGAGAAAAACGGGACCATGCACCTGTCACAGCGTAACCGTAGCGATCACCAAGGACACCAGCTCCTGCTGCAAATAGGCCATCAGTATGTGGGGCGATATTATTAGGTGCTCCTGAAAAGACTTTTGTTCTCTCATCCCATCATCTACGCTGCACTACAGACCTTGTTACACCTGTACAAAGAAAGTGGCAAACGTGGAGTAGACAGCTTCCCGCGCACAGCTCAGATTAAGCCAATTCAAAATTCACACAGAACAGCAAACAACCCGGCCCAGATCTAGACTTTACTACTGCCACCCGGGAAACTCAAAGTGTTAGTATGGGCTATGGAGACGTGTTTTTTCCAGCCCCATTTGATTCTACATTCACTTGCCTCTGAAGAATCTGTACATTTAAATTTTTCTCTTAATAAAAGTACATACATTTAATATAACCTCGAAATACAGGCACAAATCTTTAACATTTACATTGTTTTGACTGTTAGTTGTGATAGTGCGGACAGTCCACCCAAAAATTTAAATTCAGTCATCATTTACTCGCCCTCGATTTGTTTCAAACCTGTATGAATTTCTTTCTTCTGCTGAACACAAAAGAAGATATTTTGAAGAATATAGGTAACCAAATGAACATCACTGACTTCTATAGTATGGGGAAAAAAGTATATGGAAGTCAATGCAGCGCATCAACTGTTTGGTTAGCCATATTCATCAAAATATCTTCTTTTGTGTTCAGAAGAAGAAAATTTCATGCTGGTTTGGAACAACTTGGTGAGTAAATCATTTTTGCATAAACTATCCCTTTAAGTAAAGTCATAATTATTCTTTTCAGCACAAACATGCCTAACTTTCTGTTTTATTTCATTTAAGAGAGGCTTGCAAATACAATTAATAGTGTACTGTAATCAGCAGGCACAATTCCTAGTGAATGAAAATATACATTACATTATTTCCACGGATACATTAAGCATTTACATTTAAATTGATTCCATTTAATTTCTCTTCCACATTATATTTTCAAATATGAATTGTATAATTTCTCTACAACTTACAGTGCAAAAGGCATTTCAAAAATATGTTTTTAATGTTAAGAGGGCTTGTTTCGCAAGTTGCACTTTCAATGTCCGCCACAAGAGGTCTCTACGTCACACAGCCTGAAGCACAGAGACCTGAGACAGCAGGTTTAATATTCTTATCATGACACAGATTTCCAACTGTTGCTCTTCAGCCCTTATACTGCAAACATCTGATGTGTCAAGAGTCATTTCCCATCGTCACGATCATTAATAAAAATCACTATTAAACAGAGTGTCCATTTATCACAAAACTGGCACATACAAAAGGAGCGTCACACAAACAAATCTACAGTTCAACATGACGTAGTTCATTAGAGGAACACGCATACTCATTTGCATGTTATGTTTAGTTCCGATTTGTTAACAGTAATGTTACTGAAACGATTTCATAGAGTACAAGCACAAGTACACATTAAACTTCAAAAGGGTCACGCATGCAGCCAACAGGCATGCACGCGCTCGGATGATGTCATAGTCTGTAGACACATTAGCAGAAGTGCATTGTGGGGATGCAGATCAAACAGAGCACGGATGGTGGGAAGGAAAGATGGTGGTGGTGGGGTACCTTAATCCCATCCACTGCATTATGGATGACAGTGGTCTGTGCCTCCTACAGAGCGACAGGGGAGGAGGGGGTGGAAAAACATGAGGAGAAAAAAAGAATAAGAGAGAGAGACCGTGTGTGGGTGGATGGGTGTTTGTGATTGCCAACCCAGTAAAAATGAACAAACAAAACATGCATAAAAACCACCAGAGGTTCAACAACAGAGAGCTTCTGTCTTCATAAAACAAATTACTGCACATGTTAGACTATAATATTTCAATACCACCAACTCCGAAGTCACAAAATTAGCAACGTATCGCTTTCTCAATGAAAGTGAAACAGCGTGATTTTGACAGAACTACTGCAGAGATGCTATCACAGCTACTAAAAACATGTTTATTTTATGCTGTCTCTTTTGTGTACCCCCGGAAACCTGCTAGCTAGATGCACATCGGACCGCATAAATCTGTAATGCCCAATTCTCTCTTGCAGGAAGTAACATTTCCTCACTGTCCGATCAGCAGCCTGCGGTCCCCATCATTATGAGGTATTCATTGCCATGACAACCGTTGCCTTGTGCAACAGGCAAAAGTTGCATGCTAAGGTTACTATGAACACAGAATCTTTAAGAAGCTGCAAATGCTAACAAACAAATATTATAAAAGTGTACTCATAAATTTATTTCAAAATTGCTCATTCATATGCAGATACCTATATACTGTACAGTATATTGCCTTACGGCAACTTAAATAGCGTCAGTACTGTCATGTTCAAACTCTAATATTTTAACTTTAAACTCAATAGTTTATCTGTCATCATTAAATGCAAATTTTTCTAAATATTAAAACATAATATACTGGTGTATATTACTATGTATTGTTATATTGAAACATAAATGAAAAGATTAAACACAATCCTTCATTACTAAATTGTAATATTTTAGACAATTTTTCTAAATATTTTAGACAATAATTATTGTTACTATAAATTATTATTATTATAATTATCATTATTGATAATAATAATTACTATTATTATTATTATTTTAAAATGGTAACATTTTAGACAAACTTGTATTATTATAAAAAATATATAATAACAATAATTATAATTAACAATAATAACAATAACAACTATTAATCATATGTATTATTATTATTATTAATAATAATTGTTATTATTAATGTATTATATTATTTATTATTAGTTAATATATTATTATAATAAAACAAAATTGTTTAAAATGTTACAATTTTAAAATAATAATAACAATAATAATAATAGTAATAATGATCATTTTAATAACACTAATTTATAATGACAATAATTATTATTCCTAATTAATAATAACACTAATAATTATTAATAATATTTATTATTATTATTATTATTATTAATGATTATCTTTTTTAGTTCTTACATTCAACATTTTTAATGTCCTTGGCTGTTTGGTTAAAATAATGGCTAAAAAAACAAACAAATTTCACCTAGCCCTGCATAACTGAACAGTTAATAGCAAAGCTGGAGGGGAAGCCATTAAACAAAGCACTAAGGCTAAAGACTTTACAGACCATAAACACCTCCTCACTTCACTTCAAGGTTGAGTAACTATATCTGCACCATAAAACACGACACACATACACACAAACTCCACTCTGGCAGCATTAAAGGGCAACTATGAGGGATCCTAAAATATTTTGATGTATTGGGCCACGTGTTGCAATGGCTGTATATGTTGGACCGCATGTCATGTTTCCATTAGGAACTTCCTTCTTCAATGCTTAGGGTTCACTCTAAAACCTATTTACTGAGCTTTTACAAACCACAAACATCTACAAAAGTTCTCCTCAAAACATAAGACTATCTATCTATTTCACTTAAGCATGTCATTAAACATTTAATAATCACATCACCCATTTACCCACAACCCTTGCATAATGACAAACTGTTTTATTAAGTTTCCTGCTAGCTCCATGCAATAAACAACCTTCATCATCCACAGATCAGAGCAGACACTGAAAGGCAAAGTGGCATTATGCAATCAAATAAACAACCCCATAAATGCATGCTTAGAGAGTATAGTAATATATCAGAGTGACAGAGCACAACTGGATAAACAGAGCTTAACCGGGTCCATGGACAGATACATTAAAAGGCAGAAATTTCAAAAACTTGAAATTGTTTTGAAGATGTCCAATGAAAAATATCTTGTTACATAGTTTGCCAACAATGTGAAACATTTATACATATTAAATATGCTTTATAAGTCTTGGTTGAGGCACATAAAGTGCTTTTTAGTTACGATAGTTATAATTGACAACGGATGACTTGCGGCATTTTGTGTAAACGGAATTATGAATGAATGAACCATTGTTTGTCACACTGTGTAGTGTAGGCTTTTCAGTTCATCCTTTTCGATAAAGTGAAAAATGTACAATGCCTCTTATATGTCAAAAAATCAAGTAAA
Organism: Rhinogobio ventralis; assembly: GCA_039654625.1. NCBI lineage: Eukaryota > Metazoa > Chordata > Actinopteri > Cypriniformes > Gobionidae > Rhinogobio > Rhinogobio ventralis. The sequence continues at coordinate 13,702,097 of CM077194.1, forward strand.
ATTTTATTTCTCAATTCATGACCCCTTTAAATAAAGTCATTGTTACTCTTTTCAGTGTAAACATGCCACCTTTCACTTGGTGCAATTAGCATTGTGAAACAAAAGTTTTATAAGAGGTACTTGCATATAAAATGAATGATGTATTGTAATCATCAGGCATAAGACATTTAGAATGTTACAAAAACTTCTATTTCAAATAAATGCTGTTCTTCAAACTTTCTTTCTGCACATGCACACATGGGACCTGCACTGCTCAGGACTGTTAACATAACTCAATTGCCATCAACACTAGGGCTAGTGGGTTTAAGCGAGAAACACCATTAAGGATCTCAGTGAACCAAACAACAGCCACTTCTCATCACTGCATCCAGGAAACCATAAGAACAGTTTAAAGGCTGATTCTAAGAGCCCCAGGAGGAGCTTCTATCCCCAAACCAATCCAGATCCTAATTATGATGCTGAAAAGACACTTTGCAGTGTTTTGTAATACAAAAACATAAAACAAATAATTTCACACTGTGACATTTATCAGTGTATAGTGACCCCAAAAGTACCAGAAACACTTGCAAGAATGTCACTGCATTAGATAACTAATTATCAAACCAAGTACCATGAGTTTTTAGAAAAAAAGGCATTGTATTTCACGTATTTCACTTTTGTTAGGTTCAATTATATGCACTCCTTATATTATTTGGTTATTTGGTGTCCTTTTGGAGCTTCTAAGTGTCCTTTTTGGAAAGACTTCGAAATTTACCTTGAAAAAAACTTGCAGAAAATACAGTTTTGTGAGAATCACCCTTTGCTGGATATAGCAAACGATGACAAAATGAACGTGTTAAACAAGATAATTTCATGATAAGTGTGTGTATATATAATAAAAACTGACAAAACAACACACAAGAAAACTAATATATACAGTCAAAGACGGGGAAAAGGATGGAGTGGAAGAAAAAAAAGAGGATTAGAGAAGTAAATACCAGTGCAGGAGAGGGGAGGTTTCCTTTGGGACTGGTGACTATGCTGTTTTTGGTGCTGTTTGTCTGGGGCTGTGCAGGGAAACACAACGTACGTTCAGTTAGGAAAGGGTCAGGTTATAAAGGAACGAGGGAGAGATCAGCATGCACAAGTACACAATCACTCTCACACAAACACAAGAGGTAGGGCATGGTCATTATATATTTTCTAAGGCAACTGTCTGATGTAGAGCCAACTGCCTATTTACATGAAAACAGCATTATTCTTTGAGACACAATGTTCTCTAGCAGCGAGAGGGAATGGAGGGTCATTATTAAAGTCCATAAAATGCTTTTCGCCAATTAGGCTTCCTAAACTAATCCATTATACCAATTAGCCACATTACATGCAGAGGCGGATTAGCTATGGGTGTTTATTTATACTCTGAGTCCCTCAGGCCTCATTTCTGCAGTGGTTTTGAGGTAGTTAACGGCCCTCTTTCCCTCACACAGCTCAGCCACTCATGCGAGAAGTGTCGTTAGTACAGTATGTGCTTATGTGCGGGAGGTATGGTCAAGGGATATGAATGAGCAGTGGCTCACAAATACCGGACCCTCACAAACATGAAATAAACCCACATACACAAGCACAAACACGTCATAAAGTGACTTTGGCACTATGGGCACACATACACATTCAAATACATACTGTTCCTAATAACTGGACCACTTAATGGCTAGCAGAATTCACTAACAATTCCCACAAACTTATTGCAGTAGGTCATGGATCTCTATGAAAGTCCAACTGTATCCAAGTAAATGGGGATATCGTCGGGAGGGACAACCAGGAATGTTATCCTCTTATGGGACCCACTCAAAAAAAACAAACAATACTGAGCACCAAGAATATAAGCGTCAATCCTGCAAATAAATATAAGGTAGGGAAGCAAGCAGATACTGTATGAGGGTTTGGTGCAGTCAAACCCCTGGGATGTGCACAATTTGTAAGTAGGAACTAGGAAAAAAGAGGGTGTTATTCTGCAGGTTTATTCTACCTACCTGTGTTTGAACAGAAAGTCAAACCTGCTTTGGAAAGCTTTCAGAGTGGTCAGCATTAATCAAAATACATCTGATTACCAAAATGCAGAATGAGACCTAGAAGGTCCGTGGTGTCCATGGGAGTTCAAACAAAGTAAAAAACAGCAGGAAGAAGGAACAATGTGTTGATCAGAAAATATTAAACAAGAAAGTGGGACACATTTACAGGGTCCAAATGGTCTCACAAAGCCTGGCCTCTGACTAAACTGCAACAAGTCTTGTCCACAGTTTGTTCAGGCCAAGAACCGCCCACTTAGAAATTCGGAGACTGTCGGATTGACATGTAAAGCAACCAATCTCTGTTCATTTAGTTTTTATGTGCTGTTTAGGGGCAGGTTTATCTGAAACAGTTTATATAAAACAATAAAGACTAGATGTGTGCCTTTAAGGCCCGTTCACACTAAAGATGATAACTGTAACAATAATGATAAAGGCCCAGACATCCACCTTATATTTAAGGTAAGCCATGGCCATTTGTAATTTTAATGTGTCTGGCTTCCGGTGTCATTCGCTTCCAGTTATTTTTAGCTGTACAAATTTTTACAGCTCGTTATGCTGCTTGATATTGCAACATGGTATTTCTTACCATATTATTTTAATGTATTGTCTTAATTATAAACACGCTGGTTTGTAACGCAGCAAAAAAATGTTTTACAGTTTACCGCACTTTGATATATTCTTCTTGTTATTTCCCTATAGCAGCTAAAAAATCTGCGTTAAAAAATAAGGTGGATGCTTTAGGCAAAATCAAAGAACTGGTGTCTTGTCATTTTGAACAGACCAAAACAAAGTTCATATGGAATTTGAAACAATTTGCCAAAGAGAACTTTCCAGAAAAGTTTTTTTCATATTCAATACTGTAAAGCAGCTTGCTTTAAAGCAATATATTGTGTGAAGTGATATAACAATAAACGTGAAGCCACTTGACTGGAGTGCCGAATTGTAGAGCTAGTGCAAACATTTATTATTGCATTATAGTGCAAATATCCACATTGCTATGATCAAATGCTTTCTTAACTGCTGTTTGCATATTTCTTTTTAGCCCTGAATAAAGAAAAATAAGTTTACCGTAAGAATATCAGAGCCTTAACTTTATATCTTTAATAATCTTTCTAAATCTATGAAAATAGCAAAGTCCATACCACAGCTATAACAATAACGAAACAGAGGAACCATATCATTGGAATCACTTTCAGAACAATTTTCTTCTGATGAACAATGAAAACATTGGGAGCCAATCAGAATCCACCCAAATATAAAGAGCCCTAGCTTTTAAAGACATAACTGCATCGCACACTTATAATAAACACCATTATTTTCCATTGGTGTAGACACTAATATAGTTATTGTTATAGTTATCATTTTTGGTGTGAACTGATCTCTTACCTCGGAAACTGCTTAAAGGAGTAGTTCACTTTACCATGATTTACTCACCCTCAAGCCATCCTAGGTGTATATGACTTTCTTCTTTCTGATGAACACAATCAGAGTTATATTAATAAATATCCTGATGCTTTCAAGCTTTATAATGGCAGTGACGGGGTCCATTGAGTTTGAAGCTCAAAAAAGTGCATGCATCAATCATAAACGTATTCCACACGGCTCCGGGGGGTTAATAAAGGCCTTCTGAAGTGAATCGATGGGGTTTTGTAAGAAAAATATCCATATTTAAAACTTTATAAAGTAAAATATCTAGTTTCCACTAGACCGCCTTCAGTATTGGAAGAGTATTTATTAATATAACTCAGATTGTGTTCATCAGAAAGAAGGAAGTCATATACACCTACAATGGCTTGAGGGTGAGTAAATCATGGGGTAACTTTCATGTTAAAGTGAACTACTCCTTTAAGTCAGCTGATCAGATAATATGAATCAGGTGCTCAGTGGATGAAGTGTGGGTGGTCCACAAGGCTGAGACTAAGATCAAGATTTGTTGACCAGTAAAAAACAAGCTAAAAGAAGCATTTGTTTTAAACAGAACCATAAAGTATCTGAAAACGGAGTGTTTTATACTGGCCATTATTGCATGATGTCCCACAGAAATGCAGGATCTGAAGTACGAATTGGGTACAGGGAAGTGTTGGACAGGTGGAGGTACAAGAAGAGGAAAACGAAAGAAACATAGAATGGTGTAAATGAAACAAGATTCTCACCATGTACTGAATGGTAGAGCTCGACTTCCGCTTCTGGAGAGAGAATGAGAGGGAGAAAAGTGTGAAAAATGGAGGGAACTGTGAGACGATATATAAAAAAGTAGCAGTTTGATAACTGTTTTCATCTGGGGTGAAGATAAAGGCATCAGATGCAGCCAGAGCTGTGTATACCGGCCAAAGAAAACGATCTGAAGAATAATTTGGGGGTGTATGTGAAGGTTTGGGTTCAGAGCAAGACAATACGTAGACTTGAAGGATCTTCTGTACAACAGGTAAATTTGGAGGAAAAGGAACAAGGAAGGGGTGGGTCAAGTGAAGGAAAAAGGACAGAGAAACATGCTACTAGCAGAAGAATAGTTGAAGTGCACTTGAGAAATGATCAGTGTAAGCAAAGTTAACTGATCCAGGGTCACTTGTTCGAGACATATGATAATCTGGTCCTGAACCTGGAGCAGGGAAAAACTTAGGAGCTACACAAAGTAGGAATTGATGTGCAAGGACAGGCAGGGATGCTTGAGAGAGGAAGTAAGCACAGTCTGTGCGGTTCAGTGATATTTTTTGTCCTAAAAAAAAGGGCAGCCAAGAACGAGTTATATTAAGCACAGAATGTTCTCAGAAGCGCTTTGGTTGAAAATGCAGCAGTGCAGCTTCCAATGGCTGCAACTGCCGTATTAAAAAAAAACGCCTCCAATTCTAAAGCAGAATTACATAACCAGCGTTACTGCAAAGATTTAGACACAAAGTAAGGAAGTCAGCTTCAGTTAATTTGAAAAATAGTGACAGAAACTAAATAAAGAGCACTCGGCGTGATCTTTGGAGTCGGAGCATAAAGGTGAAGGAAGGAGAGATTAAAGTAATCATGAAAAGGACAGAATATTTTTTTTAAAAATGGCTGGAGGACTTGGGAGAGCCTGTTGCTAGGCGATGAGTGGAGCGATGTGCTGCTATTTTCGTCTCAGAGTTTCCAGGGTTTCAGACTCACGGCTATTCTTGGAACCAGAGTCACATTCCCCTCTGAACTATTTCTCCACTCAAACACACACACATATACACACACATGGAGATAGCAGGTGTGAGTCACAGAGGTGGGTTGTGGGGTGACGATAAAGTAGAAACAGGTAGGAATGTGTGTGAGTGTGTCTACAAACACTCCCATAAGTGTTAAGTGCAGTTCATCTCTGAAAATCCCATTTCATGAATCAAATTACTCTGGTTCTTGTGGAAGATTCCATAGATTCCTCAATGACATCACAGCCGTCATCGTTATATCATTCTCCTAAACATCTCCCACACGACCACAGGCGCTGACGGAAATAAAACTTTCATTTCGTCTCATCTTTCAGTGGTATCGCTGGCTCCATGACCGGATAGAGCTTGTTACGGTGGTAACACCTTATATTTCCACACTCTTATGACTGTTAGACAGCCCAGCAGATTCACTACAATACTCATCGGGAGGTTCATTGCATAATCCACACGCTATTTTTACATTTTTGCACAAATGTGTGGAATCCTGTGGGATGGATTAAAATATGGGGATATGTGTTAAAGATAGCTAATATATTTACATCTTACTTTTAAATCTGGGATTGTCACCTTTTTACTCATCCTCATGTCACTCCAAACTTGTGTTTTGTTTTACTTTTTTTTGGGGGGGGGCACAAAAGATGATGTCCAAGCTGCTTTTTTGCTTACAATGAATATGGATAGTGACTATTGGCTATCAAAGCTGAAAAGGATTATTTGGAGTCCACAAATGAAAAATATTATAAGTCTTCTGAAGAACTGGCAGACAGACTTTGAAAGTCATAAGCTTGACAGTCATTGGTCACCATCCGCTTTCATTATATGGAAAAGTGCAGTTTCAAAATAAACTCATTTAAAACTCTTTTAAACCTGGTTTCACAGACATGGATTAGATTAAGCCTTAGTTCAATAAGGACATTTAAGTAGATTTTCTAATTTTCCTTAGAAAAACACATTACTGATGCGCATCTTGAGACAAAACAATGGCACTGACATATTTTAAAATATGTTTTAAAACAACTCAAACATGCATTTTTTCTGGGACTAGGCATAAGCCTTATCTGTAAAACTGGGGGTTAGTATTTAATTGATAAATAAATACCCTAAATCCTACCCTTTAAAAACAAGAGATCTCCGATTATTTTGAATATTTTTTAATCTATCAGTAAGGTGGAATCATTTTTGAGGAGAGGTTGACTAGACTTAATCTGAACGATATTTAAATATAGTTTAATGAGGTGATTTTAGGTGTCAGTGGTCACGCTTTCAGACATTCTTGTTCTAACACACACACTCACTTCAAACACAATATGAACTGACAACACTTATGTATGAAATCAACACAATGCAATAAAGAACACACTCTAAACACACACAACAAGCACTGACAGATTAGCCAGTAAAATAGCAGGACGGAGAAACTGAGCAGTGAAAAGAGAAAGTACAAAGAAACCATATGGTCATGTCTGGGTCACAGAGGTCAGAAGTTCAACAGATCTTCTTACCTTAACGTCTGCTTTTTTGTTCAACAAGCTCTTGGCTGCTACAATAGGAGGAAATAAGAGAGAGACGTTAAATCAGCAACACCGTATTACATATCATAATATGTCAATTAACCCGCTGGAAAATCAATTCACCCAAGGCTATATTTCCTAAAATCAAACATAACACTGCAGATATTAATCATACTAATAACAATGTACAGCAGCATAACTAGGCCCAGACGGAATCTGCAGAATATTTTTGGTTCTGCACTCATTTTGGGGAAGAATTGTATGGAATGGCTTTAAACATGGTAAAATGTGTTAAAGATGGCTGAGAGCACTAAGCTATTATTGGCCAAAACATTTAATAAACAAGCTCAAAAGAACCTGGAGATTTTCAAAATTTTGTAAATGAAAAGCATTCAAATTCTGCCGAAATCACAAGAACTTTCTGCGAGGGTAGATTCTGTGTTGGCCTACTCAGAACTCTGAATGATACAGCCAGATTTCTACCAATGACACTTTATAATAAACTTCATTAATGAGTCTTTAACTATACATTATATAATTCTTACAAGATCAGCATGTTTCATGTTCAGTTTTTCATCATTTTGATTTGATTGTCCCATTTGATTGTCCAAAAAACGAATGATCTACAAAGTATTGTATAAAATTAATCAATATTTATTATAAAGTGTTACCCATGGCCGTATTGACTGAACAGTTCCTCATTGTCTAATTAATAACATTTTTTATCATGTTATCAAGAAAAGATTGTGACAGAGAAATTCACTAAGCTATATATTTATACCCGCTTCCTCATCACAGAAGCAACCAAACATTTGTGCCTAAATTAGCTTTTTTGTTTGACTGAGGAACTTTTCAATCAAATTACAATCAAATTAATTATGAAAATGAAGTGTTTTTACAGCATCATGGTGAACACTCATTAAATCAATATAAAAACACTGTAAAAGGAAGCATCTGACACAATCACTGTCATTGTTGGTTCTTGTACTAATTATATTCAAAATTTATATGCAAACAAATGCACAAACCCTCTCGAGCAACTGTGCGTGCACCTTTGAAGCAGTTCGTTCAAATAACTTCTGTTACTTTTTGTTAAACCACAGTAAAACCATCACATTCACATCAAACTTATTTGGCATGTCTGTTTCTTCAAATACCCTCACAGACAGAGTTGGTTAGAATAGATTTTAAGCTTTATTTCTCAGGTTAAACATAGGGATAGGCCTTTTTTGATAATTTTCTATACTTGAGTACTCATACTGCAAAAATGATGCCTTTTTGGTACATTTGTGTATAGCTGTCATAAATTACGGTCATAAATCGAAGAACAGGGTCACTCAAGGTTGGAATCTGACACAGATCCTCCTAGAACTGTATCTGGGCCACCAATCCATCCATCTGGTGGTGGCCCAAAGAGATCAGTGAGAAGAAATGAGCGTGCGTCCCTGTAGAAAGAGCAGGAGTGGTGAAGTAACATCTAATACTCTAGAGTGAGTGGAACTCCTTACCTTGCCATTAACACAGAGAGCAAGAGAAAGAGAGGAAGAGAGAATGGAGAGAAAAAGAGAGAGCAGTGGAGAAGAGGTAAAAAAAACAGAGTCTCCTGTGTTGTTTCTATGAACGGTAAAGATAAAAGACTGTCTATAGAGCTGTATATGGGGCTCAAGAAAAAAAAAGAAGTATGTCAACTTATTTTCAGTACAGTCATCATTTTTCTCAGAGTTTATCTACTTTGCAGGGCCAGAGTCAGCACAAACAAGGTGCAGCAAAAAAATAGCAGGCAAATACGTTTGTGCCAGGCTGTTTTTGTATAAGCAGTTTCACTACTCTAACACCTAGTGCTCAATTGTGCTTTGAAAAATGTAACAATAAATATGAAAATACTTTAATTAATATCTACATTAAATACATTTATTTAATCATTACAATAATATAATATTTATATTAAACAAAAATATGTATATCTCAAAACAACAGAATTTAAATGCATCTTGTGTTATGTATAGTAGGTACACAAGCAAAACTGAGCATTACACAGTTTTTTCACTACATGTCAAAAAAATAAATAAATAAATAAAACTATGGACATTTATATGCAGTTGATCCCCCCTTTCACTGAAACGGTCAAGCTTGTTAATTATAATATATATGTATTCTCTTTAAATAAGAGGATTGGGAATGATCCAGATATCAGTCCTACAGTATATGTAGTGTAACTGCCTATAGCGCAGTAGTCTGGTTGCTCAGGCTGAGGGACAACAGAGAGAGGCAGCATTACATAAATATTTGATTGCAGGCATGTGGAGGGAGCATCAAATATGAAGCACAGCCTTCACATTGAGCCACAGCACACGCTCAATGTACCAGCTCAACCCTTCTACCTCACTTATGATGCATTAAAAAACAAAACAGGAAAAGGAAAAGCTGAAAAACGTTTAAACCTGAATCATTTTCTGCGCTCTCAAGAAAGTAAATGGCAAAACAATGGCACTGACTTCTCCTCCAGAACAGCTGTTTGGATAAATCAAGAAATTCTAATAAATAAATTTTTTCCCCTCTAAGCTTAAATGTCAATAGCTTGGTAGAAAAGATTCTTCCACTGACAGAAAAACACTATTTTAAACCATTTCAGAGCAAATAAATAAATGTCAAGATGATGAATATCAACAAAAAGCTAAAAAAAATGTCTACCAATTTTTTGACGGTAAATGCGGGGCCAGTATAACACAACCAGTAAAAAGTCTGGACAAAATTCATATCAGGATAAAGGGCCGTTCACACCAAAATTGTTCCCTGTCACGTTTCACACAAAACAAAAATGCTAATGGCCGCTTAATACGAGCCTGCACATTTTCAGGACTCACAACCGCATTCAGCGACAGTATCAAAAAATGGCAATGTCCATAACATCAGGAAGTTTAATCACAATTGACAGAGTGTTGTTCAATAAATGAGTCCAACTGAGGCACGGGACATAACGATCAGCCCCTCCCCTTTTTAAAATAGCCAATAGCAGTTTGTTTATCACAGCTTGGCCAGAGCTGTTGAGCTCGGCACAGCCGCATTTGCCATCTTATGATAATAGAGTCTAATAGATTCCCTTTTTAGATTTAATATGAAACTGTTACTAAAGCAAAACAGTGATCATCATGATGCTGAGGATGTGCAGTTTGAAAAGTGTGTAATTTATGTTGGTGCATGGCTCTTGTACTCATCAGTGTTGTTTCTAATGCCGAGTCTGTCTAACCGTTTCTCCTCCTAATCTTCTCCATATCGCTTTAAAATATAGCTTTCCGTGCAGAACTCAAATGGGTCTGATAAGTTTTCTGGTATGTGCCAAGTCGCACATATAATCCGTTCTGTGCTATCGTGTCTCTGGACCGGAGCAGACTGTGTGTGTGCTGCGGCAGTTAGCGTGACACTAACATGAAAACAGACTTCATTCGCCCCAATGGAAAACAGATTTACACTGTCTGAATCGTGCCCTATCCTCTATAAAGTGCATTATGTGCCATTCACCATGGTAATTGCTTGAACAAGTAGTAATTAGTACTTGAACAAGTGACCGATTTTGTAATTGCTTGAACAAGTGACCGATTTAGCCGCAACTTCAACTATTTATAGTGTAGGGGGTGGGACACTTTAGATTCTAGACAGCATTTGATTGGACAGGAAATCTGATGAGAAGTGCAGTGATTTTTGAACGATAATAACTTCTAAATGCGAATTTTCTCATTGTTTTGGAGCACACTTGACACAACAGCTTATAGATAAAATTAAGGCTAACATATTCATACTAAATTTCATCTTTTTTTTTTCATCTCAGTTTGCTTAACCGAGTAACCGAGTGCAGAGAGTACGTTTGAGCCACGCACTTCGCAGTTCACACCCACTGCAGCTCCGGTGTATTTGCTGATGAAATAATTTCTCCGTCTCTGTGAGTAAACTAAACCCCGTCAGGATTATTCAGTTCACTGTGGCTCTTGCATTGTATGATATAGCAGACAACTAGTTGTCCAGTGCAGGTCCGTTCATTCAGCGCGGGTTTGTCGAGAATGTGGTATGAGTCCTGAAAATGTGCAGGTGTCAGTTTGGTTATAGAATATTCTAGCTATCAGTTCTGGAGGAGATGCAATGACCAAAGAATCAGGAGCAAGAAAAAATCAGTAAGGAGCAAGAAAAAGATTCAAAATTAAATGTTCTTGATCAAACTACAGGCATGTAGGCCCAAGATTCACTGTGATAAATTGTACACATACAGAAGTGTAGTGTAGTGCTCTAGGCTAAACCCTGTAAAATAATCTACTGCAACTGTATACTCACTACGGCACCGATATGGAACAAAAAGAGATATTGTTTTCATGTGCTTTCCTTTATATGGATCCAGTATTTCTAAATCATGTCAATGGAAATTCAACATAATTATACATCCTTTCGATACAAGTATATGAAATGCTGGTTAAAAAAAAACATTTTTAGAAAAAATATATATAAAAAACATTTTGATATAGTGTGTACAGTTGTCAAGAAGCTTTGACCATGCACAAGTGCACAAGATCCATTCAGCCCATCACACCCCCAAGTTAGTGAACATGCATTAATCCAAACTCCCATGCAGCATTCAGCACAACAGCAGGCAGACTGTTCCACCCCCAAAACAGGGGTGAACCTCAACTTCACAGACCATAATAAAAGACAGAGTAAAGGAAGGAAGGAGAAATACAGAGGATGGAAGTGAAGATGTCTTATGGGTGTCAGATAAAAATGGCAAAGAAAAATGATGAGGAGGAGGAGGATAAGAATAAACCAGAAAAAAGTCAAAGGCAGTGATTTATGGCACATATGAAAGGAAGAAATGATAGAGAGAACAGGACTCAAAAAAGAAGAGTGGGAGAGAAAAATGCATTCATCATGCAGGAATCTTAGTGTAGATCCTCTGTGAAATAAATAAAAGATGAATGAAATGATGATGACAGACAGCTGAGAGGACCAATAAGTGGCTACATATGATATCAGACATGAACTGCCAGAAAAACTAGGTGAATAATGACACAAAAGTGTGGAGGACAAGAAAGAAAAAGAAGAAACAGCAGGAAAGACAGGTAGAGGGTGAGTCATCGTGCATGCTTTAGCCCCATGCAGAGACAATCATGGACTAGTGTGTGACAGAGAGGAAATAAGAGGATGATGGTGGGAGACAAAATATAATGATGTTTCTTTCATTAATAAAAGGAAAAATTAAACAGAAAATGAATTCATCAAACAAGGAATCATGCAAAGGGAAAAGAAATGACTTGAGAAGTAAAAAAAAAAATTGAAATGGAAAGAAAGGAAATTGAAAAAGGAAACAGAAAAGGAAATTATATATGAAGTGAAAAAGAAATGGTAAATGTAAAAGGAAAAGAGTAAGGAAATGGTAAAAGTAAGAGAACATGAAAACAAAGTAAAAGTGAAAGAAAATGTAACTAGAAAGGGTAAGGAAAGGAAAGGAAAGGAAAGGAAAAAATTTAAGGAAATGAAAGGAATTGAAAGGATTGAAATTAAAAGTAAGGAAATAGAAAGAAAATAAAAATGGAAACGGAAAAAGGAAACAGAAAAGGAAATTACATGGGAAGTGAAAATAAAATGGGAAATGAAAAAGGAAAAATAAATGAGAAAGGAAGAACAGGAAATGAAAAGGAAAACAAAGTGAAAGTGAAAGGAAAAGGAAAATGGAAAGGGGAAAATATAAAGTAAAAGGTCAAAGAAAAGTAACAGGAAATGAAAAGGAAAATAAAAAGTATATGCTAAAGGAGAAGGAAAATGAGAGGGAAAAGAAAAGGAAAAAACTGTGGTGTGCATTGTGTAGAGAGAATAAGGGAATGGGAGGAATAGGTAGAGGAGTGCTCAGACAGAAAGTGGCAGAGGAATTGGGCCCTGTAGGGCGGTGCTACCTTGTTCCACCAGCCCTGCTGTGGTGCCTGCAGCCGCGGCTACTGCAGCCGCAGCCGCAGTGACCGAGGCGGGAGCCGTGGTCTGCCTGCTACCCACTAACACACACACACACGCACACACAGGAGTGTGTATGTCCATACACACATACCCACCCACACAAAATCACAAACAAAATGAGAGGGAGGAACAAAGAGAGAGAGGGAAGAGGAAAGGGGGCAGAGTGAAAGAGAACCATTTATTAGTCTATGGGAGAAGAAACTGTCAGTTATAAGAACACGTCAAACCATTTTTTTTCTTTGAGAGACAGGTGGCTCGTAACAAAATGATCCCCACTCAAACAAGAGCCATATTGTCATTTCAACCAACGTACAACAAAGATAAAACTCTGACTCAGAGGGAATCATCCCTGCTAACAAAATCACACACATTTATCAACGTCCTCATCTGAAGCAGTTAAAAGCAGAGCCCTGGCATCACAGATGAGGGTAACTACTTGAATTTCCATTACGGAGATCAAATAAAAGAGAATTGACAGAGAGAGACTATAGAGATTATATGTTCAAGGAGAAACCTAGAAATGAATGCTATTTTGTATTACGCATGATATCTGCGAGGTCAGAGCTACATGAAAACCACAAGCTGCGAGATGAAGAAGGAAAGAATCTTAAGTACAGTAGGTGGTGGGCTGAGAGTAAATGTATACAGACAGAGAGTGGTCCCAAAAAGTATTTGGACACTTAAACCACACTTAAAAATGTATGAATGTCCTTACACTAGATATTGAACTCAGTGGCACTTATTAATAATAAGTGGTAATTTGCTATATTTAAAATTATACAAGATAAACTAGTCAAAATTAAGACGTTAATGGTCTAGTTCACACACAAATGAAATTGCCATTATAATTATGTCATTCCAAACCTGTATGACTTCTGTGAAACTTCAGATATTTTGAGAAATGTGTTTTTTTTGTTTTGTTTATACAATGATACCTGGTTGAAGAAAAAGTTCTTCAAAAACATATTTTATGTTCTGTAGAAGAAAGTAAGTAATGCTTGTAAAGTAGGGCTGTGCGATTAATGAAAATTAATCAAATCGAGTGGTGCAGGGATGACGTCAGGAAAGACTCATTCGCCACTGGTTCCCTCCAGATTTTCCTATGGTTTTTCTATAGTTTTTCAATTTATGAGTAAAATATGGTCTGTGGTAAACAACTTAATGATACCTAGACATTTGTTCTACAACATAAACTGCACATACTTACACGCAAATCATTCTTATCTAGTTACTTATTAGAAACATACATTTCTTTGTGTGTAAACCCAGTTGGTTGTGTCTTAAGTGAACGTAAACAGTTAGAATGTGTATGAGTATATTGGATCCTTGCATTCTGTTTTCAAGTGAAGCAGCCTAATATAGCCTACTGTACCTGCCGCTGTCTATTAATATTAATATGAATATAAACAACAAAAGACAAATAGAAAATAGACCCCGACCGATATGGGTTTTTGGGGCCGATACTGATAACAGGGAGTAAAAAAGTCTGATATCGATATATCGGCCGATATTCTTTGTGTATATTACAGAACAGTACCAGTCAAAAGTTTGGACACACTTTCCAAACTTTTGACTGGTACTGTATAGGACGCAGTATATACATAATATACATACATTATACATAAATACAACTGAACAAACATACAAATGAAAAACAGTTATTTTCAGGTTTTTCATGTAGGTCTGAACTAGATTTTCAGGTACAGAAATAGTAATCAAATGTAAAATATCACTTCATTATCTTCAGTGTATAAATATAGATTAACCCTTATTAAAGTCCCTGTAAAGGCAATTCTGAGATTTGTTTCTAAACACATTATAAATGTTAGAAATGTATTGCTGAAACACATTACAAAGACTGTGAACTGTGTAGTACTGAATTGTGGAGTTAGACCGTTAAACAGTTTTTCACCATTGCTGTGTTTAGGATTTTTTAGGCGGGGCTAAATTTTGATAAGCTATTTTATTTACTTGGCGGATTTTTTATTATTAAAATTTGGCTGGGTGGTTAATAACACATTTGTCTGTGGTGTGACAAACTTAGAACACATATTTAATTTTGACTTTACAGGGACTTTAAAGTTATTCAGTCAAGAGCTGTGAGTAATTTTTTTTATGTCTTTTGTTATCTCGTCTTTCATGACAAAACGCTTCCCTGCCATTGACAAGATTTTTCGTGTTTTCACTGTTATACGATAGGGAGCGCTATTACACATCTCCTGAACGAGTACAGAATCTGATCAAAACACAGGCGAAGAAGAGGCAGGAACGAGCGATCTTTTATAAGCAGATGCATATGTAAAATAACGCGATCATCAACATTAAACAGCATATAAATAAAAACTGTCTAAAGTTATTGAATGGCCGAACCCAGGACGAGCTATATAGGACTGTGAAGCTTTGGGGGTGTTGATGGACTCCATCTGTGTTTTGAATGGTCCTGAATCCCATCTGTATGTAAGTTAGTCGCTTTTTTCTCAAAATGTTTTTTAATGAAACTTACTCATATTCAAGTGATGATAAAAAAGAATGCATGAAGCTAGAATAAAACAGAGGGTCTGTTATTTCTTTTGATATATTACATGTTCAGATAGTCATACAACAAGATATTCTGTGGGCCATGAAACTTGTGAAAATGACCAAAAACGCTGGTGCTGACTGGCAAATTTCATGTTTACGTTCACTTAACCGACTATGTTTACGATGATACTCGACAAGACCGTCATTTTGAATTTTGTGTGAATATTCGCGCTGTGAGAGGCGTGGGCGCTCATTCCCTCATCTGATGCAGATTTATCTGCGACAGGCTCATATCGGCCGATAAAATCGGCAGACCGATAAATCGGTCGGGCTCTAATAGAAAACCAGTCACTCCTATTGAGTGAAGGACATTTCTAGCTCTAATTAGAATCAAATCAAGTTTAATTCCAGTGAAGACTATGTTGTGTTTTATTTGATTATTCGTTTGATTATTCAATTTCTGTAGTAGGCTGTTAGCTGAATACTTAAAGGTGCAGTGTGTAGTATTTATGAGGATCTATTGACAGATATGCAATATAATATACATAACTATGTTTTCAATGGTTACATAATGTACTGTTATGTTTTTATTACCTTAGAATGAGCCATTTCTATCTACATACACCGCAGGTCCCCTTACAGTGACATCACCATTTTGCGCCGTCATGATTCTACAGTAGCCCTAAACGGACAAACTGCTCAAAAGAACGCTAGCTACTCTCTGCTCTCTCAGATGACGACATCTTTGTCCTGTGTCTGCCACCGTAGCTTCTCTATGTGCTTCGAAAGGGAGGGGTGAGCGGTGGGCGGTTACAATTCGCAAACCTCACCGCTAGATGCCGCTAAAATGTACACAGTGCACCTTTAAAGACTTGCATGAAAAACTTAAAATACTGTTTGTTTCATTTGTATCTTTTTTCCGTATTTGACCTATTGTAATTTGTAATATGTTTTTTTGTTTTTATTGTATTACTAACTGTTAACATACACTCACCTAAAGGATTATTAGAAACACCATACTAATACTGTGTTTGACCCCCTTTCGCCTTCAGAACTGCCTTAATTCTACGTGGCATTGATTCAACAAGGTGCTGAAAGCATTCTTTAGAAATGTTGGCCCATATTGATAGGATAGCATCTTGCAATTGATGGAGATTTGTGGGATGCACATCCAGGGCACGAAGCTCCCGTTCCACCACATCCTAAAGATGCTCTATTGGGTTGAGATCTGGTGACTGTGGGGGCCATTTTAGTACAGTGAACTCATTGTCATGTTCAAGAAACCAATTTGAAATGATTCAAGCTTTGTGACATGGTGCATTATCCTGCTGGAAGTAGCCATCAGAGGATGGGTACATGGTGGTCATAAAGGGATGGACATGGTCAGAAACAATGCTCAGGTAGGCTGTGGCATTTAAACGATGCCCAATTGGCACTAAGGGGCCTAAAGTGTGCCAAGAAAACATCCCCCACACCATTACACCACCACCACCAGCCTGCACAGTGGTAACAAGGCATGATGGATCCATGTTCTCATTCTGTTTACGCCAAATTCTGACTCTACCATCTGAATGTCTCAACAGAAATCGAGACTCATCAGACCAGGCAACATTTTTCCAGTCTTCAACTGTCCAATTTTGGTGAGCTCGTGCAAATTGTAGCCTCTTTTTCCTATTTGTAGTGGAGATGAGTGGTACCCGTGAATTATGAGTAAAATATGGTCTCTTCTTCGCCTGTGTTTTGATACAGATTTTTTTGCCGGTAACCTTTTGAATTTTGTGGAAACTAGGATAACACGTTTATGCATGATATACAATAGTTATACATATGTGACAGATAAAAATGCAGAAAGCTTGTTTATATTATAACAAATTCAGCCACACAACTTTTAAACAACTTTGTGTGTATTTGACTATTCAAGCATGTGTGGAATGTTTCTTTATCACACTAATGTGTCAATAACTGTAAGCAGTTCAACGCTTCTTGTATTGTTTTTCCTATTAAATGGTGAATTATGCAAAAAAACGCAAAAAAACTCATTTCGTAGATTTTGGGTTGTGTTCAACAATCGCAAAATCATGAAAATCTGGAAGGACTGTCTGAATTTGTTTTCAATGGTTTGGTTTCCAAGAGACTTAAAACATTTCTTTGGCAGACAGCAAAGCACATCAAGACTGAGTGGGGATCTAAAAGACACACAGATGACTCCCTGGAGAGCCATGCGAACATACACAGAACAGACCAATCAGAAAACACACAGTTACGTCAACTCAGCTGTCAATCAAATTCGTTCAAATATCATCATACCCGAGTAACTTACCAGAGAAGTTTCGTGACACAAGCATGGTGGTGAGGATGGCCCCCTGTGAGGAGAGAGGATATATAACTTCTGTGTGTGTAAAAATAAAATTGAGTGAGCTTGTTTGTGTGACTATGAAACACACCTTGAGTTTCCTTCTGGCGTTGAACTTCTTCAGGCATTCCACAGTCTCTTGTCTGTGCATCATGGAAGCCACAGTAGAGCGTTGCTATGGAAACAAATAAGGAAAAGATTTTTACTGTATCCAGACCTGCACTTTGCAGTATTTGTATACATGTTTTATATGTCTGCATGTGCATGTCGGAGAATACGTACGCAGACCCATGGGTGCTTGAGAGCTTCCTGTGCAGTGATTCTCTTGGCAGGGTTTATGGTCAGCATTTGATTGATGAGGTTTTTGGCTTCAGGAGTAACTGTGTCCCATTCTGGAGATGGAAACTACCAGAGAAATAAAAAACTATTATACTACGGGGCTGTTGAATGCTTAAATCTGATTTTTTTTATTTTCAGGGAAACACATTGCAAAAGTAGTTCAAGGTAGGTCTTGACCGCATTACAGTTCCATATCACTTCGCCAAATATTTTCAGTTATTCCAAATGTCTTTACAGCCTACAACCGCAAAAGAACCAAAACCCACAGCGACACTGAGCATATAGTAAACAATAGAATAAAATGAATGTTTTTCCCACAAAATTAGGTTTAATTATGTACGAAACGCATATACTCTTTCTCTCGCTCTCTCTGCTCTCCCACTCAAACACACACATACAGGCTACCGACACACTCGCACAGAAACGTGTTGTCAGTGCTGCTCTGGCGATTTTATCAGTAAAATAGTTTAGCAACTTAAAAGCAACATGGCATTTCTCACTAGCGAGGTAATAAAGGTGCTGTTCTTACAGTTCTGTATGTGTAGACGCTGCCGAACACTTGAAAAAGACGCACAGACTGAGGTAATTTACATATGCTCGCTCTTTCTTTCTCTCTCTCTCTTTCTCTCTCTCTCTAATAACTCACTGCATTAATAACTGTATTAGTCTGCTATCAATGGCTCAAGCCTCCGTTACTAGTTCTAAAACGACGATTTGGAATTAGCAAAGGAGGCTTGGGTTTAGATGCGTAAGAAATTAGTCCTGCACACAAGAGCGTTTTAAAGACAAAACCTGACTAATGTCTTGAAATAAATCATCTGAACAATGTTTTGAGGTGTGGTAACCGTGGTATAAACAGAATAATTGACTCCGGGCCGTTGAATTATTCGAAAAATAGTAATGCACACTCTGCTTCGCGTTGCGACCACATTACCACTTTGGGTGTGCATTGTTTTTTCGAATTCAACGGCCCGTCGTCAGTTATTCCTTACTTATTCTATTATTCAGATGTACTCATAAGCAACAGCTGCAAATCTTTCCTCTGTCCACTGCACTGCATCAAATAAACCGCCTGTTGGAATCTGCAGTTTCTATAACTTATGCATCACTAAGCCAACTTTACAGAAATAAATCACCTGTTCAAGTCCCATTTTCTGAATTTAATGCATTGGCAATATGCAGACATAGCATAAGAGTCAATTTAGGCTAAGTCAAAACTAACAACAAGTAAGAAACAATGCTCCCAAACACATTTCTGAACTACATAAAATGATACTTGAAATACTTAATATTTCAAACATTATCAAAATTGTCCATTCATGCAGCATTTATCAAATAAATCAGTCATTCTATGAAATTTTGAAAAGATGAACTTCTGCAATTTCATTTATGTTTTCATAAGTAAACGCTGTTGGATCGGACCGAGCACCAAAACACACAGCAGAAAGGAGCATATACGCTCATTAGGGGGGAGGGGCCTGTGTTGCATAGCGTGTTCATGAATTTGGGGGCAGAGCTATTAGGATGGGGTGTGATCCTTTTGGGTAGGGGCGTGTTTTGGTGATTTCATATACCAACAGCTTTTCTAAGAAATCGCTTACTGCTCCTTTAAATACAGTATTATAAATAGAATTTATGCTTACACATTTAAAAATGCATATACCTAATTTTAATAAAAAGTTAATCTTGTTAAAAATTACATTCACCATCACAGACAATATTCTATTAGAATATGTCTACACTTATGTTTTAATAAATATATTTATGATTGCATAATAGTAGACTTTTGTGTTTCATCAAAAGTTGTAGACACATACTGTTTTCATAGAATTACTTAAATCTGAACAAATACCTAGACAAACCAGTACCAGCAGCAAAGAGGCACATGATAATAAAATTTCACCTTACATATAATAAATAAATAATAATAAAACATCTATCAAAGAAAATATCTCTTATGAACTCTCCTGCATTCATGAAACAGACAAATATGTTGCACAAGCTAGATGGAGTGTGAACGTCAAAATGTCACGAGAACATCAGACGCGACACATGTTAGAGAGGCTAGAAACTGCACCGAGGAATGTATATTCATGAAGTGCATCCTTGAGTACATACTTGAAAAACAATGAGGGCTAATGTTAATCAGAAGAATGAGAGGTTGTGATATAGAAGGGAAAGAAAGGGGGAGGCGAGGGACAAAACTGAAAAGATGTAAAACTTACATCATAAGCTCCAGCTTTGATCTGTTGGTAAAGTTTGTGCTGATCCTCATCCCAGAAAGGTGGATATCCAACCAGCAGAATGTACAAAATCACACCTTAATAGAAAATAATTAAATATATATAGGATTCTGTTCCAAGTGGTGCATAAGCAACATTTTTAAGGTTGTTCCATACAGTATGTCAGGTAATATAATTTGTACTATTCTCGAAAGTATTATAAAATACAGGGGATAGACAATGAAACTGAAACACCTGGTTTTTGAATACAATAATTTACAGTGGCCAGGTCACTATGTGATGCTGGTGGCTGATTTTCTGGCTTGCTCCTCCAAAATACTCCAAAATGGCTCAAAAATATTTAGATCTGGTGACTGTGCAGGCCACGGGAGATGTTCAACTTCACTTTCATGTTCATCAAACCATTCTGTCACAAGTTTTGCTGTGTGTAGTGGTGCTAAATATTTATTTATTTATTTTAAATGGAAAATTTCTCTTGACTCTGGATTTTAAATGCTTTGTTTTTTAAGAGAGTAATTTCGCTGTGCTATACAATGACGAAAAGTGCTTGAAATTGAACATTATCATGCTGATACACGGCAACCCCATCGGGTACAATGTTTAAACTATTAGGTGCACATGGTCCTCTAGAATGGTTCGGTAGTCCTTGGCAGTGATGTGCCCATAAAGCACAGTAGGGAATGCCATGATATTGCAGCCCAGAGTGAAGCACGGGGGGTGGATCAGTGATGGTTTGGGCAGTGATGGTTCCGGGTGTTGAGCCTCTTTGAGGCTGCTCCACACTGTAACTCACACAGATGTAGGAAAGACAGTAAAGGTGGAATACTTGTTTCACATTGCCCACAGCCCAAGATTTGCCCTGTTGGCACCAATGAAACCGACATTCAGCATTGGCACAAGTGACCAAAGGTTTGGCTATAGCAGCCTGACCATGAATATTGGCTCTGTGGTGCTCCCAAAAAAAAACTTTTTGGTGGAAACAGGAGAGTCAATGTGCGCATTTAATTCTGCAGTGAGATGGGCAGCTGTGGTTTTATGTTTTTTGGATACAATACAGGTTGGACATCCCTTTCAGACAGCTTCCTCTTGCGCTAACAGTTACTTCTGTTGGATGTGGTTCATCCTACATGGTCGTATGCCGACATTACCCTGGATACCATAGCTCTCGATACACCATAATGACTCAAAGGTGAGCCAACGAGACGTGCACCAACAATTTGTCATCTTTTGAACTCTGATATGTCTCCCATTATGTTTTGTTGATTGCAATATTTTATGTACAGCTGTGCTATTGCTCTGTTAATTCAACCTTCACACTCTGCTCTTACTGACGGAATGTAAAATCAATGAAGGTTGAAACACTTGTAGAGTGAAACCTCCAACACTATATTTGCCAGTGTCTCATTTTCATTGTCCAACCCCTTTAGTCTCTGTGCTCTTGTTTGCTAGTAGGTTTAATTGGTGTTGTGCAGGTCAACTAGAAATCACCAACTCTGATTGAAAATTAATGACTTTCTGTCTTCCTCACTGCAAATCTTTGTATGTGTGAACATCCCTTTAGGACCGTGCTGAAAAAAATAAAAACTAAGCAAACCAGCCTTGAACCATTTTCATAGTTTGCTTGATCTCCTATCCTGGCCAAGCTGGTTTAGCTGGCAGGCCAAAAAAAGAAAAGAAAAGAAAAAGAAGTGCCCAAACCCCCCTAAAACCAACCAACCAGACCAGCTTGACCAGGATGGGAGACCAGCTGAGAACAGAAAACCCTCTTGGGCTGTTTTTATTTTTTTCTCAGCAGGGAAGGTAGACGGTGAAGTAGGCATCAAGGCAGCTCACTTAGTTTTGAAGCACAGCACAGAAAATCTCTTTGTCTCTTCAGAATTAGCATGCGCTTGTCATTGTTATTTACCACAGGCCCAGATGTCCACCGGTTTGCCATATGCCTCCTTCCTCAGCACCTCAGGGGACAGGTAACCTGGTGTCCCTGCAAATCCTGTAAAACATAGTTAAGCACACACTCTTTCAGATAGTCCTGCTGCACCAGTAAAATGTGACTGTAAAAGTAGTAAGTACACACAAGTTAAAGTGTCAAAAAAAAAATGTTGTGTGGCCATATCTCAAAATAAAATTAATGATTTGCATTGCTATGGCAATGATTACATACCAAACCATGCCTGCTGGTCTCCCTGCACCTCAATGGCCAGTCCAAAGTCAGCCAGCTTCACAGCAGCGTTCTTGCACTTACTGGCCAAGAGCAGATTCTCTGGCTGAGGGGAGAATGAAGACAACATTTCTCCTGCCTTAACACACAACTTAACAGCCTCAAACTCACACAATCAAAATAACAAACACACTGCATGCTGACACACACTACACAACAAGGATAGTCAGATATCCATCACATGTTCTTAACATATTTAACATTGTGTACAAACAACCCTCCGGATCTGATTTTTTGAAATATTAGTTGAATGTTGAGTTTGGTTGAAGAACTTATCTAAATTAAGGATGCAGAAAATACAATGTTTGTCTTCACTGGTAATAAGAGTGTGTGCGCGTATGTGTGTGTTTTTCTCCCAACTGACCCAGATTATCTAGCCTCATTATTCTCTGTCACTGATGGATGCTAATAATGTGATATCCCCTCTAGTGCTTCCTGATGCTTCCGCTAGCACACACACACACAACACTATCTTATAAATCATAATGCTAGCAACTCTGATCTGTAAGGGCAGGCTAACAAACCAAATACACAGTCACACACACCTTCACAAGCACTACACCGGATAGTCAAATCTCAAGCAGCTTTGCCTGCATTGCAGTGTCTGGTGGATCTAACATTCACTTCCCTCACTCTCTTATCCAAAATGAAGACTGCAACTAAAATGATCAAAACTGTACCGTTTAAAAGTTTGGGGTCAGTAAGATGATTTAATAATAATAATAATAATACATTTACATTTAGGGAAAAAGACATTTCTAATGTTACTAAAGATATTTATTTCAAATAACCACTGTTGGAGTAATGACAGCTGAGAATTTAGCAATGCCATCACAGGAATAAATTAAAGGCACAATATGTAATTTTCGCCACTAGAGGTCGCTTATTCAAAAAGTCATAGCTTAATGATGCCTTGATTTCACGGAATAATGTGAGTTGTTGTCTTAACCTCTACAGCCAGTGGAAAAGAATCCGATGGGACTTGGGCAGAAATCATATTCATGGATGAGCTAATGTATTAAAGATTTATTAACTTTACTGTAGTATAAAGCAGGGTGGGGCTGAAAGCCGTTGGAACAGAACGAGGCTATTGGAGCGATTGCTAATGAGAGACAAGCGTGACACATGGCTTGAGACGTATGTGGGGTAACGCAGCACTTTTTTATCATATTAGATACATTTGAGTGTGTTAAATGTCATGTTATAATGCTACTCTGTGGCTACTATGAGACACTTGTTGCACACTGCAGTAAGCTAGATCAATATTAGGCATGGTAAAACATGGTACTACATCAAGAAAATGAGATTTAAACAATAAGACTTACTGTGTTTAGCTATATACAGTGGGGAGAACAAGTATTTGATACACTGCCTATTTTGCAGGTTTTCCTACTTACAAAGCATGTAGAGGTCTGTTTTTATCATAAGTACACTTCAACTGTGAGTGACAGAATCTAAAAGAAAAATCCAGAAAATCACATTGTATGATTTTTAAATAATTAATTTGCATTTTATTGCATGACATAAGTATTTGATCACCTACCAACCAGTAAGAATTCCGGCTCTCACAGACCTGTTAGTTTTTCTTTAAGAAGCCCTCCTGTTCTCCACTCATTACCTGTATTAACTCTACCTGTTTGAACTCGTTAAAAGACTGTATAAACAGACTCCAACCTCTCCACAATGGCCAAGACCAGAGAGCTGTGTAAGGACATCAGGGATAAAATTATAGACCTGCACAAGGCTGGGATGGGCTACAGGACAATAGGCAAGCAGCTTGGTGAGAAGGCAACAACTGTTGGCGCAATCATTAGAAAATGGAAGAAGTTCAAGATGACGGTCAATCTCCCTCGGTCTGGGGCACCATACAAGATCACACCTCGTGGGGCATCAATGATCATGAAGAAGGTGAGGGATCAGCCCAGAACTACACGGCAGGACCTGGTCAATGACCTGAAGAGAGCTGGGATCACAGTCTCAAAGAAAACCATTAGTAACACACTACGCCGTCATGGATTAAAATCCTGCAGCGCATGCAAGGTCCCCCTGCTCAAGCCAGCGCATGTCCAGGCTGTCTGAAGTTTGCCAATGACCATCTGGATGATCCAGAGGAGGAATGGGAGACGGTCATGTGTTCTGATGAGACAAAAATAGAGCTTTTTGGTCTAAACTCCACTCGCCGTGTTTGGAGGAAGAAGAAGGATGAGTACAACCCCAAGAACACCATCCCAACCGTGAAGCATGGAGGTGGAAACATCATTCTTTGGGGATGCTTTTCTGCAACGGGGACAGGACGACTGCACCGTATTGAGGGGAGGATGGATGGGGCCATGTATCGCGAGATCTTGGCCAACAACCTCCTTCCCTCAGTAAGAGCATTGAAGATGGGTCGTGGCTGGGTCTTCCAGCATGACAACGACCCGAAACACACAGCCAGGGCAACTAAGGAGTTGCTCCGTAAGAAGCATCTCAAGGTCCTGGAGTGGCCTAGTCAGTCTCCAGACCTGAACCCAATAGAAAATCTTTGGAGGGAGCTGAAAGTCCGTATTGCCCAGCGACAGCCCCGAAACCTGAAGGATCTGGAGAAGGTCTGTATGGAGGAGTGGGCCAAAATCCCTGCTGCAGTGTGTTCTACATGCTTTGTAAGTGGGCAAACCTGCAAAATCAGCAGTGTATCAAATACTTGTTCTCCCCACTGTAACAATGATTAGTTTTCTGTTGACGAATGTATCCAAACAGTTGCTCACCTGTCTAATAAAACACATAATATATTAAAGCGTCTTTAGTGTTTCCATGGTTTCTACAAAATATATATATTTTTTTTTAAAAATCGGAAATCGAGGGTAACGTGGGTATGATGTCATTGATAGGCGATGCATGGACACGGTTCGTGCCCTGGTTATTTCTCTTGCTTATTTCTCTGGATTTAAACATTCTTGGAAACATTTGGGATAATGTTAGTACATATATAACTTTGTTCTAGTAGTTTTTGGATATTTTAATAAAAAAATCTTACATATTGTGCCTTTAATTTTAAAATACAGAGATATAAAAGAAAACAGTTATATTATACTACCGTTTTTACTATATTTTAGATCAGATATATGCAGCTTTAGTAAACAGACATTTTTCAATATAAAAAAATGTTAGCAAAACCTCCTTCTTCTAAGTAGACATACATAACTGACTGATTTGAGTCAATGAGCCAATAGCATATGCAGAATGATTTAACATTAATGGTATATAAAATCCTATGAAAATCACCTGCTGAAGTCTATATAGATTTAGATATTAGGTATGGTTGCAGACACACATTCAATTTGCTTTTAAGTGCTCACAGACTGACTTTGACCATTCCCATACGGCGGGCGGCTTGCCTATAGCGGCCCATCTGCGTATAAATATCTATGGATGTAAATGCTATTAAGCAAATGTGCCTCCTAAATGTTTAATTTGAGCCAGTGGGCTCAAAATTGTCATCCCTGTTCCATAACGCTCATTTTCACAATCACCTCACCACCATCCCTTTATTAAAATTAACCCCCCCCCCATGTTAACCATGCACACTGCTGAGGGCTGGAACACCAGGAGCTAATCCCAGCCTTAAAGCTCAGTAGTGGGAGGAATTTTGATGAACAGCTCCCTCTGAGGACAAATCCAGCAAAGAAGATCTGCCAAAAATCGCTCTCCAACGCTCTTTCACTAACGTATATACCTCTGCAGAGAAATCCATGACTTGACTTCCTAGCAAAAATCTCATCAGTATGGGCATAGCTAAAAAAAAAAGTATATATATATATATATACACTCACCTAAAGGATTATTAGGAACACCATACTAATACTGTGTTTGACCCCCTTTCGCCTTCAGAACTGCCTTAATTCTACGTGGCATTGATTCAACAAGGTGCTGAAAGCATTCTTTAGAAATGTTGGCCCATATTAATAGGATAGCATCTTGCAGTTGATGGAGATTTGTGGGATGCACATCCAGGGCACGAAGCTCCCGTTCCACCACATCCCAAAGATGCTCTATTGGGTTGAGATCTGGTGACTGTGGGGGCCATTTTAGTACAGTGAACTCATTGTCATGTTCAAGAAACCAATTTGAAATGATTCGAGCTTTGTGACATGGTGCATTATCCTGCTGGAAGTAGCCATCAGAGGATGGGTACATGGTGGTCATAAAGGGATGGACATGGTCAGAAACAATGCTCAGGTAGGCCGTGGCATTTAAACGATGCCCAATTGGCACTAAGGGGCCTAAAGTGTGCCAAGAAAACATCCCCCACACCATTACACCACCACCACCAGCCTGCACAGTGGTAACAAGGCATGATGGATCCATGTTCTCATTCTGTTTACGCCAAATTCTGACTCTACCATCTGAATGTCTCAACAGAAATCGAGACTCATCAGACCAGGCAACATTTTTCCAGTCTCCAACTGTCCAATTTTGGTGATCTTGTGCAAATTGTAGCCTCTTTTTCCTATTTGTAGTGGAAATGAGTGGTACCCGGTGGGGTCTCCTGCTGTTGTAGCCCATCCGCCTCAAGGTTGTGCGTGTTGTGGCTTCACAAATGCTTTGCTGCATACCTCGGTTGTAACGAGTGGTTATTTCAGTCAAAGTTGCTCTTCTATCAGCTTGAATCAGTCGGCCCATTCTCCTCTGACCTCTAGCATCAACAAGGCATTTTCGCCCACAGGACTGCCGCATACTGGATGCTTTTCCCTTTTCACACCATTCTTTGTAAACTCTAGAAATGGTTGTGTGTGAAAATCCTAGTAACTGAGCAGATTGTGAAATACTCAGACCGGCCCATCTGGCACCAACAACCATGCCACGCTCAAAATTGCTTAAATCACCTTTCTTTCCCATTCTGACATTCAGTTTGGAGTTCAGGAGATTGTCTTGACCAGGACCACACCCCTAAATGCATTGAAGCAACTGCCATGTGATTGGTTGATTAGATAATTGCATTAATGAGAAATTGAACAGGTGTTCCTAATAATCCTTTAGGTGAGTGTATATATGCATACACTGACACACACACACAGAGCTGGGTGCACTGGTTAAATTGGCTTGAGTTGGTTAAGTTTAAACCCAAAAAAGCATGGGTGTCGATGTGTCCTGTGCTATTGTGTCGGTGTGCAAGATCTCTGCTCTTTTCGACAGTGGCATTCCTGTCATGTCCACTCAGATTCCCACTGTGGAGGAGCGCGTGCCCCGGGCTTTCATTCAAAAGGGCACTCCAGTGTGCGCAGACACTGATAGTGTGAAACCAGAGTGCTGGTACTGTCAGTGTAGAGTATGGAGCTGACCGTAGCAACACTATTTTTAGCTTTTACCTTGTTTCTTTTTCTGGAAACTGCTACAATGAAAATGAAGCATAAATCTAAACCTACACAGATCAAATCTAGTGATGCACAGAGAATTTTGGCAACCAAAAATATTCGGCTGAATTTTCAGTTTCAAAAATGATGGTTGAAGTAGCAATATGTAAAACTTGTTCAGCTGAAATATTGTGAGGTGGCTTGTTGCTGAAAAACTTAATTTATCATCTGAGCACACAACACCCTGAACAGGTTAACAGTTCAATTATACAATTACTCAAATTGAATAACCAAAGCTTTATTTTGGTTTTCGTTGAAATTAGAACTTTAATTTATTAATATACATCTGTCAAAGCACAAAGTGCACTGTTTTGGTTGTCTGGCTATCACCAGACCAAGCTTAATTTAAGATTGAAAATTGGTCTGGGGAATCTGCTATGTATTTTCTACTGCACAAGAGGCGTGATAAACGAGCATAATTCAAATGACTATGTACGCAATTGGATAGTCCTTCAACCAATCAGACCACAAGAGGCGTGATCAACAAGCAACGACCCATCTCTTCTCTATCGTCATCGTGTTAAACCCGCCAATAGCGCGCCAGGTGGATAAGCCAGTCTGTGATTGGTTCCCGCAAAAGTGTAACAGAAGCAGTAGAAATTAATGTACAGGTTTCCAGACTGAGTTGCAGGGCGAAATCAAATCGCCAGCCGATCAGGCTGGGTTTACCCAGTCTACCGTTTTGGTCTCTGTATAACTACATTTTTTGTGCATTTTGAAGAAAACCTGCAGATAAATTTGCATTTACAAAATTACATTACAGATATACAAGAGTCACAATCAAACCACTTATACATGCATACAAAACAAACAAGCAAACCACTGTAAGAACAATTTAGGAGATTATAAATAACAAAAAAACATGCAGCATGCATTCTGAAGAGTTTCTAAGCAACACCCTCTCTACCGACAAACCACAAAGTGTTCATTTGTAATGTGTTTGTACAGAAGGCATGGGTTAAGATAAGCATCCTAGGCTATTTTATGTCCGCTTCGCACTGTAATCCAACTGCAAAGCATGACAGTGTGACACTAGTGGAATTAAGAACAACATTTCGTGAAGCACACTGCGTTTTCGAGAAGGTCAAGGGTGGGAAGGTGGCAGTCAAATGGCACTGCAGTAAACTCAAATCTGGACATGACGACGGGTCTGGGACTGGGACCCTGATGTCTAAACTGACCCTCTTAGGTTAGAGTTACATTGTCGTGGTTCATTAAATTTGGTCTATTTTTATTATTATAACAGACGTTTTAGTGGAAGCACTTTTGAAGTGCTTGATTGATAAATTACAATCAATGTCGTACTCCACACGGCTCTGGGGGGTTAATAAAGGCATTCTGAAGCGAATCGATGGGGTTTTGTAAGAAAAATATCCATATGTAAAACTTTATAAAGGAAAATATCTAGCTCCTGCCAGACCACCCTCCGTATTCAACTTACGAAAAAAGCATAACTGGCACGACGCATCACTAGAACATAGTGAAG
Organism: Rhinogobio ventralis; assembly: GCA_039654625.1. Classification (NCBI taxonomy): domain Eukaryota; kingdom Metazoa; phylum Chordata; class Actinopteri; order Cypriniformes; family Gobionidae; genus Rhinogobio; species Rhinogobio ventralis. The sequence goes on from CM077194.1 coordinate 13,731,384, forward strand.
CTTTTTGAACTGCGAGAGGCATTACACTTTCTGTGTAAGTTGAATACAGAAGGCAGTCTAGCGGAAGCTAGATATTTTACTTTATAAAGTTTTAAATATGGATATTTTTCTTACAAAACCCCATTTTTCCTTTCACAAAGAGTCCAAAAGCTGCTATCAGCAATTTCGTCAGTCACCTTCAAATCGACACAGCGATAGGCACAGATTTCTACAGTACATACCAACTTTTATGAGCACATACACGTTCACACACTTGAAGGACAGCGATGACATCACAATCGGCACTTACCTTCAGGTCTCGGTGCACCACGCCCATTTGATGGCAGTGAAGCACCGCCTCCAGGATCTGCTGGATGCAGTGACTGCATGCAAACAGCAGGGGGCGGAGGTTAGTCTGAGCAGCTCTACAATCCCGTGCACAGGCCAGGGGCGAGGGGTATTTGGGGCAGGTAAAAATGTAAATGGGAGGGGGCAGGGCATCTCTCTAGACTCAAGCCTTGCCTCCATGTAGCTAAATATTAGCACAAAACAAGAAACCGCTGCAAAACTGCAGTTTGACTTTAGCACTAGTAGTTAGACAGCAAAACATCCCCTCAAAGGTGAAAACTTATGTGTGTATATATATATATAAAATGATACAATTGCGATATATCTTAAATTAGTTACAATTAAGACATGGAGACAATGCTTTGTGCCTATTGAGAGTTCAAGAATGTTTCTTTTGTCAACATATGTAGGACATGTTCTATTAAATCACTGCAAAATACAGTTCACGAAAGAAGTTTCCTATTACTTTTCCACCAGCCTACTATTATGTACCTTAAACAGCTTTACATAAAAGGAAAAAAAAATATTGTCATGAACTGATCTAATAATGGATTTGAGATCAGCTTATTCTAAAAAGCCAAAAATACAACAAAACCGCATTTTCATACACTATCATTTAAAAGTTTGCAGACTTTTCTTTTTAAAAGAAATTAATACTCTTATTCAGCATGGACGCAAAAATCATGAACACGTGCACACACACACACACACATGTGCGCTGGTTGCCAAGAGACCCCTGCATGTTGCTATGCACGGGTACAGCCTACGCCAGGGCGAAACCTCAGGAATAATGGTTTTGGTATTTAACCATATTTAGCCCAAACCCAGATCCGGCATCCAAGTGATAATACACTGAGGGTCACTGAGGTCAGGTGGTAGAGGAAAAGGCTAAATCAATTGTGTAAATCAATTAATATTGTAAATGGTTTTCTAGGTCAAAGCTATTCCAATATACACCACATGTCTTGAGTCAAATCATTCAATGCTGAAAGAAAAATCCCCAAGATGGGGGGTGTTATAGCTGTTCTAGAATCACACAGCACATGGAGGGTGAACAGTAAGAGGGTTTGCAAGCTAAAGTGCGAGAGAGTAGTGTGTGTGAAGGTCATGTGATATGGCGTAACTCTGAATGACATTAAATAAAGCTAGAAATTTACTTACACTAGCATTTAAAAGGTTGGGGTTTTAAATAAATTAAAATAAATGAATACTTTATTCAGCAAGGACGCATTCAATTGATCAAAAGTGACCGTGAAGACATTTATAATGTTACAAAAGATTTGTATTTCAAATAAATTCTTTCTATACATCAAAGAATCCTGTCAAAAAAGTATTTTGTGGTTTCCACAAAAATATTAAGCCGCACAACCACTGAATACTGGAATAATGGCTGCTGAAAATTCATGTACAGGAATAAATTACATTTGAAAATATATTAAAATTGAAATCAGTTATTTTAAATTATAATAATATTACACAATATTAAAATAAATGCAGCCTTGGTGAGCATCAATACATATAAAGGCAATTATTTCAATAGAATTATGAAAAAAAAAAATTCTGAACAGTGAAATGCCTTTCAGCCAATTAATGTTCGCATGAGAGGCAAATTTAGATAATATTGATTTTTCTTTTATCTTAAGAAATCTAAAGAAAAGGTTAAATTGCTATATTAAAGGGTTAGTTCACCCAAAAATGAAAATTATGTCATTAATTACTCACCCTCATGTCATTCCAAACCCCTAACACCTTCGTTCATTTTCAGAACACAAATTAAGATATTTTTGATGAAATCCGAGAGCTCTCTGACCCCTCCATAGACAGCTATTTAATTAACACTTTGAAGACCCAGAAAGGTAGTAAAAATAGTCCACGTGACTCCAGTGGTTCAACCTTAATTTTATGAAGTGACAAATATACATTTTGTGTGCAAAAAAATAACAACTTTATTCAACTATTTCTTCTAGTCTGTGTCAGACTCTTACGCTGTTGACGTAGTGTAAACAGTGCAACACTTCCGAGTTCTACAGCAGAACGACTGGTACTGGTACCACGTGGTACTCACGTGAACAGCGTCGGCCAATAGTAAGCCACCGTTCTGGAAGCGCTGCACTGTTTACACTGCGTCAACAGTGTAAGAGTCTGACACAGGCTAGAAGAAATTGTTAAATAATGTTGTAATTTTTGTTCGTTTTTTTGCGCACAAAAAGTATTCTCGTCGCTTCATAAAATTAAGGTTGAACCACTGGAGTCACATGGACTATTTTAACGATGCTTTACTATCTTTCTATTGCCTCCATGTCTTAAAGTTGCAATTCCGTTGCTGTCTATGGAGAGAGAGCTCTTGGATTTCAGCAAAAATATCTTAATTTGTGTTCCGAAGATGAACGAAGGTCTTACGGGCTTGGAACGACATGAGTTTTCATTTTTGGGTGAACTAACCCTTTAAGATATAAAATATTTTGCAGTCTTGCTTCAGAGACTTTTATGTACAGGATCAATGTTTTTTCTTCTCCTCTTGGATTCAAGCGTTGCTTCTGACATTGTCAATCTTTAAGTCAATTTATTCCAATAAAGTCTTGAAGTCATTCCAATTAGTATTAACTAGCCTTTTATCTAAAACGATTAGCAAATTTACCATGAAATTTAAAAAGACTGCAATTCATTTAAATTATGACCAGTTTAATCGGCAAAAACTGACACATACTGGAAGACGATTTTGGCAATACAAAGGCAAAACAGTATAAATTATTAGAATTACATAAAACTATTTTAAGCAATCTAGTCTTAATGACCATATTTAATCTTTAATACACTTTGAGCTGCATTACTGATAGGGTCAGTGCTGCATAAATAACGTTATAGCTGTGATTATTATTATCCATGTGCAGTGTGCACTGCATGAGTTTACTGGCACGTGTGTAAAGTTCTGGCATGGCAGTAAAGTTCAGGGCTGTAAATTAAAGTGCTGCATTTGCTTTCTAAATGTCTCCCATTAAAAGACCACGAAGCATGACATATGGCCATGGCAAGTGTAAGACAGAATGTCTCTGGAAAAAAAAAAAAAACATTTCTGACTGTAAATCTGTCTGTTTATGCGGTTAAACGTATGAACGCATATATGGATATTTATATATTAAAATATCCATATATGTGTGCATTCATCATAGTGTGTGTGTTTCTTCACACCTCCCCCAGTGTCAGCTGCTGATCATGGCTGGTCTGCAAGAGAAGATGCGTGTTTGAGTGTGCGAGTTTGTGTGTGTAGGGGTGAGACAGGAAGTGTCACTGTATTTCAGCACAAAATCTCCAGTTGAAAGAACTGCTGTGGACATTAAAACGTCTAAAAATGTACTGAAACTCACTGTGCTGCCTTTCTAATATTAACTTTATTTCCTGTACTAAATGTTACAGTATTTGGGTCTCTTCTCCCATGCTTCATAAGCTAGAGAATCAATTTAATGGCTAACGTTTTGCAAGAATCTACAATGAGAAGCAAAATAACAAATCTACAAATAGATCACAAATAGAAATCACATGAAAAACCTACCACTGTTTCAAGTAAGATAATGACTGGTAGTTCATGATACTGTTCATCATTCAATAAAAAGACTACTGAAACTACTCTGGGATACTACTGTGACAATAAACCAAGATGAGCTGTCATAATATGTCTTGTGCCGAGCGCATGCTGACTACCTTAGAGTCCTATGATTTCTGCAATGTGGAAAACGAGGATGGAATCGCAAAATCCAGTCATAAAAATGTCAACCGATCCTGTCATTTACTGTATAAAAAATGTCATGAATAAATCAGAAGTAGGGCTGTAAATTTAATCAAATCGCAATATCAACTAGTGTCTGTGAATATTAAAGTGCAAAAAGCTGCATGATGTGCATGTCTACGTGAATGAGCGGACCCGTGCAGTTTCGTCTAGTACACATACTGAAGCATGTATCTATACTATATGATAACATGAACATGAACAACTTCATCTGCAGAGCTGCTCTGAGAGTTCACTTCACGAGCATGTCACCATTTCATTTGATAAAAAAAGATACACACAGAAACTCAAAGGTCTTCATTACAACAAAGAAATTATGACATTAATTGTATAGCAGAATGTACTTCTCAAATTAATAACAATAAAATATAAAAAATGTTCATGTTTTAATTTAAACACATAGGGCCCTATTTTAACAATCTGAGCGGACGGTCTAAAGAGCACGGCACAAGTGCACTGAGGGCATGTCTGAATCCACTTTTGCTAGTTTAACGACGGAAAAAACAGTCGGTGCACCAGGCGCATGGTCCAAAAGGGTTGTACCTAGTCTCTTAGAGTCATGGGAATGTATTGGGCGTATAAACCAATCAGAGTCTCATCTCCCATTCCCTTTAAAAGCCAGTTGCGCGTGCACCATGGTGGAATTTGCGAGTGTAAAGACTGAATGCTTCTCTAGAGAGGAATTGATCTTTAAAAAAAAATTTTTTTTTAAGTTTTGTGTGCCGCTGCGTCCCTGTGTGTGTAATAAGCAGAGTCTACACACGTTGTGGACCTGCCTATAGGCGCATATTACTAACGCGCCCTTTAAATAACAAAAAATACTGCACTTTTGATACTACTCGTTTTCAGTTGCCTCAAAATAGCAATATGAAAAAACTTCGTTTTTAGACCAGCATGCCCATGGGCGAACAGATGGGCGCGAATACATTTGTTATTTAAACAACGTGGTGCTGGACGTGAAAATGATAATTGCGTCAGGCTGAAACTAGCAAAAAGGTGTCACCTGGGCTGAAACTAGCAAAATTGTGCCGGGTGTATGATAGGGCCCTAAACCTCAGCACTTAGTTTGCCAAAAAAATATGGAAGGAATTGTTGAAATTTCATTAATATTTAAAAAGATTTATTAAACTGATAAAGTTTTTAATGCATTTATTTGATTACAACCATTTTTATAATAAATCTGTATTAAATCATAAAACACAGAATCCAGAAAATTACAACAGACACAGAATTAAAAAAAAAAATAAAACATTTCATAGGCCATTATCATTGTTAAAAATGTAATAAATGATTAATTGTTTAATGAATTTACTTAATTAGACACAATTTTTGCTTTTATTAAAATTTAACTAAACCATTAAAATGGAATCCAGAAAAATGTAAACAGAAACAAAAAATAAATGAAAAAAATAAATTTAGGAAAAAATAAAACTGATTTCATAGGGCTCTACTACCTCAATCAAATGTTTGCCCATTGTTTTTGACACAGAAAACATGGTACATAACGAATACTCTAACATACAGTAATTTAAGGATGTTTATATGAAGATCCACTATGAAACTTTAAATACACAGTATCAGAATTGAAATATAATTTAAGGGATAGTTCTGTTATCATTTACTCACCCTTATGTCATTCCAAATCTGTTTGCCTTACTTTCTTCTGTGGACATGCAAAGAAATGCATACAGGTTTGGACCAACATGAGGGTGAGTAAATTATGATAATTTGTATTTTTGGGTGACCTATCCCTTTAAAAGTAATAGGGAATCAAGAAATAAAAATAAAAACGAATAACTAAAAACCTCACAAGCAAAAAAATACCCATCACACCTTCAGAGTTCTGATCATCTGAGCAACAGCATCAAGCTAAAGATTAAGCGCAAGAAGTAAGGATTCGGGAGGTTTGGGAAGGCAGTCAATAGATTAGGGGAAGCCCATGATGCCATACACAGACAAACAGACAAGACAGGCTACAACTACAGACACAAAGACAGGAGCAAGCAGGGGCAAACAGACAGGCCATATACAGGCAGTGTGTGAGCTACATACTGACCTTCAGGTCCCTGTGCACTATGTCATGTTGGTGAATATGATGGACACTGTCTAGAATCTGATGGATACAGTGACTGTGAAGACAAAACGGGAGAAAAGAAAAAAGAGAGTGGGGAGAAGGAGGGAATAAGAGGTGGGGGGAAATGTGAGGATGGATAGAGTGAAATCAAACGATTGATGGAGTGATGGCAGTGCATTGAACAAAAGGAGCAGAGATGATAGAGAAAGCAAGGTGACGGGTAACAGGAGAGGGAAGAGAGGGATTAAAAGGAGAAAGGGAAGTGAATGGTGGAAGTGAAGAGACAGAACCATTTAGACATGAGACACACAACTGTCAACAACAAGAACAACATCAGAGAGATAGAGAGAGAGAGTAGGAGAAGGGAGGTGAGGAGAAACAGGTGTATAGAGTGAACGTGTGTGTGTGTGTTAAATCTGAAGGATGTGAGAATAAATGCTGGTGTGGGGATTTACAACAATATAGTCTCTTTGAAGAGCAATTACACACACACACACAAACATATACATAGGTTTGGGATCAGTAATATTTTTTTATTTTTCTGAAAGTCTCTTATGCTCACCAAGGCTGCATTTATTTGATCAAAAATACAAAAATATATCAACAATTTAAAATGACAATTTTCTATTTTAATATGTTTCAAAATATAATTTACTCCTGTGATGGCAAAATAACATTTTCAGCAGCCATTACTCTAGTCTTCAGTTTCAAATAATCTTTCAGAAATCTGTCTAATATGCTGATTTGGACTCAAGAAATATTTACATTTAATAATTTAGCAGACGCTAAATGTCCAAATGAGGAGAACAATAAAAGCAATCAAATCAACAATAGGGCAAAAATATTGCAAGTGCAATGACCATATCCAGTTAGTCTAGCTTTTTTTATTAATAAAATTAAATAAATAGATAGAATCGAAATATGACAGTATGTAGTAGTATTAACGGGTCAAGTGTTGAAAGTGACTAAAGAGTTAGGCAGGTCATTCCACCAGCAGGGAACAGTCCAGGGAAAGGTCTGTGAAAGTGATTTTGTGCCTTTTTTAAGATGGCACATCAAGGCGCCGTTTACTTGCAGAACGCAAGCTTCTGGAGGGAACATAAGTCTGAAGTAGTGAAGTCGTTCTACAGGCATTATCATCAATTTTTTTCAGGACTCTTTGATGATAGGAACGTTTTATTTGAAATACATTTATTCGAAAATACAAATGCATTTATTTGAAATACAAATATTTTGTAACATTATAATTGTCTTTACTGTCATTTATGATCAATGTAATGCATTCTTGATTAATAAATGTATTAATCTGTTTAAATAATTTTTTTTTACTATATACAGTATACCTGACCCAACATAATTGTTCACTATCCAGTTGGATAAAAATATATACTGCCTCATATGTTTAATAATTCATATATGTGTTTTGTACCTCTAGTACTCAACTAGACTTTACAATTTTTCTAAAAAAAAAATTGTGAGTGCAAAATTCAACCAACATTATATCCTAACCAGGCACAATGTGTCAAGTTTCCAGTGCATTTTTTTTCTGTCCACACTAAATGTGAAACTGCCACACGATGTAACACAATTACAGCCAATCAGAAAATATTTTATGTTTAATGTACAGTTACTCCAGGTAGGACTTAAGACTAGTGAGATTTCACAGTGGGCGGAGCTAATCAGCACAACACTACAGAAATACAAACTAATCAATAGATCAAACACCCTGTCACTTTGCCGTCCACAGTAAAATCTGGTTAGGACTAGGGTTGCAAAATTCTGGGAATTTTCAAAGTTTGGAAACTTTCCATGGGAATTAACAGGAATATATGGGAATTGCAGGTTAGCCTATAACAGGGAACTTGGATGTAGTTGAAAACAAAAAAAAACATCTTGCAGCATAATCTTGGTTAAAACAACCTGATGCAAATTTTGTTGAATCTACCCTGCGCATTCTTCATTCACACATTACACTACTTTCTGAAGGGCTATTGAAGCCACACACCTGAATCTGCATTCATTTTACACTTTTAAATGGGAAATTGGGGGATTGGGTCTCATACAGAATATGTATGACACCGTTTATTTTATTCAACATTCATGTTTGTTTGTTGTTCAGTGACAAATAAAAACAATTTTGTTTGCATACATGCATATACACACACAAATATATATATATGATACAGTTTGTATAAATTACCCCAAATTTCCAATGAATTCCCTTTAATTCCCAAGTTTCCAACTTGGAATATTTCCAAAATTTTCCAAAAGCTTCTGGAAAGTTTCCAAAAATGTTTTGCAACCCTAGTTGTGGAATTCAGAGGAAGAGCATTTATATATATCATCCAAGTTTTCATCCGTGGATCATCCAAGTTTTCACCCCCAGCTCTTAATGCATCGTGTTTCCTTCTGGAGCATCAGTGAATGTTTGAACCTCTTATAATAGTTGTGTTTGTGTCCCTCAATTGTCCTCAGTGAAAAGATGGATTTCAAAATCATACAGTCACTGCTGGAGAGGGTTCAAATATGCAAAAGATGCTGGAAAACAGCTTTTGCAGGAGCTGGAGGATTTTTCTGAAGAACGTTGTGCAGTTTAACTGCTGCAGGACAAACAAGGGACTCAAGAACAACCATCACAAAACAAAAAAAACAGTTGTGGATCATCCAGGGAACAACACACAGTATTAAGAGTCAATGGTTATTGTACTAGATCCCTATCGTACATTCAATTAAAAGTTCCAAAGGTATACTCAGAATTTGTAAAACATGCTTTTTCTTTTTATGCTCCCTGGGCTTGGAATGATCTGCAAAATATAATTAAACTAGAGATACTGCCACCTCTGAGTACTTTTAAATGTCTTTTGCAAAGTGCTTTAAACGAGTCTTGTAAGTGCCTTCTTGATTTTATCTTTATTAATTGTTTTGTATGATTATTGTTTTTGTGGTTAAGTATAAAATTCTATGTGCTGCCGTCTTCACCAGGTCTCCCTGGAAGAAGAGATTTAATATCTCAATGGGATCTTCTCCTGGTTAAATAAAGGATAAATAAATAAATGGTTCATAAACTTTTGAACGGGGTCATTTTAAATAAATTTAGCTTGTGGACTATATGTAAACATTTCTTATATCTTATTAAGGACAGTACTAAATAAAAAAATAACATGCATTTTGTATGATCTCTCTTATTTAGTTAAAATTATTCACATTTTCACAGATTCTGCAAGTGGTTCACATACTTTTTCTTGCAACTGTGTATATATATATATATATATATATATATATATATATATATATATATATATATATATATATATTTTTTTTTTTTTTTTTTTTTTTTGTGTGTTATTTATACTGTTTTCATTTCTATCTTCAATTTGTGGAAAGGAGGTCACACAGCCTCAATCAGAAGTTCTGGAAGCTTGTAATTCATGTACAGTAACGTCTGAAGAGACTCATGTGAAATCATACAGGGGAGAAGCCAGTCGTCATTTGAGTTTGTGGCAAAACCTTTTACAGTGCTTGTATATTGTTCAGTCTTTTACTGCATATGATAATTCATACTCAGAAAGTAGAACTGAAATGATATTCATTACAAGATGATTAGCTAAAACATTTCAAAATGCACCTGCAGACTATTTTTCCAGTCATGAATTTTGTCTTGTCTCGTTCTCGTGAGCTAAGCGTCTCGTCACACCCCTAATATACACATTTACATACATACACACATGGTTAAACTATAGAAATAAACAAAACTACAAATGTTTTAACAGATTAGCTTGACAAACAATATAAATAAGAGATGATTAGTGAAGACCTTTCTTGATTTAAATCACTAAAGCTTGGGCCCGTTTCCATTCACATTAGCGTCATACTCTCTTTCTGTCACACATCCAACAACAAGAGCCACAACACAGTGGAGAAGGTGTCAGTGACACTATCACACACAAAATGAGAGAGCTAGAATATCTGAATAAAAGACAGAAGGCAGACAGAAAGAGAGAGAGACAGGTGGAGAATGGGAGGAGGGGAGAAAAATGAGGCCCTAATTACGCGTGTTAATTGGAGCCCTAGTTTCTCCCTCTCTCTGAGGAGGCAGGGGGCAGCGCACGGCTGCAGGGCTTCACAAGAAGAGGGGCATTTAGAGTGAAAGAGAGAACAACAGAGATGGAAAGAATGGAAAGAGAGAAAGAGAGCGAGAGGAGGGACAGACAGCAGGTGGCTAGAAGCAGGTCAGCAGGAGATGAGCACTAGAGAAGAAGCTGAGATGTTTCCCTGCATCCACTCCTACAGGACACACGCAAACATTTGATTTCTCCATCACCTTTACAACTTTCAAATGATTATAGTGGTAAATGATAATTAACTTCTAAAAGATAAAAATATTTTTATATTTTATTTGAATAAAAAAAATATATAATCATATTAATATTTAATATAAAAACAATGCTTTCGTTTTATATAATAATACAATTTATTTGTGTCTGAAATGCAATATAAGCATATTGTATAAAAGCAATATCACCTTCACAACATATACTGTGATAATCAACCTACACTTTATTTGACAAGGATATTTAAGGAATGGAAGCTAGCACTTGATTCAAACAGACAGTTATCAGCCTATAATTTCATCTCAATAGGCCTCTCTGTGCTTTATATAAACCTATCATAAGAGCCCCTGTGCAATATAGTACATGTAATTGCAGTAATTAAAGTGTAAACACGTCATACAAGTACACTTTAAAAGCATAAACTGCCCTTTAGCTCAGCTAAAGTGTAATGTGGTAACTACCAGCTGGGTCATGCGCACAAGAGCACATTGCTCAACTTTAATAGCGGTGACAGATCAAGACAGAGATTGAACCTGCAACCCTTGATAACAACCCAGTCCCAGATCATAATATCATCTAATCAGACACTTGTATTAGGGATGTGCACAAGTAAGCGACTAGTTCAGTTCTTGTTCTGCACAGATCAGTTGACCATTGAATGCTGCGTTTAAATTACAAAAAAGTGTAATTTAACACACACTTTACATACACAGTCATTTAAGCATTAATATTGTACATTTTAATTATTTTTTATTTAAAACATTTATATTATTTATACTTGTATCTTAAACGACCAATTAAAAATAAATATATATATATTTGTATTTATTTTATATTTTTATTATATATATATATATATATATACACTCACCTAAAGGATTATTAGGAACACCATACTAATACTGTGTTTGACCCCCTTTCACCTTCAGAACTGCCTTAATTCTACGTGGCATTGATTCAACAAGGTGCTGAAAGCATTCTTTAGAAATGTTGGCCCATATTGATAGGATAGCATCTTGCAGTTGATGGAGATTTGTGGGATGCACATCCAGGGCACAAAGCTCCCGTTCCACCACATCCCAAAGATGCTCTATTGGGTTGAGATCTGGTGACTGTGGGGGCAATTTTAGAACAGTGAACTCATTGTCAAGAAACCAATTTGAAATGATTCGAGCTTTGTGACATGGTGCATTATCCTGCTGGAAGTAGCCATCAGAGGATGGGTACATGGTGGTCATAAAGGGATGGACATGGTCAGAAACAATGCTCAGGTAGGCCGTGGCATTTAAACGATGCCCAATTGGCACTAAGGGGCCTAAAGTGTGCCAAGAAAACATCCCCCACACCATTACACCACCACCACCACCCTGCACAGTGGTAACAAGGCATGATGGATCCATGTTCTCATTCTGTTTACGCCAAATTCTGACTCCACCATCTGAATGTCTCAACAGAAATCGAGACTCATCAGACCAGGCAACGTTTTTCCAGTCTTCAACTGTCTAATTTTGGTGAGCTCATGCAAATTGTAGCCTCTTTTTCCTATTTGTAGTGGAGATGAGTGGTACCCGGTGGGGTCTTCTGCTGTTGTAGCCCATCCGCCTCAAGGTTGTGCGTGTTGTGGCTTCACAAATGCTTTGCTGCATACCTCGGTTGTAACGAGCTTGAATCAGTCGGCCCATTCTCCTCTGACCTCTAGCATCAACAAGGCATTTTTGCCCACAGGACTGCCGCATACTGGATGTTTTTCCCTTTTCACACCATTCTTTGTAAACTCTAGAAATGGTTGTGCGTGAAAATCCCAGTAACTGAGCAGATTGTGAAATACTCAGACCGGCCCGTCTGGCACCAACAACCATGCCACGCTCAAAATTGCTTAAATCACCTTTCTTTCCCATTCTGACATTCAGTTTGGAGTTCAGGAGATTGTCTTGACCAGGACCACACCCCTAAATGCATTGAAACAACTGCCATGTGATTGGTTGATTAGATAATTGCATTAATGAGAAATTGAACAGGTGTTACTAATAATCCTTTAGGTGAGTGTATATATATATATATACACACTACGGTTCAAAAATTTGGGCTCAGTTGTTTTTTAAAATAATTTTTTTATTTTATTTAACAAGGACACATTAAATTGATCAAAAATGACAGTAAAGACTTTTACATTCTTACAAAAACTATTTCAAATGAATGCTGTTCTTTTAACTTTCTATTAATCAAAGAAACTTGATAAATGTATCACATTTTCCACAAAATATTAAGCAGCACATCTGTTTTCAACATTGATAATAATGAGAAATGTTTCTTGAGCACCAAATCAGCATATTAGAATGATTTCTGAAGGATCATGTGACACTGAAGACTGGCGTAATGATGCTGAAAATTCAGCTTTGCCATCACAGGAATAAATTACACTTTAAAATATATTAAAAAGAAAACAGTTATTTTAAATTATAATAATATTTCACAAAATTACAGGTTTTACTGTATTTGAATCAAATAAATGCAGACTTTTCAAAAAACATGTCAAAAAAATAAAATATATACTTATATATATTTACACACACATTCACTATCTATCTATCTATCTATCTATCTACACTATATTGCCAAAAGTTTTGGGACGCCTGTCTTTACATGCACATGAACTTTAATGACATCCCATTCTTAATCCGTAGGCGTAGGGTTTAATATGGAGCTGGCCCACCCTTTGCAGCTATAACAGCTTCAACTCTTCTAGGAAGGCTTTTCACAAGGTTTAGGAGTGTGTTTATGGGATTTTTTTACCATTTTTCTAGAAGCGCATTTCTGAGGTCAGGCACTGATGTTGGACGAGAAGGCCTGACTCACAGTCTCCGCTCTAATTCATCCCAAAGGTGTTCTATCGGGTTGAGGTCAGGACTCTGTGCAGGCCAGTCATGTTCCTTCACACCAAACTCGCTCCTCCATGTCTTTATGGACCTTGCTCAAGACTCCAGTAGCGGCGTGCTTCATACTACTACATCTGACGCTTTGCATTGCACTTGGTGATGTAAGGCTTGGATGCAGCTGCTCGGCCATGGAAACCCATTCCATGAAGCTAATCTGAAAGCCACACAAAGTTTGAAGGTCTGTAGCTATTGACTCTGCAGAAAGTTGGCGACTTCTGTGCACTGTGCACCTCAGCATGCACTGACCCCTCTCTGTGATTTTACGTGGTCTACCACTTAGTGGCTGAGTTGCTGTTGTTCCCAATTGCTTCCACTTTGTTATAATACCACTAACAGTTGACCGTGGAATATTTATTTAGTAGTGAGGAAATTTCATGAATGGACTTATTGCACAGGTGGCAACCTATCACAGTACCATGCATGAATTCACTGAACTCCTGAGAGCGACCCATTCTTTCACAAATGTTTGTAGAAGCAGTCTGCATGCCTAGGTGCTTGATTTTATACACCTGTGGCCATGGAAGTGATTGGAACACCTGAATTCAATGATCTGGAGGGGGTGTCCCAATATTTTTGGCAATATAGTGTATCTATGACTTGTGTTTTTGAAATGTGTATATATACACAGTAGATAGATAGCTAGATAGATAGATGATAGATAGATATTACATTATACATATATTACAATAATATACATTATACATTTAGTCAAATGGCAGTCACACATAGACTAACAATATCATGGCACAAGCATGGGTCAAAAAAACCTAACAAGAGAGACTGCCCAAATGAATGTGTAACACACCCACAGGATGTTCACAGGGAAGTCAGCATTAATTGCATATATAGGCTGCACCGCGGAGGTGATAATGCTCAGGACTAACACCTTTAACTACATGCAGCAAACCCTGGTATCTAGCACACAACCACGCACTCACACACTGTAGAAAGGGATCAGTAGAGGATAGCCAAAAAATTGCCAGCAGGAAGGCTGTGTCTGTGTTTGTTTGAGCAGGTGTTTGTATATGAGAGGGAGAGAGACATAATGCATGATGAAAGGACAGAGATAGATCAGTGGAAAAAGACATATCTAGACAAAACACACAACAGCAAGACTCTAGAATTGTTCTAAGGCACTTTATATAGTTCACATAAAGCACCTGAACTACACACAACATACAATTCATTCCCTCAAACAATGTTAGTGTCCAGTTCTGTCTTGCCACCTTTTAGGCCTAAGGCCACATTTCACCCTAGTGTGTGTGCTGGACAAAGAGCAAGATATGTGTTGCACTGTGGGAGATGCTATTTCGAATACAAACTAACAGTGAATGTGTATGTGGTGGTGCCGGGTGCAACAAGCTAGGGAGGAGAGAAGAAGAAAGGGCAGAAGAGAGGCACAGAGAAATGGAAAACATTAAGAAAAGCATTCTTACCTGGCATCTGCTTCACTGTAGTACTCTCTGGCTACAATGTCCTCAAACAGTTCACCTCCAGTCACCCTAATACACAGAAAACAAGTTCACCCTGGCTATTTGCTAATTCAAACAGAATTCCTGTTCTAGTGCACGTCTCTTCCTCAAGCTCAGTTTCCATGGAGACGAGAATCCAATGCAAAAGTTCTCAGGAACTGTGAAAACCGAGAGGTTTGTAAGATTCTCAAAGATGGCATGCTTTTGGGGAGGCATTGAATGTTTTTGATTATAGCCAATCTGATACCACTGCGTTTGTAATATATAAGGATACTACAAAGTAAAACTTCATAATGCATAATAATTAAGAATGCACCAATGTATCAGCCAATAATCGGTATCGGCTGATAAAAGCAATTATTTTTACTATCGGCCAATTGTATAACAACTGTCGATGATCAGTGCCGATTATATCCTGTCAATCAAAAGGATCATACTGTCTAAGTTAACGTGACAATAACTTTTTTTTTTTTTTTTATGTTAAAGCAGACTCTATTTGACCCTATGATTCAACTATAGTTCAAGCCAGGGTTGCCAGGTCCATGGTTTTTCCCTACATCAAACATTTTTTGTAGTGCGTCTCATATCCAATAATCAAAAGAGCTTTGTGCTTTGTTACTTTGTTAAGAAACAAGGTCTCAGCTTTCAAATTCTGTCAATTTTATCACAAAATTCAAACAATAAATGGCGTTTGATGCTCTTAAATGTGATGTGACAGATCACTGTAGCGCCTCAGTTCAAAGTCTTTTGTTCAACTTCAATACAAGTTATAGCATGAAAAAACATGTATAAACATCAAAAGGTATGTTGTTGAAAGATAAAGTACAACTTATCGAAATGAATCATGTTTCATGTAATTGTTCAATCAGTGTTTCAAATCGCAGAAAGATGTCAATAAAACAGTTTATGTACAATGTCACTTAACCTTGCATTTACCTCAGGAAAATTATGTTCACAGTTCTTTAGTTAGCTATAAAAATACTAGAGAGCAGCTTATTTAATGTTAATTATATATGCATGTTTGAATAAATTTGTCATGAAGACAAGTGTTTATGAAAACTTACTTATGTGCAACTGAGTTGTATACAATCATTGCAGTTTTTATTTGAGAGTAATTATATCTGAAAATAAATAACGTGCTCCGGAAACTAATCAGTGAACATAAACAGAAGCTCAACCAAACTTGAATGACGCGCAAGAACAAACGTTTATTACACGTAACACACGAGAATGAATCTCGTAGGTTATGCAGCATGTTTGAGCTTCAGTAAGAGGTTTGTTCTTGCGCATCATTCAAGTACAGTTGAGCTTCTGTTTATGTCCGCTGATCAATGTTTATATGGGAGTAAAACCCTAAATTCAATCTGTTCATCAAAAAAAGCAATCAAGTCTCTTCAGAAAATTTGGACTAAACCGCTCAATTCATATGGATTAGTTTTCTGATCTCTTTATGAACTTTTTTGAAGCGTCAAAGTTGCAATTGCGTAGGCGGTCTATGGAGGGGTCAGAGAGCTCTCAGATTTCATCAAAATGATCTTCATTGAAGTGATGAACGAAACTTACATGAGGGTGAGTAATTAATAACAGAAATACAATTTTTGGGTGAACAAAGAATATGGCTTTTGAAGACTTGGAATACAGAACACAAGTGTTGCTATTGTTAACTAAAACAAAAAATATTAAAATGGTCAGTGCCTGAAATAAAGCTTGAATAAAATATATTTTAAAAAACAAATATTAGAAACGTAGCCTTGGCAACTAACTGAAACAAATAAGTTTAAGTTAAAATACTAAAATGAAATTAAATCAAAACTGAATTTAAACTAAAAGCTGAACAGAAATATTTTCAAAAAACCTAATGAAAATGACAAAAGCATATAACAAATAACTAAATCTTAAACTAAAATTAAAATGAAAACTGAACATGTAAAAAAAAAAAAAAAATTAGTAAATACTATAAATGGCCAAAGTTGGTCCTGGATAGCCACAGTCCTGCAGAGTTTTGCTCTAACCCTAATCAAACACACCTGAACAAACTAATCAAGGTGTTAAGAGTTACTAAAAAGCTACAGGCAGGTGAGTTTTTATCAGGGTTGGAGCAAAACTCTGCAGGACATTGGCCCTCCAGGACCGAAGTTGGCCACCCCTGGTATATACTATAAATAATACTAAAATGACACTGCAGAACATGCATCATACTGTATGTACTAATTTATGTTCCTTTTTGGAGTTTGACAGCCACTAGTTACTATACACTTTCATCATATACATTTTCCTCTTGGAAAGCTCCTACTTACGATTTTGAAAAATTATAATTACAACATGACGTACATTTAAGCAATGTTGGTCAGAATAAAATTAATGTGTTGGCCAATTTATACAACTTACTATGATCAATAACAATTTGTGGGGTGCATGTGTTCTCATCTCATAAATACGATCCAATGTTCCAGCATGACTTGAAAGCAGCAGTACTACTTTTGCATTCATACAGTGTCGTGAGCGTGAGCAGATGATGACAGCATTTTTTATTTTTTGCATGAATTATCCCTTTAACAGTGCAACGGAATGCTGATAAAAGGCTTCAGAGGCACATTGCATATGAAGGATGAATCATTTTAAGATGCGCTGTTCCTCATGTCAAAGTTAATTTGATGACGGGAAACAGAGGAACATTCTGACAGGAAGTATACTGACACTTACAAATCAAACAGTAGGTAGTGGAAGCCCTCCTCTGATATACTGTCATGCAGACGAACTAAACAGAAAAAGAGAAAGGAAAGGTTTTATTGTGACTACAGGGAAAGAAATCACACAACATCCACCTAAATAATATATATATTTTTTCCTAGTATAATTGGGGGGGGGGGGGGGGTGTAAAAAGCTCACCAATATTGGGATGTTTCAGCAGACGACAGATTCGAGCTTCTCTTTCAAGCTTCTGATGGTCTGAGGGTCAAAGACAGAAGCACACAGGAAGTGTTGAGCAGAAATAATAAAACACAAAGCAGTGTGATATTAGCTGTAAAAATTAGCCCAGTAAGGAGGCACTAATATTGAAATGCTGGCTGATATTGATAAGCCTTATTTTAATCTTATTTTGATGTCATAGCTACTAAAATATATAAAAAAAAACTTTTTAAAAAAAATTAAACACAATGCATTTCTTTTGTATTAAACAGATTTATTTTTTAGATCTGTTAAATCTAACCTAAATATAAAAATAAGCAAAAATGAACATGCACAATGAAATGTACAATATCTGTCGATACATATCTAATACTGACTGATACAACAGTGAAAACCACTACATTAGTCCATAACTGACATGGTACCAATACAGATCATCCTTAGGCAAGAGCAATTTACATATTGTGAAATACTGGGTAGAATTTGAATAAAACCGTGTTCAAAATAAACAAACTTCAAAACTGTCACAGTGGATATAGAGTTACAGGCCATGTTTCCATTGAAAATAACCCAGACCTGATATGCCATTATGTTTTTTTAATTACATCGTTATTATTTCCTGTGTCGAGTGTTGAGCATTTGGCACAAAAACATGAGAGCAGGCAGCAATCACAAACAATAAGCTTGTCACAGTTGGGCTAAATCAACGTCCCAGATCTCATTCAGTCTTGATAAAAAGATCAGTGCGGCCCAGAAATAAGGGTGGCTAGATAGAGACTTAACACAATGTTTTACTTCAGAATGTCCAGAATCCAGATTAAATTTAAGGTTCAGACTAGGGCTGGGTAAACAAAATATTGATTTCTCGATTTTAGTCGATTCTCATTTTTACGAACCAATATCGATTCTTAAATCCCAAGAGTCATCCTGTTTTCAGTTGATGAATGAACGGAACATTGTAGACCCCTTCCATCCAATAAATGTCAATAAGCTTTGTGCATTTGTTACTTTTGATATGAAACAAAGTATCAGATTTCAAATGATGTCCATTTTATTACGACATTCAAAAAATGAAACGTTTTGGCGCTGTTTAATGTGGTGTGATAGATCGCTGTATCTCCTCTGCTTTAATACCAGTTACAGCATGAAATAAACTTGAATGAACATCTGAAAGTATGTTAAAAGATACAGAACAACTTAACGAAATCTGTATCATGTCTCATGTAATCGCTCAATAAGGGTTTCAACCATGGAAAGACTTCAGTAAAACAGCTTGTGAACAATATGTCATGTAACGTCACATTTACCTCAGAAAAATCATATTTAGTGGCCATAAACTCGATAGTCAGCTAGAAAAAATGCATTAAAAAAATGTGAAATATATGCACCATATTCATTATAATTTTTTAAGGTACTTCAATATTTATTGAATGTTTGAATAAATCCTTCAAGTTTTTATGACAGCCACCATTTAAATGTTTACATTTAAAAAAAACGAGTAGAAACATTATTATGTAATTGTAAAGTTAGTATTATAACCTTATTATTATATAATTATTATCGTTATTATCATTGAGTGTATTTTAAGTCTTTGTATACAAATCTTTTTAATAATTTTAAAATAATATAATTATTAATAAAAATAATTTTAACCTTCAATATTATAGCAACTGACGTTAATGTATAGTTTACAGCATTAATTGAGGGATTTCTTTTTCCTTGAGAAAATTTGCCATGTACTGTACCTGATATATATCCAAAATAATCAATATCGATATCGAATAGAAAGCTTGTGAATCAAAATGGAATCGAAATCCTGAAATTTGTGTCAATACCCAGCCCTAGTTCAGACAGTAAAAGCCATGCTAATATCTAATCTATATTTCTCCTGATCAGTCACACCTGATCTCAGCCATCTATGTGTCTATATCTTTGTCTCATATATGTACATAAACAAACCCTGATAGTGAAGAGCGCACAACTGGCCCATCTAGACATAGAACGCACTGCCTAGGCTATGATTACAATAATGAGGACGCTAATGATGAAGCACTACTGAAAAAGGGGAATAAATGATCCCTGCTTGAGAAAATCAACAGAGACAGCACTAAAACCCCATTAAAAGTCCCAAATGGATAAGGGCAATAAAAAAACGTATGTCTTAAACGTATGATTCATGCTTTAGAAGGCTGTCTAATGTCTCACCAAACTGATAGCAGCATAAAATGCCTCAAGACGCATCAGAAAAATTAAACCCAACAGCAACACATTGCAATTAAAAATCAGCTTTCCCTAATGACAGACACAGCTAAAGGCGACATCAACAATTTAAATCGTTAAATGTTAAAAAAATTTAACAGCAGTATCTAGTATCTGTATATTGTACAATACTAACTGGGGTATAATTTGGAACCTTACAAAACTGCAACGCTGGGCATTTAGGTTTGCAAAATTAATTTTTTCATCAAAAAACACAATTCATTTTTGATGAAGTAAGTGAAAGTTTTGAATTCACAACATAATCAACCAGTAAGAATACAGTCATTACAGTCATCAATTTTTTAAGACATTCCACTATTTGAATATTCAAATACTATAATAAACATTCATATCAACGTATATATTTTTAAAATATAATGTTTAATTTTAATACCACTTAATTTAAATATATATATTTTATATAATATACAATATTACATTTACAGATTCACCATAGTTCAGAAAAGCTAGGTTGGATATATGGTGGTCAAACATGATTTGGACACTTATGTCACACTGAAATAATTATTAATGTCATTGCATGATTGCATGAAATATCAAACCAAGTGGCAAATAAATGATGGCAGACTTTTCCCAGAACAAATTTAATTTTACTGAACTATTTTCTGGTGAATTTTCCACTGTTTGACAACCACAAATATCATATACACATACAAATATCACAAATGTCAATCTATTGTTTTGACACTTGGATTGATCCTTTGTTATGTAATGCAAATACATTCATCGATTATAAGTGCACTTTTTTTTTTTATGGAGGCCACTGTATGATGCACAAAAATTGTCATCTGACCTTTATCTGACATTTATTCCAATATGAGTTCCATATGAAGAGACAATTAGCCTGTAAGTTTTAATTTCCATTTGATCACATTCCACCTTTATCTATTGTTCAATATTTTATTGTCCCTATTTTCAGCCTTGCCATATTTTATGATTTAATGGCTTGGCACTGCCTCGTCTTACTCATACTAAACCCCATCACACAGACAAGCTCCTTGATTGGCTATTAGCTGGGTCTGGAATCCCACCCCTTTGTCTGTCACTGATGTGCGTTGACCTTAAGCTCAGCTGCTGGGCATTCTCAGAGTTATCCACATACTCATGAAGCTGTTGCAACACTAGAACGCCAACACCAAACACTGTCAACCCAGCTGAGCTCCACTCTAGCTAATGAGTTCCCTCCAACTAAAATGTTCTTCCTGTATCAAATTTAAATAAAAACTTTAAACCACTACACTCTTCAATTCCAAGACAAAGTATCTACTTCAAGGTGAAAGTAATGTCTTTCTACTTAAAAATGTTGGAGTTTTGGCGGTTTATGCATGTGCAAAACTAGATATTTTCAAAATGTAGTTGACTAAATTTGTCTTAAAGTTGGCATCAAATGGAAATGTATCTATTTTCTAAATGCATGTTATTGATCTTACTGTGAACGATTCATCCGTGTAGGTTTCATTTTTTGGACCTTGTCATTTTTTTATTAAAATCCACTGAAACATCAGACATCTATCTTGAGATGTACAGTATTCCAGACTTTTCTAATCACTTAGTCCGCTTAAACCCCACCCCTTATTACAACAATCAACTGCAAGTTCACATTCAGCCAATCAGCCATCCAATCAACAACTGATGGATTGAACCAAGACACCGCTCTACATTTTTTTCTTTTCGATAATTCTTTTCACTCAGATGTACGTCACAAAAGATTTGTCACAACACTGAGACTTTAAGGAAGCTTGATCGCACATGTTTCACACGTTTACATAAGATACATTTCTTTAACGCTAGTAACAATAGGCTCAAAAAACAACATGATTGACACATGATTTACACAATGACGGCTATCTGAATGTGTATGAATATAGCTGTGACGCTTTAAAGGGAAATAATTTGAAGTTCAAGTTTTTAAAGGGTTAGTTCAAAAAAAATTCTGTCATTAATTACTCACCCTCATGTCATTCCAAACCCGCAAGACCTTCGTTCATCTTCGGAACACAAATTAAGATATTTTTGATGACATCCAAGAGCTCTCTGACCCCTCCATAGACAGCAATGTAATTAACACTTTCAAGGTAGAAAGGTAGTAAAGACATTCTTAAAATAAGTCGGCGTGCTGGTGTAGCTGACGTAACTCGGAAGTGCTGTACTGTATTTACTACGTCAACAGTGTAAGAGTCTGACACAGACGTAAAGAAATTGTTGAATAAAGTCGTTATTTTTGTTTGTTTTTTGCGCACAATATTCTCGTCACTTCATAAAATTAAGGTTGAAACACTGGAGTCACATGGACTATTTTAATAATGTCTTTACTACCTTTCTGGGTCTTGAAAGTGTTAATTACATTGCTGTCTATGGAGGGGTCAGAGAGCTCTCGGATTTCATCAAAAATATCTTCATTTGTGTTCCAAAGATGAACGAAGGTCTTACGGGTTGGGAAAGACATGAGGGTGAGGAATTAATTTTTTTTTTATGTTGTTTAAATGTCTATGTGGAGAGTTATGCTTTAAGACAAACCATGTGCAAAGTCATAAATCAACACCATTGCTGAGCGTTTTCGAACGTACAGTGGGTCTCGAGTTAACAGTTCTCGAATCCGAACTGAGAACTGTTTCTTTCAGACACGTTCGATATTTCGGACACGTTCGATACTGAGAACCGATGAGCTGAGCATGAGAGTCAATTGCTCAGAAGGACGAAATGCAGGTTTCAAGTGTATCAAAATAAAACATGTTGGAAACATGTTCATCACATAATTGCTGTCTTATCACTATATTATATCTTATGTTCAAATATAAGTTTGGAAACACAACGAATGTATTGTAAAACGGTCAAACTAAACATTTATTTGTTTTATCAATAATGCATGATATTTTCAGGAACAGCTTATTTAATTTTTAAATAAGTTGATATAAATCTTAAAATGTATGAATCGAAACAGTAGAATATTGAACATACTGGAAACATGCTTTGACTTTTTAGTTTTGTCGACTGTATATTCAGGTTGCAGCAGTTCTCAGCTCAGCACACTTACACACACTGCTACAGCGGTTCTCGAGTTAGGAACGGGTTGCAGCAGCTCTCGAATCACCAGTACAGAATCAAGAACTGTTTCTTTCGGACACGTTCGATACTGAGAACCGATGAGCTGAGATACTGAGCATGCGTGATAGCATCGTCTGAACCGAACTGTTTCTCTTGGACAACTGATGCTGTGCTGACACTATGAGCACGGGTGAACCGAGGACTTGTGTACGTGTATGTCTATGTTGTGTAAGTTTATGTCAATGTAAGTTTATTTAATCTGTGTAAAACATCCGCGTTTGCACGACAGTGGCTGTATTGAGTGCTTTTGCAAAACGTAAATGGAAGAAACTTATCCAAGATGATGATGACGATGATTATTAGTATTATTATTATTAAGTTATGATTACAAATTTCTTTATATGAATGTGTTTGAATGTATACATTTGCATATTCATGGTTCCACGTATATATTAAATGAAGCAAGGGTGTAGTTACATTTAAGCTATTTTAAAGGAACACTCCACTTTTTCTGAAAATAGGCTCATTTTCCAACTCCCCTAGAGTTAAACAGTTGAGTTTTGCCGTTTTTGAATCCATTCAGCCGATCTCCGGATCTGGACTTTTAGCATAGCTTAGCATAATTCATTGATTCTGATTAGACCGTTAGCATCTCGCTCAAAATGACCAAAGAGTTTCTATATTTTTCCTATTTAAAACTTGACACTTCTGTAGTTACATTGTGTACTAAGACCGACGGAAAAAGTTGTGATTTTCTAGACTGATATGGCTAGGAACTATACTCTCATTCCTGCGTAATAATCAAGGAACTTTGCTGCCGTACCATGGGTGCAGAGGCGCAATGATATTACGCAGCACCTGAAAATAGTCCCCAGCTAGGTAACTTCTAACGTGACCGGCACGTGTAGTTGCAGAGTTGCAGCCGGTAAATTAGGTAGTGGATTTACCTGTGCGATTAACCATGGTTCTGTGTGTTGTGAAGGCTCAAATCTGCTTTCCTCCTCCCTTCTGCCCCAGTCTGTTCAGCCACACTTTCTTGCCTTACACGTTCCAAAAGCTCATGTATTCCGGTTCAAATAGATATGGTTCAGGATCTGCACCAAAGTAAATGGCCGTTTCTCAACAGGCGAGAATGTACTTGTTTAAAGCTCAAATCTGTGGTTTATTTATAAAGAGAGCGCCTATTTGAAAATTTGAAAAAACTTTTTTTTGAAAAAAAGTTTAAAAAAACCCCGGCGAGAGCAGCCTTTCCTCGGCTAGACCTTCTGCCATCTGCCGCTGGCTCTGATGTCTCTGTAGTGGTTAAACATGAGATATAATTCATCTTGTGTATATCTGACGGGCGATCTTTGGCCTCATTAATCTATAATTTGTTCCCTGGCTATTCGTTTTGGCTGAGGGCAAAGTGAAGTTTCATTTATTTCTTTTATTATTAAAACTGACATTTAAAAAAAAGAGACTGGGTTGTGTTTTATGTCATTTAATTTTATTACAGTGAAGATAATCATATATGCTCATTTTGCCTGATCCACATATTAATATATTTAAAAAAAATTTTTAAATGTAAACGAAAAGAGGCAGGGTTGTGTTTTATATTTCGTTTTGTTATAAATATATGCAGTGAAGATAATCAATGTACGCGTTGCCTGAACTACATTTGTGTGGCTATTAATATGTTTAAGATTTATTTAAATGAAAACGAAAAGACGCAGAGTGGTGTTTTATAACATATTTCGTTATATTGTAGCCTCAAATATACATACAGAGATAACCGGAACAGCCAGAGTGAGCTGAGCTAACGCTATCAAGAATGCTGCTGTTCCGTTTGCAGAATTACCAGACTCCCTCTGAAGTTCGTTCTCCTGAGTCGAACTTGGCAAGTCTGAACTAACAAGGACCTGTCTGAAGTTCGCGTACTTGGTTTTGAGAAATGGACAATATCTTCTGAATCGTCTCTCACAAACGTCTCCATGGTTACAAGGCACGCTCCTTGTGCAAGCAGGTTGTCACGTTGGTTATGTTGACGGAAGTTAGCCTATTTTCAGGCGCTGCATAATATCATTGCGCCTCTGCACCCATGGTACAGCAACAAAGTTCCTTGATTATTACGCAGGAATGAGAGTATAGTTCCTAGCCATATCGTCTAGAAAATCACTTTTCAACTTTTCATTTTCCATCGGTCTTAGTACACAATGTAAGAGTCAAGTTTTAAATAGGAAAAATATAGAAACTCTTTGGTCATTTTTGAGCGTGATGCTAACGGTCTAATCAGAATCAATGAACTATGCTAAGCTATGCTAAAAGTGCCAGAGATCGGCTGAATGGATTCGAAAACGGTAAAACTCAGCTGTTTATCTCTAGGGGAGTTGGAAAATGAGCCTATTTTTAAAATAAGTGGAGTGTTCCTTTAAGGCATGAATACAAATTTTTCACAGGAAAAAACAATTTTAAATGTCATTTTGGTGATCAAAGATGAGTGTTAAGGGATACAATTATTTACTACAGGGGGACTTTATTGTTTTACTTTTTCCTTTATTTATTGCATCTAACTTCGAGACAATTGTACAGTGCAAAGTGCACAATAAACTGCAAGTGAAGAACAGCATGCTAAAAATATAAAAACTAAAAACTACTTGCGGAAAAAAACGAAATAAACTAGTTCATTGTTGGACGACTAGACCATCATTATGACGCATCACAAATGGGTCTTACTACAAATCACATCTCATGAACATATTTGTGCATTTTGCAAGGGTCATGACCATCTCTCTAGATCAGATGAGAGTCTTGTGCTCCAGGCATGTAACTATGCTTGTTCTCTCCCTCTCTTACATGCACACACACACGCACACACACACACAGCTGC
This sequence comes from Rhinogobio ventralis, assembly GCA_039654625.1. Lineage (NCBI taxonomy): Eukaryota > Metazoa > Chordata > Actinopteri > Cypriniformes > Gobionidae > Rhinogobio > Rhinogobio ventralis. The sequence continues at coordinate 13,757,409 of CM077194.1, forward strand.
CAAGTGCCAAAGGTGCCTTTACTGTCAGCCCTCTCTTTATGTGTCTTTCTCTCCAAATCATTCATGATGATTCCTCTCTCTCTCTCTCTCTCTCTCTCTCCCCCTCTCTCTCGCTCTCTCTCTCCCTCTCTCTCTCTCTCCCCCTCTCTCTCGCTCTCTCTCTCCCTCTCTTTTTCTCTCTCCCACTCATTCTCTTTCTGTTTATCTAGGTCACATTTCCTCTCTCATGCCCACCCTCCTTCTAACCCCTTGACAGATCATATTGTTTCTCTCTCCTCAGAGTAACTCTCAGCCTAAAGACAGTCACTCCTAATCTACATGACCCACAGCAGCGCCATCTTTTGTCAAATACATGTCAAACCGAACACTGTGAACATTTATCACCCTATACTTGCTTTTGTGACAAATTTACAATAAAATAAAAGGGCTAGGTTGACCTGTCAAGGATGCCAACAAAGAAAATAAGAAGAAATAATGAGAAAAGCGCAACAAATCATTATATTAAAATTGAATTAAAACAGTGATTTTAAATTACAATAATATTTCACAATATTACTGTTTTTACTGTATTTTTGACCAAATAAATTCAGCCTTGGTGTGACATCATCCAAAATATTTTTTAAAATCTTACAGACCACAAACTTTTCAAAGTTAGTGTATATGAAATTAATTGTCACAATGCAAAAAAATAAAAAAAAATAAAAAAATATAATAATTAGGTTTGCTGTTTGTTATTTTTATAATTTTGTGGTAAAATATGACCTGGTTTTATCTTCTCTGCATCAAGAAATTTAACACTTAAAAATACTAATCCTAAAGCATATTAACCAAGATGTATTTCCTTCAATAAATAAATAACTAAATAAATTCTACATGCCCAACCTTGCTTTGATTTCCACTAACCACACATTCAGATAGCAATGTGTTTCTCCACACAAGTTGTATTTAGAAGGTTGTTGGGCCTATTTTAAAATGGTTTTCAGCATCTGTGGAATCAAATACATGTCAAGTGCTTGTTCTCCATATTACACATTCTCACCACAATGACCACACAGCCAATTTGAAGAGGATGACACTTTGGCAAAGCAACTGCTGGCTTCAAGTTTCAGAAGGGAGGACAGAAGGGTGTAAAAAGATTTACACCCCTCAGTCAACAGCGCAGGGCTCGCAAAATTTCAAAATCCCTGGTAGCCCTTCGGGAAGGCACTCTTGAGATTTTTGTAGCCTGAAAAGAATTTAACTAGCCAGAATAAAAAAAGACCTTTTTTATGTAGAAAATTCAATCAAAAATTAAGTCGAAATATCAATCAAAAACAAAAACACACATGTATTTGGTTCTAACTGAACTTAAATTTCTATGAATTTTTATCCTGACCTGTCTTTTTTTAGATAAGCAGAACTGAAATACCGGTGTAAATCTATGCACCTCTTAACATTTTCACACACACACACACGTATCATCAATTTTCACAATTTTCTCCACTGCACATGCAATCTCTTTCATTCAGTAACAAAAAATTAAACGTAAAGTAAAAGTTATTTGGCAAAATTACATTTCCTTGATAGTCTAAACACAGTATCAAATTGTCACTGTTTCCGTCACTGCAGCTTCCCGAACACACTAAATATGTTTAACCCAAGCTAAGACTGATATAGGCTTTATTAGTTTACTGTCATATACACACCATGTTTCACAGAGTTGCCCAAGTTATTAAACAATATTTCATGTAGGTTCCTTTGTGTTTTATATAAAGACCACTAGGAGGTGTTTTAGGTGTATGTTTTCCTTGATTGGTTTTCCCTAAGGAGTTTAAATGAAAGTAAAAAAGTATTGCACGTTCGCATTTTTACATTTGAGTTGCGTCTTTATCAAACAAACACAATAATGATTAATCTCCCACCCACCCATAATACATTTTTATGTTATTTATTTCTTTAGTACTTGGCCCGCCCGATTGGTGGACATAGAACCGCCCATCACTAAAACACACACACAAGCCAAGTGAGGCCGGTTTCACACACACACACACAAGCCAAGTGAGGCCGGTTTCACACTGCACACGTTAGCAGAGTGTAAAGGCTGATTTATACTTCTGCGTCCTTGTCCGCGTCGACGTGCAGTTACACATGCAGAGGGAGCATGTGTATCCCTGAGGAGGGGTTCTGGCAGACAGGGGTTCCGCGTAGAATAGGGGTTAGCACGAATAGTCGAATATTCGATCTGTAATTAATATTCGAAAAATAAAAATACTATTCGAATTTTACTATGTTGCTTTGCTGGCTGTAAATGCAGTGAATCCATGATGAATCCCATTAAAACTCAATCTAAATCATAATAAAACTAAATCCACTGGGTAGCGCTGTGGAGCGGGTTAATAAGTTGAGTGTATTTGATCACATAATGTCGTCGTTTGCCTCGCGATGTTTGGAATTACTTAGATGAAAATTGAAAATGATCTTACAAAATTGAGTTACTTTTGATCAAATGAATTGATGAAACTGAGTTTTCATAATATCATGACCACAATGAGAAATCACATGAAATCCAAACACCCGTCGAATGAGGAAAGACAGCTGTCCATCACTGCATTCACGAGTGCAGGTAAGCACAGATGTTCACCGAGTGAGAGCGAGATAACTTATAGCAAAATGATCTTGAGACAAATGCTTCCTTTAAGTTTTGTCGAGGGTTTAAGAACAGAAAACAAAGTGCTGTTAGAAACTTTACTTAACACCGTTATCTTTGTGTCTCTGCAACGTCTGTCAGCGGGGCGCGTTTTCTCACCCGAGAATAATATCATCCACACATGATATTATTAATTTTCTCAACATGAAAATGTGAAACAATATAAACACGTTAGCCTTATTCGGACTCGAGTGTATATACATTCTGCACGAAAACTGGCGCGCTCTGCTTTATTGGTGTTTTTTTCTGCTCGCGCTGCTTGACCGTATAATGCTTTTGTTCTTTAGGACTATATTTTTTGTTTACACATATTGTTTAATGTTTTAAACTGAATGAAAACCTTAAGATATAACGTAAGCTTGTTGTGTATATTACCTAATCATAAGTTTGTTCAGAAATGGTGACAAAAACTTGATGAATAAAAAAAAGAAGGTCTTACTCATTTTCTCAAAATAACGTCATTTAAATAAACGAATATTCGTTTTTTAAGAGCCCAAATATTCGAATACAATATTTAGGAAAAATGCCCATCCCTAGAATTGACGCGTTGTTACATTTTTGGAGAGGTGCACGTCAGGGTACGTTGTAGGCTACGCGTGCAACACACAGCCTACGACGTAGCTACGGCGTACACTCGACGCAGAAGTATAAATTGGGCTTAAGCAGCGCATATTTTTTCCGCCGCCCATGTTATCAGATTAGAGCATTTGCACCGCACGTTCGAGGTGTTTAAATGATTAAAACTAGAGGCATATTTTAACTTTAATGTTACTTTTATCATGTAAACTACCTATATACAGCGTGTTTTATGCACATGTGTTTGGGACAGAGGGGAACACGGTCGCATTCACATCAAATATGCTGCCCATAATAAATCAAAGCACGAGACAGGGGTCGGAGAAGAACACCGGAAAAGGTGACAGAATGAACGATACTCATCTGTATTTGCAGATGAGTCAATTCAGCATGATTCAGCACTTCCGCGATCGTATTTTTCCTTCAAATAAGTCAAGAGTGTGAACAACGCACATCAAGAAAGGAATGTTATTTCACTATTTAAGATAGCCCGTCGGACAGGGCAGCGATACATTTTGGTAGCCCGACTGGAAAACACATTAGCCCCAGGACGTCGGGCTAGCGATTTTGCAATATATAGTTATGAGCATGTTTTAGAACTTTAAATGTCCTTTGAATGTACTAGGATTGTATTTCTGAGCATTTACAATTTGGTACTGACATGGTTTCTTGGACACGGTATCATGGTATCCTTCGAAAATATTACAGTACATGAAAATAGTAATTATTCAGAATCAGTACATATATCACAATACCATGTTATTACCAAATAATGCCATCACTGCCCCAAGTTGGCATGAAATGGAAATACATCATCTATTTTTAAATGTATCTCAATAATCTTATTGTGAACAATTCACTCATGCTTGTTCATTTTTTTTATTTTTATCAAAATGTCATAACTGATGGATAGAACCAAGCCCCTGCCCTACATTTTTAGATAATCTATTTCTCTTGGATGTTTGTCACAATGATATTTTGCTACTTCCATTATATTGCAACTTTAAATTACTATGTTTTACACGTTCACACTAGGGTTGCAAAACTTTGCATGGGAATTAATGGGAATATATGGGAATTAACATGAATCAATGGGAATAAACTGGACATTTGTAAAATTGCAGGTTAGCCTATAACAGGGAACTTAAATGTAGTTGAAAAGCTTTAATTTTACATTTTGAATGGGAGGGGATCATAGGGAATATGTTTATTTTATCCAACATTCATGCTTTTTTGTTGTTCAATAAAAGAACTGAACTCACAAACAAATCAAAGTCAAATTTTTATTTTTAAAATTTGTATTAGTTTGCATGCATGTCTGCTTGTGACCAAACAAAATGTGTATATATATTTATATACACTCACCTAAAGGATTATTAGAAACACCATACTAATACTGTGTTTGACCCCCTTTCGCCTTCAGAACTGCCTTCATTCTACGTGGCATTGATTCAACAAGGTGCTGAAAGCATTCTTTAGAAATGTTGGCCCATATTGATAGGATAGCATCTTGCAGTTGATGGAGATTTGTGGGATGCACATCCAGGGCACGAAGCTCCCGTTCCACCACATCCCAAAGATGCTCTATTGGGTTGAGATCTGGTGACTGTGGGGGCCATTTTAGTACAGTGAACTCATTGTGATGTTCAAGAAACCAATTTGAAATGATTCGAGCTTTGTGACATGGTGCATTATCCTGCTGGAAGTAGCCATCAGAGGATGGGTACATGGTGGTCATAAAGGGATGGACATGGTCAGAAACAATGCTCAGGTAGGCCGTGGCATTTAAACGATGCCCAATTGGCACTAAGGGGCCTAAAGTGTGCCAAGAAAACATCCCCCACACCATTACACCACCACCACCAGCCTGCACAGTGGTAACAAGGCATGATGGATCCATGTTCTCATTCTGTTTACGCCAAATTCTGACTCTACCATCTGTATGTCTCAACAGAAATCAAGACTCATCAGACCAGGCAACATTTTTCCAGTCTTCAACTGTCCAATTTTGGTGAGCTTGTGCAAATTGTAGCCTCTTTTTCCTATTTGTAGTGGAGATGAGTGGTACCCGGTGGGGTCTTCTGCTGTTGTAGCCCATCCGCCTCAAGGTTGTGCATGTTGTGGCTTCACAAATGCTTTGCTGCATACCTCGGTTGTAACGAGTGGTTATTTCAGTCAAAGTTGCTCTTCTTTCAGCTTGAATCAGTCGGCCCATTCTCCTCTGACCTCTAGCATCAACAAGGCATTTTCGCCCACAGGACTGCCGCATACTGGATGTTTTTCTCTTTTCACACCATTCTTTGTAAACTCTAGAAATGGTTGTGCGTGAAAATCCCAGTAACTGAGCAAATTGTGAAATACTCAGACCGGCCCGTCTGGCACCAACAACCATGCCACGCTCAAAATAGCTTAAATCACCTTTCTTTCCCATTCTGACATTCAGTTTGGAGTTCAGGAGATTGTCTTGACCAGGACCACACCCCTAAATGCATTGAAGCAACTGCCATGTGATTGGTTGATTAGATAATTGCATTAATGAGAAATTGAACAGGTGTTCCTAATAATCCTTTAGGTGAGTGTATATATATATATATATATATATATATATATATATATATATATATATATATATATATATATATATATATGTATGTTTGTATATGACACAGTTTGTAGAAATTACACCAAATTCCAGAATTATTCCCTTTAATCCCCATAATTCTCATTAAGTGTCCAACAAAATTCCCCAGCTTAACTTCCCATGGAAACTTTCTGGAAACTTTCCATAAAATTACAGGAAGTTTTTCGCCCCTTAGCAACTGTTCATACTATATATTAGTTGTTAAATTGTTCTTAGTATTAAAACCCATCCGTTATACTGTTACATTCTGTATGTTTTAGAACATTTGTAGGAACTGACTCACCTCTCGCAGACAGTTTTTTGGTGTTGATGATTTTGGCGGCATATTCTTGGCCTGTGCTCAACTTCACACATCGTCGCACCACTGAAAACGCTCCCCTGGAAAAAAAATTTTTATTGAGACTTTAAGTATAAGGTTCTGACAGTACAATAGCAGAACTGCCATAATAATGCTACGTGTTGACAGTGAGGGTTCTGCTGTATAAAAATTAAAAGGCAAAACATCAAAAAGACTGCCTCAAACCCTGGCAGTGTGTTTGGTGTTTGTTTTTACCCTTTCAGCAGGGAATGAACAGAAGCAAAGAGAGTAAGATAGGGGGCCACCATTGTTAAACACATATTATTTATTCATCGTAAACGTCCTTACATTACACTGTCGGACTCTTTTGCAGCACTGGCTGTTCGACTGTGAAGGCTGACGTCACTAAAACGAGAGCTAATTTTGGCAGCCTGTATTAATAAAATATACTCGACTGGGTTTGTGTTATATGAATAAAATATAGTACAGTAGGTTTGTCTGGTTAATAGGTTCTCACAACATATGCAGAGTCAGAAAATCATATGCTGAGAAAGACAACATTTACACAATAAAGCAAACACTGGTGCAATTTAAATAATAATAACAATAATACTACCATTATTACTAATAACAATAAATAATAAATTACAATATTTATATTACAATAGTAATATTTCAATAAGTCATTAATAATAATAATAATTATTGTTTTTATTAATATTGCTAATTAAAAATGTAAAAAAAACTAACAGTAACTAATAGAATATTATTAATATTTATTTTTCAAATGTTAAACCATCAGTTTTTTGTTTGTGTGGAACAGCATTTACTGTACTTGAAAACACTGGATCATGAACTGTTCACGTGTAAATGAAAACAGTGCTGCGTTTTGCTCTGAAACGCGGTGCACATATATCATATATTTAATTAAATTGCTTACTTTACTTTCTTAATATGTCTCTGGTCTTTGCGTGAACAAAGCATCGGTGGCATCAAAAAATACCTAAGTCATCAGATATCATTAAATAGGCAGAATTTAACAAGTAACAGTTATCATTAAAGTGCTCTTCAATGGGACCTGTTCTTGTCAGGCCAGTACAAGCCCTTAGTGATTTATAAGGGCTGGATGTTTGTGTGTGTGTGTGTGTGTGTGTGTGTGTGTGACACAAAGACTCCAGCTCCTCCTCCACCTCTCTCTGCATTACTGGGATGACTGGAGCTACTGGGTAAAAAAGAGAGACAAACACACAGGTCACATGCAATTCTGTGCTACAGTGTGCTGTCAGAGGTCACGTTCAACGATCTGCATATTTCCGCTGCTCTGAGCAGAAAAGTGCAATTTGTTTTTTGATAACCTCAGGCCTGAGGGGTGATGAGACCTTCATTAAATGCTCCTGCCCCTTCAGATCCGTGAAAGCATCACTATGTCTCATCACCCTTGCTCATTCACTCATTGTTCATGCAGAGGGGATTTACATTACCTCTAAATTCAATCCCATATCTGAAAATGTGAAATTCAAAAGATGACAAATGGGTATAGTTAAAGAGCTAAAGAGATGGTCTAAACTGGGCAGGTATGCTCTTACACACATAAAGCACCTGCTGTTCAAACTCAGCTATGCAACTATTTCTACACATAAACAATATGTGTATTTTGGTAAACCAGACTATTTTGACGGCTCTTATAAAGAATGATTTTCTGACTACATTTTATAGGCAGTAATAAATAATAATATGAGAACATTAAAGAGTACATAGTAGTGATTCGCTTTCCGCGAATCGTTTTTTTTCCAAGCAGTTTGTTTCTAAGAACCGGTTTAAAGTAACGATTCTTTAGGCCTAATAATCGATTCGTTATTTTAAACCGGCTCTTTGAAATTATTACATGCTCGAAAACGTTTCAAATTAAGCCATAGCTTACCACATATTGCTCTTTATCACGTTCTTCTAATTCAACTTTTATTAATAACGGTGTTACATTAATCAATTTAGTTTTTTGTTAGTTTGTTGCAGCCCATGCCTATTAAATAGTTTACGTTAGCTCATAAAAGTTATTAAAAAACCTAAATATAATTAGAATTTGCAGTATACAATCCTAAAAATTCTAATTTAATTACACAGCTTGGCTAAAAATGTTTGAATAAAATGTCATTTTCGAATCTGTTTCTGCATGTATTGATAAACATGAATACAGTCATGCCAGGAACATATTTCCAGTAAATGTTATTTGTTAATATTTCTGCTATCGGTTACAGAGTCCCAAAACGAAAATCTTCGATCGGTTCACTCCAATTACCGAGAACCGAGTTAATTTGAGAACCTCTCGAATTCAGTCAGATTCGTGAACAAATAGTTGACTTTGTGTGAACCGGCTCAGCCGATTCCTTGAAAAGATCCGAATAAAAGGGACCATTAGTTCAGGGCATATAGTACAGATAAAGCATCATGTTAATTAAGTATACATGTCAAATACAAACCCAGCGCAAACTGGCACTACATTTTGTACGTGCATTTTTACTTTTACATGTGAACATGAAATATCAGCTCGTGAAGCATTGCACTAATCAATATTTGTTGCATCTGAGGTAAGTGGGTTGTTTCGAAATCATATTAGAGGGTCTGACTGGTGGTCAGCGGATCTTGGCAGGACTTTCTTGTATCTATCTCCTCCCTCTGTGACAGCACGTTTATCGGGGCACCACCACGCCTCGCGTCTGCTGTCGGTTTGCTTTCCCTGCCCAAATAATACCATGCAATCTTTATGCAGGACAGTTCCACACATGCACAGTCGTTAACCGCGTGATACTCACTTGCCCAGCTCCTCGTACAGCTGATATTCGTCCGTGAAGCGCGTACATGTAGTCGTGGCCATGTCTTCCCGTCTCGGACTCGGACACGCTTTAAGAATTAAAAATCGTCCTTGATTCGGCGAGCTAGAGCGTCCGGGATATTCACCTCGATCTTGCGCTCAAAAAAAGCCAGATATGTCTTGAAATGACAGGTTAATGGTGAGTAGGGTAGCGTGTACGCTGACAGCGGGCGTCCTCACCCCCGCGCTGTGCTCCAATCGCCTGCCTTCAAAATAGACTGCGAGAGCGCGCTGACAGCTGACTCACGCTCGCCACCTGTCCGCGGAGTGCAGAACTGGCGTGCGTGGGCACGCTGCTGGGTTACTGTTATTGTAACTCCAAATAGGGACAAACCATGAGGGGGGCTATTTGTATTTCGATGAGCTCTTACGTAATCGGGATAGTGTCGTGTAAAGCAAAAGAAACACTCAAATAAAGCACCGATGATAGACGAAAATAAAATATTAAACTACATGCAAACAAACATGTATTTAGCGTTTAGAAAAAATATATAAATTAATGTTTTATTTTGTATAACATTTGTATTTTATTTATTCTGTATTATACTCTAATTTGTGTAGCACTTTGAGCCATTTTACATTATTATGTAAGGCGCTATGCAAATAAAATGTATTATTATTAATTTTATGTGCATGATAGGTCAGATTATACTCTGTATGTTGTATTTTGCGTTCACAAGGATAAATGTAAATGCTTTTTCCTACAGGGTATAATTTTTCAATGGGTGGTGACACATGCTTTTGTTGGCTTCCTCTGACCTTTCACATGTAAATGCAATACACAAAGTCATCATCTTGTGCAATTATTCTACTCGTTCTATTAGGAAACTGTTTTTTTGTTTTGTTTTTTTTGTACACTGAAATGGTCAGATGCATTAAAATAATTTTTTAGCTAATGGCTCCATTATGTTTACTCATCACACATGCTCATTTGGATGTGTGTGTATTTTCAACCATTAGATAACGAACAAGGACGCCCACTCGGATATTTCATATTCAGCTCAATGTCAACATAATTAACCCCAATTATACTAATTAGATTTGGCATGACTCATTATTAGTGTTTCTCGTTCTCTTCCAGCTCTCTGTGGAGGACGGGCAGAAATTCACAAGAACATACATTGGAAAGAAGATCAATGCTAAAGAGATTCAACCGAGAATGATGATTCAGAGCCAATCACGCATTTACAGTTATTTATTCATTTTTGGAGAGAAAAGTATTTTCTTCATAAAAAAGAAATGTAACATAAATTATTAAAACTGTAATGTTAGGTTCACATGCTGATGGCCCATTGAAAAATATCAGTGTTATTATGAAGACATTAAATATTGGGGAGGTGCAACAATACCAAAAATTCAATGAATATATTATTGCTTAAAATATTAATATGTAGGCTACACTTTGAGTCATGAATTCAATTCAGAGTGCAAAAGTCATGGCTCAAGAGCAAATATTAAAACAAACCCATGTATAGAACCAAAACCACACTTCAAATACAGAATCATTAATCACGGAGTCTTTGATGGGAGTTCAAACAGTATTCTGTTATTCTGAGCCCTTGAAAATGAAAGGACTAATCATAGTATTCTGCGTTTCTCCTGGTCACATTGAATGTGAATTTACTAAACTCATGAAATTGAAGTATTTCAGAGGTAAATGTTTGGTAAATCAGTGGCAGCAATGGTTACAAAGGTAACTATCACAAAATGCTTTACAAAGATTCCAAAGGAAAATGAGACAGACTTGTCTATAAGAAGAGACTGTCACACAATAAGACGCAATGCATTGACATGAAGATGAAAAAGGAAATCGGCGTATGAAGCTCCACCGTTAGGACTCTTGTCCTCCACCAGGAGGCGCTGCAAAGGCTCCTCACAGCTCTCGCCCTCTCGCACCAACTTTAGCTGAACAGAAACACACACACTTTAAAACAAATATAAACTACAACTGTAGTATTTACACAATTAAAATATTTTATTGCCACAATTGAGTGTGGAAGGAAAAACGGTCTGATCCAATACTGTGGTTTTAGCTGTGCTGATTTCTTTGTCACATCCTGTCAGTTCCTGAACGAAACATTCTGCAAATGAGGGATGTGAGTCATTCACCTGGAGAGTAACAGCTGCCGAGGACTGCAGAGAGCATATGAGAGCTCTGGTGCTGATGGAGAGGGAGTTCTCAAGCACTGGAAGACTGATCTACAGAGAACATACAAACCACATGTATAAGACTAAAGTAAAGTCTGAGCACCAAAAAAAATAAAATAATAATAATAATAATTTGCAAGTGTGTCCTGCCACGTGACATGCTGTACTCCACCTAAAACCACTTTAAACTTTTCACCAATTTTTGTTAAATTATTATATAGATTTCTTTAATGAAATCAAATTAACAGAGAATAAATAGAATATTTTAGCTTTTAAAAATGAATTTGTCACACAAAGTGAACAATTTAAGTGAACTGATTTTCACTTAAATTCACCAAAATCACCATTATACACTACAGTGTAAAAGTTTAGGGTCAGTAAGATATATTTAAAAAAAAAAGTAACTAATCATTTTATTCAGCAAGGATGTATTAAAGGAATAGTTTATCCCATAAAAAAAGAAAATTATCCCATAATTTACTCACCCTCAAGCCATCCTAGCAATCCTTCTTTCAGACGAATACAATCAGAGTTATATTAAAAAATGTCCTGGTTAATCCAAGCATTATAATGGCAGCTCAAAAAAGTGCATCCATCCATCATAAATATACTCCACACGGCTCCGGGGGGTTAATAAAGGCCTTCTGAAGTGAATTGATGGGTTTGTGTAAGAAAAAATTCCATATTTAAAACTATTTATTTAAAAAATATCTAGCTTCCGGCGGACCGCCTTCCATTCAATTTACAAAGAAAGTGTAACGTCTCTGGCGGTTCAAAATGCGTCCGACGTCATCGTTGCGCCAGTTACGCTGTTTTCATAAGTTGAATATGGAAAGCGGTCCTCCGGCAGCTAGATATTTTACTTTTTAACATTAAATATGGATATTTTTCTTACAAAAACCCATTGATTCTCTTCAGAAGGCTTTTTTTGGGCTGCCATTCACTGCCATTTATAATGCTTGGGTGAACTATTCCTTTAAATTGATCAAAAGTGAACAAAGACATTTATAATCTTACAAAATATTTCTAATTCAAATAAATGCTGTTCTTTTGAACGTTCTATTCATCAAATAATTCTAAAAAAATGTTTAATACTGATAAATATAAATAATATAACTGATAATAATGATGCTGAAAATTCAGCTTTGCCATCACAGGAATAAATGTCATTTTAAAATATATTAAAATATAATACAGTTGTTTTACATTGTAATCATATTTCACAATATTATTGTTTTTACTGTATTTTTGATAAAACAAATGAAGCCTTAATGAGCAAGAAAGACTTCTTTCATTCAGATTCTCCCCCAGATGTATCATTGTCTCATTTTTATTCATCAGTAACTCTGGACAAAGTCTGCTAAATGAATAACAGTAAATGTAAAGGCCAACTCAACGTGTCCTTGTCTCACCTCTCCAGATGTGAGGCAGGAGAAAGAGTTGGTGTTGAAAAGCTGTAGAAGAGTATGAGGAGGCACACAGCTGCCCACCCAAAGGAGCAGTGCCAGTGGGCAGTAGATCAGATACAGACCCCCTGGATCCAGACTAGAGACAGTGCAGCGCACGGCTTCCCCTAATGCTGGCATGTTGGCATTATCAGCAGAGACAGACTGCAGGGGTGAGAAGAATAAACAGAGACTTTGGCATCATCATCCCTTTAGGAGAGAAAGCAATCAATATTTTAAGTGGAAGTTTGTTTTGGACTTAAACGTGACATGGTTTTTCCCCTTGCTTTTTTTTTATTTATTTTTTTAAAGTTTGGTGTACTACAGTATCTGACAAAAGTTGGGAAACAATAACATGTTTAATGTTTTTGAAAGAAGTCTCTTATGCTCACCAAGGCTGCATTTATTTAATCAAAAATACAGTAAAAACTGTAATATTGTGAAATATTATCTCAATTTAGAATAAGAGTTTTTTTATTTTAATGCAGATACAGATTGTTTTATTTAATGCCATGTCAGTGTCTAAGGCTATTTTCATGGCAAAAATTCAATTACAAAAATACAAATATCATATAAATACAATAAAACCAAGCAAACAAACACAACATGTCCATGCTTTATCCGTGCTTTTAGTTGTAATCGAATTTGTCCAATGCGCAATGGGTTGCGGGCAATATTAGCGGTTAGAGTATTTAGGACGGATATAGTATGCGAATTGGGACGCAGCAGATGTCTCTTTATCATAGCTGAAGCGAAGCAAAATAATGTTTCTCCAAAAATAAAGCGAAGATGGCGAACGAATGACAAGGAAGAAAAAAAAATTAACATATAGTACACGAGAGTATACACAAGCAAGAGTTGGTTGTTAGTCTCCAGCATCACACCAGCTCCAGACAAACAATGACACTCAAAACTCCTGCTGCTATAGCTAACGTTACAACTAAAGCATATCTTGGTTCTATGAAACAGCAAAACCAATGTTATTCATAAACAACGTAACCTCTGCGTCCGTTTTCAGGCCTTCCTCCTTAGGTCTCTCCAGCGCTGGAAAGCTATTCTAATATTAAAGCAGGTCCTTAATCTCTTGCCTTATCATAACCCTTCTTTTCCAGTGACAGTCCTGTTCTCTTTTCTCTTTTGTAATGTCTCTCAGCCATGTCTCTTTCTACAGTTTTTCTCCAAATCTCTCTCTTGCTCCCTCTCTCCTTCCCCATCATGAGTGTAAATGAGTGTATACATGTGTTGTGGTGCTCGGTCCAATCCACCTTCGACAGCGTTTCTCAGAAATCGCTTACTGCATCTTTAATGGCTCGTTTCCACTGAACGGTACAGTTCAGTACAGTATGCGATTTTTGCCGTTTCCATTTTCAGAAGTTGTGAATGGTACCCTAATTCCGAACCATACCATACTAAAGGGTAGAGCCAGACTCACTGCAGAACGTTGATTGGTTGACAGAGAATCATCACTTGCGCATGCTTTTTTGGTTGTGTTTTCCCTTGAAGCCTGAAGCCTTGGCTCAAACAAAGTGTGTCGTCTTCTTGTGACAAACAGCCAAATGCCAAGAAGCAAATGCCAAGAAGCAAGAACAGTACTGTACTGTACTGAACCGTACCGCTCGGTGGAAACGAGCCATAAGTGAGCATTAAATTACAGCAAAGGCTATCTAAAGGTAAAAATAGCAGAAATAAGCATGTACAATTAAATTTTCAATACTGGCTGATATATATCCAATATTGATCATATATTGATAAATTATACTGATAAATTACAAAATAAATCTCTAATATCAGCTGACATTAAACAAGGTACTAATATATTGTGCATAACCAATTAAAGCTGTCTTTGGTGCCAGAAATCTTGACATAATAAGCAAAAAATTGCTATAAATAGAGTGTGAGAGAGAGAGAGAGAGAGAGAGAGTACAGTAGTGCAGTGAAGAATGTGGCATCTCTAAATCCCACCATGTGCATAACAATCCAACTGAGAATTACAAATTCTTACAGACAAGGAAACGGTGTCATTTCAGTGACTAATTTGGATGAACAGAATGTTCTAGATGTCTGTCTCTCACCAAAGGCAGAATAAGTGGGTAGAACTGAGAAGCAGTGCTCAGCGTGTCCATGGAGACAATGAGGCTACGCAGTTGTAGACGCTGATGTACAGAGCTACGCAGCCCAGGCAGCAGCACTTCACTCTTGCGCAGACTGTTAATGTAGACAGGTACGGCTTTCAGAAACTGAGGCAGCACCAGCTGACAGACAAAAAGAGTATGACATTCAAAACTCTATTATCCAAAAATCTAATACGATTCACTTAGAATGGCTTCTCAGTATTATTATCTGTGCCTGCATCAGTAATATGGCTAATGAATGGTAAAATGAATTGAGATCAGATTAACAGTATAGAAGACTGTCTGTTATCTCCTAAAAACTGTTTGTATTTTTCTTAAACTTTTATCCTAAATACTTAAATAAGACTTCACAGGTCTAACATATCTGATTAAGCTGCAATTACACAATTCACTAATAATTGTCTAGGGCTTTTTGCACAAACAAGGCAATGTGAAAAAAAAACATTCATTTAAGCAATTAAAAATTAATTGGACTGAACAAATTTTTCAACTGGTATCACAGATCATGGTGGATCAATATTTGACTAAATTATTGCTCAATTTGAAACTGTATGATAAATCTCTATTGAACGTTCAAAAGCATGTGCTGGTCCAGTAACTTATGAAAGAGAGAGAAATATGTGAAGAACTAACCTGTCCTGGGGACACAGAGGTAGTGCAGCTGTGTTTCCTGAAGCAAGACAACATCTCAGTAACCTCCATCTGTAACTCCTCCCGCAGGGACTGCAGTGGACTCTCCAGTGCTAAGGAATACACTGACTCACACACACATTGACAAAATAAAGTTAACAAAATTAGATTAAAATCAAGAAGACTGAACTCAGTGAAAAAACAACAACAACTGATTACACATTGCTAATTATTTATAAAGTGAATTTCTATATAATATTCATGTATTATGTATTATTTATACACTACTGTTCAAAAGTTTGGTTGGTAAGATTTTTCAAAGTTTCATTTTATCAAAAAAATACAGTACAAATTATAATATTGTGAAATATTATTGCAATTTAAAATAACTATTGCGTTTTAAAATATTTTAAAATGTCATTTATTAATGTGATGCCAAAGCTGAATTTTCCAGTCACTTCAGTATCACATGATCCTTCAGAACTCATTCTAATATGCTCATTTGGTGCAAGAAACATTTCTTATTATTATCAATGTTGAAAACAGTTGTGCTGCTTAACATTTTTGTGGAAACTGACATTTTTTTTAAATAAAAATCTTTTGTAACATTATAATGCATGTTTTTTGGGGGGGTTTTTTTCAATTTAATGCATCCTTGCTGTAAGTATATCTTAAAAAAACAAGTTTGACCCCAAACCTTTGAATGATAGTGTATATATGATTATATTAAGAAGGTAAATTGGGTCAAATTTGATTCCATGTTGATTTTAAGAATGTTGTAGCATAGAATGGTCGCATTACTGTATGAAATACACAGCAAACACTGTTTTTATACTTTTCTTGCAATAGAATGTGAGGAGCGTCTCAGCTTGGCTGCTTCGAAAGGTGTCTAGCAGTTGATGGGATGCAGACAGAATAACAGTGTGTATCCGTGTCCTGTTCTCTCCAGTGCAGTTACTGTATGACAGCACAAACTACACCAGCAGATGAGAAGGGAATCAAACAAATGAATAACAATCAATATTTTGGTTGGAACAACACACCAAATTATTTATTATATCCATTACTCTTAGATAAGTATAATGTATTAAATATAATTTGAGTCTCACTATAATTGTATATTATGATTTATGATTATACAGTGGAAAGTATTCACAGCGCTTCACTTTTTCCACATTTTGTTGTGTTACAAGCCTTATTCCAAAATGGATTAAATTCATAATTTTTTCCCCTCAATTCTACAAACAATACCGCATAATGACAACGTGAAAGAAGTTTGTTTGAAATCTTTGCAAAATTATGAAAAAAAAAAACGAAAAAAAAAAATCAAACAAAAAAAACTAAAAAATTACATGTACATAAATATTCACAGCCTTTGCTCAATACTTTGTTGAAGCACCTTTGGCACCAATTACAGCCTTGAGTCTTTTTGAGTATGATGCTTCAAGCTTGGCACACCTGTTTTTTGGCAGTTTCTCCCATTCTTCTTTACAGGACCATGGACCATGGACTCTCATGGTCTGAGAGTCCTTCAGGTGCCTTTTGGCAAACTCCAGGCAGGCTGTCATGTGCCTTTTCCTGAGGAGTGGCTTCCGTCTGGCCAATCTACCATACAGACCTGATTGGTGGAGTGCTGCAGAGATGGTTGTTCTTCTGGAAGGTTCTCCTCTCTCCACAGAGAAACGCTGGAGCTCTGTCAGAGTGACCATCGGGCTCTTGGTCACCTCCCTGACCTTCTCCCCTGATCGCTCAGTTTGGCCGGGCAGCCAGCTCTAGGAAGAGTCCTGGTGGTTCCAAACTTCTTCCATTTACAGATGATGGAGGCCACTGTGCTCATTGGGACCTTCAATGCTGCAGAAATGTTTCTGTACCCTTCCCCAGATCTGTGCCTTGATACAATCCTGTCTCGGAGGTCTACAGACAATTCCTTGGACTTCATGGCTTGGTTTGTAGAAACATCTCAAGGATGATCAGTGGAAACAGGATGCACCTGAGCTCAATTTTGAGTGTCATGGCAAAGGCTGTAAATACTTATGTACATGTGATTTTTTTATTTTTTTATTTTTTAATAAATTTGCAAAGATTTCAAACAAACTTCTTTCACGTTGTCATTATGGGGTATTGTTTGTAGAATTTTGAGGAAAAGAATGAATTTAATACATTTTGGAATAAGGCTGTAACATAACAAAATGTGGAAAAAGTGAAGCGCTTTGAATACTTTCCAGATGCACTGTATATCAAGCCATACATCCAATGACATCCCATTAATCCGACCTGTATGGCAACACCCCTCGTTTCATCCAAAGATTTGTTGTGAGTGAACTCAAATGCCAGAGCTGTGCGCCAATCAAGCGCTGCCATGGAAACACAGCAGGAGTCAGGACCGGCGATGATGGAGCCATAGCAACCAGATATGCGCATCTCTGCAGAGACATAGCGTTGAGCGGTTAACATCTGGAATTCATGCAAGGAATCAAAAGTGACAATCAAAGACAAAAGACAAATTAAGTATTAAAATTATTGGATACTATGTAATGTTTTATATAGACTATGACCCATATATCTATGCTCTGTGTCTAATATTATATTATATATATAAGGTATACATAAAAATATTTATTACATTTAGTTGGAATCTGGGTATCTAGATTCTTTTTGATGCCCCTTTGATTACCTTTACTGACAAAAACTCTGAGTTGAACTTTGAAGGCCATCTGCATGTTCACACATCTGCTCAGATCAGTTCGGAAGCGTTCCTGTTCCATCTCTGACTGTAAAAGAAAAGAACACAGAAAGATGTTCACACTGCATTGAATACGGTTGTCACTACTCTTCTGATTGCTTAATCCTGTTCTCTTCACACAGAGTTTAGTTATTTACAGGAGTGACAACTGCATTCTGACACTGAAAACGTCATTCTAGAAAAATTCAGGTGGTGATAACTGTGATTACAATAAATCTGAATAGTGTACAGAACCAAACTGAATGACGTTGCTAGTCAAAAAAAAGTCACAGAAATAGAGGTACACTTACACTACCGTTCATTAGATTAGGGTCAGTAAGATTCTTTTTTTAAAAGAAAATAAATACTTTTATTCAGCAAGGACGCATTACATTGATCAGTAAAGAGTGAAAATTGAAGACATTTATGAACTTTCTACTCATTAAAAAATCTTTTTAAAAAAATCATGGTTTCCATAAAAATATTAAGCACAACTATTTTCAACATTAATAATAAGAACGTCTCGGTTACGTATGTAACCCTCGTTCCCTGAAGGAGGGAACGGAGACGTACGTCTGAACTGACCGACGAATTGAGATCTGTTTTCAGAGACCAATCTACTTCGAGTGATTAAAAACGAGCCAATGGACATTGGCATGCGGTTCACGCATTCCACGCACCGCCCCGCAGCGCAGGTATAAATACGGAAGTGGAATACCGCATCATTGCTTTTCAACTGAGGAGCCGAGACAAGTGACTCGGGCCTTCAGCTGAAGCACAGCACCTGGCGATGGGTCGTATGTCTCCGTTCCCTCCTTCAGGGAACGAGGGTTACATACGTAACCGAGACGTTCCCTTTCAGTCGGTCACGTTCGACACGCCAGGGATGCTGGCCCTTCCAGTGCCCTGCCTGAGCTCGCTGGACCAATCCTATGTTGGAGTGGGAGTCAGGGCTCCTGGCAGGGAAGGTCAGTCACTGCTGTTCCTGCAAGACCCACTCAGCGTGAGGGAGATGGTACGCTGCGGAGCCATGTCCTTCAATTGAAGGAGAGGTGGCGAAATACACATAAGGACTAACCTATCAGGGTAGTGCTACATATGGCAGTCTCTGGGGTGGATCCAACCTGATCCCAGGGGGGAAGAACACCACCAGAGATGACAGAGCGGGCTCTGTCAAGGGAAAAACACGGGGCTAGCCGAGTAGGGTAGCTGGTACCGTGGAGAATACACATATGGGGTTGCCGTTAGGGAACCGCTACATATGGACCCCAGCCTACACACACGTTCCACAAGCATACGGGGGCAGGCCTGGTGTCAGACGGCCGCAACGTCTGACACCGAAGGGGTGACGGAGGAGCTAGACAGGGTTAGCCGTTTCCAGGGAACACAACTGGAGACAATAGACGCATGTATCCGGCCCAGGGTGCGGGAGTGGCGTTGCAAGCCGACACTAGAATGGGCACTTAGCGCTACTGGCCACAGGGGGCGAGGATGCGGGAAGATACCGGCTCTACACGGAGGCTATAGAATCTAGCGAACGTGTTAGGTGTCGCCCAGCCCGCAACTCTACATATATCTGTCAGCAAGGCGCCTTGAGCCAGCGCCCAGGAGGAAGCTACACTCCTTGTGGAGTGCGCTAGCAACCCGAACGGGCAAGGCATGTCTTGGGATTGGCAAGCCAAAACGATAGCATCCACTATCCAGTGGGCTAACCTCTGCTTGGAGACAGCCTTTCCCTTCTGCTGGTCTCCGGAACAGACGAAAAGCTGCTCTGAGGTTCTAAACAACAAAGCCAGGGCTGGGTCTGCCTCCTCCGAGGGCAGCGTTTGCAGGTTCACCACCTGGTCCCGGAAAGGGAGTGGTGGGAACCATGGGCACGTATCCAGGCCGGGGTCTCAGGACAACGTGAGAGTTGGCCGGCCCGGATTCTAGGCACGATTCGTTGACCGAAAGTGCATGCAGGTCCCCCATCTTGATTGAGGCCAATGCAGTCAGGAGCACTGTCTTCATGGACAGGATGTTTAGCTCTACAGACTGCAAAGGCTCAAAGGGAGGACCCTGAAGTGCTCTGAGCACCAGGGCTAAGTCCAAAGAGGGTAACGAGGTTGAACGAGGGGGATTCAGTCTCCTCGCACCTCTGAGGAACCTGACGATAGGTCGTGCTTCCCTAGAGACTTACCTTCGACTGCATCGTGATATGCCGCTATTGCTGCGACATACACTTCGAGGGTGGAGGGAGACAGCCTTCACTCCAGCCCATCTTGCGGGAAAGAAAGCACAACATTAATCGAACACCTTCGGGGGTCTTCCCAGCGGGAAGAACACCACTCAACGAACAGGTTCCACTTCAGTGCGTAGAAGCACCTCGTAGAGGGGGCTCTAGCAGAAGTGATGGTGTCTACCACTGCTTGCAGCAGGCCACCTAGAACCTCTGCGTCCCGTCCAGGGACCAGACATGGAGTTTCCAGAGGTCTGGACGCGGGTGCCATAGAGTGCCCCGCCCCTGAGAAAGCAGGTCCTTCCTCAGGGGGATCAGCCAGGGAGGGGCTGTCGCGAGGAGTATGAGTTCGGAGAACCAGGTCCGGTTGGGCCAGTAGGGCACAACTAAAGAAAAAACCTGCTCCTCGTCCTCCCTGACCTTGCACAGTGTCTGTGCGAGAAGGCTCACTGGGGGAAACGCATATTTGCATAGGTCCTGGGGCCAGCTGTGTGCCAGTGCATCTGCTTTCAGGGAATAGTACAACTGGCAATGGGTTGAGTCCGGAGAGGCGAACAGGTCTACCTAGGTCCCATATCAGCTGGACGCTCCAGGGGTGGAGTCGCCACTCTCCCGGAGGTGTCGACAGACGAGAGGGCTCGTCGCCTGTCTGGTTTAGCACACCTGGGAAATGAATGGCCCGAAGCGACCTCAGACGCTTCTGACTCCACAGGAGGAGATGGCGGGCGAGCTGGAGCATGCAACGGGAGCGTAGACCACCCTGACGGTTGGTGTACGCAACGCCCGCAGTGCTGTCTGTACGGACCAGTACGTGCTTGCACTGTAGCGGCTTTTTGAGGCGGCCCAGGGTGAGACGTACTGCCAATAACTCTAGGCAACTAATATGCCAACGCAGTTGGGGCCCAGTCCACAGACCCGAAAGGACCACAGCATGCCTGGACACCTGTTCTAAGGGCACTCCCGCCCGTAGAAACGAAGGGTCTGCCCACAGGTTGAAGGTTTGGCGACAGTAAGGAGTAACTGAGACCCGGTACTTGCCGCTCTGGCACGCCCATCTCGAGACTCGGTCGTGAAGCCAGCGTTGAGCGGTCTCATATGAAGCAACTGATCCCGGGACTGAGCCAGTAGTCGAGATAGTTGAGGATGTGAACGCCACGTTCTCTAAGCGGAACAATGGCTACCTCTGCGACTTTCGTGAGGCCGTGAGGAGACAGGGACAGCCCGAAGGGCTTCAGGTCGATCGCTGCGAACCAATCTCGGGGACGGATGCATTTGAAAATGCGTTTCTGCATTACCATTCTGAACGGGAGCTTGTGCAGGGCCCGATTCAGAATGCGCAGGTCCAAGATTGACCTTAACCCACCACCTTTCTTGGGTACAATGAAGTAGGGCCTGTAGAACCCCGACTTCACATCAGCTGGAGGAACCGGCTCGACCGCGTCCTTCACCAGCAGGACATCGATCTCTGACCGCAAGACATGGGCATCGCTGCTCCACACGGTGGTGAAGAGGATGCCCCTGTACTTGGGAGGCCGGCGAGCGAACTGAATCACGTAGCCGAGTCTGATGGTACGGATGAGCCAGCGAGATGGTTTGGGGAGACCTAGCCAGGCCCCCAGAGACCGAACAAGCGGGACCAACGGCACCACAGACGTACCCGGGGTGGGGCAGCAAGGTGGAGTACGCAGACCCGACTCGGGAGGCCTGGAGGCGGCCCGGAGTGTTGCCTGAGTACTCCAGAGTGGGGTAGAGTGTGGGTGAGAAGGCCCGGGGGCCTCCTCGGTGCCCACACTGCTGCCCCCTGGCGAGGGGGAGAGGGGAGGAAAGGAGCGGCGAGGCCCGGGGGCGTCGCACACTGCCAACCTGGCCCTCTCTGGGCCCAGGGAGGGAGGAAACTGCTCTGAGAATTTGGGTACCGCTGGACTCCGGAGAGCCAGCGGCAGGTCCGAAACCTAAAAATATTCTCCCCCCGGTCCTCCTCTGGGAGAGGGAGGGGTGCGGACACCGTCTCCCAGAGAGCAGATCCCCTTTTCACTGGGCTGCCCTTTTCACTGGGCTTGACCTTGCGCTTGCCAGCGGACTTCGCGGGACCCTGGACGGGTTGGGCGCCTCCTTTGTGCCCGGCCACCTGCTGCCTGGGTGGAGGCTGCTGCTTGGCTTAGCAGGGGCGGAGGCAGACGCCCTCGGCGACAAGCAGGCAGAGGCGCTGCGGCCGACGACTGGGTGGAGGCATCAGCTGGTCGTCGGGCAGGATATTTTTTAAACCGCCTCCGTCCGCTTCTGGGCCATCAAGAACTGCTGGGCGAAGTTCTCGATGGCGTCACCGAAGAGGCCAGCCTGACAGACAGGGGCGTTGAGGAACCGCACTTAGTCGGGCTCATGCATATCTGCCAGGTTTAGCCCCAGGTGACATTCCTGGACCACTAGTGTGGACATCGCCTGACCCAGGGAGCGTGCAGTGACTTCTGTCAATCAGAGAGCGAGGTCCATCACCGCACGCAGATCCTGCATAACCCCTGGGCCGGGACTTCCCTCGTGCATGCAGGACAGAGGGTAGTGAGAGAGGGAAAAATTTATACAGATTATGGCCCTTTTGGTGTTCCATATTTTGACACCAAATAGTTCCACACTGCTAAATTTTTCCGATGCACACCTGGGAAAAAAAGGCACAGGGGCAGCCACCCAGGAAAGCATGGCTGTCAACTCTGAATCTGATTAAGCATGAGCACACACTATTATAGTGTGAAACTCAGCATTATCATTTCCAGCGCATAACAGCCCTCTCTCCGATGCAGCAATTGACATCTGTCCTCTGTCAGAGTCCCAAATGAAACGCTGGCCCCTTTTTCTTTCTTTTTTTTTTTTTTAGGACCAGCAATCCCATCTGTAAGCTACCAGCAGGCATGTGAGACAGTGAGCATGGCCGTCAGACCCGATGGCACACGGCGTGCTGAACACTCAAGCCCCTATGAAAAAGGCAAGATGAACAACGTGCCGACGTGGCCATGTTCTCATGAGAGAACATGAACCACTCACAAACAAAGTCTCAGCACGTTCGTGATGCGATAGAGGAGTGGGGGCCGAGGAGATGTACCCGGCGGGGAAGCCCCACTGTAATCCTCAGGTCACCAAGGCTTATTAGCCGAAGTAGCCCTTTTCTGGTGCACCAGAAAATAAACTAGATCGGGGAATAGGTGAAGGGACTAGGTTTAATAGTCTTGACCGCGCATCTAGTGCCGTAGTAGGCGCTCGACAGCACACGCGCGCTGAACGCTCAAGCCCTTACGAGAAAGGTGAGACAAACAACGCGCCGACGTGATCACGTTCTCCTGAGAGAACATGAATCACCCACGAATGCAATCTCACGTTTATATGCGTCAAATGAGGACAGGAAACAACCGCATCCAGAAACACACGGTTTAAATGACATCTTGAAAAAGACGCAGGGTCAAACTGTGTTGCTCTTTTAGAAGGAAATGCTCTTTTAGAAGTGCTGAAGGACTCAGGGAGATGGTCGCGGCTCACAGCAGTCCGATTGCAAGCCTGCGTGTGAGCACTCAAAGAACGGTAACGCCCAGCCAACCAACACAGGAACAAGTTTATGTTGCAGCGGCCACTCGTTGACTCGCGCGTCACACCAGCACCCAGGTAAGAGAGCAATCCTCCTCGAGACTCATCTAAACACTCTTCGTAGGAACAGCTTGATACAGCAACCCGTTCAGCTCCGAAGTTAAAAAGCAATGATGCGGTATTCCACTTTCCTATTTATACCCGTGCTGCGGGGCAGTGAGTGGAATGCGTGAACCGCATGCCAATGTCCATTGGCTCGTTTTTAATCACTCGAAGTAGATTGGTCTCTGAAAACAGATCCCAATTCGTCGGTCAGTTCCGACGTACGTCGAACGTGACTGACTGAAAGGGAAATGTTTCTTTCTAAAATACAAAAAAAAAAACATTGTAATAATGTTTCACAGTTTTTACTGTATTTTTGATAAAAAATAAATTGGGAATGACTGCTTTATTCCATACACACATGGAATTATATAGAACAAGGCGAAAGCACAGTAATCTTTTAGAAAACCTAAACATGACTAATACAGAAATACAGAAACAAAGAGAGATGTAAAATAATCTAATATGACAATGTAAAAATATCACATTACATAAAAGATATCTGACAGGTCACGACTCACTAATAGTCAAATAGGAACTGTAATAGAGTATAATACTGTATATACTATAACTATATAGAGTATAAAAAATACTATAATGAAAGATAACTAGGATTTCTATAGAAAATAGCTTGATGATTCTACACATTTCTAGTGAATCTCAAATCTTTATTATCTGGTTACTTGTCATTTGTCATCCAATACTATAGTACACCAATTGCACGGAGGGTCCTCTTGGAGCAGTGTAGCCCAGAATCCCTAGCGGCACACCTGCTTCCAGTTAATAGCATGCCTCTACAAAAACGTTGTATTAGCAGCAGAGATTTTTAACAAGTACCAACCATTATGACATCCTAGGCTAATTCTCAAGGCAGCCATTGGGTTGTTTTGAAATTTCAAATCTGTGCAGCATTTTTTGAGTAATTGGGCTCTAAGGTTTTCAGACAAGCTTCTTCTGACATAATAGGTCACGAGGGTGTAGTTGATGTCAACAAAGTGCACGTGGCATTTATTACCTGTAGACTGTCATAGCAGATGAGTCCACCCCCTGTGAGAAAGGGGATGTGCCCTGGCCAAGCTCCGCCTACTTCTTGATGGGACAATACAAACATGTACACGCTGCAGCCTTGATTGACACACTCTTTAGCCAATGAGGTTGAAGAATCTGGTCCTTGGAAAATGGACTAATATGAAAGCAAGAACAAGCAGAGAAAGAAAACACTATTTGATCATCCTCAAAACTAACCTTATGGACAATATTGTGGAAAAATGGCATGTTCTTTGATTCACCTTCACTTTGCTAGAGCTGAATAATCCAGAGGAGCTTTTTTTCTGATTTGTGCCTTCAGAAAAAGGTGAGGAATGAAATATCAATAATTTGCCAGGAGACCCTGCAGCCTATTGAAATGAGACATGAGAGATTCATAAAACAGCATTCTCTGCACATTGAATTTTTCAGCAAAGACATGTGCATGCCTTACCTGAAGAATCTTTAGTCCTGCTGAAACAGGAAGCTCTTGTGAGCTGGATCTATTTTCCGATTCAAGATTGAAAAGCGCAATTTCCTGTAGAACCCTGTCCAAGAAGAAGGTATTATTTTTACATTTTTGACTTTTGTATTAACATTACATTTTATTGGTAGAACAACTGCTGTGTGAAAACCTCTCAGCTATGTGTATGCAGTCTTTCAGTGGCACCAGAAGGCCCTCCACTACAGGAAGTTCCAGCTCCTCACAGTCAGTGATGACCATCATGTGGGGGCGGGACAGAGCTGGGCTCAGGTTATACAGATGGATCCGGCTGTCATAAGTCATCAAACCCACTCGAAGATCTGATTGATCAGTTTCATCAGGCCTAAAACAATGACACAACATTCACATGCCATTTTACTTCCATAATGAGTGAAATAGAATATTCAATAAAAAAAATAAAAAAAATGAAAATGTAGAAACTACTGGACTGGATAGTGAAAAAGTTAAATGTTAATGTCCCTTACCCATTTAAAGCTTGCAATTGAGAACTAATCTGCTGACAAATGTGGTCTAGCTGCCCCGTTCCCATTGCACTGGCAGAAATATCTATCGCCATCAGCAACACAGCAGCTTTACCCTGTTTAGAAGTGAAAATGATAAACTAAGAAAAAATATGTCAGATAAAACTGACATCAACATAAAGGCTGACATGTATGTACATTACTGTTCAAAGTCTGAGGTCGTAAGGTTTTTCAAAAATGTTTCCCACTGCTCACAGACGCTGCACAGTAAAAACAGTAATATTGTGAAATATTACAACAATTTAAAATAACTTTTTTGATTTAATATATTTTACAATTTAATTATTCCTTTGATGGCAAAGTTGAATTCTCAGCATCCTTACTCCAGGCTTCAGGGTCACACGATCCTTCAGAAATCATTCTAATGAGCTAATTTGGTGCTCAAGAAGCATTTCTTATAATTAATAATGTTGAAAACAGATGTGCTGCTTAATATTTTTGAGGAAACCATGAAACCTTTTTCAGGATTATTTAGAAAGTTCAAAAGAACAGCATTCATTTCAAATAGAAATCTTTTGTAATATTATAAATGTCAATTTAATGTTTTTTTGCAGAATAAATGTATTCATTTCTTTATATGAAAAAAATATTATTGACTGTATATATATATATTACATAAAACATGATCATGCTTTGAACTAATTGTTTGTATTAATCCTGACCATGCTTTTTTGAACTCCTGTTGCAAAATATCCTTTCCTTTTTGTGAGATCACGACAACTCTTTGTGTGATATCATGACGACTTTCAAATACTGATGTGTAAAGCAGCTACATAATACAATACAATACAATACAATCAAAGGACTTAACAGAAGAAATAACAAATCCACGCCATTCTTGACCTTCTGTTTCTCCAGGATCTCATATGAGCCAAGACTGAGCTCAGGTTTGTTTCCCCAGTCAACCCGGCGGCCCTGAGTAGTGGGCTGATAGGACTGCCATGGCACTATGAGAAAAAGACGTGTATGAGCCAAGATAGGAGGACATATGTGCACAGCTTTAACTGAAAACTGAGAATGACTGTAGGCCAAACAAGACTTACCTTCGGTGAGTTTGTCACAGAAAGGACAGTGGAATCTTTGCCCGCAGTCCTGCCAGCTCATAGCAGGGTTCATGAAGGCCCCGCAGTGCACACAGCCCTTAACACAATCTCCTGCCTCACACACTGGCACATCATGCTGCGGAAAACATTCACAAAACACATTTAAAAGAGTAGTTCATATATAAATGAATGAGGCAACACTGAGGACCATGTGAAGGTTGACAACATGACTCAAACCAACCCAACTCAACAAACTGGCAAATAAGACAAATAAAAGTGACATTTTCCTTAGGATATCAGAATAAAACATTTTAAAAGATAATTAAGACTTTTTATCTCACAAATGGCTTTTTTTTTCTCAGAATTGCGTGTTATAAAGTCAGAATTGCGTGTTATAAAGTCAGAATTGCGTGTTATAAAGTCAGAATTGCGAGTTATAAAGTCAGAATTGCGTGTTATAAAGTCAGAATTGCGTGTTATAAAGTCAGAATTGCGAGTTATAAAGTCAGAATTGCGTGTTATAAAGTCAGAATTGCGAGTTATAAAGTCAGAATTGCGAGTTATAAAGTCAGAATTGCGAGTTATAAAGTCAGAATTGCGAGTTATAAAGTCAGAATTGCGAGTTATAAAGTCAGAATTGCGTGTTATAAAGTCAGAATTGCGTGTTATAAAGTCAGAATTGCGAGTTATAAAGTCAGAATTGCGTGTTATAAAGTCAGAATTGCATGTTATAAAGTCAGAATTGCGAGTTATAAAGTCAGAATTGCGTGTTATAAAGTCAGAATTGCGTGTTATAAAGTCAGAATTGCGTGTTATAAAGTCAGAATTGCATGTTATAAAGTCAGAATTGCGAGTTATAAAGTCAGAATTGCGAGTTATAAAGTCAGAATTGCGTGTTATAAAGTCAGAATTGCGTGTTATAAAGTCAGAATTGCGTGTTATAAAGTCAGAATTGCATGTTATAAAGTCAGAATTGCGAGTTATAAAGTCAGAATTGCGTGTTATAAAGTCAGAATTGCGAGTTATAAAGTCAGAATTGCGTGTTATAAAGTCAGAATTGCGAGTTATAAAGTCAGAATTGCGTGTTATAAAGTCAGAATTGCGTGTTATAAAGTCAGAATTGCGTGTTATAAAGTCAGAATTGCGAGTTATAAAGTCAGAATTGCGTGTTATAAAGTCAGAATTGCGAGTTATAAAGTCAGAATTGCGAGTTATAAAGTCAGAATTGCGAGTTATAAAGTCAGAATTGCGTGTTATAAAGTCAGAATTGCGTGTTATAAAGTCAGAATTGCGAGTTATAAAGTCAGAATTGCGAGTTATAAAGTCAGAATTGCGAGTTATAAAGTCAGAATTGCGTGTTATAAAGTCAGAATTGCGAGTTATAAAGTCAGAATTGCGAGTTATAAAGTCAGAATTGCGAGTTATAAAGTCAGAATTGAGAGTTATAAAGTCAGAATTGCGTGTTATAAAGTCAGAATTGCGTGTTATAAAGTCAGAATTGCGAGTTATAAAGTCAGAATTGCGAGTTATAAAGTCAGAATTGCGAGTTATAAAGTCAGAATTGCGTGATATAAAGTCAGAATTGCGAGTTATAAAATCAGAATTGAGTGTGTGCGTGTCTCACGATATGAGCTCTGACAAATAAAGTCCTTAAAGTTGCATATTTACGTGTATGCCTGCATTATTACGTTGGACCCATTTACAAGAGACTGGAGCTTACTTGGGTGTTACATAGCCCCTCTTACATGTGTTATAAAGTCAGAATTGTGAGATAAAAAGTCGCAATTACCTTTTTTATTTTTTTTATTCTGTGGCGGAAACAAGCTTCCATACTTGCATACATACTACACCCCTAAATAAATGTTTTCTGTTTTTTTTTTTCCATACATACTTCTCCCCTCTCAGGCCTGGCCAGCGGACACACGATTGCACCCAGCGGGAGATGACTCTTCTGAGCTGACTGAGCCTCCACAGGGAAGCTGTAGGACGTACAGCGGATAAAACGAGGCGTGGCATTACCTGTGAAGCAAAAAAAGGGAGTATATATTGTGTTGCACAATGACTCACTATGTAATGGCCATTAAAAAGTAACCATGTATTCTAACAATTTTTTTCTGCCTATTTTGCCATCTATGCCGTAGAAAGGTGAAACTTTTTTTTTTTAATTGGTGCTACATGAAAAAACAGAGAAAAAGGGCTGTGGCGTTCCCTTTTGCCAAAAAGGTAGGAAAACTTCAACACCCGTATTGCACAGGGCTCAATCCGACAGTCCGTGAGTGGGGATGAAAAAAATGTGGAAGTACAATCTGTCATTTTCACAAAAGCCCTGGAGTTGTCAAAAGTTTACAGCTTAGGACTTAAAAAAAAAAAAAAAAACATGACATTTTTGCCTTCATTCAGATAGCACAGTTGGAGAGTGGACAGGAAGTGAAGTGCAAGAAAGAGGGGGCAGGATTGGAAAAGGACCACTAGCCTGGGTCGAACCTGGGTCGCACAAATTGCAATTGTACTACATGTCGGATCAATGCCCATGAGGCTATAGGCTCCAATGGGGCTTAAGACTTTTGCTGGCAAATAAAAGTGGATATCTCTAAGCAGGTAACATGGAGAAAGAGTGAAGAGTTACTCTTTAAATTATTATTATTATTGATGGGTTTTTCTTTTTTTTTTATTCAAAACATTTTATGGTTTGCCTCATATACATTTTTTTTTCTAATACTACTCTCTTTCTTGCAAAGAACAAATAAATGTCTGAATTTTTTTTAGTTGTTTGAACAATGTCAAACACTACTAAATGTTTTGAATTTTAATTATTATTATTATTATTATTATTATAGGTTTTATTACTAAGCAACACTAATATAATAATAATTATACTAAACTGATCATTAATATTTTTTTCCCAAAAAAGGATTTAATAATCAGAATGATTATTTCACTCATTATTACTTAAAAAAAAATAGCCTCATTAAAAAAAGAACAATAGAGTTGTGATTGAAAAGGAAAGCATATTGTGTGTTTGTCCTAGTGTCAGCAGGACTCATCATTAATGTGCTGCTGTATTTATGAGACTGAAAAACAGCATCTGTGTTTGACATTATCATAATGTCTGTTATGGGAGCAACAGCTGTCAATATTTCATTACCTTTGTGTGTCTGGCTCCATCACTGTCTGGAAGTCGGTTAAAGTCAATACAATTTCAAAAAAGGTACAACAAAAGCTGTTGTGAAAACCAGGTGCATCACATTTATTTTTTATGCGAATTTGTGAATGATGTGGCTAAATTTGGCAGGAGTGACGGTACCTCTGTCCTCCAGGGTGCATTGTGTTGAGGAGAGAGGGGGAACTGAAGATTTGGACTCTGAAACAAACACTTTCCCTTCCCACTGGATCTTGTCCTCTTTAATCACCTGGACCTGTACATTTAGGAGACATAGGATACAGACAGAGACAAAGCAACAGTAGTGTAATCAAACCTGAGCTGTCTTGATGGAAGCATCACAGAATAAGAAGGACAGTTCATTTACCACACTGGGTAGAAGCTGAGGATCCAGGCCGTACCGAGACTCTGTCTTAGAATTTGAAACTGGACTCGTCTGACAAAAGAAAGGAAAAGAAAGTGATGATTCAGGAAATTCAGTACAGATGGGGCACATTGCTTCTATAATAGAGAAGACTGAGACAATTAAAACGTGCAAATATAACACTAAATTTCCTCAACTACATACAAGCTATACTGATATCACTGCTCAGCAATTCCCATTAAAGTTCTCTCTCTGTCTGGGGAAGAAGAAGTGTGATTGTAACACCTTGTAATACTTTTTTCCCCCAAACTGAGGTATTAAAGTGATTTTTAAAATTAAATAAAATTTTATTTTCTTATGCTATCTGTGTTGTGATACCTTTATTTTTGTTATTAATTTAATTTATAATTTTTTTTATTTAATCAGTAAATTTGTGATAAAAGTTCACCAGAATGACAGGTGCTTGCACTGTCACTGGTAGAAACAATACAAGATTTAAATAAAATATTTTCTCTCTTCTAAATTATCTAAAAAAAAGTGTTATTATTTCTTTAAAGTATCTAGTTAAATACCATCCAACATATTTTACAAAGAAGAATTTCATCTATTTTTTTATTATTTTTTTTAATACAATGTAGAATTACAGTGAGAATTTTGGTTTAAATGCACATTATTCCAGGACAGCTAAAATAATTAATACCAGATAAAAAAAATATTAAATATCATATAAAATAATATAATATAATATAATTATGGCTGTCAAAATTAACACGTTAATTTTGCAATTAATTTTTTCAGTTTAAAGTGTTAAAAATATTTTACGCAATTAACGCAGCATCCATTTTTTCCGTCATTCTTTGGTTGCACTACAGTATATGATCACACTATCATTCTTTCAAGTGCTGTTAAACCATTCAAGCGATAATGCGAAAATAAATAAATAAATAAAAACAACTTTTTAGTGCATTTTAGCTGTTTCTACATTATTTTGGAAATTCAATGTGAAAGTACTACGATATAAAAATATATTAAAAACTTTAATGAGAAGTTAATCGTGATTAATTACAGAAAAATGTGCGATTAATTAGCTAATGTTTTTTTAATCGATCGACAGCACTAAATATAATATAATAAACTATTAAAAGTATTTGAATTACTTCGTCAATTATGAATAAATTATAATAAAATAAAAAAATATATATAAATAAATAAAGTGGTACAATATCCCCCAATCTCCCCTACATTGTCATGCTCTCACTGGTAAAGAGTAGCTTCTCTGTGACATCCCTCGAGTTGTCATATTTGTGATCTCTGGAACAGGCATAAACACATCTGTAAAAAGAGAAGATCAAAAATGATAGAAATTTAAAATATATATATATATAAAAATTATAATTTTCTTCCATCAGATGGTGAAATTCTCCATCGTGATGTTCTAGGCATATGATCTATTATGCTTACCCTGGTAGCTTTGCTGTGAGGGATCCCAGTACAGTAACTGAGGCCGATGACCTGCGGTTACTGTTGTATTGGCCATCGGGGTCACGCTCACTGATGCATTCCGGTGATCTGGGTTAAGGTTTGGGTAGTGATATGGAGGAGGTGGACAGCTGGCTGGAGGAATGGTTGGGGTCCTGTGGCTCTGTCCGGCCCATGGCTGCGGTGGTGGATGTGTAAAGCTCCGGTTTACTGCAGGAAGCTCCATTCCATGACCGATTCATCAACCTTTATAATATAAGACAACATTACATTACATTCTGTTGCATGAAAATGCCAAATTAAGCCCTAAACAGTAGTATGTAGCCTTTCTGGCATCAGCCATACTGTCAAACAGTGATCAGCTGATCGTCCGCATCACTCCGAATGTGCTCCTCCGTCGCTCGTATTCAAGCACTTGCACGGTACTGAACCAAATGAAAATTTACCGTGTTATGCGTCAGGTTAAGAGATTTCAGCACGAGTCGCCCTGTAATTGAGAGAGATAGCCAGTTTTAATACGTAAATACGGGGTTGATGCAGAAATCGGTCGCCGGTGTTACCTTTCAGCTCACACATTAATGTTTCAGTCTTCAGTTCCGTCACTGCTTAGATGGTAGAAATCTCAAAACGTATATAAACATAATAAAATTTCAGTTTAAAAGGCCCTCTGTCATCCGTATCCGTACTAAAAGCATATAGTATTCAGTCTGTCTGTCCTACGCGCACACTAAATACGTCTCATCTAAATTGTAGTTGCAGCATTATCACCTCAAGGTGGCAGCACTGCGCCACCAATCATCAAAGTGGACTTCCCATAGATTTGTATACGGGATATATATGGGCCAGTGACAAATAAGGACTGAAAATACTTATGAAAACACAATTTAATTTACTTTACACTGTGTAAAATGTATTCAGAATTTTTACTAAATTGAATATGATCAACATCAATACAATTTATCACTTAAGCTACAAATTTACAAATCTACAAAGGGACCAAAAGATAAAGTTTATGTTGTGTTTATTTCAGTTCAGTGCTGAAAAGTGAGTAACAATTTGTATGCACAGATTCGATACTGTTCAGTTTATTTAAAAAATCTTTTTCATTTAACACCATTGTATAAGGTTTCTCATTCAAACACAATTGCATTTTAGCTCAACTCAGTATTTTCATTTTGAAAGAACATGTTTCAGTTAAAGGTGCACTATGTAACTTTTCCGTCCGCTAGAGGTCGCCTATTCAAAACAAAGGCATAGTTTGATGACGCCAAGTTTGAGCTTTGGGATCTAGGGACATGTGGTCTTCACTTCACAGCTGGTGGAAAAAAATCGGGATAGAACTCGGGCAGAAATCATGTTCATGGATGCGATTATTAACGTTACTGTAGTATGAAACAGAGCAGACCCAAGTGGTGTAGGAGCTGAGCAAGGCCGCTGGAGCGATTGTTAATAAGATGAATGCAACACACGCCTCGTGAGCAGCGGGACTTTTATTATGCCACAGTCGCCGGCGCCATTTCCGCTTTTCCGGTCATGAGTATGAGGTAACACAGCTCTGTTTATCATATTAGATACATTTGTGTGTGTTGAAAATGATGTTATGACGTTACTCTGTGCGCTCGCTCGGCGGCTGCTACACTTGTTGCACACTGCAGTAAGAGTAAAGAGTAAAGGAAACCGAGGGTCACGCAGATATGACGCAATTGACAGGCGACTCCCTCACACGTCCCGTTTTCATGGTTAAGATAGCAATTTTCTCACGATTTACAAATAGTTGGAAACATTTGGGATATTGTAAGTACTCAACTGAACAAAATATATAACACTGGCCAAGTGGTTTTTGGATATTTTACTGAAAAAAATTTAAATAGCACCTTTAAGTAGGCCGAAAATAACATTTGATGCTTGTTCAATTTACTTAAGTAAATTAAGTTAATCCAACACAATTCTTTTCGACCACTTTATTTAATCCATTTGAGTTGAGAGTACATAAATTATTTTAGTTGTTTTAAAACTGCATTATAGAAACCAGGGACAGGATTTCTCATTCCCATCATGCTTTGCACAGGACTGGATACAGAGAGTAAATGTTGAAATAAAATGTTATTGTATGCGTTTTTTTCATCAAGATGAAAAAATTGGGAGACTTGTTAATGTTTAATGTTCTTTTATTTTTATATTTAAAAGAGATTCTGATATGTTAGTGTTTTTGGAGGTTACCATTGTGGTGAAGTGTAGAGCATGTGCTTGGGGTGAGGACCTGCTAATAACACTAATACTAATAATAAGAGTGTTTTAATAATAAAAAACAACTACTTTGGGCATGCCATGGATGTAACAAAACCATCTTCTGGCTAGCCAATAAGATTTTGTAAAAAGCTTTCTTGTTAGATAACTTTTGTAAATGTTGTAAAAATTGTATTTCACTAAATAAAAACAATCAATTCAACTGGATTACTTGTTTTGGTTTTTGTTTGATATTAATTTTAGAATAATTGAACTTAATAGTTTTGGACAAAATTAAGAATGTTAACCTGATTCAACTAAACGGCATTGAATTAACCTTATGTAAAAAACTTAAGTTTACTGAAATAAACAATGTTAATTAAATTCAACATAACCCAGTTATGTGGAACCTGTTGACATAAAAAAGTTAAGTAAATCCAATGTATAATTTTTTTGAGTGTACAGTATTTGCACAAATATATTTTTTGTCCCTAACCCTTTAGTATTCCTTAATTTTTCTGTGATAAATTGTGTGAAAACAAGAAAAACTATAAAATAATTAAATAAAACCTTGAACATGGTCTATTATGCTATGTATGTGGTTAGTGTGCAAGCAAACTAATGGCTGGTGTTGTGTGATATGTAGACATGGTACAATTTCCTATGAACAGCATTCCTCTGTGTAGTGCAGTGTGTGTTTGACAGCCAGTTGTGTTTTAAAATATAAATTATGTGCAGTTATGAATCATGTTCTTTAATTTCTGGCAAGATCCATATGATAAGTAATAAAATACCAAAATATACCAAAATATATTCAATTGCATTATTTTCTTTTTCATTTTTTGCATCTGGGCAATTTGTAAATCCAAGGTGTATATTAATAATTTGCAAAATGTAAATGCATTTGGCTCTGATGGTTAATGTGCACATAAAGGCCAGCTATTTATATTGCGGTTCATCATATTTGGACAAACACTTGTCAAAAACAAGAATGGAGTTGGACGTGGTAAATATTTCATCTGATCTCCTGCATGCCCTCAGTCCAATATGATGTAATATTCATGAGGTCAAGAAGGCTGAAGGCTACACTCAAGAATTCACCTGCTTAACACATTCAGATATGCACACACACACACACACATACACACACACAAGTTTCCATGTTTTATGGGGACTTTCCACAGACATAATGACTTTTATACTGTGTAATACCAGTTACAGACACACACACACACACCATCAAGCATAAATATATTTTTTAACAGTGAGCCTTATACTTTAAACCTTTCGCTAATAAAAGTCTTGAGTTGCAGTTTACTCAGTAATTATACAATACATGCAAAACGCTGATGCCTGGCGGCGCACACACACACTATGGGCCCCAAGAAGAGTGCCCGCCATGGTCCTTGTAGTTTTGTTACAGCACTTAACCTTCCACCTGCTATTAGAGTACGCATCTCTCAGAGTGAAACTATTGACTCTGTGCCGTCATCTTCACACGCACTCTTCAGAGAGAAGAGGAGGACTTGGGCATAAATGCCACATGATTTACTGCCATTATAAAAATAAATGGTGTAAAGTAATACTTTAGCCATTACTCCTGTGAATCTTTCAACAACAGTAAATCGGTGTAGTGTACTAAGTCATTTTCTTAAAAGGAGCAAGAGAAATCGACTTGCATACTTTTAACTTTGTACCACTAAAATAGTTTTCATTCTTGCAACAAAAAAGTGTGACCCGGTCAGTTTCATGTTCACATCTACAAAACCCAGAGCTCTCTGTCATAACCTAGTGAACCTTGGTTTATAGACATCGACCTCTACTGATTTTAAATGCTCATGTGAAGTGAATGAGAGACTCTAGATTTTCCATTAGCATAGAATGCTAAGCTAGCATAATACTGTAATGAACACAAATGATACATAGGAGATACAAATAATGGGTGAAATGCTACATTTTAATAAGATTAAACTAATTATATTGAGATTTTTTTCAGTACTGAAATACTGTATTATGTGCAGTAATGAAAAAACTATTATTATAATCTGCATTTCTCTGTACTTGAATGCCATCTTGGATGAATAGGCTTTATGTCTAACGTCACGTGAACAAACAGGAAAACTGGTCTCGGAGAGTGTTAACAGCAGTACAAACTGACGGCAATACTTTTAAGGCAATCAGCTAGCCTAGCTATTGTTGTTTTATTTGATTTAAATATCTAAATGTTAGTGAGTAGAAGAAAAAAAAACTTTTAGATATCAATCTGCATATGCGATAGACATCACTTATGCTCATCTAGCTCGCTTCTTTGAAGGTATTTAGAGTAAAATGGCTTTATATTCAACTAAGCACACACAAAAGTCCTGAACAAAAAAACACAGAACAGAGAGTCTGCTGGCAAAAAGAAAACGTGAAAGAGCTCATAAAAAAAAAAGAAGAATCAACATTGGCTTTGCTTTTCGAAGATGGCAAGAACTGAGGGATTTAGAGAGTAATCGCATTTTATTACTCAACAGGTAAGTAAGGTATTTTTTTTTAACAGATAAATTGTAAAGTTCATTGTAAAGTATCTATTTAAAGGGTCATATTTAAATATCAGTCAAGAGCTGAAGCACAACTAATGGCTCGTTTCCACCGAGCGGTGCGGTATGGTATGGTTCAGTACAGTACAGTGCAATTCGGAACCGTAAGCCCTGATCCGGTTTGCGTTTCCAACAGTACGCTTATGATAGGCGTGGTGTAGCGATCGACATCATTCTCACGTGAAGAAGATAACGACACAGTTAACAACAATGGACGACAAACAGCAGATTCTTGCTTCTCGGCATGTGGCTGTTGTCACAAGAAGAAGACACGCTTTGTTTGAGCGAAGGCTGCAGGCTGCAAGGGAAAACACAGCCGGAAAAGCATGTGCAATTGACAATTCTCTGGGACAAGTGTTCTCATAGCACTTTTGCAGCATTAACTGTGATTTACAGTAAAATAGTCATATTGTGAAATATTATTACAATTTAAAATAAATAGTTTTACATTTTAAAATGTAATTTTTCCTGCGATGGCAAAGCTGAATTTTCTTTAGTGTCACACATTCTTTCAGAAATCATTCTTATATGTTGATTTGTTGCTCAAGAAACATTTATTATTATTATCAATGTTGAAAACAGTTGTGCTGCTAACCCCAAACTTTTGAACAGTATGGGCACTATTTTAACAATCTAAAGGCTTGTTCACACCGGGACGATTATCACGCACGTTTATTGCCGAAATTTATCGTCTCGTGACTAAACAAAGGACGCCAATGCGAGTGTGCACACCGACACGCAAAATGGCAGGCATAAAAGCAGCATTTTCGGGTTAGTTTTTTTGGTTTGATGCACCGCGTTAAAAACTGTCCGACCAATGAGATTGGTGCTTTTGTTCCTGTGGTGCGTTTCCATCGAATCCTATTTGATCTGCAATCAAATCAAAAGCGGTATCTACTGTCAGTGAGTGAATTTGCATGCTCACTCCACGCATTGCCAGTGAAAATCGCTTCGGTATGAACACAAAGACGCACTGAAAAATGCTGCCGATTATCGCGATTATCGCCCCGGTGTGCACGAGGCTTAAGTCGGAAGCGCATAGTGCAGGCACGTAGGGCGTGTCCGAATCCACTTTTGTTAGTGGGTTGTACCTAGCCTTTTAATGAGTCACATTGGTGTGTTTTGGGTGCAATGTGCAATAAACCAGTCAGAGTCTCATCTCAAATTCCCTTTAAAAGCAGTTGCGCGTACACTAGGGCGGATTCACTATTTACATGGCGGAGCAAAAAGACTGAACGCTTCTCCAGAGAGGAATCCGTTTATTTTTAATATTTAAAAAGGTTTGTGTGTTGCTGCGCGTGTGTGTAATAAGTGTGCGAGCATTGTGCACCTGTCTATAGGTGCATATTACTAACGCGCCCTTTAAATAACACAAAAACGCACCAACAATGCGCCGGAACACACCTCGTTTTCAGACCAGCATGGCCATGGGCGAACAGATGGGCGCGAGTGCACTTACTGTTTAAACAACGTGGCGCTGGACGTGAAAATGATAACTGCGTCGGGCTGATACTTGCAAAAAACACTTGCGTCGTGCGCCTGGTGTCGCATTGTGCCGGGTGTATGATCGGGCCCTATGTAGTGAAGATGTACAAATATTTATTAGATTATGCACAAATAATATTTACAGGTTAAAAAATGTCCAAAATATTATAACCATATTCAAAAGCACACTGGTTTGCTATTTTTTATAGATATGCTAAGTCTATATTATATACATCCCTGCTGCAAGTGATTTAAAAAGTGGTGGGAACAAAACCAGCCATGGTTTCAAAAGTGAGGACCATATGAAGTTATGACGTTGAATTAAATAAAGGTCTTTAGCCATATACAGGTGAGAGGTAGTTACTCTGAAGCTGTGCTGTTTGTTTGAAGCCGAGGTGAAAGTAACAGAAAGGTATCATGTTGTGAGAGTTGTCTGGAGAGACATACAGAACGACAGATGCACCAAGCAAACAACAGCTTTTACCACGAGGGACCACCATCCAGGACCTGACAATTAGATGAACCGGAAAACAGACACAAACACACACTAAAAGCACAGACATACACAAACAATGACATGCACTTTCAGTTAACTCGAAATTAAGTTTTTTATAAGAAAGCATCGGCCATAAGTAAATGCAAATGGTAACTTAAAACCCTCCGAGGTGCACACAAGTATAATCAAACACACACACATGCAAACGCACTGTCAAATGGCTTATGCTCCACACATGCACATGTGATGACAGAGAAAGACTCCCCACTGACTGTGGTGCCTGACAACGGCACCAAGCTCAGTCTCAAAAGATTTCAGTCTGCATGTAACCTGGTGCTCTTTGAACCTACTCTTTACTCTAACAGAGCAGGGGACCCGACCGGTCTTATAGTTCAACAGAGAGTTTCTAGCCTAATTAAGCCCTAAAAGTTTTAGGACAGCTACTTTATATGGTTGGTTAGTATTAGTCAGCAAACCATGTCAGATAAGTTACATTGCCAGTATTTTAGTAATGTGCTTGTTCATTTGCCAAATACGAGAAAATAAATCAAAGTTAATAAGTCATTAACTCTATGGGCCCTATCATACACCTGACGCAAGTGTTTTTTGCTAGTTTCAGCCCGACGCAGTTATCATTTTCACGTCCAGCGGCACGTTGTTTAAATAGCAAATGCATTTGCGCCCATCTGTTCGCCCATGGGCGTGCTGGTCTGAAAACGAGGTGTGTTCAGGCGCATTGTTGCCGTGTTGCTATTTTGAGGCAACTGAAATAGACTGCGCCATTGACCAACTGAAACCTGATCTGAAACCTACACTCTGCTTATTACACGCACAGGGACGAGCAGCAGCACACAACATTTTTTTTTAAATATTAAAAATAAAAGGATTCCTCTCTGGAGAAACGTTCAGTTTTCTGCTTGCAAATTCCAACATGTACATGTATTTGTAAAATGAATCATTTAAAAAAAAATGCATTTAAATACTATTATGATTTTTTTTTTTTTTTAAGAAACAAAAAAAAAAGTTTCACTCATTTGAAAACATTCAAACATCCTGATTATTAAATCTTTTCCTGACTGGTTCATGACAATGCATATAATGTACTGCAAATGAACACTTGGACTCTAGATGCCACTGTAAAAAATATTATGGTAGCACTTCATTTTTCAGTCCTGTTATGCATATACATACTATATCCTTATTATAGCAATTACAATAACTGGGTAATAACTAATAATAATAATAATAATAATAATTAATAATAATTTGTTACATTTATATAGCGCTTTTTCCCAGGACGTCTCCCATCCAGGTACTGACCGGGCTCAGCCCTGCTTAGCTTCAGTGGGAAACCAGTCTTGGGCTACAGGGTGATATGGCTGTTAGCACATAACTAGGTACTAACCCTGAACCTACCCCTAAACCCAACCTTATATTACCTGTACTGTACGTACATGTACTGTAAAATAAAGTGTAACCAATATTATTTAATATTTTCAAAACAATCAAACTACATTAGTGTACAACAAAGTCATTTTTAAGCCTCAGATCAAGCAGACATAGCTCCTTAAAATAAAAACGACAAAGTTTCACTTTTCAGTGTTGAAACCCAGCGACCAAAATGACGTTTCACTCATATTAGTATGAATGGGAGAAAGTGCAATGCAGAATAAGTGATGCATTCTAAATAAAAAAGCCAGATTTCGATAGTTCACCATTAAAGTATAGGGTTGGTCTTGCATGCCCCAAAATACCTCCTTGAAAGTGTTGCATATATGGCCGCCAAGTGAACTGACTTTCCTTGAAAGGGACTTTGCCGACCAAATAAACACTTTGGCTTGTCTGACTGCCCTAAATCACTAGACTGTGAAGTGAGAGTTTTGAATTAAATGGATGTATAGTTTTACCTGTGGGGAGATTTGAGTAATGGCACATCTGGGCCAAGGACAAATCTATTGTTCTAAAAGTGGGCGCCTAAACAGTACATTTGTTCTCTCTGTCTCCCTCACCTCCAGGAGGACTTAGGCATGAGCCATGAAGGTCAAGAAAGCAACATTTAGACTTAAACTCAACAATCCTAGAGTGTTTTCCAGAAGATTGCTATATGGCTGCTAGCATTCTGAGAGACTGTTAGCACGTTGCTTTGTGTTTGAGATGGTTGCTACAGCATTGCTAAGTGGTTGCGTACTAGAGCCCATCCCAAAATCTCTGTTATTCTGGGTCTGTATTACAGAAACATCCTTAAGCCCAAAGTATATTTTGGCTTTCCGCGTTTCTGCAACGGTCCGCGCACTGTCCGTGTGATGTAATTTTTGTCATCAGGAGGGTCCGCGGACATCCGCGCACACTGTCCACGTGCAGCCCAATTTTTTTGTCTACATGGATGTGCGAATGACTTGAGCACTTGAAAACAAAGTCCACTAGACGCCAAACGCGTCTTTCTTTATACTTTAGCTGCATCCCAGTTCAGAGGCTCCATCCTTCGAAGGCCACAAAGGTCGAACTGAGCTTTGTTAAATGGGACGGTCTAGCCTACGGAGGATGGTTCTTGTTGCCTAGCACTGGAGTTGTGACTGTAACGTTTTTAAAAGTTATATTAAAATGTCTGAAAACAAAACAGGGTTTGCAAATGGTCTAAATATGTTCACCATGGTCCATTTCTGTATATAATAGGGTATAAATTATATATATATATAATCGCATCTTAGTAAGATATGTCACCATTTGAATGTTTTTTTTTTATTTTTACATTTGTATCATTAGATACCCAATACTTACATTTAAACGTGTAATTTGGCAATTTCTCTCAAAAAATTCCTGTATTCACCGGCGTGCAATGAATTCTGGGGTAGGCAAGGCCGTGAAAGATTGGGACAACATTCGTGACGCAGTGGTGAAGCAATCAGCCTTCGAATGCGCCCTTAGAAGGATGCAGCCTCTGAATTGAATTGGAACACAGCTATAGAAAGGCTCACATGCTCAACTATTCGCGAGACGGAGCGGAAGGCGAAAAATATATACCCAGGCCGTTACTTAGAATCTGTTCAGTAGGTAATTTCTAGGAAATAGACCTTTTTTTCAAATCTTAAATCAAGAATTATGATAGGAAGTTTCTGTAATACAGCCTCAGGTACCAGTGTTATTTATACTATTATAGTAGTTATTCATATTTTGTATTAGCTTTTATTTGTATATTTTCAGTTATCATTTTAATTTTAGATTAAGTTTCAGTCGATATATCATGTGCTTTTGTAAATTTAATTCGTTTTTTTTTCTTTTTTATTATTTATTTTTATTTCAGCTTTAGTTTTAGTACTTCAACAAACTTATTTAACATTTATAATTTTTATAAATCTATTATTTATATTTTATTTTATTGCTTTTTTATTTAAAAAAAAAACATTTATAATAGTTTTATTTTCAGTTAACAATTTGCCCATTTTGTGGTCGGCCAGGTGAAAACTGTAAGTCTGAGTGCTTAGAAAAGCGATAGCACACCTCTCCTCAAGCCACACAATTTGAGCTATTATTCACGTCCACAGCACAAGCAATGCAATGTAAGCTTGCCACAAGCTAGCATCACTAAAAGTTAATTTATATGTATGAAGTTGTCTGGATTAGTTTAGTAATTTGATCCCATTCATCCTCAAAACACAAAAACCTTTTGGTACGTATAGCTACAGCACATAATTATGAACGTACTGTAAGTGTCATTAATGAAGGGATTCTTAGGTCAGTATAGTGTCTGTCTTATTTTAAATCTGGGTCTCCGTCTCTCTCTCTCTCCATCCCTGCAAAGTCTCATGTTGGAAAATGATTGCATGGCTTACACTCCAGCCCCCCTCCCCAGATAATCTTCAAGGGAAGGGTGGCGTATGTGACACATGCTTATGTTCCCTTATCGAAACCAGACTCTCGCTCTCTCTCTCTTCGTCTGTCTGTCTTTATTATACACATGCACAACCACACACATCCACACAAGCTGTGGGTTGTTTATGTGGTTGCCAGGGATTTCTGAAAACCTTTGATGGTTGGGAGAGAGAATTTATGATTCGGTGACTTGGGGATTGCATTAGCATTTTTTGCTACAACAACAGTTGTTTTAAACAGTTGTAGCTTCTTCTGAGAAAAAAAAAAAAACCCAATACTACATGGAAAATGTGTAATATTTAAATGTCACAAATACACGTGCACAAAAAATATACCTGCTCGCACTGAAAACCTCTAACAGGATTGTAGCATGATGGATCTAATCCCGCCTTTTCCATTACTCATAAACACACATTCACACCTTTCCCCAGTAGACCTGTTCCAGCGTGGGGCTGTGTCCTTGTAGGGGCTCCAAAATGACGTCCATGAGAGGTCTAGGGGCTTCAGTGTGAAGCTCTAAAGTAACCAGAGAAACAGAGGAGGACTGCGATGACTGATTTCAACACAAACACTCACAGTCGCCTAATCAAATCTCCTAAAAATGAAGCAATGAGTAAGATGATTGATGAAACCTAATTAGAAATTAGCTGTAAGGGGAATGAAGCCCATTAGCATTACACAATGATGCTCTTGACAATTCTCTGTCTTTCATTCTCGTGTGATCTTGCTTTTTCTTACACATGCACAAAGACTCCTACATGCTTTTTTCCACTTACAAAAGTACTGTAACAAAAATGTGACATTACTGATAACTAAAATGAAAACTGTTTTGTTAATAAAGCTCAAATATAAAAATAGATGAAAAACTTAAAAAAAAAAAAACTTGAAACAAAATAAGAAGTACTAAAAACACTAAAACTGAAATCAAAATATATTAAAGTTAAATGAAAATAAAATAATAAAAAATGAAAAACATAAAAAAAATGACTAAAACTTAAACTAAAATGAAAACTGAAAACATAAAAAAACTATTTATTAATAACAATTATTTATTAATTCTTATTATTATCAATGTTGAAAACAGTTGTGTACAATTTCTGTCAGGATTCTTTGATGAATAGAAATTTCAAAAGAACAGTATTTGAAATAGAATCTTTTGTAACATTATAAATGTTTTTACAGTCACTTTTAATCAATTTAATGCATCCTTGCTGAAAAACCTCAGTGTTTGTAGTCAACATTTCAATCTGGAAGACCACAAACACAGTGTTTTAGGCCAAACGGAGGGGAAAACTGAAAGAAAATGTCGTTCTGTCAATTCCGCCCACCCGTCCGCAGCAAAACGGTGTGGTAAGAAAGCTGTTGCCATAGTGTTACATTTTTACCAAAATGCTGTTTAAAGAGTAGACATAGTATGATACAATTTTCAGTGATAAACCTATAACATTTCTGTTAATAACCCTCTGTCGATCTGACTGTCTGTGGGCGGGATACAAAAATACGGAAGACTGTAGTTTTCATGAAAGCCCTAGTGCGTTTTGCATCATCCAGCGAACTTTTGCTGACAAATAAAC
The DNA here is from genome assembly GCA_039654625.1 of Rhinogobio ventralis. NCBI lineage: Eukaryota > Metazoa > Chordata > Actinopteri > Cypriniformes > Gobionidae > Rhinogobio > Rhinogobio ventralis. Next base: position 13,801,777 of record CM077194.1, read on the forward strand.
ATGAATCCAAGCAACACAGAGAATGAGTAAACATTGTTCATATACTACCGACACTGTAACAATACAAAGCGGGATGAAAATCGGCAAAGTTACACTTTAACATATACATAATTTCAATTGCATTTACTTGTTACTTCAATCCAATGAATTTCATGGTACTACGTGATACATCTAAATGACATTGGCATGACCATGTTACCATGTCCAAAAACATGGTACTACCATATTTTTTTTACCATGATACTAGCCTACCTGCTTTTTAGCTATTTTTTTGTTAATGCTTTTCCTTTGGCACATGTGTATGTATCTGGTAGAAATTATGTCATTGACAGGACATTGCATGGATCACCTTTTACTGCACCAAGCCAGAAATAGAGCCACAGGAAAGCGTGCCGCTCCAGGCCACTTCTGATTGAGGTGATGCCGTGTGAGTTGTGGTAATTGTCCAGCACCCCTGCAGTGCCCCTCGCTCTGGCCCCAGTGACAGAGCAGCAGAACACATGCTCCTCTCCGTCCAAATGACTTTTTTTCTCCTGCGAAAGAAACCACAGACTCTCACACATACAAGGTAATTAGTCACATCCGCACACAGGTGTGCAAGTCTACCCCCTTCCCTTAGCACCTGCTCATTTCTTAGTGTGGAGGTCTAGCACATGATAGCAGCATGTGTCAAGTGCAGAGAAGCTACACTACAACAAAACAGTTCAAGAAGTGAAAATATTATGAACACTAAACCCTTGCTATCTGATGTCTTCTGGCAGAAACTATTAGCCTAGCGCTATTAGTTTCCTATTAGCTTATTGTCCATTGATTGCCCTGGGGCCTGTTCATCTGAGGACCAGCCCTGGCTGCAACTTGATGCAATAACAACCTCAGCATGACATTCTCCAGAGAAGAGATCACTTCAGGTTTACAAACACTTCCGCAGTCTTCCTCACCGTATGTACTGCTAATTAAAACTCACTCAAATGGCATGAAACAACTATACTTGAACGTTAAACATGTAAAATGGAATGGAATAATAATTAAAATGTCAAGGTATAGATATAAACATCAAGATATAATTTACTAATCCCTGTCACGGTTGGTTTTGGGTTTTGTTTCACGTTTATGTTTTCATGTCTTTTATTTTGTAATTTCATAGTCATGTTTCAGTTCCTGGTCTTGTCATGTGATTCCCTTCCCATCATGTGATCATGTCATGTGCTTCCCTAGTCTCATGTGTTATGTTCCTATTGGTTGGTTTAGTTATGTGTCATATTCTGATTGGTTCCCTTGTTTCATGTGTCTTGTTCTCATTGGTTGTTTTTGTCATGTGATCCCTATAGTCCTGTATTTAAACCTGTTTGTGTGCCATGTTGCTTTGTTGGTTATTGAAGTATGTATGCTGTTCCATGTGTCGATTATCAAGGTTTGTTCATAGTCAAGTTTTGTTCATGTTTTGGATTTTGTTTATACTTTGTTTTCATGTTTTGGATCTTTGGACACTGTTAATAAACTGCACTTGGGTTCTCTTCACCATCGTCTTCGTCTGCTTCCACGTCAGCTATGTTACAATCCCACGGAGGAAATTATGCAACCAAACTACAGTAGGCCCATATGCAAAAGAGAACATGAAGAATTCACTAAATTCACCAATTGAAAAATTAGTGCTAAACACAATTTTCATTGTGCGGTTCCGATCTTGTGGGTCGGTTATGAATGCGTGGTTGTGAAGAATGCAACAGGCTATCATGATCTGGCATTGTTTGGATGGACTGCACAGTATCATTGAAGCTCTGCAGTCCAGACATCTGAATCAGCTCTTTGATGTGCCAAATGTCCTCTTGTCTACATCGAGTGTCTGGATGTGTGCCCGGTTATGACACTCCAACTTTTGATGAATTACTGCTGCTATGATCAATAGAAAACATACACAGACACCTCTTTTAAATAAAATTAGGTTTACCGCATTTGGCTGGTAGTGCATTGTTAATTGCATCAGGTAGACCTGATACAATTAACAATGCACTACCATATACTGTATACATACATTACAATGACTACATTTCTTTTCATACTCTATAAGAAAAAAAAAATTTAAACATGAAAAATTACAATGACAGTCATACAATTATTTAAATAATAAATTCAAAACACACTTGCAAAAGTCTGTTGGATTTTTAGAGGCAGCATATAAATAAATTAAATAATATCAAAGACTTATATATAGGAAGACGGTGCAATCCGATTACTTATGAATGGTAGAAAGTGCAAAGCCCAATATGGTGAATAAGCCCCACCTTCAAAATGAAAGAGCCAATCGTTGATTAGTAAAGCTATCACTGCAGCTGCCATTAAAAGCTCTGGTTGCTATAGAAACAGGCAAGCTTTGTCCAGGCTGAATTTTTTTTTTTTTTGTCATAATTCAAGCGTTTAGAAACAAACTTTATGAGACAGTTGTCCGATTTAATTGCTGATTTCAAATATGAAATTTAATTGTAAGCTTAGCGAACAGTTTTGGAGGATTTGATGTTTCCCCATTCAAAGAGATATGAGCTATACTTGCATGCCCGAAAGGCTTTTTAAAAATGGCCGCCGAGTGAAATTACTTGTCTTAAAGGGACTTTGATAATACTAAAACAAAATGTGGGCTCCCACTTTATATTAGGTGTCTTTAACTACTATGTACTAAAATTTAAACTAATCATTTGATACAATGTACTTATTGTGCTTTTACATTGTACTTATATTTTAAAAATACCTGTATGCAATTACAGCTGTAATTAATTTCTGTAATTTCATCTGTAGAGCCTTCCCTTACATCTTAATCCACCCACCCAAACCTGTCCCTAACTTTACCTGTATTCCACCGCAATAGCAGCAAAAATGTTTTGCAATAAATTATGATATAATACAATATAAAATATTTTAATGTACATAGCAGTTAGTACTGTTAATAGTTGAAGTACTGTACATAGTAGTTAAAGACACCTAATATAAAGTGTGAACAGATGGGGTAATGCATTAATTCACTCAATAATATTTATTATAAAATACTAAAACGCATAATGTGTATCTTTAACTAAACATAACCATATGAACAAGCAGCAAGTAACTGATTCAAGCCTCACAGTTAGGCTGCATGTTTTTGATTCTCTATAAAGAACCCTCTCAGTAAATTTTTCGAGAATCGGATTACACTTGTTACACTGTATGCTTCTGATTCATTAAAAAAAAATGTTTATAGGAGTCATTAGTTCAGGATTGGACTACACTGGGCGCGCTGACTGTTTTGCGCAGTATATTCAGTAGAGGTCACAATAACAATATTGCATTTAGTATATAGAATCACAATAATTAACAACAATTATTAATGTTTGCAGTTTAAACCCTCTGAATGAATTAGCCAAATCTGGAAGATTATTTAAGGGACAATGTAGTATAGTCCATTGACTTTTTTATTTTAAAACATTTTTAGCAAATCCTTTTAAAAGTCTTATAATAACACTTTTTGTTAGTGTGTGTCTGTGTTAAGCTAATATTACAATACTGGCATCCATTGGTCCCTTAAGACCAATCAGAAGTCATCAGTGTACTAGTGTGGGCAGAAATGGTCCTTACTGAGTCAGCGATCCAGACATTATTGTCCCATTTCTGATAGTGCCTTTGAAAAAGAAATTTAAGCACGTTTGCAAGTTTGTTCAGTCATATTATTTATGAGGCTCAATGTCTCAGAGGAAAGTAAACTGTACCGCATTGGAGTATTTTCTTATTGTTGCCCAGCACATTTGGTCGGCAGTGCAATGTAAGCAAAGATTTTACGACTAGCCTGCTAATGCACATACAGCAGACTGTAAAAGAGCAGCACATCCTCTTTAAACCAAGGAGATACTAGAAATCTCAAAGTGATTTGCTATGTACAATGTATGGTAATCATTACAATGCCAGAGGAAAGAAAATACCTTTTTTACGGTTCCCTTTTGCAGCTCTCCTGCTTTTATTTTCATATGCCATAAATTGTTGTTGACACTGAAAGTAACCGTACATCTCAAAGTGCAGCTAGCAATACACCACTCACACATTAACCATTAATCATACAATCACAGGACAATTACAATGAAACTGAGAATTTCAAAACACAAGTTTTGTTTTGTCTTTATTGCATGCCATCTCTTTGATAGATTAGAAAGATGACTGTTTCTTGAATATGTACTTATGTATCTGTACCCACTCCTGAAAGCTTCAAACCTACCAGCTGGATGTAAACACATTTCCATTTCGTTTTCTTTATGCATCTAAAGAGTGTTCATGACAGATGTGTTCTTATACAAAAAAGCAAATAAATGTGATGCTTTTAACAATTTAATTACTAGTCCAGGTCATTTGAAGAGAACATATATTTGCGAGGTTTTATTTTTTTTTGGACATGTTGTCTCGAGGAGGTTGTTTCCTGACTTTTGGTTGCATTTTTAATTCTATATTTTCAGTCAACCTGATGTTGACACTCCCACACGGTCTAGGACCCTGAAATTACATTCACGCATATTTAAGTATGGCACATCAAGATGTATCATACCAGGTTTGATCTCATTTTTATACAAAATGTGATTCTCATGTGCTCATGTGCCACAACACGGCAAATTCAAATATGCACATATTAAAGTCGCAAAAATTAAGATTTTATATAAACAACAAATTAAATCTTCAGACCATTCCTCACACAAAGATGTGAAATAGTGAAACGAGTCATATGAAAATTTTTGAAGCTTGACAGTCTTTGGTCACCATTCACTTTCATTGAATAAAAAAGAGTGTAGTAACATCTTTCTTACCTAACATCTCCTTTTGTGTTCGATGGAAGCAAGAAAATCATACACTTTTGGAAGATCCTGAGGGTGAGTAAATAATTTTCATTCTGGGTTGAACAATCCCTCATGGAAGGCAAACTTGAGTTATATTTGCAAAATATACTCACTTATTTGAGAATTTTCTGCAGGGAAGTGCGCAGCCTCAGTGGCATCAAATTCTTGCACTCTGCTTTACTGGTGAAATAAAAGACATTCTGATTTTGAATATAATGTATGAATGTAAATGGTTAATCAAGAGAACTCAATGAAAAGAATAAAACAGACGGAATAGAGTGAAAATTGAGCTGACAGCCATGTAATGCTATTTTGAGATCTCAGGCCTGCTTTCTAATCTTCAGACACCCAGGCCAAGATAGATGTGCAAAAGATTCATAAGAGGAGCATAATTGTGGAACTCCACAAACAATCGCTCTATTTGAAGGCTAAACCTGAAGAACGGCCACCCTCTGTGAGTATGTGGTCTGACCCCCCTCCGATTCCTGAAACCAGCCTGCGGAGGAGAAACAAAAAGAAACTTTAATGAAGGAAGAGGAATAGAATTCAGAATCCATTGGAAATAAGAATCTCGCTTAAAGGGAGTGTTAGGTTAAAACAGTTTAGGACCCAAGACCAGTTATGAAAAATGAAGACCAAGAGTCAGGAGTGCAATTAATTAAAGAAAAATTTACTGAAGAATAGTTTGCAGTTTCACCAGCAGAAGCCAGCTTCAAGTCTCACAAGGAGTTCGTAGGCCGCGCTCCCTCTCTACCCGTCTATCGTACATACAATTTACGATACTATCGTACTCAACAGTTATACTGTTTTCAAGGTCTAGCCACGTCATTACTGCAAGTTGAATGATTCTGATTGGCTAAGAGAAAATAGACAGTCATGGTAAATTTCCACACATTGTCAGTTAATCAGATGCACGTGTCCATAGATCACTTGTTGACGTGTTCACCCCGGAATTAGGCACGTAGTGACCTTCCAGATTCTGGAGCAGGCGCCAGCTTGTCCAGAACAGCATCCTGTCACTCTCCCTAGGATGCCCGTTGTACACCTTCAATACTGATCTGTAACACAGAATACTGCGCACATACATAGATACACAGTCTCTCCAAGGTTGGAGTTGATTGAGCTCCAGTTGGGACCAGAAAGTTTCCCAAAACATACTGATAACATGTGCTTGTGCAGTGAAAGGTACAGACAGTATTCACCATAATTCTTTAGTGTTTCAGTAAAAGGAAATAATATAAAATGAAGAAAATATAAAATAAACTGAAAGACAAATCCATATTTCATCTCTGGAAGCCGGGCTAAGTGAGCAAGCACTATTACTGCACTCCTGGCATGTTAGGGGTGTGTGATACCTCCAAAATCCAAACACACGACAACATGTTCTGCTATCAAGCGTTTAGCGACACATCACACATCCCTGGGCCAGACCCTCAGTCACTCCTCAGAGACCAAATACAAACTTTAAAAAACATATATGAAGAAACGAAACAATCAGTGGTTCTAATGATTAAGTAATATCATAACTGGAAAGAATCATTAAAAATCATTATAATAATATAGAAGGATAAATATTGATTAATGATTTGATTATAAATTTAATTAGGATATATATATATATATATATATATATACATATATATTTATATAGGTATATTGAAGCGATTGAAGCGCCAGTGGATTTCAGAATCTGCCCCTTTCAGGAGGAACTGCAAGGATGAAGATTATGATGCCAGAGAGGGAGACAGAATTCAATGGAGTGTTCAGATAAAAAAGTCGTAGGAATGGTGAAAAAATATGAAAGACGACTGTGATCACAGCTGACGGTAGGTTCTATGGTGCGACACTGAAAGTGCAAAAAAAAACAGAAAAGAAAAAAAGTGCGAGACAGAGAAAGGGCCAAATCAGACATGCTCACTAACAAGGCTGGGGGTTAGAGACACTGGATGTCTCAAAGGAGGAAGAGGAGAACAGGAGGCAAATTCGCCCCCCTCATGGTGCGACATCACAGGGTACCGTTTTTTTCCCTAACTACCTCCCCCCCTCCAGGTCTGGAAGCAGAGATGCAGGAACACAAATGTAGTGAGTGAGGGTGCGTGAGGAGGTGTGCGTTCTGAGATCTTAACCAGCAGGAGGTCTTCATTTAAAGTCTCAACCCCTTCCCTTCACACTATATTACTGCTCATATGGGTGAGGGAGATAATAAGACTCCTTAGTAATCCATAATCCGACTGAGACCTCAGCGAAAGTGGAGGAAGGTGTAGTCAGACCCAGGCAGAGAGGTATTGCAGTAATTTCAGAGAAATCACTTTAAATTTGGCATTACATAGTAAGTCACTTAACCCTTTACTGTCACAAATTAAGTAAGAAAGTCTAAAAGGAAAAAATTACTATACTACAAAAACCTCAAATGAGTGGAATAACAGATTTTTTTATTTTTATTTAGTAAAAATAGTTTTAAAAAATTTAAATGCATGAATGAAACTGTAAATGTAATATTACAGCTTCTGCTCGCTAGGGCTGTGCAATTAATCGTAATTGATTTTTTGATTTCGATTTTGGCATTCAACGATTATGAAAACAAGTTAATCGACGTAAAACTATGATTGTGCTGCTTAAGTGAATGTAAACAATTAAGAAAGAAAACGCGTGTAACACTATATTGGATCCATGCAGCTCTTAAAGTGACAGCAGCCTAATAAATCTGCTGCAGTCATTAGTGTAAATCAAACGACAAAAGACAAAGATAAAATCATCCACTGCTCTTGAATGAATAACTTTTGTAGTTTTTATAAGGATTAGCCTATATTTAATGTATACAACACTGTTATTTTACATTTGATTACTTTATTCAATTTCTGATGTAGGCTATTACTTATCTGAATACCACTGTTAAAACATCTTCATGAAAAACCTAAAGCAGTTTATTTATTTGTATTTTTTATATTGTTTGTAATTAATCTCATTGTTCTGTTTACTTGTCTTCTGTAACCGTTTACTTCTATTAATTAACCAAGTATTCATTTTTGCTGAAGTATTGATAATTGCGAAATTTCACTGACATTTAAAATGATTAATATAATGAAATAAGACTTTGATCATATCACCCACCAATAATAGTGTATAATCGATTTATAATCTATAATCGAGCAGCCTTGCTCTCCCTTCGATGTGATAAAGACCCAAACCAACAAGATAGTTTCCTGCTAGAGAAGCTAGAAACGATATTCCATCATATATTATTGGATTGAAATGTATAATATTCATATTTTTTAATTATATTAAATTTAAAAACAATAACACATTTAAGTTTGGTAAATTATATTAATTTATTTAATAATTCATATGTTAAAACTATTTGAAAACAATATATATAATATATAAATAACAATATATATGTAACATATAATTACATTATATATAAAATATACTATTAAAATGCATGAAAATGTTCAGAAATATTCTGAAAAGAGTATATATACGTATAACATTTAAAACCTTTAAAACTTTAAAGTAGTCAAGCAAGTGATAACAGTAGTGGAAAAACTAACAAGAAGTGATGACCAGTCTCAGAACCTAATATAAACACTTATCTTTATACATTCATATACCTTTAAACCTGAAATCTCATGTTATGATAAAAGTATCCATACACTAGCAAACTATTTTCTGTTGCTCAAGCTTATAGGAGAACAGTCAAAAAGTAATTTCATGATTTATTTACAACACATGAAGTACAGAGAAACATCCCCCCCAAAAAAATCCAAACGTACTTTCTGCATCACACAATTATTATTCCGGCGTGGGTAATGTACCAGTCAATGTGTGTTGCGCATTTGGAGATTAACAGACACACTGGAGATACTTGCTGCCCATCTATTTGTGCCCAGTGTGTTTGTGAGCCAGCACCCTGTAAGTTATTCATGATTTTGGGGATTTTCTGGGGCAAATACAATCCAAAGCTCTTGAACAGAAAAACAGAGAGCTGGTAAAACAACAGGCTGTTCTGAACGTGAGATATGCAGAGGGAAAAAAATGACATTTGGAGACAAAGTGAAGAATGAGTTCATGTATTTGGATGAGAAACGGCAATGAAATGCAAATCAAACAATATGAAGAAAAGAGAGAGAGAGAGAGGCTGGGGGAAGAGGCAGAGCGATAGTATGGATGATAGGAGGGGGGCTAAAAACAGAGAAAGAGAGAGAGATGGAGAGAGCGAGGGAGGGAGGAATTTCCCTCAGGGGCGACGTGTTTGTGCTCTCTCTCTCTCTCTCTCTCTCTCTCTCTCTCTGTTGTTCATTCACTCATACACACACTCCATCCACACACACTTGACAGACACACGCAGCATGTAGACACACTTTCTAATTCATTCACCTTCCTCGCTCACACACTCAGTATCTTCTTACAACCTTGAGTTTTATTTTCACCCTTTCCCTGCCTAGAGAGTCTGGAAAGAAGATACAGCATCTCAACTTTAAAACTGCCTTTACAGAGAACAAGAGACAGAGAGAAGGAAAGAGACAGCAAGAACAGAACAAAACAAAAAAGAGGCTGGAGATGCACTGAAGGGCTCAGAAGGATGGAATAGAGAAGAATGAAAGTCCCGAAAACATCAGGACGAAGCACTCAGACACACTTCAAGAGAGAAGCTGACTGAAGAAGACAAAGTTCAGGTAAGCTTCTTTTCTTTCTCAGTTTCATTTCCCCTTGGTTTGCAGGCGTGTTTGGTCAGAGAAACTCTGTGGACTGAACCGTGTCTGTTCCTCAGCAATGCCTGAATTTAAACCAGAACTTTGAACAGTGCTTAAGATAGAATTAAAGAAATCGCAGGTGTATGGTTAACTACTGGTTAACTAATTAAAATGTGCTTTATAAAAGTTAATTTATTTATTTAGTCAATAGCAGGACTGTAGAAACTGTCTTTCTACATACCTGATGTTTGCTAATGTTCTTATAACTGTAACTTATGCTGTTCTCAGACCAACATAGGATCTCATATATCCTGTAAACCATACTTATTCTATTAGATTTTTCTACAATATAAATATTTGCACATTTTTTAAGGTTTTATTCACTATCCAGATGATGAATGCAGGTGTTACATATACTGTACACGCACCTGTGTTTATTTAGTCTTTTACTAAAGTATCAAGTAAATGCTTGTGAATTTACTAAATATCTATGGATGCAAATCACCTGGTAAAGTGAAAACAGATGTTATACACAATAGCTACTGTAGGTATGAATGCAAAAGCTCTGTCTGTGTCTGTGCACTTAAAAGGCAGAATATTCATTCAATACAATGACACACTGTTTAATTAAGTAATCCCTATTTGGATTATATTTCAAGTTGTGCTTCATGAAAAAAGTTCTTTTGTGTATGTTGGTGTATGTGAGTCAGTGATCTAGAAGGTTGTGGGGTTGAGTATGTTAACAGGGCTAATATGCTGAGTGCTTCACACATGACACAAAAATGACTGTTTCAAATCACACTAAATGCAGCATGTGACTCAATACACTTTTTCAGAACTGATGTATAATGAAAAGGGAAAATCTGACAGGCATTCAAAATGTAATAATAAAACTCACTGAAATGTATTCATACTCACTGACACTGACATGACACAGAATATTCACTGATCGATTCAAAAATGCATAGTCTAAATCCCATCCCTAACTATAACCTACTACTAAAATCAGATGGATAATATGGATGTTGTCCAAGCCTACCCAAAACCTAAAATGTGATTGAAAATTGTTGTGCTAGGACCAACAAGGATGTTGATCCAGAAACATGTCCTACTTGGCGAAATCACAGTAAGCTGCTTTCCTTTACATAAACATTTGATTAAGATGTTCAGTGCAAGATGTTGACAAAGGAATGAGAATAAAACAGATGGATCTGGATATAGTGAGCAATTCTCTTGGCGCTGACTCTGAGATTAGACGAATCTCTGTCACCTCTGAGCTAGAAGGACTTCATGGGGGCATAAAATGTTGGAGCATTAGTGATAGAGGAAGATGTGAATAATAGATATCATATTTTATGAGCGCAGAACTGCTCTACTAAGTGCAATGAACCATACATAAAGAAAGAGAGAGATGAGAGGAAAAGAGTCACCTATATATCTCCTATATATATATATATATATATATATATATATATATATATATATATATATATATATATATATATAAAGTTTTCAGAACAAGATCAAACAGGTTCACTCAACATTATTACATCAGTACAATTACCTGAAACAAAAGACGTTGGTGGACTGCTTTTATAATAACACGTACATCTAGAATATGAAATATATATATATATAATATATATATTAAAAACAAAAAATATGGCTGAATGAGATTAGTTTAACATCAAAATGCTTACACTATTTCAAATTCAGCCCTATTTATGCATTAAAATAGAGATTATTAGCAAATCAAAGAAAATAAATTAAGTATTAAATGGACCTACTGCTGTCTATGCCATATTTTATGTGACATGAATAATAAAGAACATGTGAGACTTAAAAATAAATCTCATTAAACGTCCTGATTTGTCTGATTGTAATTTGAAGCACATAATTCAACAACACCTATTCTAATATTGTGACCTATTGTACTATTTTTACTTCTGTTTATCTGTTACATACTGTACTTAGTTAAAAGATCATAGAAACTCTACACAATAAGCGTACACATAGTGGTTATTTGACTTAGTTCATGGATAATTAAACGACCATGGTGGGTCATTTATCTGTCAGTGACTCACGTACATTATGCCATCGTATCTCACACAGAAACCATGTAGTAAACCAAAACAAACACACCCACACACCAGGAATACATAGCTGAAAGGGCCAAATCCAAACTAGACAGCTTGGAAACCCCATTGATTGACAGATGGACAAATATGGTGTGGGGTTCCCTATTCAAACAGAAAGATGGACACTGTGTACATGTTAAATTAGTCAACTTATAGTAGAAATTCATGTAAACAGTTTATAATAAACTGAACTCTAGAATCATCAGCATGGAACATGAACAGGAAGTTCTGTTACCTGACTTAACTGTGGGAACCTGTTTTTTGGTTTGTGTCTCTTTCTTTATCTGACTTTAAGCTCTAGTTTGTAGTTGAGACCCCCTGATATGCATTTAATGTCCAAACTCATCTCATGATAAAGTGAGCGACCTTGTGCCATACGGATAAGAGTGAAGGTTACGTCATTATGTACGTCAGAGGAACTTTACTCCAGACAAAACCACTCTGTTCTCGGGGGGAAAAATCCCTATAAAGTCATGAAAACAAACCAGTTGATCCTTTTAATATTAGATTGGCGTATCCTTGGATAAGCAGACGGATTTGTGTGTGTGTGTGTATGTTTATGTGCATTTGAGTATGTGTGCTTGTGTGCTGTGCTTGGTTTGTGTCTTGGGTCATTAGTGCTGACAGTTTTAGTTCATGACAGGCTACTGATCTTCTGCTGACCACCCTTCAAGCAACGCTCTCCCCTGCAGCCTTACACACCCAAACCACAACACAGGAAAAAGAACAGGGAAAAATGAAACCACACAACAAACCAAAACACAGATCCACACAACAGCACACAACGCATTACCACAGGCCCGAGAACATCCCAGAGGAAAATGTTATTGCTCAGAGGTTGTTCTTTCATAGCTCAGGAGATGTACAGCTATGCTTCAATTAGTTATGAGTTCTCAGTTATGCTTCATTTGAGTATCAGCTTTGATACTTTAAATCATGTAAACTATAATGCAAATAACTGAGACAATTATTTACTTAGAGACAACGCAAGCACAGCAAAAAAATTTATGTTTCAGTGCTTTTCAGTTATACAGTACAGCATTGCTACAGTAATGGTCATTATTCAGAATTTTTTTGCCTCTGAATGCTCGATTGACCAATCAAAAACAGGCATTCCAGAGAGCGGTGTAACTTTGGGTTAAATTTATTTAATTGTGGACAGTAGTTCCATAATTCCACTTGACACAAATATCTTCTGTAGTGGAAACCTAACTAAATTGTTAATTCAACTAAATTCCCAACAAAATTATACATGTCAAATAAATCAAATAAATCTCAGGTTAACTACTAGCTAGAAACAGTTAACATATGTTAGCATTCTAAATGTAACTAGTTTTTACCATATGCAATGTATGAGATGTATGAGATGAGAAAGTTCCTTTCACTGGAACTAAGGGGCCAAGCCCAACCCCTAAAACAACCCCACACCATAATCCCCCCTCCACCAAACTTTACTTTGGCACAATGCAGTCCAGGCAAGTACCGTTCTCCTGGCAACCACCAAACCCAGACTCATCCATCGGATTGCCAGACAGAGAAGTGTGATTCGTCACTCCAGAGAACACGTCTCCACTGCTCTAGAGTCCAGTGGTGGTGTGGTTTACACCACTGCATCCGACGCTTTGCATTGCACTTGGGGATGTAAGGCTTGGATGCAGCTGCTCGGCCATGGAAACCTATTCCATGAAGCTCTGCTCTATTGACTCTGCAGAAACTTGGCAACTTCTGTGCACCTCAGCATGCGCTGAGACCCCTCTCTGTGATTTTGCGTGGCCTACTACTTCATGGCTGAGTTGCTGTTGTTTCCAATTCCTTCCACTTTGTTATAATACCACTAACAGTTGACCGTGAATATTTAGTAGTGAGGACATTTCACAAATGGACTTATTGCACAGGTGGCAACCTATCATGATACCACGCTTGAATTTACTGAGCTCCTGAGAGCGACCCATTCTTTCACAAATATTTGTAGAAGCAGTCTGCATGCCTAGGTGCTTGATTTTATACACCTGTGGCCATGGAAGTGATTGGAACACCTGATTTCAATGATTTGGAGGGGGTGTCCCAATACTTTTGCCAATATAGTGTACATAATTGTTCTTCAATAAACAAAAAAAGTGCTAAATATATTGTAACATCACTGCAATTATTACATAAGATCACAAAAGAAAAAATTGGCAAAAAATATTGCTGTAATATTGATCCGGGAGGTCTGTGGCAATTCCCAGCCCTAATTTACTCTCCTGATCCAGTTCCATTGCAAAGCATGCTAGGAACTATAAATCCTCTGCCCAGTTTCGGTCAATGCAAAAAAATAATTAACATTCACTCTTAAAAATAAAGGTCCTTTATTAGAAATCGCAGTGTGTGTATCATTGTTGCGATCTCTTTAGGAGACGTGAGATTACTAGAGTCTTTTGTCAGGAGAAAAATGAGAGAACCAGCAGACTTAATCTCATCACTGTCTAGAAGAAATAACTGAGGCATCAAATAGATCTCATTTCTTTCCTATGGGACAAAAGCATTGCTAAACATATCCCAAAAACAAAACATATCAAATTCGACTGTGTCTTTGAGCACACCTTAGTGTATCCTATACAGAATTATGCATTAGATCATCCCCTCACACAGCAATATAGTGGAGATCACTACTCCCGTACATATGTATGAAAAAACAACACACTGCAAAACAAGAAAAATATAATCTTATTCTACATTCCACTCCCAAATGTCCCACAAAGTACAGAACTGCCTGGCATAACATAGTCCTTCTTGTCCATAGTACACACACAAACCATACCACTGTTCCCTCACAATACAGAAGAAAAACAGCAACCAGTGATGCAGAAATCACCATGCACAACACATCCATTCACTGCAAGCATATCCATAAGGCGAAGGTTATAGCTGTATGCTCAAGGCCCTTTCAGCGTGTAAGCGGTTAAATAATTACAAAGATGTTTTTCACTGTTCTTTGAATGTGAGGGGATTTAAGGACGAATCAAAAGCAGCAACCTGGCGTGGAAACACGAGCACAAGAAAAGACAAAGAGCAGAACCAAAGACGTTACTTCTGAGATTTCAGAGCGGCTGAAAGACGGCGAGCTCACACGCAGATGCACAACCAGCTGCCCTGAGACTGACAGTTCCATTCATCTGGCCTCTAAACAACTTTTTCCTTTCCAGGGATTAATTGCCTATTGCAAAGACAAATCTCGAAAAACACTTTTTTTGGCATAAGTTCATTCTCACTCTCTTTCTGTTTGTTTGTAGAAACACTCTCTATCTGTCTGCCCAATTTAGGATTTGCCAGACAAATGGAATAAAACTAACGAGACTGTGAGAACCACCCAGTGCATACTTTTACACCTCACAGCCAACATGATATACATTTTATACTCATAATCTTTCATCAGAATAATTTCCCCTCCAACCTGTCACTCACATGAGATCACAGCAACAGCAAACCACAACCATCCAATTATCCAATCAATTCCTGATGAAGTCCTTCCCTACGTTTTTTCTTGTTCAAGAAGCCGTTTCACTCGATTATATATATGTGTCACAATAAGGAAGTCCGTTTCATGCCAATTTGAAAGAATTCACAATTTCTGAACTGATTTGTTTACCCCGAAATTGTGTTATTTACTCAGATTTTACATGGAACTGAAAATGAGAATGAGTTTAGCTAGTGCTAAGTTCCCAGGTGCTCTTTTCTGTACAAAGAAATAGCGATGGGTGCTAGCCTGTCAAAATAAACAAAAAGCACAAAAAAGTACAATAAAAGTAGTCCATTCAACTTGTGTGCTATATAGTCTTCTGAAGACATTTATGTAAGGTGGATAACTTGGGATGTTCTTCTGCTACACTTTTTTTTGTGTCTTATATAGAAGAAAGCAAGTCATCACTTTTGGAATGACATGAGGGTGAGTAAATGATGACAGAATGTAAATTTTTGGGTGAACTATCCATTTACGAATCATATGTTTTTTTGTTTCATTTTAATAAGAATTAGCATATTGCATTATCTGCAGTAATGCAGTATGCAGCATAATGAAGTAAAATGTTGTAGATGCATTTTAACTGACACATTTAAACTGACGCGTTTATATATATATATATATATATATATATATATATACCAATCAGGCATAACATTAGAACACCTTCCTAATATTGTGTTGGTCCCCCTTTTGCTGCCAGGCATGGACTACACTAGACCCCTGAAGGTGTGCTGTGGTATCTGGCAACAAGATGTTAGTAGCAGATCCTTCAGGTCCTGTAAGTTGTGAGGTGGGGCCTCCATGGATCGGACTTGTTTGTTCAGCACATCCCACAGATGCTCGATTGGATTGAGATTTGGAGGCCAAGTCAACACCTCAAACTCCTGCAAGAGCTGCAGTTTTGGAGATGCTCTGACCCAGTCGTCTAACCATCACAATTTGGCCCTTGTCAAACTCGCTCAAATCCTTACGCTTGGCCATTTTTACTACTTCTAACACATCAACTTTGAGGACAAAATGTTCACTTGCTGCCTAATATATCCCACCCACTAACAGGTGCCGTGATGAAGAGATAATCAGTGTTATTTACTTCAACTGTCAGGGGTCATAATGTTATGCCTGATTGGTATATACACTCACCTAAAGGATTATTATGAACACCTGTTCAATTTCTCATTAATGCAATTATCTAATCAACCAATCACATGGCAGTTGCTTCAATGCATTTAGGGGTGTGGTCCTGGTCAAGACAATCTCCTGAACTCCAAACTGAATGTCAGAATGGGAAAGAAAGGTGATTTAAGCAATTTTGAGCGTGGCATGGTTGTTGGTGCCAGACGGGCCGGTCTGAGTATTTCACAATCTGCTCAGTTACTGGGATTTTCACGCACAACCATTTCTAGAGTTTACAAAGAATGGTGTGAAAAGGGAAAAACATCCAGTATGCGGCAGTCCTGTGGGCGAAAATGCCTTGTTGACGCTAGAGGTCAGAGGAGAATGGGCCGACTGATTCAAGCTGATAAAAGAGCAACTTTGACTGAAATAACCACTCGTTACAACCGAGGTATGCAGCAAGCATTTGTGAAGCCACAACACGCACAACCTTGAGGCGGATGGGCTACAACAGCAGAAGACCCCACCGGGTACCACTCATCTCCACTACAAATAGGAAAAAGAGGCTACAATTTGCACGAGCTCACCAAAATTGGACAGTTGAAGACTGGAAAAATGTTGCCTGGTCTGATGAGTCTCGATTTCTGTTGAGACATACAGATGGTAGAGTCAGAATTTGGCGTAAACAGAATGAGAACATGGATCCATCATGCCTTGTTACCACTGTGCAGGCTGGTGGTGGTGGTGTAATGGTGTGGGGGATGTTTTTTTGTGACACTTTAGGCCCCTTAGGGCATCGTTTAAATGCCACGGTCTACCTGAGCATTGTTTCTGACCATGTCCATCCCTTTATGACCACCATGTACCCATCCTCTGATGGCTACTTCCAGCAGGATAATGCACCATGTCACAAAGCTTGAATCATTTCAAATTGGTTTCTTGAACATGACAATGAGTTCACTGTACTAAAATGGCCCCCACAGTCACCAGATCTCAACCCAATAGAGCATCTTTGGGATGTGGTGGAATGGGAGCTTCGTGCCCTGGATGTGCATCCCACAAATCTCCATCAACTGCAAGATGCTATCCTATCAATATGGGCCAACATTTCTGAAGAATGCTTTCAGCACCTTGTTGAATCAATGCCACGTAGAATTAAGCCAGTTCTGAAGGTGAAAGGGGGTCAAACACAGTATTAGTATGGTGTTCCTAATAATCCTTTAGGTGAGTGTATATATATATATATATATATATATATATATATATATATATATATATATATATATATATTCTATTCTATTTGTATATCTACAACTATTCTTCTTAACTTTGAAAATAATGTTTCTTGAGCACCAAATCAGCATATTAGAATGATGTCTGAAGTATCATGTGATAGTGAAGACTGGAGTAATAGCTGAAAATGTAGCTCTGTCATCACAGATAATATATATATTTTTTCAGTTGTAAAATATTTCACACAATATCACTGTTTTTACTGTACTTCTGATCAAATAAAAGCAGCCTTAGAGCATAAGAGACTTCTTTCAAAAAATTTTTAAAAATCGTACAGACTCCAAACTTTTGAACAGCTTTACTGCTTAGCCTACAGCACAGAACATGTTATGTTGTTGATTACATCTATCCCTTTCCATTTGACTTCTTTCACTCTATAACATGAAATCATTTTAAATGTGTTATCTCAGCCCTCATGCCTGGTGTGTCCCTGCAGTAGCTGTCATGGTCCACATGCTCAGTTGTGGTTAGTTGTATTGAGCAGAACAGTCCAACCTCCATCTGTCCACCCACCCCTACAGAGAGACAGATTACCACTGACGTGACCAATGACTCTCAATATTTACCCCTTCCCTCCAAATCTACAATATTGATATTGCCACACACGAACATGCACACACAGGAAATAGATAGATAATTTCCCCTGTAGTGAAAGGCAAACACAAGTCACTTGACATGAACTACTAACCCCATCTCTGCCCCCTGTGGCTCAGTCCAGATTGCTAATCATTGAATTATTTGCTTGTCATACCGAATTTGAAAATTACGGTTTGATAGCTGAAAGGCTGTTGGCCCACAGCAATCATTTTAGTTAATGTATTTTAAATACATAATGATAATATATAATTCAGTCAACAGCCTTTGAGCTATCAAAATCATACGGCAGAGAGAGAAATGGAGAGAGAAAGAAAGAAAGAAACATTTACTGGCTACATGAATTCTCCCGAAAAACTAATTTGCCACTAGAAGGGTTTTTAGAATAGTATTTCTGTGTGAGTGTGCTTTTAGAATGCAAGTTACTAACAAGTTGAAAGTTGAAACACAACCTCATAGTGTTGTTTGTGTATTTATGTTTCAAAATTTATATTTCAGGTAACTTAGGTCATTTATGCTGTCACTTCAATAATGTTAACCGCAGAAATTACTAAAAATACTCAAAAATAATCTAAAACTGCTATTCTGAAATTCAAAATTTATTCAGGGCTTTATGTAATAATGTTGCTAACCTATCTGTTAACATTAGTTAATAAACCTGAACTAATAAAGAACAGTGGTTTTTATTAACTAATGTTAACAACTATAAGTACTGTAGCTAGTGTATTGCTCATTGTTTTGATAATATTAGTTAATGCATTAAGTAACCTTAATTAATGAAACTTTATTGTATTGGATTGGATTTTTGAATAGCATTTTTGTGCACTGATTTGTCAAGTAGTTACACTACAAGTTTGGGGTTGGTAAGATTTTTGAATGTTTATGTAAGAAGTCTCATATGGGCTACATTTGAACAAAAACATAGTAAAACATTAATATTGTGAAAAATATTACAATTGAATATAAATGTTTTTTATTTTATACAGTATATTTTAAAATGTAAGTTATTCCTGTGATGGCAAAGCTGGATTTTTAGCATCATTACTCCAGTCTTCAGTGTCACACGATCCTTCAGAAATCATTCTAATATACTGATTTGCTTACTCAAGAAACAATTCTTATTATTATGCATGTTGGAAACAGTTGCTTATATTTTTGTGGAAACTGTGTTTTTTAGGATTATTTGATGAATAGAAAGTTCAAAAGAACAGCATTTATTTAAAAAAAAAACCTTACAATGTAAATGTCTTTACTGTCACTTATGATTAATGTAATTAATTTTAAAAAAATTACAGTAGTGTAACTTCACATTCTAATGATAATAGCAATTCTCATGTAGAAATTTACATTTTAAAGCACGACTGTTTCAAAACTCTTATTTGTTGTACTACCTTGTGCAATTTATGTTGTCTTTTCAAATAATGTTAACCACAGAAATTATTGTACTAATAAACCGAAAATCGCTATTCTGAAACCCATTGGAAATTGTGTAGAGAACCCAAGCTAAAAATGGCAATTCTCATGGCTTTAGGAATATACAAACTGAAGAGCACACAATCTATGATTTCTTGACAACAGCAAAGCCAAACATGACTATAAATGAACATAAAACCAAACTCTTCCATCATCCTGTTTTCAACTTTTGCTCTCTTAACTTTCATCTACATGCTGTACCACACACGAGAAGAGTGCTAGTCACGAGTAGCTGGAAAACCTGACCAGACTCAGACACATTTTCATGCCAATAATGTTGCCATGTTCTCCATGCCAACAACCTCTTTAATTAGAGTGAAGCCTCCCTCATAATTCCCCCTCCCCTCTGCTGGTACCAGACCACCTCCCCCCCCAACCCATATCCAAACTAAACACCACAACGCTCTCCCCTCACACACACACACACACACACACACTCCTCATTATCAATGTGAGGAACATGCAGACCAGAGGGGGCTGTAGAGTGTGTGATTCGATTGACCCAGATCTTCAAGTGCAAATGAGAGCGAGAACGAGGGAGAAGAGGGAGGGATGGAGAGAGATGGAAGTGAGGAAGAGTGAGAGACTGGTGGGGTGCGGGGAGGTTCATAAAGATACTAATTTGAGGCTTAGTGGGGCGTCCGTGTGCTAAAAACTGAGCAAATTTACTGAAGGTCAGTGTCAGTGGACAGATTGAATGAGATCTTTCAGAAGCATCCAAAAGGGACAGTTTCTTCACATTTTTCCGTTTCTTTCATTCCGACGATAGAGACAATCGGATCCTCTCAGACGCTGTTTAATCTTCTCATTCATTCCCCATTTGCATTCACTTAAGAGGAAGAGGAGGAAATCTAGGCGAAATCTTGAAAGTTGTTTGGCTTTTCCCTGTAGTAGGGCTGATGAATCTTTGTGCGCGTACGTGCATGAGAGCCAAATCACCTGTAACAGATTAATCTTTTCATTTTTACAATACACATCCACATGTTTCACTTACATCTTCTGAAATTTTGTTTTTACCAAATGTCTAAAAAAACATGCCAAAAATGGGACATCTGATTTAGGACCTTATTTGTAAACTAACTGAAAAAGGGGTGTTTCTCAGGATTTTTTTTTTCCCTGAGAAAAAGACCTCAGAACTTCCATCAAATATTTTTGTAGGGTTTATTTATGTACACAAAGAATGACACATCTGCCAAACATGCTCTGTTTCTGTAAACACAAAGCTATCTGTAAATGTAAATGGTTTAACATTGCATTATATGTAATTGTGCTGCAAAATAGTCATATTTTTGGTTTTAGAAAGTA
Source organism: Rhinogobio ventralis (assembly GCA_039654625.1). Lineage (NCBI taxonomy): Eukaryota > Metazoa > Chordata > Actinopteri > Cypriniformes > Gobionidae > Rhinogobio > Rhinogobio ventralis. The sequence goes on from CM077194.1 coordinate 13,822,733, forward strand.
AAAACTATGAATTACCATATAATTTACAGTGGAAGGATATTCCCGTAAGTCCCTGCATTTGTTATCAGTAATGTACAGTGTTGTATTCTTTTATATGTGTTACCCTGTCTTTAAGTATCTTTATGCAACTATTTGCCTTCTATTGTACACTTGTATTATTATGGTGGTTGTCACTACATTTTATGAACTTGTTTCTTTTAATTTAGACTAACTTAAATTTAAGTGAAACTGGGCTGGGATTTCTATTTCCCAGCATGCTTTGCCATGACACTCAAAAGGGGCCAAATTAAGTGTTATATTATGTTTTTTTGTGCAAGATTAATGTTAAGTGGGAGTTTATTGAATTATCTAGTTAAAGCTAGTCAAGTTTCCACTACTAAAAATTTGAGATTATATATTTTTATGATAAATGTATGAATAGCTTACTCAAATATTTCAAGTTCACAGCAAAATATATGATTACAAAAACATTTTTACAGTGTGGTAAAAAAAAGCAGATTTTGGTCATTAAGGTAGATTGGCATATTAATATACACTCACCTAAAGGATTATTAGGAACACCATACTAATACTGTGTTTGACCCCCTTTCGCCTTCAGAACTGCCTTCATTCTACGTGGCATTGATTCAACAAGGTGCTGAAAGCATTCTTTAGAAATGTTGGCCCATATTGATAGGATAGCATCTTGCAGTTGATGGAGATTTGTGGGATGCACATCCAGGGCACGAAGCTCCCGTTCCACCACATCCCAAAGATGCTCTATTGGGTTGAGATCTGGTGACTGTGGGGGCCATTTTAGTACAGTGAACTCATTGTCATGTTCAAGAAACCAATTTGAAATGACTCGAGCTTTGTGACATGGTGCATTATCCTGCTGGAAGTAGCCATCAGAGGATGGGTACATGGTGGTCATAAAGGGATGGACATGGTCAGAAACAATGCTCAGGTAGGCCGTGGCATTTAAACGATGCCCAATTGGCACTAAGGGGCCTAAAGTGTGCCAAGAAAACATCCCCCACACCATTACACCACCACCACCAGCCTGCACAGTGGTAACAAGGCATGATGGATCCATGTTCTCATTCTGTTTACGCCAAATTCTGACTCTACCATCTGAATGTCTCAACAGAAATCGAGACTCATCAGACCAGGCAACATTTTTCCAGTCTTCAACTGTCCAATTTTGGTGAGCTCGTGCAAATTGTAGCCTCTTTTTCCTATTTGTAGTGGAGATGAGTGGTACCCGGTGGGGTCTTCTGCTGTTGTAGCCCATCCGCCTCAAGGTTGTGTGTGTTGTGGCTTCACAAATGCTTTGCTGCATACCTCGGTTGTAACGAGTGGTTATTTCAGTCAAAGTTGCTCTTCTATCAGCTTGAATCAGTCGGCCCATTCTCCTCTGACCTCTAGCATCAACAAGGCATTTTCGCCCACAGGACTGCCGCATACTGGATGTTTTTCCCTTTTCACACCATTCTTTGTAAACTCTAGAAATGGTTGTGCGTGAAAATCCCAGTAACTGAGCAGATTGTGAAATACTCAGACCAGCCCGTCTGGCACCAACAACCATGCCACGCTCAAAATTGCTTAAATCACCTTTCTTTCCCATTCTGACATTCAGTTTGGAGTTCAGGAGATTGTCTTGACCAGGACCACACCCCTAAATGCATTGAAGCAACTGCCATGTGATTGGTTGATTAGATAATTGCATTAATGAGAAATTGAACAGGTGTTACTAATAATCCTTTAGGTGAGTGTAAATGATATACAGTTGTAAAATCGTTGTAAAATATACAGCCATCAATATGTCATCCATCATAATTAACATTGTGACTCTTTTTTGTTTACAATGAATTTCTGGCAACCACAGTTGCTGTTTTTTTTAACCATAAATTTAACAGAATTATTTTTATAGTAAAATGGGAAAATGTGTTGAAGAAAGACCTTTAATTGAATAACTGAACATACACTATACAATTGTTTCGACTGTTGAACTACCAACTTAATCTTTTTCAGTTTTATTATTGTAAGATCTATGAGTAAGTTAAGATGACGTTAACAAAAGTGTGGTCCAAGTTAATTTCATCCCTCGACACGCTTCAACCCCTCAAAGCTCTCACTTTAGAAGAGGATAAAGCCTTTGGAGGGCAGATATGATCACTTCTGAAAACAACGCAGCTTTAGTTTTCTTGTTTACAAAAAATATATATTTTCTAAGACACCAAGAAAACGTGACTAATGTGCATTGGTCATGCATGAAGCAACTGAGCTCTAAACATTCTAGTCAGATCAGGAACTGAGATAACATGTTAATATATGACAGAAAGTCCTTTGATCTCATTGCCCGCAGGTCCTCTTTTTGTCTTTTACGAGAGTATGTATATGTGTATGTGTGAGTGTGTGTTCACGAGTGAGTCTGCTGGGTGCATACGGCCGGTTGCAGGATTACTGCGTGCTGGAAACAGAAGCGAGGCTAAGTTTGCACTAAGCTGAGGAGCCTAAATGCAAGAATGTGTAAGAAAATCAAGAGAGGTTTGTGTGTGTGCGCGCATCACTGGGTTTTCTTTTAGTGTGCAATGGCATTCAGGAAAGAGGATTATATCGCACAGTATGAGGTGACAGTGGAGGGTGTTTATATTAGGGATGCATTTTTTGTTCGCAGCTACAGAGTTTGTATGTGAGAGAGAAAGGGAGAGAGCTTTGCTTGCTTGAGAGTGAATTAACTGAAAGTCTGACTCCATCAGTAGGTCTGTGAGTCCCTGATAAAGATGAAACACACACACACACACACACTATAGATCCCATAAGATGATTTGACTGTCCATCATTTTTGTATGAGTCAGACGAATCAGTACGAATAGCATCCGGTTGTTTTTTCCCAGGGCAAGGGAAACAGCAATCATGAAAAACTCAAGTGTACTGTAGATGCCCCGCAAAAAAATACTTGAGACAGTCACATGAGAGAAAGCAGTGCCTCCAATTGACTGTGGTTATCCTGTCAATCAATGCCAGCGTATCATGTTCATAAACAGTCTACATATCAACCTGAATAGGTCAAATGGTGAAAACAGAATAAACAACTCACCCATAATTTTACATCATGTCTGAATCAAAATGAACATGAAATAATGTGGTGCTGTTTTAGTGATGGTGATTTGAGTCCAATCCATGGCATCTTAATCCATTAATTCTTTCTCTCTCCAATAACTTATTGTCTTTTCTATACACCACCATATATCCAATAAAAGTGGAAACAGGCCAATTAAAAATGAGGAATCACAAGATAATGGACTCTTTTCACATGTTCATGACATATTTCCATCTTTATTTATAAAATAACATTTGTACAACATTTTCTGCCTCAATATATATTTACACTATTGTTCAATTTTTACATTTTAGGACTAGACCCCAAACTTTTATTTTTTTGACAGAAATCAATACTTTTATTCAAAAAGGAAGCATTAAATTGATCAAAAGTGACAGTAAATACATTTATAATGTTACAAAATAAGTACTGTTCTTTTAAACGTTCTATTCATTAAAGATTCCTGAGAAAAATGTATTGCGCATCAGAAGGAGCACTAACTGTTTTTAACATTGATAATAAGAAATCTTTCTTGAACACCATATCATCATATTAGAATGATTTCTGAAGGATCATGTGACACTGAAGACTGGAGTAATGGCCGATGAAAAACTCATCTTTGCCATCACAAAAATAAATTACATTTTCTTTTCTTATGATATTTGACTAAATTTGTCACCACCAACAGATAACATAACCTGAGGAACAGGAGCAGCACATTCTCAGGATTAAAGCTGCGAGATTAGGGAATAAAGTGGGATACATTAGACAGACACTCAGGCCCGTAATGGTAAAGTTGATGAGGCTTAGCAGCAATGACGACGCTGACGCTGGAGCAGGAGAGGCAAGACCACAGGGCTCAACACTTACTCCCAACTGTGTAATTATACAGCATACAGAGCAACTCCACAGCTCGTTTACAAAGGCTGACTGCTCAAAGCTAGATGAGAAGCAAATTAATAACCCGTGACTCCGGCAGCAGCAGGGTACAATAACATCACAACTGTGAGGTGTCTAAACATGCCAGTCAAGTCATTTTAAAGGAGTATAGAGGTCAGAAATAATGTGGCCAATAATTCTCCTTATCAGTCACTATTATTGTATTCTTTTAGTTTAGTCATTTTCACTTGTTTAAAAAAAAAAAATTCTGTCATTATTTACTCATCGTCATTCATTCCAAACCTGCATGACTTTCTTTCTTCTTTCAGAATGTCTGAGCTCATATCGTCCATTTAATAAAAGTGGAAGGGGACCAGGAGATGCTGAACTTAAGGATAAATAAAACCCACCATAAAAAGGATCATAAAAAATGGTCTATACACTCACCTAAAGGATTATAAGGAACACCTGTTCAATTTCTCATTAATGCAATTATCTAATCAACCAATCACATGGCAGTTGCTTCAATGCATTTAGGGGTGTGGTCCTGGTCAAGACAATCTCCTGAACTCCAAACTGAATGTCAGAAGGGGAAAGAAAGGTGATTTAAGCAATTTTGAGCGTGGCATGGTTGTTGGTGCCAGACGGGCTGGTCTGAGTATTTCACAATCTGCTCAGTTACTGGGATTTTCACGCACAACCATTTCTAGAGTTTACAAAGAATGGTGTGAAAAGGGAAAAACATCCAGTATGCGGCAGTCCTGTGGGCGAAAATGCCTTATTGATGCTAGAGGTCAGAGGAGAATGGGCCGACTGATTCAAGCTGATAGAAGAGCACCTTTGACTGAAATAACCACTCGTAAGAACCGAGGTATGCAGCAAAGCATTTGTGAAGCCACAACACGCACAACCTTGAGGCGGATACGCTACAACAGCAGAAGACCCCACCGGGTACCACTCATCTCCACTACAAATAGGAAAAAGAGGCTACAATTTGCACGAGCTCACCAAAATTGGACAGTTGAAGACTGGAAAAATGTTGCCTGGTCTGATGAGTCTCGATTTCTGTTGAGACATTCAGATGGAGTCAGAATTTGGCGTAAACAGAATGAGAACATGGATCCATCATGCCTTGGTACCACTGTGCAGGCTGGTGGTGGTGGTGTAATGGTGTGGGGGATGTTTTCTTGGCACACTTTAGGCCCCTTAGTGCCAGTTGGGCATCGTTTAAATGCCACGGCCTACCTGAGCATTGTTTCTGACCATGTCCATCCCTTTATGACCACCATGTACCCATCCTCTGATGGCTACTTCCAGCAGGATAATGCACCATGTCACAAAGCTCGAATCATTTCAAATTGGTTTCTTGAACATGACAATGAGTTCACTGTACTAAAATGGCCCCCACAGTCACCAGATCTCAACCCAATAGAGCATCTTTGGGATGTGGTGGAACGGGAGCTTCGTGCCCTGGATGTGCATCCCACAAATCTCCATCAACTGCAAGATGCTATCCTATCAATATGGGCCAACATTTCTAAAGAATGCTTTCAGCACCTTGTTGAATCAATGCCACGTAGAATGAAGGCAGTTCTGAAGGCGAAAGGGGGTCAAACACAGTATTAGTATGGTGTTCCTAATAATCCTTTAGGTGAGTGTATAATTTGCATACTATATTCTTTTGAAGCCACGCGATAGCTTTGTGCGAGGAAGACAGCCGTGGTCACCATTCACTTTCATTGTATGGAAAAGATCAATGGATGTTGTGCCATAAAAAAAACACTTTTTAATTATGGTTAGATATGAGGGTGAGTAAATTATGACAGAATTATATTCCTTTTTGATCTTCTACATTTTGATAATTTTAAGAGATATCGTCTGTCGTCCGTCTTCTGTCATCCGTATCCTGTTTGTCTGCTTCAGTTCACTGACCAGCCAGCCCACCTGTTCACCTGCGACAAGATAAGGACTGTGGTCACCAGATAAGCTTCTTCATTCAGCTATCCATTTACCTACTCACCTCTCTGCATCCGCTCTGCTCTTCCTACACTTAATAAAGCTTTGTTGAACTTACCATCCTCTGTCTTCTGTTTATGACAATAGCTTTGTTCCATCAGAAGAATAAAACGCCCCCTGGTTTTACAGACCAGGCTTAAGCTAGTTCCAGACTAAAATGCATGTTTGAGCTGAAAGCAACTTGCACTGACATATCTTAAAATGTCACTGCCCTTGTTTTGTCTCAAGATGCACACCAGTAATGGTAATCTTTTTTTCTAAGGCACATTTTATAAAAGCTACTTAAATGTCCTGTTTGAACTAAGGCCTAATCCTGGCTTAATCTAAACCCTGTCTGTGGAACCAGGCCTATATCTTATATGTGATGTGAGATTTTCACTACATACAAATACATAGAATAAAGAAAAAGTGGAGAAGGCGCTCTTTGCATGTATACTACTAAACTTTGGAACTCACATCCATTTCTTAGTAGATCATCAGGATCATTCTCAAGGATATTAAACTTTCTATCTTTTACATTCTTGCTTACAGTTCCATGAACACTCAACTTTTACTTCTTTGTATTTTCCCTGCCACCACACCCACAACACCTCGGGTGCCTCCCATACATGCATAATAAAAGTCTCATGCAACAACTTCACAATATACATATTGTTACAACGGCAGCTTTCTTAATCAGCTATTTTGAAAATAAATCATATTCTTCTTATAAAGAAATGGGCTATTAACTCCAATGTGTGACTCAACTAGCTTAAAGTCATTTACTCACCCTCATGTTGTTCCAAACCTGTATGAGTTTCTTTCTTCTGTTGAACACAAAATAAGAATTTTTTTTTTTTTTTTTTGGTTTGATTACCAACATTCTTCAAAATATAATTTGTGTTCAACAGAAAAAAAAAACTCATACAGGTTTGGAACAACCTGAGGTTAAGTAAGTGATGACACAATTGTCATTTTTGGATTAACTATCCCTTTAACTGGAATGATTCAGGAGAGACTTTTGAGGATTGTTCTAATAGTGACCACTAGAGTACAGCAGTGAGACTGCAGTGGGATTGCTATGAGTAAATTTACCCAGAGAGGTTTCTGAGGCACTATTGTTCATGAATGTTTAATGTGTTTTGTCTCTCTGTGTTTTAATAATTCTGTTAATTAAAATCACACTGAGGAAGTACACTCCTGCCCTGCTGTTTTTTTTAAACATAAGTTTTACATTTGTCATGTTACTAACTCGAATTTGCCTGACAATGAATCGCTTGATATATTTTAGGATTTTCAACGTGTAATTATTGTTATGAATATTTAATACTTTCCTGTGGGTCTTACTACTTATTTTCTCTGAAAAATAATTAATTGCTGTGCATGTTCTTTTTCAGAAATAGACGACGCAAATCAACAGCTGCTGTGTGCGTTCGTTTGTGTGCTGCCCTTGACCTGACTGGACTGACGCCATGCTGTGGACGCTTCTCCTGGCTTTGATCCTACTGCTGTTGCTCCAGGCACAGCTGCTTGTTTGTCTACATGAACTCCGAGCCTCTTTGACCTCAGTGACATCAGCGACTCCTTCTGGAACTTCCAATGCCTCGACTTTGCAACGTCTGCCAGGGGCCATCATAATCGGAGTGCGCAAGGGAGGCACCAGGGCCCTGCTGGAGATGCTCAACCTCCATCCAGATGTGGAAGTAGCCAAGACTGAGATTCACTACTTCAACCTGGACGAAAACTTTCGTAAGGGTCTGGACTGGTACCGTGCCCAGATGCCCATCACCCTTCCTGGGCAGCTGACGGTGGAAAAGACCCCTGGCTACTTCACAGCACCACCGGCCCCAAGGAGGATATGGGCCACAAATCCAGCGGTGAAACTGCTGCTGATCGTTCGTGACCCTGCAGAGAGACTTGTGTCAGACTATACACAAGTTCTCCACAACCGAATTCAGCAGAACAAGCCATACCAGCCACTGGAAGAGATGCTACTATCAAAAGGTCACATCAACACCAAATACAAGGCCCTTCAGAGGAGTTTTTACTACCAGCACCTGGCCAGATGGCTGGAGCTTTTTCCCAGGGAGCAGATACACATTGTGGATGGAGAAGCACTGATTCAGAATCCGTTCCCTGAGCTGCAAAAGGCTGAGAAGTTTTTGGAACTTCCACCTCGGATAAAGCCAAACAATTTCTATTTTAACGTCACTAAGGGCTTTTACTGTATGCTGTCTGCGGGACACGACAAGTGTCTGGATGAGTCTAAAGGAAGGCCACATGCACCACTTAGCAACGAGGCTTTCCAGAAGCTTTGCCGCTACCTGCGAGTACCCAATCAAATTTTTTTCAAAATGGTGGGACAGAGGTTTGACTGGTGCTGAAGACAGCTGAAAAATGACTGACAGCTCTCACAGACTGAGAATTGGATTCAAAATACTATTAGCAACCCACTTTTGTAAAAATTTTCTAATGTTATCAGAGGAATACGGTTGAAAATGCCTGGCTAACCAGTTTGCAAGAGGGCTAAACAGAGAGACCAGCGCCAAAAATTGTTCTGAACACTAATACACCTACAGTGTGTCTTCTGTGGACAATTGAATCTGCAGGACTTCATACAACTCTTTGGACCAAAAGTCTCAGTTCAAACAGACTATTGATACGGAAATGAGGTTGAAAACATTGGCTATGCTCAGTTAGTGAAGAGACTAAACTTGAAAACTTGAAAAAAATAAAGACAGAATGTGGATAGACATCATCAAGAATTGCATATAATAAGAAAAATAAAAACTACAATGTTACTTCCAGTGGTACCTAAAGCATTTATCAAATATACTGCTTTGTCAGCTGTATAATTGTAGTCTAATCATTTAATTCTCATGTTTAATATACTAATTTGTTTTTTTTTAATAGAAATTTCTATTTTTAAATCAATTGGTTCTTTAAATTGAGATATTTCATAATGTTATGTCATTGTTAATGCACTACAAAATTCTGTTTTCTATTCAATAAATACATGTACATAAAACATCACATCTATTCATCTCAAACACTGACAATATCTGACATTTTACACACCTCAGTCAATAACAAATTGTTACATTGTCAAATGGCTGGATTAAATTCTGTTTTCTTATATTTATAAACCTTAATTTCAGGGGGCCTTTTGACAATAAGATATCTTAAAAAGTGAAAAGAAATGAAGGTGAGCTCAGCTATTTTCGTTTATGTTTCTTTGCTGTTGTTGGGCTACTGATTTGATCTCTACATCACATTTAAGTGTACATGGTTTTAAAAAGTATTTACTTCTTTAGGGGAAAACATTTCAGAGATAAAACGACTGAGTGCAGCTTTAAGGTTGAGAGATTACTGTCTGTCACCGCGCTCTATGGTCAATATAAACAACCAATGACAAAAAAAATACTGACAACCAATAGAAGATATTCGTGGCATGATACTTACATAGTTGTACATCATTAAAGAAGTGTGACTTGAATCCCTCGCGACAGGGCTGGACTGGGGATAAAATTCGGCCCTGGCAAATCCAGCCCACCCGGCCCATGAGTTCCCCGTGAATGTTTTTGCTGGGGTTAGGGCCTTAAATTGGAGTAAATAAATAAAACTAGGACAGGGACAAATAATGATGGATATTATCGAATTTACTGCAAATGCAGATAACAAACTTAATATTGCATTTTTGTCACACAGAAATGCACTTGACAGTAAAGCACTGATTTTGAGCTAGGATGCAGTAAATTTACTGCTATTAAATTCTGTCATCATTTACTCACTGTCATGTCATTCCAAACCTGTATGACTTTCTCTCTTTCTGTGAAACACAAAAGAAGATATTTTGAAAAATGTTGGCAACCAAACCATAGGCTACCACTGAATATTGTATGGACAAAAAAAAAAGACTCACATTTTTGTTGAACTACCCCTTTAAAAACAATAATATTTTTCAAGAGTTAACACCTAATTTATGTAAGACACTGATATCTATCTTTCATGAGGTTCTCATTGAAATAACATTTAGTTAAATTTCATTATATACATATATATTAAAAAGTTCATAAATCAGAGAAAAAGCTTTGTCCTTAATTCATGGGATCCAGGCTTTAAAGCCGTTATATTCCGTAATATTTAATGTAGGCTAAGTAATAATAGCAACATTTTTAATAAATACATTTCTACCAAAACACCATATTTCTTCACTAAGTAGGCTAGCTGCAAGGTAAATTATTATAAAGGTGTGGTTGTGCTAGAGTGACAAGTCTGTACTTGTGTGTATTGCCGTTTTCCAATTTACCTCGTCATGTATTTACATGGTCGCGGCTGTTTTTTTAGCTAGATTCACCACAGAACCTGTAATGTTCCTATACCACACGAATGTATAAAACTAAATTCGGAGTCAAAAGTGGCGTTCATCGTAGAGCAGCAGAAACGCAGCGCACATTCGTATAAAAATAAATAATAATATATATAAAAAATAAAAAAAAAATAAAAAAAAAACAGCGCCTAATATAGACACAGTTTATGAATATGGAGGAGGGGACAAACCAATGGGCCGCTGTCCCTACATAATGGGCCAGTCAGTGGCAAAAAAAAAAAAAAAAAAAAAAAAAAAACTTGTATCAGCCCCAAAGTGCGTCGGCCCACCCGGAAAATGCCCGGTATGCCAGATTACCAGTCCAGCCCTGCCGCGCGAAATGAACAAGCAGGTATGGATCCTGAAGATGTCGTTTACACGCACGTCCGGTAGATAGCAGTGTTTCATCTGTTATGTAAAACTGAGAAGGGCGGTAGAAACAGCAGAGGAATAGGCCTACTTGCATCTTGTGATGTGCGTCAAAACTTTAATGAAGACTAAAGGTAAACTAAGTCATCCCCCCCAACCCCCCAATAAATGGAAACAATACCTTACCTAATGCTATTGCAATAAATAAATAATGAGACATCTTGCCCCACTACTTGGGTAAAGAAAAGCCTACCGTTGAACAAAACATCGTCTATTTTTTTTAATAAATCAGTTCTTTGAAAAAGCTTCAGTTAATGCAAAATACTAAATCAAACAGTATATGCAAATTAATGCATTTTGAAAATTCATCCATTTTGACAATTCATTCAATTTATTGTATAAAAATCGGTCTATATTTATAAGTGAGGTTACAGTAGACTATTAAGATATAATTCTGCTCAATGAATCTGTAGGTTAGGATGACCAATGAAGATGTGTGGAATGTATTCAAATTAAATAACTCCCTAAATTACAATAATTAAATATTATATATATTACTTTACATAATAACATTTCACTTCGAAATAAAAAAAAATTTTTTACCCTACAAATCTAAATTAAATAATTATAATCCACAAATATCCCATTAATTAATAGACAAAAAAATAATAACCATAAATCGTCCATCCATCCTGTTTATCTGCATGTTTTTCCCAACACTGGCCACTAGAGGGCGGTCCTCCATCCTCTCCCTTTGGCGCACGCATGCGCAGTCGCTCCTCTCCAGTCCCAATAACAATCATTGAAAACGAACAGCAACCCCCGAAGATTGCTACTTCATCAGGCCTTTATTTTCAACAAACCGAGCCCACCATGACAGAATTACGACACCGAGGAGCGACGGAAAAAGAGCTACAGCATCAACAATCGGAGGATAAGGTACCGAACAAAGAGAGAGATGTGTGTTGTTATAGCTATCATATGAGCTACAAGCTGTCATTCATGGAGAAAGAGAAAAAACCGGTTATGGGTTGTTACTCGTTATGTTTCTGGATCCCTCGTGTAAGTGTCATGTCACAGCACGAATGCAACCTTTAATGCGCTGGTTTGGTGAATGATTGTAGTTTCTAGCGCTCACGAGTTTGTGTGTGTAATATAGCAGATTAGAGCTCGTGGAGAGAATCTAAGCATCATCATCATCATCATCATCATCATCATCAGGGGTCTCGAGGTTTCCTGCTTGTGTCCCAACAAACCAAAACAAAACAAAACACACCTAACAGGCCCCAGTGTATTTCTTGCAGTGCTATGTTGCTAAAATGAAGTTAAGTGGCATGAACAATCCCTGCACTGTTCAGTTTAGAACAGTGAAGTTAAACTCCGCATAAGCTGTGCTTTCAGCAGAGATAGAGGATATCTGGACTGAGTGCATGGACTGATCTTCATACTGTGTAGAAAACATGGAGAATGAGAGAGACGTGGGCAGATGGGTGAGTCAACATTCATGTGTCAAAGTCCCTGACCTGTAGGCATGGGCGCAAACCTTACAGCAAGATCACAGTTTATAAAGAAAACTCATTTGAGTGACTAATACTAAGCTAATAGCAAATATTTGTGGATACTTTACGAATTTGTCAAGTCACCTTTATTTATATAGCACGTTTTACAATACAGATTTCAACGCAGCATTACAATGAAATTAACGCAACAAGATTGTTTCAGCTGTACAGCAGCTCTAGAAGAAAGTTATTTATGCTCTTGTGTATTTGTCTTTACTTTTTTTGAGTATCGAAGGGCAGGTTTTGTCAGTAGGATGTGATAATGTTATTGAAAGAACTACAATCTAAGGAATTCTAGGGCAAACTGTCTTGTACAGGCTTTATCTGTAAATATCCTTGGTCAATAGTTTCTTTTGTCATTAGGTTTGTGTGGTTCACCATCTAACTTCCAAGTTCCTCCTGTTGTATTTCTGTCATAATTTTCTTTCAAAAGACGAAATGAGCACAAAAGCACTATCTTTAGGGCTGCCGGCATGCTGGTGTTGGAGTTGAAAGAATAACCCTGTAATTATATTTTTATAATAGGGTTTCCTATCATGCTAAATAATGAAAGTTTACTTACATAATCTAACATAATTCAAAGTGAAAGAGAATATTCAACGTAGGTTTTGTGGGAAAAAAAAATTCATTGGTGATTGATTGGATAATTACATCAAGTCATTTAATACAGTTTTTTTTTCTTTCTTTTTTGTTTTTTTCTTTCTGCTTCTCAGATTTTGATTTCATTTTAAAGGGGTATTTCCCCTATGAAAATCTGTCATTTACTCACCCTCATTTTGTTCCAAACCTGTATGACTTTTTTTCTGTGGAACACAAAATAAGATATTTGAAGAATGTTGGTGATGACCAAACAGTTTTGGTGATCATTTACTTTGGACAAAACTTTTCTCAAAGTACCTTTAATATGTTGGTCCACAAGAAAGAAAGTCATCCAGGTTTGGAATGACACAAGGGTGAGTAATGATCACAGATATTTCATTTTTGGGTGAACTATCCCTTTAAGTTTAATTATGTGCATTCAACCAAATTGTTTCTTTTTTGCATTGGATTTTTTAACCCATTTCTCAGGATATTGCACAGATAAGTATTTGTGTTGCTGTGAGAGTTCGAGAATTTTAAGAATTCATATGAGAGGTGAGAGAGGCCTGCTGAGTTTATTACATTAGACTAAAACGATGCCATTGTAATGAAATAGAGAAAGCCACTGTGTCCCTGTTAAGTTTAGGAGTGCACTACATGGTTAAAAATGTGGGCACCTCACCCATATGTGCTTGTCTTGGTTCATATTTCATTTCAAAACCATCGCTGTTAATAGTTAATTTGCTGCTATAACAGCTTCTCTATTGTCAGTTGCCATTCCAATTCATCTGTTGGGTTCAGATTTGGTATTTGTGCACAGTAGTCAAATTCTTCCACCGCAGACCAAATCATTTAACTGGGTGGGTGGTTTACTATGACAGTGCCACGTTGAAAGTCACTGAGCTGAGTATGGCCCATTTTACTGTAAATTGTTTGCTTCGGGAATGTTCTGTTGCTGTTTGCTAGATTTCATGCACCTGTTAAACAGGAATGTAGCTGAAATTAGAAGAAGCACGTCCTGGTGTTATATTGTATAAGGATGTTAAGCTGCCTTTTTACCATCTCTGACAAACAACAGACTAGAAGTTGTTTATTTTCAATGGAGAGTGGTAAAGGAGTTCAATCATGTGTTTGCAGAATTTTCAGACTGGATTTAGGCTTCGAATTCATTGAAATAGTTGAACTTTGAACCAAATGTGATGTATTCTAACCAAAACTATGAGAATAGTGAAGAACAAAGTGAGAATTACCAACATTTTTCCATGTTATTCTTTAAAGGGGTTATGACATGAGAAATCAAATTTGCCATAAATGAACTATAGTGTCCTGCACCCACTAGTAAAAAATTATATCTGGTATCTAAATAATTTTTGGTTTGACTGTACCTGCCTCCAGAGCAAGACAATAGTTTGACATCATCTCACCATAGGCCCGCCCACTGGGGTTCAGTCGCTTAACAGCTGACACTTGCCTACACTGGATGTGAACATCATGTCACGTCAAAAGTAGTTAGAACCCATTATAATCACTGACGCTGTCTACACTGGATACATTATACAGATGCCCGTTCACTTTCTGACATACTCTATGCGCTTGAGTCTGTCGACAAATGGAAGACTGACTGTAAGCTTAAAGGAACGTTTGCTTTGACGCACCATGTTTAAACAGCTAATTTTCTCATTTCTCTAGAGACTTCAGAAGGATCCCAGTGTCAGGAACAAGTGGATGGTTTATTTTTAATGGGGTCATGGATAGAAGGATTATATGTTTGTTCGGAGCATTTTGTTTTGTAAATGAGGCACAGTTTAATGGAGAGTTTGCAGACAATCTTTTGTAGAAATATGAAGCAGTGAGCTCAGCTGCATCACAAACCATAAGTAAGTGATTTCAAAATGCTCCGCCTGTAAATGACGGTTCTATATGGATAACACTTACATGCAATAGCGAGTGGGCGTTGATACTTTTTCCTATGCAATGATGCTAGCCAATCATAACAGTGGCCGTTTACTGACAAGCCTTAAAGGAGTTGCCCCTTAGAAATGGATCATATCAGATAGAGAGACAGAATGACAGTTGAAAATAATTGTTTTTCCACACCCATATATATATATATATATAATTATTATTATTATTATTATTTTGTATGCAAAAAACTTTAACTTTATAGGTATCATGGCCCCTTTAAACCTTCTTTTTGCAAAATGTGTGGTTATACTGTAAGTTACTTTACATTTGTTAAGTAATGTTGATTTATGATGATTGTGGTCATTTTTGTGGATTTATTCATACTTAAATTAATTTTACCATGGTGAAAATGCAGAGGGCAATGTCAGCTTCACGGCCGATTTAAAAGTTCAGTACATCTGCCACTAGGGGCAAAATGCGACAAACATATGCAGTGTCGGAGATAGTAAAAAGTCGGTTTGTTTTTCCTGCTCAAACATCAAATACTGTCACACATTATGTTTTGAATGATTAATTTGTGACACATTTAACACAGGCTTACATCATATTGTCATTGATGTTGTATTTGTCAGGGAATTCCACATTTCCAGAGAACTAACTCTGGCTGCTGTCTGCCAATTTCGTTGAATTGTTGCTCATACTTTAAGGCGAGCAAGGGCCGAATCTGGCAGGAAGTCTGAAAATGTCTCTCTTAGGAAGAATGGGAGGTCCTCAGTTCCTGATGAGCTATTTGCAATCAGTGGGGAGTTTAAGAGACGGGGGAGGAGGTGGGCAGGACGAGGGACGGTATTTTTAACTCTGGCATCTTGAATATCAGGATGTAGTCCGTCTCCATGGAAACCCTGGATCCTTCTGTAGCTCTTGCTGTCAGTTGAGTGTCAGCGTATATTTATGTGTCTGTTAGCTTGAGGGCACTCTTTGCAATCAGATCCAAATTATTTATGTCAGACAGAAACAAATAGGTTTTTTGAACAATCGTAACAGCTCGACCAACTGGTGCTGCCCCAACTGATAATGACAGCCTGTTGCTATGGTGATGAAGGCAGGTCATTTGTAATTGTGTACACAGGCCTGTTAGATACAGATGCTGCCTTATATAGCCTAAACAATAAATGGGGTCTGTGTTAATTCATGCTTTCAAACAACTTTTGTAAACGGCCCAATAAAACTGAGGCAATTAAAAAATGTGTTTGCTCATGATGCTGGAAAAAAAACTGCAAGATCCATCGACGAGAGTATGAGCGCATCTGTGCTTTGCAAACTACCGTTCAAACGCTTGGGGTCAGTCAGTATGATTTTTAAATGTTTTTGAAAGAAGTCTCTTATACTCACAGAGGCTGCATTTATCTGACCAATAATATAGTAAAAACAGAAATATTATTACAATTTAAAATTATTTAAAAAAAAATTTTTATATAGTATATTTTAAATTTATTTCTGTGATGTCCAAGCTGAAATTTCAGCATCATGACTCTTGACTCATCATGAGTCTTCAGTGTCACATGATCCTTCAGAAATCACTCTAATATGCTGATTTGCTGCTCAAGACACATTTCTTATTATTAAAACATTCTTATTGTGGCAAACGTATGTGCTGCTTAGTATTTTTGTGAAGACAGTGATGCATTTTGATTCTTTGATGAATACTAGAAATTCAGAACATTTATTTGAAATAGAAATCTCAACAATGTAAAAATATTTACATTGTTGAGAAATAAAAGTGTTAAATCTTACAGCGAGATTTTTTTGCAAATGAACTAGAGATCGACCAATATTGATTTTTTTTATAACCGATACCGATTATTTGCATCTTTATGTGCCCGATATATAGAACCGATATTTATTTATTGTGTTATTTCTGTTTTTTACAATTATAGCAACAGCACTGAACTGAACAAACTGTTTTATTTAACACTTTTTAAGCACTGTAAATTTCACTCCCTTCTTGCATACAAAACAAAACACACTTCTACATCAATAAATAGAGTCTGAAAGAGTGCAAAAAATACAGTGCAAGTAAAGTCTTTTTAACATTACTACTGTTGCATCTTTTTATTTATAACAACAGCATATTAACAACAGGCAAAATAAATTTACAACGTCTAATGTTTTCAAATGGAGAACATACATAAATGACAGGTGAGTCTATCAACTTCCCATAAATATAAGCATTAATTTTAAACTACAGTTTTAAAAGGTTTATGTGTTGTTTAATTGACTAAAGAGTGAAGAGAATGGAATGCGCTGGAATATTCTCTGGAATACGCAAACACTGTCAGAATAATAAACAAAACCGAGCGAATACATCATCGCTATTAAGCTACATCGCTAGTCCATCTCTGGCACGTTATCAGAATTATTAATGTTTTTGTCGGTTTGTCTAGATTATGAAATACCTGCTGATGACAGAGCGCTGTTTTCATCTATGCGTTTACACAGAACGTCTCTCGCGGAGATATAGGCCTGATAATTAATTTCCACAGAGCTGTAATTATTTAGATGTTTATTATATAAATGTTATATAGCAGACATTAATATAATTTAAGGAGTTTTAAACGATTGGGTCTTGTTAAAAGTTACATACGGTGACTATGCTGGAGCAACAACCCGTTGAATGAACGGCTATGAACGGCTATTGTCTGCATAGACGAGAGAGCGAAATAAATTCAGCGCTTTTATTTCCAACATGCACTCATTCATGGCTGTTTTATTTCATTCATGTAAAGTTGCGTCTTTATTGGGACATGACGGATTATGTGACTCTGAGTTTGTCTCTATTTTTAGTGCCAATTTTACACTACATAACATAGCTTATTTGTGCATCTCATTTGTGCATTATGTTAAATAAAGTTTATTAATTAAGGGATGCAAGTTATTTTACCTTCGAACACAGTTGTTGATCATTTCCCCTCAGATACAGTGCTTTAATTGCGGGCTTTTACGCGATTCTCAGAACGTCCACAATATGGTGCCATTTATCGGTGAATCCGATACAAAACCGAAACCTGATTATGGGAAAATGCTTAAATATCGGGAAACCGATAAATCGGTCAATCTTTAAAATTAACATACTATATTCTTATGAATTCATATGTTCTGTATTTGTTTTTTCTCTCCAACTATTTCCAGGGCTCTGAGACGGAGGGCAAGGAGAGAGATGGAGCCTCAGACAACGAGACTAAATCAGATTCTGGGGTTCCTGAGGTTCCCGTTTCTGCCGATGACACACCAGAGGTTCTCAACAAAGCCCTCTCAGGCCTTTCCTCACGGTAAATGTCTCTAAATCAACAATTGAAATAAAATTAACATGACTCTTAACATGAGTTAGAATGCATTTGCATTTGCATGTCACGTAATATAAAGAGTGTCCTACTCCAATATGTGTTATTCGTATGTTGTTGTGAACACCAGATGATTCATTCAATAAAAAGGCCATCAGAGCCTTTAGTCCTTGCATTAGGAAGATTATATTTCCACCCAATATGCTTTGCGCTAATGTGTTTGTCTCGCCTGCAGATGGAGGAACTGGTGGGTGAGGGGCATCCTGACTCTGGCTATGATCTCCTTCTTCTTTTTCATTATTTATTTGGGTCCGATTGTGCTGATGATGATTGTGAGTATCTTCTCTCCCTGTTGATGTATACACCAAGGGACATGGCCACTTAAGAAAAACAAGCTGCTCGGATGCCATATTTTGTTGGCATCAAACGTTTGGTGTTTATTTTCACATGACTAATTTGTGTCTGCAGTCTCAACTGCCTCCTGCCTACAGTCCAGTCTCTTTTGCGCCTTGATTGCATTTACACTTTCATTAGTCATTAGTAACAAACCTGTCCTGATAAGCATGACACAGACAAATTGCTTGGAGTAAATGAAGTCTGGGGTGCATATGCAAGCAGAGACATTTATAATAGATTATAGGGAACATTGGTGATTTCTAAAATCACCAACCAATTGTCTGGTGTGTCATGGTCTTGAGTTGATAAGACTTATGGGAAATAAAGGAGAGTACCAGATTCCAGGTTATGGAAAAATATTGCAGATAATATTTCATAGGAGAGTCATAAACCAATTAATGTTGAGATATTGTCTCTTTGGTGTTTTTTTGCACATGGCAGATGAGCACTTATGTTGTTTATTCTGTTATTATAGCTGAGCTGCTGAATCAGGCCTGCGGATGTGCTTATGAGACCTCATTGAATAATAAGTTACCACTTTATGATCTGGCTGTTACAGATATTATAGCCAATGAGTATTTTATGTTACAGCTGCTAGTTATTGAAATCTATACTATTATGTATAAAAAATGCAATACACACTCAAATCAATAGTTCTTTTTCAATGTCAAATCAATGTTGTGAAGCTTATGTTAATTTAGGTATCACAACAATTTAATAAATAGTATAAAATATGCATAATTATTTATACTTTGCAAAGTTGTATAGTTGGGACCTCTGTTATAGGCAAGCAAGTACTCTTGAATAAATCTTTTCTAGTGTTGTTATAGTTATTTAAAGCTATTAAAATTTCAGTAATTTAAATAAATAATACAGCTTTGCCACTAGTTGGTGTGAACATAAAATCCAAAAATAAGTGGAAAAGAGTATCCACAATGAATTATCCAAATTTAACAGACAATGCATTTGCATAATGATGTTTAATTTTTAATAATGGCCAATAACTGATATGTTATTTACAATAAACTTTATGTACTGCCAATTAGAGCCTTATACACACAAGATGCATTCTTGCTTTCAAAAACAGCTAGACAGTATTGCCTGTTGGTTGTTTATTCTTGTCCTCTGTGACTTCCACAGGTGATGTGCGTTCAGATCAAGTGCTTCCAGGAGATCATCACAATTGGTTACAGTGTGTATCACTCTTACCATCTGCCCTGGTTCAGAACACTAAGCTGGTGAGACCTGCGACACACCTGCCACCTTCATTTTCACGCTTCATTGTCCCTCCCTCTATCCCTGTTCTCATTATCTGTCACTTCAGATCTTTCTCTCTCTCTGCCTCTCTCCCACTGCGCACTGCCTGTAATTAGAGGGCATCATCAGGGCATCACTTTCATCTTATCATAATATGGCACTGTCTTGATGTCTTACAAGTTCTTTCATTTTCTGTGTTGAATTGGTATCCACTGCACTTGTTTATTCATCCAGCTGTACATGCTATCACCAGCTGTATAGAGGTATGAGAAATTCACTCTGGTCTAGTTTGTTTCAAATGTTGCAGGAAAGATTCACCAAGTTTTATTAATGTGAAAATCCCACTGATTGCCTTTTAAAGATTTGAAATACAGGGTTGGGTTAAAACTAAGGGTGTTCCGATCAGGATTTTTTCAGGAGCCAATCACCGAATGTCGATCACAGGAAGCAGTATCTGCCGATACCGATCTATTTGAAGCCTTCTTTTTATAATGTAGAATTATTTATAGGGATGCTCCAATCAGGATATTTACAGACATTTATTCAGGGCCTGAATTTCATTTTTAAATAATCCCCCCTTAGGTGACCTGTGAGAGCATTTTTTTGTTGTTGACATTTTTCAAAAAATAGATAATTATCTTACCTAAATGTTTGATCATGCCGTGCATTTTTGATTTTACAACAGGGTAATTGTTCCACAATAGCTTTACACAGCACAAACCTGATTTCAAACTGAATTGAATTCACAAAAAGACAAGTAAATAGTCAGAAATAAAATAAGATCAAATAAACAATTTACAAGCAGTAACACAAATAAATAAAATATATTTTTTTCAGGTAGGTATAACAGTAGTATTGAGGTAAGAAATACTAGGCTAAAGAAATTTAATAAGGACTCAAATGTAAAATAATACTGGATGGTCTTCCCTGAATAAATTTAAATACAGATTAGGAATCCTTACAATTAAGGTTAAAAAGTTAGTCATTCAAGAGCAGCGAGTTTCATTAATGTTAATTAAACAATAAAAGACAAAGACACAGAGACAGCAGCAGGATTATTACCTGCTGTGACTGTAACTTGAAGAGCTGCACGGAATGGATCCAGTCTGTTCTCAACTGTGTACGTTCACTTAAGACAAAACCGACTGTGTATACTCGTCACGACGGTAATTCTGTACATACGTTTGTGTGTATTTGACCATTTAAGCGCAATTCGCGATCTGTTTGTGAGGCGGCCTATGTGTGTGTGCTTCGAGTATTGATGAGCGCGCGAGTGCTGAGGGCTTAAACACTGGCAAAAAATCGTGAAAATCTAGTAATTTCACCACAGATGCATACAACTTAAAGTCTACTCTGTTTCAAAGTCAACACGTGGCTTTTTTGCCTCGGGTAAAGCAAGGGAAACGACACCTTAAGGTAAACAAGGAGACATAATGGAGAGCACTCGTCCTTGGATCGAGGAAATCTTCGAGGTGGAAAAACAAAGTTCTTTATGACCTGCAGGATTTCTTGTAAAAAGATTTAAAAATGAAAGAAAACACTAGATTTTTTTTGTCTATTGTAAGTTTTAATGTAAAATGTTTTTGATTTTAACATAGGCTATAACATAGTCCATGTTTAAATGTTTTGCTACTTGCATGAGCAACGTAATATATAAATCTAAAGTAGGCTACTAGGCTTTATAAATATAAAGACATGAATTGAATAAAACGTTGTTTAAATGTAGTGCGTTTAAACGTGACATCTATGAAAGAGTGTATTGCAGTGCTGGCAAGCCATGTTTAGTAACAACGTTTGGATTTTAAATAAAAATAATGAATAAATGTTGTGTTTGTAGTATACAACCGCGGATCAGTTGCGCACTGCAAACGCGGCATATGTGAAAGCACAACAGCGTGCGCTGCTCCTGCATCGCATACGCACCGCAACACGCACCTAATAGCTACTTTACCCCCTGAAAAAAGCCATGTGTTGACTTTGAAACAGTAGACTTTAAATGATATGCATCTGTGGTGAAATTACTAGATTTTCGCGTCAATACATGTTTATTTTAATGCGAACAATGCGCTGTCACTTTAATTCAGCAGTGCAGCGCAGCAAAAAATAGACTCGGTGCGGAAACGATCGCCGCACTGCTCCTGGAACGCACTGCCGGACCGCATCCGCGTGCAGTGTGAAAGCTGTAATCCGTTAACATGGGTACGGAAAAAATACGCACTGCAAACGCAGTATGTGTGAAACGGGCGTTAGGCTACAACCTGTTTAGATGTTTTGCCACTTGCGTGAGCAACGTAATGTATAAATCTAAAGTACTAGGCTATATAAATATAAAGTAATAAATTGAATAAAACGCTGTTTAAATGTAGTGCGTTTAAACGTGACATCTATGAAAGAGTGTAGCCTATAGGCTACAAAGAGAATTGCGATGCTGACAAGCCATGTTCAGTAACTACTTTTGGATTTGAAATAAAAATGAGTAAATGCTGTGTTTGTGATATACAGATATACCTTTATAGAGACCGCCGATCAATCAGCCCAAAGCGGTAGCCGACCAGTCGGAGCACCCCTAGTTAAAACATAACTGTCAGTTAATGTGTAGAATCTCTTTAATGGTAATCGGAGTAAAAAATCCCCTTTAAGTACATTTATAGGTTTTTGAGTGAATCTCATGAAGAAATGGCATATTTCACCCCCAACAGAAAAAAGAAAAAAAACTTTAAATCAATGTATTATGAACAAAGAAAGTTAAAAAAAATTTATCAGACCATTACATTTTTTTTAGCTGTGACATTATTTTATTGATGCATGCCTCCAGAAAAAAAACATCATTATTGAAATGAACAAATGCATTTTTAAATAATAATTTTTTTTTTATTTAAGTGCACCAAATTCTACCAAGGATTTACTTGTACAATACAGTTTAAATAACATATAATTAATTTCATTACATTGGATTTCTGAGAATTAAAGAAAGGATGCAATCTTAATTTCTATTAACATTTTTTACAATGCAATGCAATGAAAAAAAAACCGTAAAGGAACACGCCGACTTTTTAGGACTTTAGCTTATTCACTGTATCCCCCAGAGTTAGATAAGTCCATACATGCCATTTTTTTATCTCCGTGCGTGCCATAACTCTGTCTGACACACCCACCGCTAGCCTAGCTTAGCACAAAGACTGGAGGTAAACGGCTCCAGCTACCCTGCTGCTCACCCATGGTACGTCAGCAAAGTTCCTGGATTATTACGCAGGAATGAGAGTATAGTCCCTAGCCATATCGTTCTAGAAAATTGCAACTTTTCATTTTCCGTCGGTCTTAGTACACGATGTAACTATACACATCACAACATGTATATAGGAAAATGTTGGCATTATTTTGTCACTTATTGAGCAATAGGCTAGCTGGAGCCGTTTACCTTTGTGCTAAGCTAGTTTAGCGGTGGGTGAATCAGACAGAGTTATGGCACGCACGGAGATAAAAATGGTATGTATGGACTTATCTAACTCTGGGGGATACGGTGAATAAGCTAAAGTCCCAAACAGTCGGCGTGTTCCTTTAAAGAGCCTAAATCTAGGCTTCAATTTCTTTATGCAAAATGTCTTTCTTATTTCTATTTTGGGGTGAAGTATGAGATTTGTGTGTTTCGTCCTGTTTCAAAAGACTGGTGAACTTTTCTTTTAAACTTGATTTTAGTAGATTAGTCTTTGTAGATTAGTTATTTGGCAAATCAGGTATAAGTAGAACCATTTTTCTACATTAGTCCTGCTGTGTAGCCTAACACACCGTTCTTTCATGTGGTCATAATCCTAGTCAGCTAAAGTCTGACCATTTCCTACATCTATTGCTATCAAATGGGTCCATTATAATTGCTTTCACAAGCATTAGAAACACTTTGATTAATGATTGCATGTGAAAGGCTTTTGTCATAATGATATCTGACTGCTGATTTTTGTCAGGTACTTCCTGTTGTGTGTGAACTACTTCTTCTATGGGGAAACGGTGACGGATTATTTCTTCACTCTGGTGCAGAGGGAGGAGCCTCTACGCATCCTCAGCAAATACCATCGCTTCATATCCTTTGCCCTGTACCTTACAGGTCAGAACCTTCTCTGTCACACAAGCATGGTACTTCATTTCATCATTGGTGTTTGTCTATAGGCATAAAGGCCTTTGGGAACTTACCTAATAGTTATCACTGTTACTTCTCAGTCCAACAACTCCCACTTTTGTGCTGAAGGCAAAGTCAGATGCAGTTTTGAAGACATGCTTTATATTTTTCAGTTTTAATGCAGATGTGGTGATGTAGTTAGCTTTTTTTGGGCGTTTATTTTTCATAGGCTTGAAGTTCATGTCATTCAGGATGTGGTTAGGCTCTTTGCCTGTCTGTGCACCCCTCGCTCATTTTCTCTTACAAAAAGATGCAAGACAGCAGATTTCATCCTGAGCTAAATGAGAAGCAGCATAATGTTATTTTTCTTTTAAATATAACATTGTTAACAATAACAGTTTAAACAGACAATCAAACAATGCTTATTGAACCAAGAAAAAAAGAAGTACATTTTGCATAATTAACATATGACACACCAAACTGTCACCGCTGTCAAAATATGGTATCTAAACACGATAAAAACAGAAACAGTTAAAATAAAAATTAGTACTGGGCAATCGATTAATCACACCATGTATATATATGTATATGTGTGTGTATTGTGTATAATTATTATGTATATATAAATACACACACATGCATGTATACATTTAAGAATTTTTTTTATATTTATGTATATAAGATAAATTGTATAAATATATACAGTATATACATGCAAATATGTCTTAAATATATACATGAAAGAGTGTGTATTTATATATACATAATAATTATACGCAGTACACACACATATATTATGTAAAAACAAACTTTTATTTTGGATGCCATTAATCGTTTGCCCAGCACTGGTAAATTTATAAAAACCCATTTTGACATTAGAAGGTGTATTAGAAGGTGATTTTCCATCCACATATATATATATATATATATATATATGGATGGATGGATGGATGGAAAATCACCTTCTAATACAGCTGATTCATATATAGGCCTGATCTCCTTGTGGAACATCACTTCAGTTACTTCAGTTATGTATTGCTTGTTTTCAGATGCTCTACATATGCCATTTTATTGCATAATGTCCAGTATCCATAATGTGCTGTATTCATTTGTAATGCCTGAACTGTTGGTAACAGTGCTCACTCTTGCTTGAGACAAATCATGTCGTATCTTGCCATAAAT
Source organism: Rhinogobio ventralis (assembly GCA_039654625.1). Lineage (NCBI taxonomy): Eukaryota > Metazoa > Chordata > Actinopteri > Cypriniformes > Gobionidae > Rhinogobio > Rhinogobio ventralis. Next base: position 13,847,760 of record CM077194.1, read on the forward strand.
GGTCCAAGATTAAGACAAATAGTCAAAGTTCCTTTGTTAGGCAGACTGTTAAAAAATGTATAAACCTTCCATGTACTTCAGATTATTAATTTATGTAGTTTCAGATTGTCTTTTCCGTGTGGATGGTTTAATACTGGCTGGCTCCTGTCAAACAGGGCATAATTAGTGACAGTGTGACTGGCCAAAAATAGTTGCTTAGACATGTGGGGGAACTGTTTTACCAGATGTCTGTTTCTTTTCCAGGGTTCTGCATGTTTGTTCTGAGCCTGGTGAAAAAACACTATCGCCTGCAGTTCTACATGGTGAGTAAGTGTGTTAATGTAGCATTTAGTCTGTTCTACAGGTTCGACTCCTAAAGCCCCAAGTATACTTTGCTTTTTTTACGCATACATGAGCGTATGCGCACAGTTGAATGCACAGCCTTGCAAAGTATACTTCTTTTGATTTGTGCACATACACAGGCGTTCGACGCATGGCAGTTTTGAGGTAACTCGCCACAAGTTACATCCCATGTAAATACTGCAAAATAATTAAATGTGCATGTGCAACCTGTGTGTACAGTATGATCAATACTCTTCTGATGACAAAATTCGCATCACGCACACTGTACACTGACCCTCGCGTACGCATAAAAAGTATACTTTGGCCTTTAGAGGAAATTTAGTGTACTTGTACTTTTTTTATATTCACATGCTCACATATTTACATAAACATGTATTCGTCATTCATGTCAAACTGCATGACATGTTTGCTGATATTAATCATGGTGGCCACAGACCCTACACATTTTCTCGTCATAGAACTGCCTTTTGTCCTAGATTTGAAGTGAATAGAGCTATTCATCTGGTTTTTCTCCCCAGTTCGGTTGGACTCATGTGACCCTGCTGATTGTGGTGACTCAGTCCCACTTAATCATTCATAACCTGTTTGAGGGGATGATCTGGTAAGCCACCTCTTGTGTACCATGATCAAACACCATTTTACGCATTTAAACATTTAAACTTAACCATCCTGTGTCATCCCAGAATATTGGAAACAGTACAGCTGGTTTTCTGGTGTAGGTGATCTGTTTGTTTAAGGTAATCTGTTTCTGTGTGTGCAGGTTTATTGTTCCCATCTCCTGTGTTATCTGTAATGACATCATGGCTTATATGTTTGGCTTCTTTTTCGGTCGCACCCCTCTCATCAAGGTTTGTGTTTTTGACATCCCAAATTAACTTTCACATATTATAAAAAATTCAAATATTAATTACATCTGGCTGTATAATATCTGGGTTTGGGGTTGGTAAGATTTTCTTTTTAAACTGCTCACCAAGGCTGCATTTATTTGATAAAAAATACATTAAAACAGTAATATTATAAATATTATTACAATTTAAAATTGTAAAAAAAACTGTTTTTACTGATATATATATAACAAAAAAAAAGTAATTTATTCCTATGATGGCAAAGATTTTTCAGCAGCCATTACTCCAGTCTTTAGTGTCACATGAACCTTTAGAAATTAATATAATATTTTTAATTTGGTGTTCAAGAAACATTTTTAATGCTTAACATTTTGTGGAAACTGTGATTACTTTTATAAATAAAAAAAAATGTTTTACAGTTTTTTTTTTTTTTTTTTTTTTTTTTTTTACAATTTGTTATACAGTTTTTCATTAAAAAAATTAAAGTCTTTACTGTCTCTTTTGATCAATTTAATACATCATTTCTAAATAAAAGTATTATTTCTTAAAATATATATCTATATATCTATCTATCTAAGTGACCCCAAACCTTTAAATAGTACTGTATTAAAATTTAGCAGGTGTAATTCATCACATTAACTATAAATTACCCACTAATGTCTGACAATCAGAGTCCAAATACCTGAGTTTGAACAGTATATGTGCAGTTTTATTACGTAAAAACCAACAAAAATCTTGCTTTTTTTTAAAAATACCAGTTGCTTTTTTTAATTTTTGTCTAACGCAATAACATTTATGCATTTTGAGTGTGGCTAAAGTGTCTAAATACTTTCTGTGGCTTCTGGTGTAGTGTTGTGTATTGTTAGTACAGTTCTCTTAATGCTGATGTGTCTTTGCAGTTGTCTCCTAAAAAGACGTGGGAGGGGTTTATCGGTGGCTTCTTCTCCACTATTGTTTTTGGAATCCTAGTGAGTAATAGCCTACTTCCTGTTCTTTGTCTGATCTTCAGTTTTATGTAGGTTTGGAAACCTTGGTGTTGTAAGAATAAAAATTGTCTTGATTGACACCTTGGAAGAGGCTGATAGAGTACCTTCTTTTACCTTTGTACTTGAGCCGTTAATGAGATGCATCTGAAAAACAACGAATACCTTTCTGCCCTTCTCCAGCTGTCTTATGTGATGGCCGGTTACAGCTACTTTGTGTGTCCGGTTGAGTTTAACAACGACTCCAACAGATTCACAGTGGACTGCGAGCCGTCTGAGCTCTTCCAGCTTCAGGACTACGGCCTGCCATCTGTACTTCAGTCCATCACGGGCTGGGTAAATCATGCACTCACAAGTACACAGTCTGTTGGACACTTACTCCTCATGTCTCTCATTTGGTCTGTCCTCTCCTTCCCCTTCTCTCTTTTTTTGTGTCTGTGTTTACCAGTTGCTCAGACACTGCCATCTGCTGACTCTCCACTCACTGTGAATCTGTCACTGCCAATATTTTTTGGACAACAAAAACACATTTTAAACAAAAGCAACTCAAATCTTTCAAGTTTAACATATTTGAAAATGCATACAAATAAAGTCAGTGTCTTATTTCTCATTAAGCATTTCTAGCATTTCTCATCTCTCTCCTTTCTTCTTAGACCACAGTAAGGCTGTACCCTTTCCAAATCCACAGCATCGCCCTGTCTAGCTTTGCCTCCATCATGGGACCTTTTGGAGGCTTTTTCGCCAGCGGCTTCAAAAGGGCCTTCAAAATCAAGGTGGGTGTAATTTGTCCACCCACAGATCATACAGATCTGAAACTGGTTCAGTCTTAAAAACTATTAACTACAGCTTTCTTCACTACATGGCATCTTAAATAAAATGCCCATGCAGTAACTCGGTTTCCACCGAGCTGTGCGGTACAGTTCAGTACAGTTCAGTACAGTACAGTACAGTACAGTACGATTCGGGACCGTAAACCCTGATCCGGCTTGTGTTTCCACCGCCAACAGTACGCTTATGATAGGTGTGATGTAGCAATCAATGTCATTCTCGTGCAAAGAAGAAAGCGACACGGTAAACATCAATGGAGGACATACAGCAGGTCTTGTTCTTGCTTCTCGGCATGTGGCTGTTGTCATAAGAAGACAACACACTTTGTTTGAGCCAAGGCTGCAAGGGAAAACACAGCCGAAAAAGCACACGCAAGTGATGATTCTCTCAACCAATCAACGTTCTGCAGTGAGTCTAGCTCCATCCTTTAGTACTGGACTACTGTGCTAGGTACCCCAACGGAAGGGTGCCAAAAAAGTGGTACGGTACGGTACGGTTCGGAATTAGGGTACCATTCACAACTTCTGACAGTGGAAACGGCAATAATTTCGTACTGAACCGTACCGCCCGGTGGAAACGAGTCATTAGATGTGACACAAAGTAGATCAGACTACCTGAACAGTTTCCTGTCCTGTGTTTGACACTCTGATCATACGTCTCTGTGTTGTCCATCTCTGCAGGACTTTGCAAACACCATTCCAGGTCATGGAGGAATCATGGACCGCTTCGACTGTCAGTACCTCATGGCCACATTTGTCAATGTTTACATCGCCAGCTTTATCAGGTAGGACTGTTATTATATACACTACCGTTCAAAACTTTGGGATCGCTCAAATATTTCAAAATCTTTTTGATAGATGTCTCTTATGCTCATTAATGCATTTATTTGATCAAAAATACAGTTAAAACAGTAAAACTGTGAAATATTATTACAATTTGTAATAATTGTTTTCTATTTTAATATATTTTAAAATAGAATTTAATACTGTGATGGCAAAGCTGAATTTTCAGCTTCATTACTCCAGTCTCCATGATCCTTCATAAATCATTCTAATATTTGTACTTTGGTGAACATTTCTTATTATTATCAGTGTTGAACAGTTGTGCAGCTTAATATTTTTGAGGAAAGTTCAGTTTTTTAAACAGCATTTATTTAAAATATAAATCTTTTGTAACATTGTCACAAGTAAACATTTGACTTATTTTTAAAATAATAGTTTAACAGGTAAAAAACTACATTACCCATGATGCTATACAGAAGATTCCACCAATCAGCTTGGTTCATGGCTTATAATGCCTTAATGAAGGCTTTTGTAAAATCCCTATGGGAAAAAATTAATGGAAAAAATGCTTCCAGAACCAATGCTGCTGAAAAATTGGGCAGACACTAATTCACTCTATTATTCTATCAAGCAAGTTCAAGGTTTAGTGTGTTTTTCAAAGACTGCTGTAACCATAGTAATTTACAATCTTGTAAATTTATATAGTGTTTCTAGAGCATAAAAACTGTGCTTTGAAATTTCCTCTCTTTTAGAGGGCCAAACCCCTCTAAAGTCATCCAACAGCTTCTTGCTTTGAGACTAGACCAACAGCTCCACATCTTCAACTCGCTCAAGGCTCATCTGACAGAGAAAGGCCTGCTTCCTGCCCTAGAAGAAGCAGCCTAACTTTTTGGATCACCCCAGGCACATCCCACCAGAGTGAGCCATAGATAGAGGGAGGAGAGTGCAACGGAAACAGATCCAGGCATGAATGGAAGTGGGAGATGAGATGAGGAACATAAGAAGGGAAACAACGGAAAACTGAACTAAAACCTTGGGTCATTCCATTTTCAGTGTGTTTGCAAGAGAGAGTGAGTGAGTGAGTGAGTGAGTGCGTGTACAAATCAGTGTTTTTTGCTTGTCATTTAATTTGTGAACGTTTTATGTTTATCTCTTATGCCACAAAAGAATATTATATATATATTGAGGAGACATTGACATTTGTTGTTACAGTTGTACAATTCCACTTGTGTACAAATGTTCCGTACCTATAGATTGTCTGAATATTTTATTGTGTTTTATTTGTTTTAATGCACTGATCACACTGTCATTTCAACCTCAGTCTAGCCTGTTAATTTTTTTTTTTTTTTTTGCTAACAGGTGTTTCTATACGCTATCATAAATTTCACAAAAGATTGTATTTCTACTGCAGAGTGCCGTAAATTAATCCTGTTTCTTTCCCTAATCTTGGGTTTTGACATTGTTGTAACATATTTAAAAGCAATATGGTCATTGATATCAAACATGTGCTTCAGCCCAAAAGGTGGTGACCGTTACAGTTCAGATGTATGAGATTACACGTATACTGTACTTTCTAAGGGTACAGTACGGAGAAGATTCAGATTTCATTATTCAGTGTTTGAGAGGAAGTTCAAGCCTCATCAGACTAGAATTGCATAGCCCTCTCTGTGGCTTTAATGTTTGTTGCACAGCAGTTTTCAATGAGCAGTTACAAGCCAATCTTTGTCAAGCCTAAAAGATTTTTCTGTGTGTGTGTTTGTGAACTGTTACATGCTAAAATGCTAAGGATCAAGTTGAGCCATCAAAACTCAATGACCGTTTTGGTTTTAAATTCATTTCATATGAATCATTTTGTACCATTTTCCCTGCATGTTCCATCTGTTTTGTTTTTTACCTTCACCTACTGTGTAAACTTATGGATAAAGGGTCAGAACTATAGTTTGTCTTGCTTAAGGTATTTTATTCTCCGCTAATAGTCACCTTTATTTAAATAGCGCTTTGTACAATACAGATTGTTTCAAAGCAGCTTTACAGCGATAAACACGTGCCATGAGCAATTGTTTTAAGTAAACCTTAATGGCTGTTATCGAGCAGCTTTAAAAGACTAGTGCACAGTTGTGCTACAATAACCTGTATGGTGTTGTAATGGGCTCAGGTTAGTCTGTATGTACGGTACATTAATCAGTAAAAAATCCATGAGCACATACACATACATTTCTTTCATATGCCCAAAGGTCTTGAAAGATAAATAGGCAGCTTATTACCTGAGTTTCCTGTGATAGTTGTTCCTTTTTCCTCTTCCAATAGAAGACTGTCAGAATCAACGTCTTGCTTTTTGATGGACAGCCCAAGCCATAACCTCACAACAGACTCACAACCTTAAAGGGATAGTTCACCCAAAAATAAAAATCACTTACCCTCAAGTTGTTCCAAACCTGTATACGTTTCTTTCTTCTGTTGAACACAAAATAATATATTTTGAAGAATGTTAATAATCAAACATTTAACGTTAGCCAATAACTTTCATAGTAGGAAAAAAAATACTATGGAAGTCAATGACTACCGTCAACTGTCTGGCTACCAACGTTCTTGAAAATAACATATATAATGTTCAACAGAAAAAAGAAACTCGTACAGGTTTGGAACAACATGAGGGTGAGTAAATGATGACAATTTTAATTTTTGGGTAAACTATCCCTTTAAGTACCAGTCTGTTATAGCAGGTTTTTTAATTTATTTATGAGTCTTTTATTTATGTTGCGTTTCCATTCTGAAGTAACAACAATAAGCACAGCAGTCAATGTACCAGTTATGATATTTAAAGCCCCTCACCAGGCACGACCTCACCATCCACCATACATTCATGTGTTTTTTTCCCCAATAAAAAAAACGCACTAAAGTTGTTAACTTCATCTAGTGGTGCATTTATTTTATTTATTTATTTATTTTTATAAAATACTTTATTAGTTCAGTTCAATGTCTTGATTTTATCAAATTATTAGATTTTATTAGAATTACATAGCCTACATTGTTATTATATAAGATTATCAGTATTATAGTATATGTTTGACGTAGAGATGATTCTATTCTTCTTTTACTGTATTTGAATAGTCCTCTAAGCCAGTCTGTGCTCTGTGTATGTATAGGCCGCTGTGCTGAAACATTAGCGTACAAAGTCCAGATGTTAGCAGAGCAATGTCAATGTTTTCCAGTCAATACAACAGAGAGAGTTTACAGACCCGTGATGTTACTGGGCAACCACTGATGTCAGGAGAGTTGCTCGGGACACGTGCGCTTGAGCGCGGTGACCATAAATATTTATGAAGAGACACAATTATCAAAATCTTAAATGCATGTTTTTTTGTTTCTGTGATCAGTATTTTACAGATTGACTGTGCTTCCCAAGTTCTGTGCTTGCTAAAATAAAGCCAGCTCTTCAGGCTCTTGCGCGTGCCATTCATAGCCAATAGAGGGCGCTAACCCGTCGTTTTGTGTGTGTGTGTGTGTGTGTGTGTGTGTGTGTGGTTAACGCTAGCTAAACAAGACAGCTTGTTTTTTATTTGATGCATTGGTTCTGTTTCCGTAAACACTGCCATGACATGTTATATTTCTTAGAAATTATGCGAATGTAGCGGTCTCTTAGTGTCAAAGAGAAACTGACTGCAGTGCAGTTGTGCTCTCTGTATTTCTGGCGATTTATTCATTAGCATTAAATTGACAATAAGGTTACATTAGTTCACTACAAAGGTTAACTTGCACTAACAATGAAATACTTAAGCATGTATTAATCTTAGTTAATGTTAATTTCAACATTTACTAATACATTATCAAATCAAAGGTTGTATGTGTTATTTCGTAGGCTATAGCTATTTTGTAACTAACATTAACAAAGATTAATAAACACTTTAACAAATGTATTGCTCATTATTAGTTGATGTTAGTTAATGCACTAATGAGACCTTATTGTAAAGTGTTAGCCATTAAAGTAAAATAAATTTTGCCTATGAGAAGAAAACAAAATTCCGTCAATATGTTTTTGTTATTTGTCATTAAGTATAATGTATTTCTGATGTATTTTGTTTTGTAATTTTTGATAAAGCAGATAAATGTGCTTTCCCTGCCGCTTTTTGTACAGTGATTTGCTCATTTGTAAATGTTAATAAAGAGGAAAGCTCAGCATATATATATATATATATAAATATATATCCACAATTGATCTCTTCCTCCTGCTGTTTGAACTTCCTTTTTTATGTCCCATGCAGTTTTTTTATGATGACAGAAACAGTTTTGTGTGATGTTAAAATAGTTAGGTCTGCATGGTGCATCTCTCCAAGAGAATGATGACAAATGTCTGAGATGAATGTGGCCCCATTGATTGAGGTACATCCTGCACAGTTGTAGCCTGCATGTTCGCCTGTGTGAAATTTCATTGCCTCTGGTTATTTTTCTGTGGTTGTCTTGCGTTTGCCGTTTACTTCCTCAGTGCATACCGATTGTGGGTATGGTGACAATGCTGCTCTGCTATTTCTTTAGAGTCTGACAGACATGCTGGATGTAATAACTTTAAAATAACCTAGTTTGGTCACACAAAATCTGCAGGCAAGCAGAGGGGCAAGATTCAACGTGTTTGGAAGTGTCAAAAAAAAAGAAGAAGAATCAGATCAGTAGAGGAAGGAGGAAGTAAAGAGAAGAAGAGGGGCTGACTGGAAATAATGTACTCGTAGAATTCACTGTGTGTCTTGTGTTTGTTTGTTTGTGTGTGTGTGCACGTGAACGAGAGAATGTGTGCGAGTGTGTAACCTTTTGTCTAAAATTGAAGAAATGTCTCTGAGACTACCTCGCAACTGGGACTTCAGCACCTTCAGAGCTGAAACTGCCAAGATAGGTGAGTGACACTGTGCGTGGTCAAAGGTCAAAGTCTTTTCTGTGTTTTAGGAATTTACTTGGCCAGGTGGGTAGATTTTTGTGTGATCCTTTGTATTCATTGACACAACAAGCCTCCTTTCATATTAGCAACTAGAGGTTTGATCTACACTGGCTCATGTAATGCGTGACTTATTTTATGACAAATGTAATTGACTGGGCCGTGATGGCCAGATGTGTTTAGTGTAACTTGGAGGAGGGATTTTACAGTATCTGTAAATCACAGACATAAGTGGCATAGTGATTGTTGAGCGTTCACCCTGAGGCTATAATTCACTTAAGCACTTCTGAACTGCTACACGAATGTGTTTCCTTTGTAATTCGGTTGAATGCCTGAACCTTATGATTTGTTGGATATTTTGATGTGTTGTGACAAGATTGTTTCTAGTACCTGACTAGTAGCCTCTACTTTACTTTACTAATACTTTACTACTATTTTAGTGATTTGACTAAATGTTCTAATTAATCTCCAGGCTGTTTAACATTTCTCGCTAAGAGTTAAAGCATGTCTTCCATCAGCTTTATGGCGCAATCAAGTATAAAACGAGGCAGTTTTATGGTTGTATGTAGTGACTCGTGGCATTTCTGGTCTCAGCTCTGTCTGCTGGAGATGCAAAGCATTCGTGATTTCCTCTGTGTTTAATCTTCATGCTGCAGGCAGGAAGACACTGCGACACTCACTTTTGTCTGAGAAACATGTTCATTCTCGGCTCAAAATGTCACCATGCTATTAGATGCTAGGTAATTATTACGCAGCACATTACAAGGACATTGGTTAACGTTCTCTCAGCAGTATGGTTAAATCTGCAATGGACGACACAGGCATTGTATGATAATCCAATTTATGAGAGAGAGGGTTTCTTGCGGTGTGATAGTTTTCTTTACATTGGTGGCTTTACACTTTTGTTATTACTGTATTGTAACTTGATACTAAGCAGAAATGTTTTAAGCATCTAATAGTACAGCCTAATTTTTCAAAGTCAACAAAAACAGTGTTCTCAACTAGGGACTCACAATGTATTGGTATCAGTTATAGGCTTATTATTTTATAATTAAATTTTTTGTCAGTTGCTGTTTTATATCAGTTGTTATTGGATATTTAAATGTGCATGCTCGTTTTCCATATAACGTTAAAAATATTAACAATATTAATTACATTTATAATTATATTAATGCAATTTAATTATTAATAATTATCTCAAAATGAATATCTATCTTTTAGTGAACATTCTAATGCTGTGATGCCTAAATGCACTTGTATTTTAAATGATTGATTTAAGTTACGGATTTAAATTACTGATTTATTTTATTTAAAATGTTTTATCTAAACTATTTTGATTTTTTAAAAACTATTTATAAATGTAATCAGTTATTTACAATGTATTAGTTTTCCAGGCATAACATAAATATTTTACTGTTTTAATATTTATTAAACTATTTATATTTAAAAATTATATATATTTTATATCATCCATCTATCAGTTACTAGCCATAACATAAATAATTACAAAATAATAATACAATTTTCGTATTTTATTATTGCGCATATGTATTTGCAACCCATTTTACTTCTGTAATATGCTGTATTACTGAAACAAAAAAGGCATGACTTGACTTTATCCATCAGGAATTGGTAGGATGGTGAGGGGAAATTTGGTGTAAGATCTTTTAATGAAAGATTATATTTTTTTTATATTTTTAACATGCACTTATGAATTATTATTTAAAAATGTGTATTTTAGTTTAATGTTGATTTTAGCTGCTATACATTATGGTTGCATTCATTAAACAAAAAGTATGCATCTCAGCCGGAGACAATAGAACATTTTAGCATCTGCAGAGCTGCTGAATGTGAATGATCAACATTCCCTTTTCACTAATGTCACACACTTAAGCCTGACGCAGAACAGCTCAGCCTGACGCAAACAGCTTCTTGCATCTCTGCTATGATCTTCTTGGTAATTCATGGGGAGTTTCAACCTACTCTCTTCCCTTCCTCACCATAAAAGCTCCCCTGATCCCAGCGTGTGTCATAGAAATGGGTGAGGTTAATGTGTGTGGGCCCGTGGTTCAGGAGAAAGAACAGAGGTCCGTGCTCTCCATCAGGCAAGATCTTCTCTAAATAGACCAAAGAAACTGACGTTAGGTGGGGATCTTACAAATACTCTACTTCCTGTAGCTGATGAGCTTGTAACTTCCTGTTTATCTTAGTTCTCTCTCTTCTGCCCTTTCCTCTGATCTCAATGGGTTATAGTGAATTTGACTACAAAAGCTCCAAGCTGCTCAAATCACTGACACCATCTCTTGTCAATTAGATAATGGCTGATTGGTTGCTATTTAGAGATGTATTTATTGTAAAAGCATCTTATCTAAGAGATTCACATGAAGTCAAGTGTTTTGTGGCTTCACTAAGCAGCTTTCACTATGATGAACGCTGATTGCGATGCTTGCATCGTTTTCTTATTTTTTACCACTCCGAACATCTCAGTTTTGCTTATATCTTAATCACAATGGTCTCTACCCTACCCTCCCTTTGCTATGGGCTATCCCGTCAGAAAGCAAAATTGTAAATAGAATGTCTTTAGACTTTTAGTTGTCTCCGCCGCGAGTGTCGGGCTCGAGTGGAACCCTCCACCGCGTCCCGAACCCTCACGGCTGGACGATTGGTATCTCGGGGCGGCCCGTGCTGGTTCTCAGCGCCCCGCCCCAGTGCCTTTCTTCCCGGAAGTGCATCAGGAGCTCACGAAGTCGTGGACAGCGCCCTATAGCGCTAGAAACCGATCGACTGACTCCTCCGTCCTCACTACCCTCGACGGTGGCGCGGCGAAGGGTTACGTGGAGATCCCCCCAGTGGAGCGGTCGGTTGCGATGCAACTGTGTCCTAAGACCGCTACCGACTGGCGGGGAAATCCGCGTCTCCCCTCCCGGGCATGTAAGTTCTCGTCCGGGCTAACCGGCAAGGCTTACACGGCCTGTGGAGAAGCCGCGTCATCTCTGCATGCCATGGCGCTCCTGCAGGTCTACCAGGCCAAAGCGCTCATGGAATTGCACGAGGGTAGTTCCGACCCAGGGGTTATGCAGGAACTGCGTACCGCGACGGACCTCGCCCTCAGGGCGACGAAAGTCACCGCACGCTCCCTGGGTCGGGCGATGTCCACACTTGTGGTCCAGGAACGCCACCTGTGGCTGAACCTGGCAGATATGCGTGAGACCGACAAAGTGCGGTTCCTCAACGCCCCTGTCTGTCAGGCCGGCCTCTTCGGCGACGCGATCGAGAACTTCGCCCAGCAGTTCTCGGTTGCCCAGAAGCAGACGGAGGCGATAAAAAATATCCTGCCCCGGGGACCTGCTGCTGCTTCCACCCAGTCGCCGGCTGCAGCGCCCCCGCCTGCTCGTCGCCGAGGGCGTCCCCCGGCGTCTGCCTCCGCCCCTGCCAAGCCAAAGCAGCAGCCTCCACCGGCAAAGCAGGGCGCCAGGTGCAAGGGGGCCGCCCAACCCGTCCAGGGCCCCGCTGTCTCTGCAGGCAAGCGCAAGGGTAAGCGGCCCTGAGACGGGCAGCCCAGGGAGAAGAGGAGCTGTTCTCGGGGAGGTGGTGTCCGCACCCCTCCTCCCCCCGGAGGAGGACCGGGGGGAGAATGTCCATCACACTGGTATCAACATCCTGCCGCTGGCTCTCCGGAGTCCAGCGGTGCCCACATTCTCAATAAAAGAGCAGTTTCCTCCCTCCCTGGGCCCCAAGAGGGTCAGGTTGGCAGTGCGCGACGCCACCGGGCCTTGCCACTCCTTTCCTCCCCTCTCCCCCTCGCCAGGGGGCAGCAGTGTGGGCACCGAGAACGCCCCCGGGCCTTCTCACCCACACTCTGCCCCATCCTGGAGTACTCAAGCAACACTCCGGGCCGCCTCCGGGCCTCCCGAGTCGGGCCTGGGTACTCCATCTCGCTGCCTCACCCCGGGCACGTCTGTGGTGCCGTTGGTCCCGCTTGTTCGGTCTCTGGGGGCCTGGTTAGGTCTCCCCAGGCCGTCTCGCTGGCTCATCCGTACCGTCAGACTCGGCTATGCGATTCAATTCGCCGCCGGCCTCCCAAGTTCACGGGCATCCTCTTCACCTCAGTGCGGAGTTGCGATGCCCATGTCTTGCGGTCCGAGATCGATGTCCTGCTGGCGAAGGACGCGGTCGAGCCGGTTCCTCCGGCCGATATGAGGGCGGGGTTTTACAGCCCCTACTTCATTATGCCCAAGAAAAGGGGTGGGTTAAGACCAATCCTGGACCTGCGTGTCCTGAATCGGGCCCTGCACAAGCTCCCGTTCAGAATGCTAACGCAGAAACGCATTTTCGAATGCATCCGTCCCCAGGATTGGTTCGCAGCGATCGACCTGAAGGACGCGTACTTTCATGTCTCCATTCTCCCTCGACACAGACCGTTCCTTCGCTTTGCGTTCGAGGGGAGGGCATTTCAGTACAAAGTCCTGCCCTTCGGGCTGTCCCTGTCGCCTCGCGTCTTCACGAAAGTCGCAGAGGCAGCCATTGTTCCGCTCAGAGAACGCGGCGTTCGTATTCTCAACTATCTCGACGACTGGCTCATACTGGCCCAGTCCCGGGAGCAGTTGTGCGAACACAGGGACCTGGTGCTACGTCACCTCAGCCTGTTGGGCCTTCGGGTCAACCGAGAGAAGAGCAAACTCTGTCCCACACAGAGGATCTCTTATCTCGGTATGGAGCTGGACTCTGTCAACCGGACTGCGCGCCTCACAGAGGAGTCCGGTCAGTGTTGAACTGCTTGAATACGTTCAAAGGCAGGACAGCGGTCCCACTGAAATTCTTTCAGAGGCTCCTGGGGCATATGGCATCTGCAGCCGCGGTAACGCTGCTCGGATTGCTTCATATGAGACCACTTCAATGCTGGCTTCACGACCGAGTCCCGAGATGGGCGTGGCAGCGCGGCCAGTACCGGGTCTCAGTTACTCCTTACTGTCGCCAAACCTTCAATCCGTGGGCGGACCCTGCCTTTCTACGGGCCGGAGTGTCCCTAGAACAGGTGTCCAGGCATGCTGTGGTCTTCACGGATGCCTCTTCCACGGGTTGGGGGGCCACGTACAACGGGCACTCAGTTGCGGGTCTGTGGACGGGGCCCCAACTGCGTTGGCATATCAATTGCCTAGAGCTTCTGGCAGTACGTCTCGCCCTGGGCCGCTTCAAAAAGCCGCTACAGGGAAAACACGTTCTGGTCCGTACGGACAGCACTGCGGCCGTTGCGTACATCAACCGTCAGGGTGGTCTACGCTCCCGTTGCATGCTCCGGCTCGCCCGCCATCTCCTCCTGTGGAGTCAGAAGCGTCTGAGGTCGCTTCGGGCCATTCACATCCCAGGTGCGCTGAACCAGACAGCCGACGAGCTCTCTCATCAGCCGACACCTCCGGGAGAGTGGCGACTCCACCCCCGGAGCGTCCAGCTGATATGGGACCTCTTCGGAGCCGCGCAGGTAGACCTGTTCGCCTCTCCGGACTCGACCCATTGCCAGTTGTATTACTCCCTGTCCGGGGGCACCCTCGGTACAGATGCACTGGCGCACAGCTGGCCCCGGGACCTACGCAAGTATGCGTTTCCCCCAGTGAGCCTTCTCGCACAGACACTGTGCAAGGTCAGGGAGGACGAGGAGCAGGTCTTGTTAGTTGCGCCCTACTGGCCCAACCGGACCTGGTTCTCCGAACTCTCACTCCTCACGACAGCCCCTCCCTGGCCGATCCCCCTGAGGAAGGACCTGCTTTCTCAGGGGCGGGGCACTCTATGGCACCCGCGTCCAGACCTCTGGAGACTCCATGTCTGGTCCCTGGACGGGACGCGGAGGTTCTAGGTGGCCTGCCACAGGCAGTGGCAGACACCATCGCTTCAGCTAGAGCCCCCTCTACAAGGCACCTCTATGCGCTGAAGTGGAACCTGTTCGTTGAATGGTGTTCTTCCCGCCGGGAAGACCCCCGAAGGTGTTCGATTAATGTCGTGCTTTCTTTCTTACAAGATGGGTTGGAGAGAAGGCTGTCTCCCTCCACCCTCAAAGTGTACGTCGCCGCAATAGCGGCGTATCACGATGTAGTTGAAGGTAAGTCCTTAGGTAAGCACGACTTAATCGTCAGGTTCCTCAGAGGTGCGAGGAGACTAAATCCTCCTCGGCCAACCTCGGTACCCTCTTGGGACCTAGCCCTGGTGCTCAGAGCGCTCCAGGGCCCTCCCTTCGAGCCTTTACAGTCAGTCGAGCTAAACATCCTGTCCATGAAGACAGTGCTCCTGACTGCATTGGCCTCAATCAAGAGGGTAGGGGACCTGCATGCACTTTCGGTCAACGAATCGTGCCTAGAATTCGGGCCGGCCAACTCTCACGTTGTCCTGAGACCCCGGCCTGGATACGTGCCCAAGGTTCCCACCACTCCCTTCCGGGACCAGGTGGTGAACCTGCAAGCGCTGCCTTCGGAGGAGGCAGACCCAGCCCTAGCTTTGCTCTGTCCCGTCCGCGCTCTTCGCGCCTACGTGTACCGAACTCAAAGCTTTAGAACCTCAGAACAGCTCTTCGTCTGTTACGGAGGCCAGCAGAAGGGAAAGGCTGTCTCCAAGCAGAGGTTAGCCCACTGGATAGTGGATGCTATCGTCTTGGCTTACCAGTCCCAAGACGTGCCTTGCCCGCTCGGGGTGCGAGCTCACTCCACTAGGAGTGTAGCCTCCTCCTGGGCGCTGGCTCAAGGCGCCTCGCTGACAGACATATGTAGAGCTGCGGGCTGGGCGACACCTAACACGTTCGCTAGATTTTATAGCCTCCGTGTAGAGCCGGTATCTTCCCGCGTCCTCGCCCCCAGTGGCCAGTAGCGCTAAGTACCCGTTCTAGTGTCGGCTTGCATACGCCACTCCCGCCTCCGGGCCGGATACGTGCGTCTATTGTCTCCAGTTGTGTTCCCCGGAAACGGCTAACCCTGTCGAGCTCCTCCGTCACCCCTTCGGTGTCAGACGTTGCGGCCGTCTGACATCAGGCCTACACCCGTATGCTTGTGGAACGTGTGTGTTAGGCTGGGTTCCATATGTAGCGGTTCCCTAACGGCAACCCCATATGTGTATTCTCCACGGTACCAGCTACCCTACTCGGCTAGCCCCGTGTCTTTCCCTTGACAGAGCCCACTCTGTCGTCTCTGGTGGTGTTCTTTCCCCCCTGGGACCAGGTTGGATCCACCCCAGAGACTGCCATAGGTAGCACTACCCTGCTAGGTTAGTCCTTATGAGTAATTCCACCTCTCCTTCCACTGAAGGACGTGGCTCCGCAGCGTACCATCTCCTGAGACGGGCACGCTTTCCCAGCGTTATCCAATAGTCACGCTGAGTGGGTCTTGCAGGAACAGCAGTGACTGGCCTCCCTGACTGGAGCCCTGACTTCCGCACCAACCTAGGTGTGGTCCAGCGAGCTCGGTCAGGGCGCTGGAAGGGCCAGCATCTCTGGCGTGTAAGTAGGGATCCCAATTCGACTGAAAGGGAACGTCTCGGTTACGTATGTAACCCTCGTTCCCTGAAGGAGGGAACGGAGACGTACGTCCCGTCGCCAGGTGCTGTGCTTCAGCTGTAGGCCGAGCCACTTAGCCGGCTCCTCAGTTGTAAAGCGATATGCGGTACTTCCACTTCCGTATTTATACCCGCGCTGCGGGGCGGAGCGTGGGACGCGTCTACCGCATGCCAATCCTCATTGGCTCGTTTTTAAACACTCGAAGTAGATTGGTCTCTGAAAATAGATCCCAATTCGTCGGTCAGTTCCGACGTACGTCTCCGTTCCCTCCTTCAGGGAACGAGGGTTACATACGTAACCGAGACGTTCTCAACTTTACAAAGATACTTGCAATTAAGTCTGCAATCAAAATCTAGTATTTAAACAAGAAAAACTCAAATACTCTCCTACTGAAAAAAAACCCTGTTTTGCTGGTCTTCACTGATTTAAGTTTTAGCTGGTTTCGCTTGGCAGCCACCTGATCTCCGAGCCTAACCAGGGGAGAAGTGTCCAAAACCACTCTAAAAGCCAACAGACCAGGAAACCTGGCTGGGAAACCTACTAAAACCAGCAAACCAGATATTTATTTCAGTAGGGTTATTCAGATTGAGCTATATCCACATAAATCTTAAAGCTTTGTACTCGTATGTCAACCTATAATTTTTGTTTCTCCTAAAAATGTAGCAGAAAGTTAATTCTTGAGTGAAACATAACTGAGAATTTCATTAGGTCTCTCAAGGTATAAAAGGGCAATCTCTGAACAATACATTTTTTTCCACTTTGATGTTTCAGTTCTCAAAACCCATGTGGGAAAGAGTCAAAATCCAATAATACCCTTTTGACCTATTGAACAATCTATTGCACAGTAACATCGAAAGTGCATGGTATTGTTCCGGGCAAAGCAGTCCTTTTCATTTGTGGCGGTCCGAAAGTCACAGCAGGACATTTTCTTCAGCACTATAGGACAATCACAGCCTGTCTGCAAACGTTTGTGATAGAGGAAACTGCTGGGTTCAGACCGTTACCACTGACATCACCACACTACATGGTGTTTTCATGATATAAAAATAGACTCACTAAAATATTTCAGTCAAAAGGTGACTTCACTTTTAGCACGTCTCGGACTCCTCTGCATATTTGTGTCTTATTCTCTGCCTTCTTGTTGTCGGTTTCCACTCAGCACGCTCCAAGAGTGTTATGCCAGGGGAAGGGAGCCCTGGATCCACTCACACTGGTTTTAAGAAATCAATGGAGAAACCGCTGAAAAAAGGCTGGCTGAAGAAGCAGAGATCCATCGTGAAAAACTGGCAGCTGCGCTTCTTTGTGCTGAGAGGAAATGTTCTCACATACCATAAGGACGACAGAGAGAGCGCTGTCCAGGTAGGACGCATGCAAGCATAAGTGATTGAAAATTGTGAGATTTTTTTTTTTTTTTAATTATTTCTTCATTCCTGAGGTTTTAATTTTATGCAATGTTATTCCTGTCAGCCTATAACTAAACTAAAACTAATCATTTAATCAACATTAAACCATTTGAATGAAAAGTTAAATTGAAAAATTAGGTTCAAATTATATCTTGATTTCCCGATTTTCAGTGTGGTCTTAAACTGTTGAGTTTCAATATGTCATCAAAATTTAATCAGACATAACTGTAACTATTCCCTCTTGTCTCATTTTGATCCCAGGGAACCATACCTTTGTTCTCGTGTCAAGTTAATGAGTTGCCATCAAATACAGATGATAAATTCCTGTTTGAGATTATCCCAGGTGAGTTATTGATTTATTATAATTATTTATACTTCTGTAGCACTGTCACAGGCCTGTTATCTATGCTAGTTGTTTACAGTATATCAGATCTCATGGGCTACTATATATGTTGGAAGGCAACATCGTACAGTTGTTGTGTCCCTGATGCCGCAGGTAGCAGTACAGATCGGGAGCGAGATGCCTATGTTCTCATGGCGACCAGTCAGAGTGAGATGGAAGAGTGGGTGCGCTCCATCCGCAAGGCCATTGGATCACGGTCCAATGGAGGTATCTACTGTTTGTCATAAAAAATAAATTATACATATTTGTCTGTAAGGTTTATGATAGATTGGGGAGGTTCTAAGAAAAAATCTGTGGAAGAACAGAAAAGGTACTTTTAACGTAATGCTGAATACAGAAATCAATACAGAAAATTCCTTTATATTAACCTAGTACATTGGGCCCTATTTTTATGGACTCTTCTCTGAGTGCATGGTGGTGTAAACTAGTGGTTAAAGGTTTTAATTGGTAACCCTGATAAACAACTAGGGTTCATGAACAACAGTCTTATAGGTTTGGAATGACATGGTAACTAATTCATGACAGAATTCTTTTGGGTGAACTATCCATTTAACAAGCACAATGTATAATCATTTGCCACTTGTTTACCACAACTTGTCTCTGTGTCTAATGTAAATTGTCCAAAGGGTGTTCTATTCATAATGGTATGAATCTGCTATGCAATAAAAGAGTTATGTTTCTCTCTTCAAAGTATTTGGAAAGAGCCTTTCAGACATCATGGTGTATGAGAAGAAATTTGGGCCTCGACTGGTGCCCATCCTGGTGGAGAAGTGCACTGAATTCATCAGAGCGCATGGTTTGATTGAGGAGGGCATCTTTCGCCTGCCAGGACAGGACAACCAGGTCAAGCAGTTCAGAGAGGCCTTTGATGCTGGAGAGAGACCCTCTTTCCCCAGGTAAAGTTTTACATGTCTAGATCTGTGCAAAATGGCTCAGGGGTGGTGTAGTAGAGAACTGATTTGAATAAAGCATATGTTTAAAAAAGAGTATTATGATGGTACCATAGTGCAAATGGTATGCAATGGTAGCACTAATATACTGTATATACCTAGGGACGCCTTAAAATAACCAGAGGCTCCTGTGCTACAACATTACAGTAGGCCCCCCTACCCCAAATAAGAATGTCACTTGCACAACAACACATGGACATTTCAATTTGTATGCTAGTATGAATAAATTCAAATGACATAACTTTAGAAACATTTCTTCCTTGTTTTTCTAGCTAAAAAAAGTCCTTGATAATGTCAGTTAAATATTTTTTTTTCTTTTACCATGGGCAGTTTTGAGAATGATTTAAGTATTTGAGTGTCGAAATATCCCATTCACACAGCAGCTTACAATAATGTCTCGAATACTGTATGTATAAACGTGTAATGGGATCTATCAACTGTAATCATACTGACAGTGACTAAAAAGTAATATCAATGCTGGCGACGTAAATAAAACGTAAAGTCTTATCCCATTTGAAATGACAAAAGTCGATGCACACGTTCGTCTGTCAAATGAACTGACAGTAGCTTTAATACCTGAGTGAATGGGGAGCATTTGAGTCATGCTCAGACCACAAAACTGACGAGATGACACACAGATTACCTTATATCCACATCTTTCTAAGTTATCAAACAACCTTAAGATGACACAAATTATCAAAGTCGCGTTCAGCAAAGAGTGGCTCTCTCGCGCTGTATAACGCATAAACTAGTTGTCCAGTCCGGTTTTGTTTACACAGTTATACACAGTTATAGAATGTGATTGTCACTGCTGTAAACTCCCATATATTAAAATAATGATTTAAAAAATATTATTTCCATGCCGCCAGTGTAGGCCCATGGGCTTCACCTCATGGAAGCCAGTGCACCCTTCTATATATACCATTCTACTGAATAATTACCGTATTCACATATCATGGCATTTACAAGGTATTTGCAATAGTATCATGGTACACTACCTTTCAAAGTTCGGGTTAAAATGTTTTATGTTTTTGAAAGAATTCTCTTATGGCTAAGGCTGCATTTATTTGATCGAAAATACAGTAATATTCTGAAATATTATTACAATTTCAAATAACTGTTTTCTTTTTTTTATATATTTTTTAATGCTTTATTGATGGCAAAGCTGAATTTTCAGCTATTACTTCAGTCTTCAGGGTCACATGATCCTTCAGAAATCATTCTAATATGCTGATTTGGTGCTCACGAAACATTTACGATTATAAATGTTAAAAACAGTTGTGCTGTTTAATATTTTTGTGGAAACAGGAGTTGAAAAATAGGACGTTTATTTGAATTAGGAATCTGTTGTAACATTACAAATGTCTTTACCTCCACTTTTGACTAATTTAATGCATCCTTATTGCATCCTCCAAAGAACAGATTTTATATGAAATAATTTTTTTTTTTTTTTTTTTTTTACATGTCTTTACTTTACATTAACATGTCTTTACTGTCACTTTTGATCAAATCTATGGGTCCTTGCTGAATAAACAAATTCATTTATTTTTAAAAAATCTGGTCACTTTATTTTGATGGTTCCTTTTGAACATTCTGTTGACTACAAGTAACTTTGCAACTACATGTCAACTAACTCTCATTAGAGTATTAGTAGACTGTCTGCTTAATATCTGCTAACTCTATTGTGATGGTCCCACAACAGACTATAAGTAACTTTGCAAGTACATCAACTTATTCTAACCCTACCAGTCTTCTAATACTCTAGGTGTAGGTGCAACGTTACTTATAGTCAACAGAATATGTTGAAGAGACCATCAAAATAAAGTGAAACCAAAAAGCTTACTGACCCCAAACTTGTAAATGATGGTGTTTATGTCAAAAAACTAACACAATTTATTTTATTTATTTGTAATAACACCAGGTTACTCCTTTCTGCTGTTTGATAAAGAGTTAATAAAATAAATAAAATAAGTAAATACATGTCCAACAATCGAGAAATAATCATCATCTACTAAAAGTTTTCCTTTTAATGTTTTTTATACCCGTGTCAGATGACCATTAGTTTCCAGACTTCTATTTTTGCAGTGTTCTTTAAAGTATGCATGCGAATGGGGCTTTTATGTGGATAACCACACTCTGCATGACCATTTATGGTGAAACAAGGCACTATAGTCTTCACAGCCTTTTTGAGGAAGTACTATAGGTAAAGGGTTTGACCCAGAAAGTTTGAACTAAATCTGAACGAGAGAGAGAGCGAGAGCGTGCAAAAGCATGAGAGATAGAGAAAGAGTGATACAATAGCACAGTATTTCAGAGGAACCTGGCACACATCGATGATCTGCGGCTGAACCACATCCTGTCCTGACTAACAGAGATCTTGCCATTCAACATACGCACATATCCATTTGACAAGCAACTTTTTGCACTTTCTAAAGCATGAACATCTTTTCTGACTGAAAACAAGATTAGTAGACTGTAAGGCCGAATGTCAAACTTTGTTTATACCAACTCCCTGCAGCGACACGGATGTCCACACGGTGGGGTCCTTACTCAAGTTGTACCTCAGAGAGCTTCCTGAACCTGTTGTGCCATGGACTCAGTATCAGGACTTCCTTGACAGCACTCTGATGCTGGATGCCGCCACTGCAGCTGTGAGAATCACATTCACAAAGACAGTATATGAGATGAGTAAGGCTTTGACTAACTACAATCTGATTAATTGCAGGGCAAAGAAAAGCTGGAGAAACAAATCAGCCTTCTGCCAAAAGTGAACTACAACCTCCTTAGTTACATCTGCAGGTACTGTATGAGTCACTATAAGAGTGTGAAAACAGGCCAGACACAGATAACAGCAAAAAGCTGTCAAATGCTGACATATATCAATATTTGTTCATGCAGATTCCTTTTTGAAGTCCAACAAAACTCAAAGGTGAATAAGATGAGTGTTGAGAATCTGGCCACGGTGATGGGAGTGAACCTGTTCAAACCGCAAGTGGAGGATGCCATCAGTATGATGAAGGGTCAGTTATCATCCTAAGACGGATAAAACAAAAATGATATTGCTGTTAAAATAACCCATGAGGAAATTAAATATATGAATATACAGCTCTGGAAAAAATTAAGAGACAACTGCAAAATTAGCAGTTTCTTTGGATTTATTATTTATATGTATCTGTTGAGTAAAATGAACATTTTTGATTTATTCTACGAACTATTGACAAAATTTCTTCCAAATTAGACATGGCATCTTTTTTTCGTTATTTTGACCAGTTGTCATTTTCTGCAAATAAATGCTCTAAATGACAATATTTGGAAGAAATGTTGTCAGTAGTTTGTAGAATAAATCAAAAATAATGTGTATAATTGATTTTAAAAGCAAGAAACACATCATGGCATGATAGCATACTACTTTTTGTCTGCACTTTTTATGCCATATTCTGTTACAGTTCAGTAGTTCAAGTTGGGTGATATGTTTTAAAACTAAAGGCTATTGCCTAAAAAAGTATTTTGTTTTAACAAGAGATACGTTAACACTAGGAATTTATGGGGTATTTAACCTGAACTGCAATGAGTAAGAATGAGATATCAAGTATGGTGTTATTGGTTAACACATTGTAGTGGTAATGATCCGTGTTCTCATCTCTTGCACACGTACACAGGAACTCCCATGATACAGAAAGTAATGACGGTTATGATCAGACACCATGAGCTGCTTTTCCCACCCTCCAAAGATATGCAGCCATCTCCTCTTCCCAGCAAGAAAAACAAAAGCAAGAAGACCAGTAACCCTCGCAGTTTTGTGGGCTGGGAGTCTGCAGAGGTACCAATCACATTATTTAACAGCTTCCACATACACTGCCCGGCCAAAAAAAGTCGCTGTTTGGATTTAAACAGGCAAATGCTAAGAGTCTATATGACTTAGAGGGCTCTTGCATTGTCAATACAAGATCTTGACCAAAAATTGTTGCACCTCTTGATGGAAATAAATGTTGTAGTGTTATTTCCATCAAGAGGTGCAGCAATTTTTGGTCAAGATCTTGTATTGACAATGCAAGAGTCCAGCACTCTGTGAAGTCTCCTCCAGCACATCCCAAAGACTTTCAATGAATTTAAGGTCTGGACTCAGAGGTGCCAATTCATGTGTGAAAATGATTCTTCATGCTCCTTCTCAACCATTCTTTCACAATGTTTGGTAATCTGATGAATCTTGACATTGTCATCCTGGAATATGGCCATGATGTGTCTTCCTACATGATTGTTTAAGAAATGAAAAGCTACACACCCCATCAATTTGGGTTATACATAACATGATAGAAACATGTTAATCACTGCAATAAAGATCTAATTATAGACTCTTAAGCATTTGCCAATTTAAATCCAAACAGCAACTTTTCGTTTTTGGCCAGACTCTGTACATGGAAAACGTTTTTCAAAATTGTGATTTGTTTCAGTTATCATTGAAAATGTTAAATATACACTACCATTAAAAATGTAGGGTCTGTGAGATTTTTTTTAATGTTTTTTTTTTAAATCTCTCTTATTCTCACTAAGGCAGCATTTATTTGTTCAAAATACAGTAAAAACAGTAATATTGTTTATTTTTCTATTTTAAAATATTTTATAATGTAATTTATCCCTGTGATGGCAAAACTAATACTAATGTGCTGATTTGGTGCTCAAGTTTTTTTTTTTGCAGAAACCATATATATAAAAGTTCTAAATATATATATTCTTTTAAGCATTTAGATGTTATATTATTTATAATGTAATTTAAAATAAATAAAAATAAATAAAACAAATGCCATAAAATGGCTGGAAAAGTTTTTTGTTTGTAGGCATGAAATTGACAATTTTATATTTAAGAAAACATCTATTGTTCTTCAAAGTTACATGTTTTTTTAGCTTTCAAAGTGTTACTTTCACACCTGCACCTCTTACCTGATCGCACCACTCTTTTCTCAAAGTGTGAGGTGTCCTCCCTGTCTGAATCTCCGGAGGAAGAAGAAGTAGACACACCTGAGGAAGAGAAGAGGGACGTGTGGTCATCTGAAGCAGGATCAGAAGACACACCTCTTTCTCCTTCCTCTTTATTGTCGCCCACGACGGACCCGTGGCCAGACAGCCCCAGAAAGAGGACACAAACTCTACCCAGCTTGGGCTGTCCGGCAGTGGGAAGAACAGGCCGTGAGCCCGGTTGGGAACGCTGGAGCAGGTTCCAGGAGAGCTTTAACGAGAATGACGAGAAAACGTTCTCAGAGGACATCTTTAAGTTACTCGATCTGCAGAAAGTGACCCTATTTTCTGGAGAGCATAAAAGTGAAAAGAAAAAAGTGGAAGAACAAACGGACACAGAGAACACAGGCTTGTATAAGACAGGTAGTGATGTTGAAGTCAAGCAGATAGATGCTCCAAAAACACAGACACAGAGCACAGCCCCTTTGCCAAAACCTCAGCCAAGAATCGAGGTGAGTGTGCCGGCTTTAAGCAGAGAGAAACCAGCAGCACCTGCAGCACATTCAGCACCATCTCTACAGAAAAGCAATGCAGCACAGCCAGAAAACACAGACTCAACAAACATTGTCAACAGGTATAGCACAATACATACCTGTATTAATTATTTGCCTCTCAGTATTAAGCAATGTTTGCTAAGGGTCAGGAATTGGAACTTCAGACATAGATGTTTGCATGCCAGACAATAAAACAGACAAAAAAATCCATTATAATTACATCTAAGCCATATCTACAGTAAAAACAGCAACATTGTGAAATATTATTACAATTTAAAGGCACAGTATGTAATTTTCACCACTAGAGGTCGCTTATTCAAAACAAAGGCATAGCTTGATGATGCCGTGAATGAACGTGGAATCATGGGAGTTGTAGTCTGGACTCTTCACCTCCACAGCCGAATGAGAGGTAAAATGAGAGAGACATGAGATTTTATTACATTTTATTACGATTTAAACAATAAGACTAACCATGTTGCACTACACTGTAAACCCGAATAAGTTGGCAAAACTCAAAAAAATTAGGCAATCGGATACATAAATTTTTTTAAGTTAAGAAATTTTAAGTTTAAGTAAGCAGAACTTGCAGACTTTTATTTTGTACTCATACATAATTTAAAATATTTGAGTATGCTAATTTATAGATTAAAATGATCAATTAAAAAAATGTTGTAATGGAAACTTGGCTAGCTTTAACTAGCTAATTCAATAAATTCTACTTTGTTAATTGGTAACACAATGCTTTGATAGCATTAGCATAGCACTTGCTGAATGAGTACACTATTTGTTCAATTTGAGTTGGCTCTACTCAAACCAATTAATTATTTTGGGCGGTAGGGTTTACAGTGTATATAACATTGATTTGTTTTCTGTTGATAAATGTAAAATGATAAATTATAAAAAGTAAAACTGGGAATCGAGGGTAGCGCGGATATGACGTTATTGATAGGCGAAGTGTCTGTCACACTGGTTAAAATAGCTGATTTCTCTAGATTTAAACATTGTTGGAAATGTTTTGGATGATGTAAGTACACAGGTCAACAAAATATGTAACATTGTTCTAGTGGTTTTTGGACATTTAATCTAAAAATCTTACATATTTAAAATAAATATGTTTTTTCTATTTTAATATATTTTAAAATGCTATTTATTCTTATAAGAGAAAAGCTGAATTTTCCTTCAGAATAATTCTAATATGCTGATTTGGAAAAAAATGTATTATTATCAATGTTGATAATATGTATATTGTGTGTGTTTGTACCTTTAGTCTCCAGCAGAAGAACAAAGAGCTGAGCGCTACAGTGGCAGAGTTGCAGGCAGCATTAGAGGCAGAGCAGCGCCGCAAAGCTGCATTAGAAATCTTACTGCGCAATGCAGAACGCAGCAGGGATGAAGCTCTCACGCGCAATGAGCAGCTGAACAGAGAGATTCAGGAGTTCCTCAACAGACCAACTGCTGGACCATCTTAGTGACACCAATTAAACGAACAAATTTCAAGCTTAGTCCTGTCTAGCTTCTCACAGGAGTACAAGATGAGCAATCTGGACTACTCCATTGTGTTTAACACCTTGAACTGCTTTGAATAATGTCTTCAAAATGAGACCAGTGGTAATGTCCATCTCTCAAGTTTCTGTCCATGATTTGACAGAAGTTGAAGCGCTACAATGTCTGACACCTTGATCTAGTTAATCGCTTTCACACTGGAATTGTGATCTGTAAAAAGACAAGATGTGAACTTTGAAGTGAACAGTTTAGAGATTTATTAAGACCATTTAATTATTTCTGTTGAAATATTCATGGTATTTTCTAATGGATCTCAAACAATAACTCTCTATCAGGCTGGTCAGATTTGGTTTTAGAGAGGTTTTGGGCACCATCTTAAACTAATTATCCAGCTAACAGGGAATGTTATCAGAACTTTCTAACATTTGGCTAACATTCTGGCAAGGTTCTCTCAAAGTTATGAACAAACATTCTTCTAGTAACGTTAATGGAACGTCTGTTCAAAGTTATCTGGCTTTTAATAACGTTATCAAAACATTAGCACAAACGTTTTTTATACATTTTATACAATTTCTGGAAAATTGCAGTTGGATGTTTTTTTTAATTGTTACTACTTTTTTTACTTTCAGATGGTTCAGAGAATACTCAAAAGTAACATTCCCATAATACTTGAAAAATGATAAAATAGAGAAAACATTTACAAAAACTGGACATTTTGAACGTTCTGAAAAAAAACAAAAAAACATTCAGTAAAACTTAATAAACATTAGTAACAAGTTCTTAGAACATATTTTTGTTAGCTGGGTAAGGCCAGAAAGGCATCTTTGGTTTAAGCTATTTTTTTTTTCCAAAAGGGATAAATCTTGTCCACCTTTAATTATTAATAATAAATGAAAGAACTATTGTGGCAGAGTTTTAAAATGGTTATTATTTATGGGATCGCTAGACTGCGTTAAAGTCTGTGAACAATTTGGTGAAAAGGACAAAAAAGCACCAAATGTGGATTACTGTCAGTAAATAAACAGTTTTATCTGGCTTTTCTTTCCTACACCTTCACTTCTGTTGTCTGGTTGCAGTCAGAAGGAGATAGTGTGTCAGAGGAGATAAAATGTGACAGAGTGTGAGAGAGAAATGAGAAGAATGCTTTCAGAACAGAATGTGTGTTTTAAAGGAAGGGGTAAAAAGACACTAGGCATTACGTAAGGAAGAAAAGGCCAGATAGCATTGTGTCTGTCAGCTGTCATAATTAAATGATAGGGAAGGAATTTCCTATTTCCGCCTGGATTATACAGACAATGTGCTGCTCAAAATCAACAAAAAGCTGATTATATGAATATATGTTCAGAGTCATTCATGTGGTAGATTCCAGTTAGTGGGTGAACAGTTCATGCACATGCATGCCACCTATAAACCTAATTTAGGTAGGCCTACACTATGTACATTTTGTTTTGAAAAAAAATTATCAAATGAGCTAGTACATCACGAATCCATCTTCCAAAATAGTGTTTTTGTTTTAACCTGCATCACTACATTACGCCTATAATAAGGACTATTTTAGATTGAATGCGGAGTGGATCAGTACCTGTACTACCTGCGTGACTCGTCCTATACATAAACAGAGAGAAGTAGTTCCGGCTACACTGTTCTTCAGCAAGACGCATGCAGTTTTTGAGCGCCAAAAGTAGTGTACATTTAATTTTTGGGGAAAACAGAACCACTCATTCAAGCATTTATGAGTTAATTGTCCGTTCATTTTGCGAATCAGGCAGTTTGACATATGACATGACATATTGAGGGAGAATATTTCTCATTTATGTCAACGGCAAACTCCATCGTTAAACCAATATTTATCAATAAAAAGGTTAATGAAGCTCGTATCACATAAGTTTAGCGACACCCGAATTTGACGTTATTGACACGGATCTGTCAAGTGTCCAGAACTATGGTCCAGAGCAGTGCACTACTTTAATGAAGAATGAATTTGAGAACTGAAGATAAGATTGTTTTGTTGACAGTAAATACATTTTCTGTCCATCATATTCATATGCCTTCCATTGTTGGGGTTTAGCTCGCGAAACTACTACATTTTTCATCTAGGCCTACTGAAATGTGGCTTGAGTTGTGTGGCTTTTACAAGAACAAGTTTTTTTTCCAACAAGCGATTTCGTCAGTTTTCGTGTGACGCAACGCTACATGGCGGTTTATTTGTTTACACAGCTTTACAGCGAAACTGGCTCCTATATATGTTTTTGAAAAGGCTGACTCATGCTAGCAATTGTGAAAAATACTTTGTTTAAAATCTTTATATTGACTGACTTTCTAGTAATGCAATACATGACAACAGTCTCTGGTCTCGTTGTGGTTTACATTTCGGACAGTTTAGCATTATGTGATTAATTTACAACAAAAGAAAAGAAAACAATGCATTTATCTCCAAAATCACACTGATGTAAGGTAGGAAGGCCTCAAGGCACATCCGAATCCAATTTTAGCTTAAGTTCCTGTTTCCTGATACCTTCATCTGATCGATTTTTGAAGGCAGCATAGATGTATACTTTGCTGCCTTTGATATCCCACAATCCTGTACGTTCCATTCGGTGACAGTTGAGCTAGAAAAAGAAAGATGGCGTCTGAAAGTTGTGTGTAAATGTAAGTTTTGACCAACGTTTTCCAATTCTGATTCCATTTCTAGCAAGAAATTACTACTGAATATTTGTTTAGTTCTCACCAAAGCCCGCTCTATTTTGCTGTAGATTATTAAACTGTTACGCTGCTTTAGAAGTCTTTCCGAAATCAGTTTTAAGGCACCTATAAGCCAGCTGCCTAAGTTTTCGGATGCAGCCCTGATGCACCCTTCAAATAAGCCAAATGAAGGACATGAAAGGAATGCTGCCTTCCAAGGATTCTTCAAATTGAAGCCCTGGCCCAAATAATACTCTTCATATGCACTTTCGGCCTTGTGGACTTACAATGGCTGCTCCGTGACTGTAGGGTGTCCCATTTGTCATTTTAGGTTTCAGAAGGGTGCTCGCAGGCGCTCCCTTTGCATTCGATATGCGCCCTCGACGCACACTTTTGCAGAACCCGCACTGGTGCGAGCTCCACTTCTACCCAACAGTCAAAGCGGTGTTATGTCACGAAAGTGCAGACTCGTATGAAGAAAATGAGCAGTGTTTAGGGTGCCATTTGGGACAGGCCCTAAGACAGCCTTTAACAGACCTTTATGACATGGCAGCCTTGGAAGCAGCCTTCGAAAAGCACTGATCATTTAAAATACATTTACTACGTGACATTTTGAGTTTTTGTATTTCGATAAATTCTGTAATTCACAGTTTTCACCTCAGCCTAAGTTATATACTTTTGTGTGTATTTTAGTTTTTTATTTAGTATATTGCATCCCCAACACTGATGGCTTCAACAGATTTGGAATATAATGCACAAGTTGACAAATAACTAGTCATACATTTCTTTTTGAAGCTTGACAGTCTGTATGGAAAAGAGGAGTGTGTACATTCTCCAAAAATAACAGCAGAGGGGTTTGGAACAACATGTGGGTGATTAAACAATTATATTTTTCTGATGAACTTACAATAACTTGATTTGATGAAATAACTTGTAACCATTTGGCTGGAACTATCTAGATCAGTGGTTCTCAGCCAAGGGGCCAGGGGTCCATTAGAGAGACTCAGGAAACTTCAAAGGGGGCCTCAAGATGACTTAAAATTATTTAAATTAGATAAGACTATAACATAATATTTAAAATAAGCTAAAACAACTAATTATCAAGATATTTCTTATTTTAATTCATCCTCTCAATGATTCTTTCCTTCTGAAGAAGCATTCCTACAGTCTATTTTATCGGTTAAAAACTCTGAGTAAATATATATATATAATTTTTTATATCCTTAATACTCATCCAGTAAATCACAATGACTCGCAATGTTAAAAAGCGTGGGATCCCTGAAGGCTATAAAGGAAATAAAACTTTCATTACTTTAATTGTAATTATTTTAGTTAAATGTTTTATTTACAGTAACTAGGAGTGTCCATTGATTAAACTAAGTTTTGAGAGCAAAACTAGGACTTGGGGACCTTCAAATACTGTTACGGACAAGTTGGAGTTTTGGAGTCAAAAAAGGTTGAGAACCACTGCTCTAGATCTTGTGCCAGTTTAGAGGGATCAGATAGGCGGAAACTGATCTTTGGTAAGTATTGGAAGTAGTTACACTGACTGACGCATTCCTTTGATAATTACCTCAATACAGTTTTGTTGGGTAGGGATATGCCACTGTATGAAGTCCCTCTATTGGGTACTTGACATCCTGAGCCTCTGGCTACAGAGCTGTGTCAGACTCAGAAAACGGGTGATAAGGGCTTCCCTCCACTTCCGAATGAGCTGTTTGTTTTTGCCCGTGAGCGCAGAAGCTCTTCAGCAGGCACCCTGCTGCACACCCTACAGATGATAAGATGCTCCAGAAGTCAGTGGAAATACAAACAATATATTCACATGCACGGAATAAGTAGTATGTGTGTGTGTTAGTGTTAGAAAAAGAGTTAAAGTCGTCTGTCCACAGTTTGAACACTTTATTTATTTCAAATAAGGAAATATTTCATTTTCAAGTACTGCAAAGTCATTTCATCGTAACTGATGCTTGTCAAATGCTTTCAAACCTGTCTGATAACAGCATTGTAATGGCAAAAAGTGGTTGCTTTCAGTCTATCCTGCAGCCTCTCACACCTCATTTCATTTCAATTTCCGCCACCACAGATATTTATCCTCTCTTGTTCAAAGATTGGAGGCACTCTTCAGACGTTTGTCAAAAAGGAATGGTCAATGAACTTAGGTCCCAACACTCATAGGAAATCATAGGAAAAACAAATAAACACTAGGCCCAAAATCTGGCCTGGCTCATCCACCCAAACAAAGGAAGGGGCTTCTGCACGTATCAGAGCAATGTTTACAAAATCCTCATTAAGGAAAAGAAAGCAGATAACGGTGCACACACACACACACACACACACACACTGGGACACTATGAACACTAGAATTGCAGAGCTTCCTAGTTTGTAGATAAGGGACAGAGAGAGAAAGTAGGCAGAGCAAGAGTCCGAGAGAGAGAGAGAGAGAGAGAGAGAGAGAGAGAAAGAGGAAAAAACATTTGAAAAGAGATGCCACAGAGGGACATCTCTTTCACGTAGTGAAACCACCCTCAAGCCCAAACTTTTCAGACATCAAAAGGTGAGAAGAAGAATAAATGCTCAGAGTTCAGCAATAGAGGCACTGTAATGCAGTGATCAGTGTGTGGCTACGTATAAAAACCAAAACAGCACAGGACGGCTCTACTTTCCTACATTCTGCACTGCAGCGATAATTGACCTTCTATCCAGAAGCAAGAGTTGAGCACTTCAAATTAAGGGTATTTGTCTCTGGATCTATAGATCCAGATTTCACTCTTGTGAAACTCTGCACCTATTGCTGATACACACCTCATTTGCCTCGCATCATATCTGGCAGCAGGAATTACTTCTGGATTATGTGTTCATCCACCAAATCAGTTTCATTGGCTGTTTTTCTGCTTTTCTGGGGGCCTTTTTGTGCACAAAGTAACCCTATCGGCTCTCCGGAGAGGCACCGGATCGCTCCAGGGTTGGATGACGGACATGGAGGGGTTCTGGATCCTTCACTCCTGGAACAGGACAGTGAGGTGGACATGCAAAGCTTGCTGGAAACCCTGAAGGGACAGTTTCTACGCACCTTCAACCTGACACGTCCTGGCCCTCCTGTGCAACCAGGGGCCACTCGCGTAGAGCCCCCTGAGTACATGCTGGAGCTCTACAACCGCTTCGCCAATGACCGGACAGCAATGCCTTCTGCAAACATAGTACGCAGCTTTAAAAATGAAGGTAAATGTGCATTTACTTTTCCATCAAGGGCTGTTTTTATTTTGTATTTTTTGTTCATTTTTGTAAAAGCCGGTGATGGCAGTAAAATAATTTTCTACTGTGGGTACAAAGATACAATAATGATGGCTAAATATTTACATATTATATTATAACAAAAGTAATTGAATAATTCTAGTAAGTCACAATTCTGGTAAAGGGAAATATTTTTGCAGAAAATGTAATAATTTTTTTTTTTTGGCTGTGCACTATTTAAAATAAATGCACATTGATTCAATTGATTCACACTTATGCTGAATCATGACTAAATATTAGAGAAATATTGTGTTTTTGTTGTGCGCCATTTTATTTGAAAGTTTTTTAATGTACATGTTGTTTACAAATGCATGCAAGAAGTGAAAGTTAGACCACAATTTCATCCAGTTACTTTCATATTAGCTGGACAGCCTGTCCCAAATGCACACATACATACATATAATATTTATAATCTATAAATATAATATAAAATATAACATATATAATGTTATACATTTATTTAATGAAAACGTGAGAATTTGAATCCCTAATTTTAGTGCTGTTCTTTTCAGACTCCTCCCCCTGCAGCATGGGACCTGGTGGAGTGAGACTACACCCACTTCTCTTCAATGTGTCAATTCCACACCATGAGAGAGTCACCACAGCTGAGCTTCGACTGTACACTTTGGTCCAGACTGACCGCAACAAATATGCTGGTGTTGACAGAAAAGTGACCATATATGAGGTCAAACAGCTTGAAACGAACAGCAGTCAGCAAATAAGAGGCGACAATATTGAGGAAGGAAATCATACCAGGCAAGAGGGAGAAACAGAATTAGTGGAGTTGGCGTCTCGGCAGGTTTATGGTACAGATAACAGGTGGGAATCCTTTGACATGACCGCTGCGGTGCACCTTTGGCGGAAATCAGACTATGGCACCACCCACAGGCTGGAGGTTCACATAGCCAGTTTAAATTCTCAGAGTGTGGTGGCATCTGAAGGTGGGGAAGAAGGCAATGCCATAGGAGGGGACATGGACATTGACACAAGCCCTGAGGACAAACACAAACCCTTAATGATCGTGTTCTCTGATGACCAGAGCGGAGACCACCGTGGAGACAAACGAGAGCTCAATGAGCTGATCCAGCATGAGACCGCTGGGCCAAGCATTCAAGACAACTTTGAGCAGGAGTTGACCGGCCTTTGGGATGACCTGGGAATTATGGGACAAAAAAATGGGAATGAGGAAGAGGAGCAGAGCGAGGAAGCTCTTCTACAGATGCGCTCCAACCTCATCTATGACACAGCATCTAGAATTCGACGCAATGCCAAAGGCAACCAGTGTAAAAAGAGCTCTCTCTACGTGGACTTCAAAGACATTAAGTGGGACAGCTGGATCCTGGCACCCACCGGTTATGAAGCCTTCGAGTGTACAGGGATATGCACGTACCCTTTGACCAAACATGTGACACCTACAAAACATGCCATTGTACAAACTTTGGTCAGTCTGAAAAGTCCAGAAAAAGTGTCCAGGGCTTGTTGCGTACCCACTGAACTAGAACCTATCTCTTTACTCTACCTAGATGATGCAGGTGTGGTGACATATCAGTATAAATTTGAAGGTATGGTGGTAGCAAAGTGTGGATGCAGATAGTATTTAATGGCTGTGGGGAAGTGGGGTGAAGCTGGGCCAAAAGCTTAGAGATTGGATTGAAAGGAGACTTAAAGACATTCACTGTCTATGGCCTTAATACCAAGTATCTTCCAAATGGCAGTGGATGAGCTCTTACTCCCAACCTTAGCAGCGTTAGCAGGAGTCATGAAATCAGTTGTGGAATCAGCCAGTTCTGAAGTCATGTGGCAAGGGGCCACAATGCAAGACTTAGTGGGAACGGTGACCATTTCATCCCCACTGAATAAGGATTGGGTGGAACATAAGACAATAATTGAACCACTGACACGCCTCAAGATCAGCCGTGATAAATGAGATGTTCTTATCAGTAAAGACTGAAGTTTAAGTCAGAGATTATATCAACTCCAACTCGTTACATACTTGGCCATATCGTTTGCGTCAGCAGAGTCCTCGCTAAGTGGGTGTTTCGTAGGGATGGCAGTGAACTCAAGCACCACAGGGTCAGTCCGGTGACCCAACCAGAGACAAGAAGCCTGTGAAACGGTCTGTTTCCAGTTTCCACTAAGCTCAGTATCGTATCTGTCATGACAACGCAGAGTCAATACACAGTTTCCTGCCTAACAGAATGCATTTGATATGAACTGTCCAAGTTGAAGTGAAATTGTTATCAGAAGAGTCGTAGACGAGGGAAGGGGTAAAACAGACCAGAACGGACCAGTCTGGACTTCCGAATGTGTCTCAGAACAACTCCTAATCTGGATATTCACAGTTAGCAGTCAGGATAGCAAAAACACAATCGGGACCATGGCTTCTCATTGTGTGTAAGCACAAATTTGTCCGTTAAATCTGCATACAAATGTTTTCCTCAAAAAAATCATGATTTACCAATAACTTTTGTACTAAAATAAATTTTATATTTACAACTGAAACCACATATGCAAAAATCACATTCTGAGTGGTTTATTTGTATAGCACTTTTCACAATACACTTTACAGTGCTTGTTTTTAATGTTACAATTTATGAAATTATGATGTGTACATTCAGAGATGAGTGTGTCAAAGTAATGTCCATTAGAGTACCCCAATATCATTAACATTAAAACGGGGTTAAATTAAATCCATGTGCATACACATCTGGTGAATTAGGCAGAAATATTTTGGGAGAAGTTCTCCTGTGCGTACAAATACAAAATAATCCACATAAAATAATTCAGTTATTAGTGAGTGAGACACATTATTTCAATGCAAAAACTAAGCATTAAACAGACAATCATACAAGAGAGACATCAAAAAAGGACCTTCTGAAATGTCTCAAACCATCTAGAATTAAGCTAATTTCCTTGGGCCACTAAATCCTGACCTTTTCCTTTCTTCAGTACCATTTTTCTATTGAAATCTTGTCTGCATTTCACCATGGAATTACCTCACAGATCAGCATGTCACTGCTGAGATATGAGAATGACAAGGTTGACAAAGGATGCACAGGTTGTACAGCTTGGTCCATCCACTTTGTTCCATTATCATCACCTCCTCCTGTTCCTCCTTGTCCTCCTCCTGTTGTGCAAGCTGCGCTCCCACCCCTACCCAGGTGAAAAAGACATACTATTAAATGTATTAAAAATGCATTATAGTATATTTGTATTGTACTAAAAACATACTCAAGTACATTTTAATGCATTTAATAGTACGTATTTTTCACCTGGATAAGCATGGCCATGATAAGAAGGTGTCAGGACTGAAAAACGCATGTGAGGACCAAAGACAATTCCAAGCTGCACGGAGGGTGGGAGACAGCTGTTAGGATTTCTGGGAATGAGAGGACAGTTGGTTTTTATATCATATCAACTTTTTGACCCCAATCTACCCTAAAGCGAAGACACATCATTTACTCCCCATCACTCTCCTTTGTCTTCTGTCATCCTTCTGCTTTTGGACCCTTATCACCGTTAGGACAGGATGATAAATGGAAACTGTTTCACAAGGTCATGCCACCCACAGATATCCAGAAGACTTTTCAGACTGATAATATTGGCCAGGATTATTCCCATGCCTGACGTATACTTTGCATTATTAACTTTTTGTTGAAATACATGTTGTGTTCTGCTGCTTTGATTTATTATGAAGCTTATTTATTTATTAATTTATTTGTTTTTCTTCTTATTATTATTTGGTGACTTTGTATAGCAGTATTGTACATGACTGCATACACTATACAGAGAAATGATGTTGTTGTGTAAAGAATATGGGTATACAAGCATATAAATTAATTTAAAATCAAATTATTAATTTGTGATAATTTATCCTTTTCTCATCTAGTATGTGTTAAAATATTTAACGATGTTGTACATGCTTTAATCAATCACTTTTCAAGCACTGACGTCTTGTTAGGATTTGTATATATTTTTAAATAGTTTGTTGATCCTCTTGTCCCATGCACCCAGACACTCCATAACTTCTTAACAAGATATATTTAGCTACAATCAGTCCAGAGCTCGCTGTTTAGACATTGGGTGTGGGAGCGATTCATAAATGTAACTTTCCATTGAAGACCAGCAGCTCAAAGGCCCATAGTTTACATATGTCAAACAAATCCACATTAATGGGAAGCTGACTGGAAACCAATGACCACAGTCTCATTTGCTCTGCGGCTTGAGACTGTGCAGATATATTTGTTATTTTTTGGGGGGTATTTAGGGGTGGGGGGCTTAAGAAGTGTTTAGCTTTGTTCACAATGTATTTAAGATGTGAAATTGGTAATTGCCAGTTGCCATTGTAAAACAATGTATTTTGCCATGTACAAACGCACAGAACATGTAAATAAAATGATATTTTGAAGAAATTTCCTGTGTGAATATATATTTAAACATTTTCAAAGTGTTTTTGTTTTTAATCAAATTTGTGGTAATTGGTAAAACAGTCTCACAGTCTCTGTGTCTCATTTATCTTGCCACAAAAGCAATAACAAGAAAAGTTAAACCAGGATGGGAAACTATGTAGACCCTCCAGTGTGTTTACTGAGCATGAATGATGACCGCTCAGGACCTCCTGACCAATTACACACAGCCTTTGAGCTTTGTCCCATTAATGAGCTATTTACAAATTACTGAAGTATTTGTGTCTGGATATTGTCATCTAATTCCGGGTATTCATTTGTTGTGTTGACAGAGGAAGTTATTACCATGTGCTTAAGATAACAGACATGCTAATGTTAATAAAAACAACAACAACAACAAATTTAATTGTATTAATTGTATGAAAATCTTTTAATGAATTGTATTGTTTCATGTCATTAGTAATGTCAGAATTATGATATATAAAATGTATAAAAGAATATAAAGATGGCATAAAAACACAAATTCAGGTATAAAAGGGTGATCAAAGAGATTATCTATAGGATTACTAGCTATGTTTTTTGATCTATCTTTTTAAAGCTTATTGGTTGCATCAAAAGCAATCTAATTTTGATTGCTTATTGTAAACAAGCAATTTCACTCTCCACTTGGGTAAGAGTCAGACCAAAACATTTGTACAAGTAATCAGGTATCACAATATTATCACAGCTCTTTGATATTTAAAAAATATTTGCACGTTTATCTTTTGATAAGAACAATAATAAAATCGTATGTGAAGGTGCATGCATATTTTACTACAGTCTTCACTTAAAGGTTAAGTTTAATCTGTATGACTAAATTTCTTCTGCGGAACACAAAATAAATTATTTTGAAGAACACTGGTAATCAAACTCTGCGACCCTACAGAGGTTAAGATGTTTGAAGATGGATGGTAACCAAACAAATTTGGCTATCATTGACTTCCACTGTATGGACAAAAAACAAATTTCTAACATTTCTCAAAATATCTTTTTTTTTTACATTTTCACAGAAGAAAGAAAGTCATGCAGTTTTGGAATGAATTTTCATGGTTGACAGAATTTTCATTTTTAGGTGAACATCTCAGTTACTTTTGTAACCTTCGTTCCATGAGGGAAGGAATGAGACATGGTGTCAATGACTGACACTGTAGCACCAATGAGAATTGATGAGTGGAATTTGCATGCGCCACTCCCCCAGACATACGGGTATAAAAGGAGATGGCGTGCATCCACTCATTCAGGTTGGTGCTGAGGAGCCGAGAGTGTGTCTAAGCCATCCAGCGTGTAGTCCAGCATTGTGGCAGGAGGGACATCGGGGAACAGAGGTTACAACAGTAACCGAGACGGTTACTGTCAGTTACTTTGACGTGGTGTCGATGACTGACACTAGGAGTCCCTATGGAAAATGCCACACACGATGAACTGAGTTACGAGGTTCTGGCGATGCAGATGTTCGGCAAGCCGCTGTGTGCCGGGTAACAAGTGCACTCATGACATCCTACCCAGTTGTAAGTCGCTTTGGATAAGAGCGTCTGCTAAATGAATAAATGTAAATGTAAAGTAAATAAATGAAGCCAGTGCTGAAGCTGTCTCATATGGATCAACCCGAGCAGTGTTACAGCTGCTGAGGATGCCCCTAGAGCCTCTGAAATTGTTTCAGTGGGACCACTGTTTTTCCACTGAATGACTTCAGGCAATTCAGCACCAACTGGGCGTGCTTGTTTGTGAGATGTGCTGTCAGTGACTTAGTCCAATTTAACCCCAAGAAAAGAGATGCTCTGTACTGTCGAGAGTTTGCTCTATTCTCAGTTGACCTGAAGCCCCAATCATTCCAATACTGATATGCCTGACCCTCGAAGGCAAACTGAAGAAATGGTCTGTGTTAAGGCAAGATCGATTTATAAAACTGTGCATGTCAGAATGCGCTTTTGCGTCAAAATCTTGAACGGGAGCCTGTGCAGGGCCTGATTCAGAACTCGCAGATCTAGGATTGGTCGTAACCCACCTCCTTTCTTCTGTACGATGAAGTAAGGGCTGTGGATACTCTTCTTCATCATGGCTGGAGGGACATGTTCTGTTGCATCTTTCACCAATAGGACCACAATTTCAAAGAGAACGCCATTGAACCTGGGCAATTGCCTGGCGAATTGAATCATGTAGCTGAGTCTGACTGTCCTGATATGCCAGTGCAACAGGTTGGGAAGCACTAGCCAGGTTTCCAAACTCCACATGAGTGGCACCAAAGGAGCAATCATATTTTACAAGACGTATTTGAAGGAGCAGGGCGTTGGCCGCCATGTTGGGAAGCTGTGCGTCCCAACCCCGTTGCTGTGGGTGTACTGGAACCTCACTCCATGAACCCCGATTAATGACGGGTGAAGAAGCTTTGCATCCTCTGAATATGCCACGCTGACCTGTGTGGGGTTTTGTGTGTGCTGCGGCCGGATGAAAAGGAGTGGGGCTCAGGTCAATCATGTCCAGGTTGCAGACTGTGTGACCCAGGGAATGCGCCTGCAGGCGAATTCTCTGGGCAACGAGCAGACGAGCAGACGACCAGCGTGACCTCGGTGGCCTGGTGGCATTGCAGAGTGGATTACAGAGTGCAGTTCCTGCATTAATGCCAGCTCAGATCTACACTCGTCTATAAGTGAACTTACAGGCCCTGGACGATTCCGCCAGGTGGCCACATTTTGCGGGCATAAATGCATCGTAATTGCATGCTCCACATGGGGACCCTCCTTGTCCCCCCTGGCCACCCCATTGTTGAGGGTAGTGAGGGCGGAAGAGCTTGAGCCTTGTGCATTGATTGGCCATTGTGCCTGGCTGAGGTGACTCCTTCTCTAACCAGAAAAAAAACAATGATAATGG
The DNA here is from genome assembly GCA_039654625.1 of Rhinogobio ventralis. Classification (NCBI taxonomy): domain Eukaryota; kingdom Metazoa; phylum Chordata; class Actinopteri; order Cypriniformes; family Gobionidae; genus Rhinogobio; species Rhinogobio ventralis. The sequence goes on from CM077194.1 coordinate 13,887,053, forward strand.
TCACACAGTGTGCACATGAGCCATCCACGAAAGCTTTCCTAGCGTGGTTACGGCCCAAACATGCAAGGCAGAGATCGTGGCCCTCCGAGGATGATAGATATCGACCCCAACCAGAAACACACAGGCGGAAAGGCATCTTTGAAAAGACACTCTCCGTCTGTGCTTTGCTCTTTTTTTTAAAGAGGAAACTGCTCTTTTACGCTGAAGCGCCCAGGGAAACTCTCTGCACTTATCCGTGCCTGCTGTGGGAGACACTGCTGTGATTCACTGTATATCCAGCAACCAGCTTCTTCTCTTTCTTTTTGAAGTGAATGGCTAAAAAATGAACATACAATGCTCGGCTCAGAAGAACAAATCTGAATGAGTGGATGCATGCCATCTCTTTTTATACTTGAATGCCCGGGGGGAATGGCGCATGCTAATTCCACTCGCCAGTTCTCATTTACGTTTTCTAAAATAACAGAGATGTTTGATTCTCCCAAGTGTGACCCCAAGTGTTAGTTCTCAACACCACGTTAAAGTGACTGACAGATAGGCAACTATCCATTTAACTGCTGCTAATATCACATTGATCAAATGAGCCAGAGTGGCAGCAAGCAACAAAGATTTGGAGCCACCTTGTGGCCATCAACCCACAATCTTAAAACAATTCAATTGTAGTCACTCCTACAAATTTAGTCATAATTTACTCATGCTCATGTTATTCTAAAACTGTATGACTGTCTTCTGTGCAACACAAAAGGTGAATTTTCTTTCTGTAATGCAAGTGAATTAGGACTGGAACTGTCAAGATCTAAAAAAATACCATAAAAGAATTATAAAAGTAGTCAATATGACTTGTGTGCTATATTCCAAGTTTTCTGGTGTCACGTGATAGCTTTATGTGTGAAACAGACTGCAATTGTAGTTATTTGTTACTAGCTTGTGTGCAAAGATTCCTTAAAAATTAGCAGTCATCATACTGTATTTTTGTCTGTTGCTCAGTCCTTGCCTTAAAAGAAGTAATGCATTATCTGTATCAAGACTCTTCCACTGATGTCCTCTCTCTGTCTGAAGGAGAAATTTGTCTTTTAGGGCTACAGTAGTTTAGTGTGCTTCCTGTGTTTTTGTAGTACCGGATTTATTATTATCTAATGAGAAGTTCAAACTTCTGTTAATCTGTTTTTTGCTTAATCTCTTACTTTCCTCTCTTTATTCCCTCTCCTCCCTCTCATAAACGTTATCTCCATATCTTGGATCTGAGATTCAGTCTTCAGGTAGAGATCATTGCTGTAGAATATCTCTGTGTTTCCTTCCACCATCTTCTCAATCCTCTCCAGCAGCTGTGAGACCTGGGAGTCATAGCCATTCTGATTAATGTTGAGACAGTGAAACCTGTTCCCACATTTCTTTACAAGCTTCTGAATGTCTTGATGCCCTGATTGGAAAAAATCTTTGATGTTCAGGCAGGATGATCTTGAGGTTCCTCTCCATCTTCATCCTCTCTCCTTCATACATCTGCCTCATCTTCTCCATCTCATGTCTGTGTCGCTCTTCTCTTCTCCCCCTTTCTCCTTTCTACTGTTAGTTGAAATGTGTGTTTTGGAGTTTGCAATGCAGTGTTAAATGTCATGATATGTTGTAGCCTTTAGAGGGCTCTAGTGTAAGTATAAAGCCATTTTAACAGACTGTGTCAAACCGAAAGTGTCAAATTAGCGGTAAGTAGATTAAAACACTACAAAATGTCTTCACACGCACACACACACGCACGGTTATGCTTCTATTGTAGCCTACGATACTTGTTAATGTGTTTGTAATCCGACACTCCACAAAACTCGAATGAAATGTTAAAGGTAATTATTAACAGAATTTAATACGTTTTCACTTTAAGGTAAGAAGACTTGGAACCAAAACATCCATTTAAAATCCATGGGATGACCATATTAAATCAATTTTTTTCTGAAAGCTGAATTCGTATCTGGAGTGGCTGTAATATTATTATTTTTTTATCTTAGTGGTCCAAAGTTTCCAGTAAACATATAGTATTAATATGTAGCCTATTGTGTAATGAAGTGTGATTAAAAACTGTACAAAGACATATAAATACTCGCAGTACCGTTTAGTCAATAGGATTAGCCTACCACCGCTGGGGACTTTTATTCTGAACTGCTCTGTGGAGATATTTTGTAGTGTTCAACTGTGCTTTATTTACGTACTTTGTGTTTTCACACAGTTTGACATTCGTTGCTTATTATGGAGGAAGAAGAATCCATTCCGTCAAAGCAGAGTGTTTATCTGGAAAAAGAAGAAGGGAGTGCTGCCTTTAAAATGGAATTTTATGATGAGAGAAAAGAAGAGAGTGATGTTCATCTTCCGTTGCAGAGAGCAGCGTCTCCAGTTCTAAGCTATGTGTCTGCGAAGAGTGACAGATCCATGGCTGAGCCTCCTAAATTCAGTGATAAAGCAGAACACTTTAAACCCATGTAAGTCCATCTGAATATGCGTATATTTATATATAAATATATAAAGTTATCATGGCCTGGTTTCACAGACAGGCCATTTAGTCTTTATAAATGTGCCCTAGAAAAAAACTTTACTGATGTTTACATACAGACAAAACAATGGCAGTGACATATTTTAAGATATGTTAGTGCAAGTTGCTTTTAGATAAAACAGCTCAAACATGCATTTTAGTCTGGGATTAGACAGGTGCTGTATCCACTGTTATTTCATAATAAATATTTAAAAATATAAGTAAATCTGGAATTTCTTGATGACGAATACTATGTGTAATAATATTAATTATAACTATGTGAATAATACGATGTGTAATATTAATGATATCAATAATAATAACATCCATAGTTTCCATTTTATATACACTATATTGGGAGTATTGGGACACTCCTCCAAATCATTGAATTCAGGTGTTCCAATCACTTCCATGGCCGCAGGTGTATAAAATCAAGCACCTAGGCGTGCAGACTGCTTCTACAAACATTTGTGAAAGAATGGGTCGCTCTCAGGAGTTCAGTGAATTCATGCGTGGTACTGTGATAGGTTGCCACCTGTGCAATAAGTCCATTTGTGAAATGTCCTCACTACTAAATATTCCACAGTCAACTGTTAATGGTATTATAACAAAGTGGAAGCAATTGGAAACTCTCACCAACTCACCAACTGGAAACAACTCTAAATGGTAGGCCATGTAAAATCACAGAGCGGGGTCAGCGCATGCTTAGGAATCCTCCAATAGCTACAGACCTCTAAACCTGGTGTGGCCTTCAGATTAGCTCAAGAGCAGTGTGTAGAGAGCTTCATGGAATGGGTTTCCATGGGCGAGCAGCTGCATCCAAGCCTTACATCACCAAGTGCAATGCAAAGCGTCGGATGCAGTGGTGTAAAGCACGCCACCACTGGACTCTAGAGCAGTGGAGACGTGTTTTCTGGAGTGACGAATCACACTTCTCTGTCTGGCAATCCGATGGACGAGTCTGGGTTTGGCGGTTGCCAGGAGAACGGTACTTGCCTGACTGCATTGTGCCAAGTGTAAAGTTTGGTGGAGGGGGATTATGGTATGGTGTTGTTTTTCAGGGATTGGGTTTAATTCCAGTGAAAGGAACTCTTAATGCTTCAGCATGCCAAGAGATTTTGGACAATTTTATGCACCCAACTTTGTGGGAACAGTTTGGGTATGGCCCCTACCTGTTCCAACATGATTGCGCACCAGTGCACAAAGCAAGGTCTATAAAGACATGGATGAGCAAGTTTAGTGTGGAGGAACATGGCTGGCCAACTCCATATTAAACCCTACGGATTAAGAATGGGATGTCATTAAAGTTAAGGCAGACGTCCCAAAATTTTTGGCAATATGGTGTATATAAACATGATTTACCTTACCTTACCTTACATGTATACAGTCTTTTTAATTAATTTTAGTATTTTCAGTCTTTCAGAGAAAAAGGAGCATTGTGCTGTTCACTACCAGTTTCAGGGAGCAGCATCTTATCTACCTAGCAATGTGTCTTTAAAGAGTGACAGATCCATGGCTGAACCTCCTAAATTCAGTGATAAAGTAGGATACTTGCAGGCCAGGTGAGTACATACATTCCTAATGAATATACACATATTTTTGTGACACACTTATTCTTTATTCTTCATGATTTCCATTAGTGATGCACCGATCATGATTTTTCATGGCCGAATTGGAGCAAATTGCCCGATTCCGATACTGGTTGACGCTTTTTTTTTCTTTAAGCACATTTATTTGTTGTTGATTTACTCTGTAACAGGCAAACTGGCCTTAAACAAAAATGTCTGTAGCCATTTTAATTTAGAAGCAAACACTACATTTTAATCACAATTCAAACATAGATGCTACATCTAGCATGAGCAGTTGTTTTTCATTTGAATTAGATTAGCATAATTTCAATATCTTTTGCTTTAAATCTTGCAATTATACAAAGTTAGTTTGCATTAAACAAAAAAACTGAATGAATATGTAAATTCACTCTCTGACAGTAGGTGGTGCATATTATGTCTTATAACAGACTTTGTAAAATTTCCACAAAAATGACATGTTGGGGCATTATTGCAATGCAGTATGTGTGCAAGTCCGGAATCGAGATTGGCCAAAAAAGGTCGCCCAGTGCATCTCTGGGTTCCATTACTAAGTCATGTAGATGATACAAATTACATTAGTGATCTTTAACTTCAAATGCTACATGTTAGGTTTAAACCACTCCGTTGATAGATACCGTCCTGCAGTGTGACATGCATCTAAAACTACTTTAAACAGCATTTTGTAAGGTATATATTAAGCTTAAATGATGCCTATATATTTGAACTAATTTCAGTATTTTTAGTCTTTCAGAGAAAGTGGAGGACTGTGCTGTTCACAACCAGTTCCAGAAAGAAGCATCTCCAAGTTATGTGTCTTTAAAGAGTGACAGATCCATGGCTGAGCCTCCTAAATTCAGTGATAAAGCAGAACACCTCAAACACAGGTGCTTTTACACGTTCATTAATGCTCATATAATTATCTTCAGGAATGGAATCATGTAACAAAGTGAAAATAGTATCAAATATACATTTTACTGGAGATTTGACAGGAAAAGCGCTAAATCCCATTTGGTTTATTAATTAACATCCTTTATTTTATTTCAATACAGATTTCTAAAACTAATAGAGAGGCCGGCTATAATTTTGTACATTTTGTCTAATTCCAAATGTTTTTAAGTATATGTGAATGTAAGCACTGTAGAAGAGAGTATGCAGTTTATTTATATACATTGCTTATAACATGGTATTATTCTGCTATATTGTGCATTGCTGTTTCTTCCATTCATAAGTAATATTAGTGCACTGTCTTTGGATATCTAAAGTCTTTGTTTATAATCACTTTACATTTAATAGCTAAATTGAGTTATATCGAAGATAAATATAGATCAATATAGCCCATATCAGGGGTCGGCAAGAAAGTTTGGCATCGGGCCAAAAAAAAAAAAAGAACATAGTCAAGGGATAATTTAAGAAATTAATTGATGAAAAATGCAACTAGAATTGCCTGTGACATACTGTTACAGTGTCTTTTGTAACTGGTAGTGAGCTGTTACTCTGTTAAAAAAATTTGATAAATTAATAAAGCAGTAGTGACGCATAACCTAAGTATCTTTCACCAACTTGCAACACAGACCGCCTTGCTAAAACGCATATGTGGGAGATGCAGAATGGATGAAAATAACTCAAAAAATAAAAGAGGACTTGAATAAGCCCATTAATGGCATGTTTGCTCTTAACAAACTATGTTTTATTTCCTCTTTCCATATTGTGAATAATAAATGTGTATTTTAATTTGCTTGTTACACAATGGAGCCTAACTTATTGTAATAATTATTTGACGTGGCCTACTTTTACACTCAGAATTATTCCTTGGCATCCTGATGTACTAAACTGCATTTTTTTTTTTTATTATTGTTTGCGTGCTGGTACGCAATTATGTCGTGTGCAGAGTGATGTTAACATTTAAGCTAGCCGGTGAGAGAAAATGGCATTATTAAATAGTCTAAAGAGGAAAGTTGACAGCGAAAATAGGGCATACAAAGAAAAATGGAAAGTCAACTATGCATTCATCCTAACTGGTTTTGTGAATGCAAAGCCGGTGTGTCTTCTGCAATGAATATATATCAGACAGCACCACGAGACAAATCATGGCACTTTTTTTGCTGGTTGTCTTGTCACTATTTTTGATAAAAAAGGAAGCTGAATTTGATTTGTTATTGTTCACGTGTTGGTGCTGAGACCCCGCGTTATAAGCAAATGTTTCAATGGTTCACTGTTCGTTTCTTCATACCACACATTTCATGACGGCTATTTTTGAGGCGTGTCTAGCGATCCTTTCCACAGACTCTTTTGAATGTCTCTTGTTTTTTCCAAGTTAAAAGCTCTCAATTCATCCCAAAACAAAACATTGCTGCAAAAACATTCTCGTATTTAAAAAAAATCACTAAATACACATTGATTGTGAGTAACTGTTGTTTGTCTCTGATTTGCATTGCCCGCTCCAAGTGGTGCTCGCACTCTGGTCTTTCCGCATGGGAGTCGGACGCTCTAACAATGAGGCTAAAAGCTGCGACCTCTAGCGTCAGTCACTCGATCGTCTCTTATGTGTACAGCTCTCACTAGCTGACTTTCCGTTACACTATCATGACAGCTCTATTTCAGAACCAGCCGCTCTCAAAATAATCTGGCTTTAGGCACGGGCCAGATATTATTGCTGGCGGGCCAATTTTTGTATCTCTTTTGTCTTTGTTTCTGCAGTGGGAAAAAGAAACGGGTGGCTCAAGATCAGTCTATGTGCCTGCCTGGAGATTTTGACAGCTTTCAGTGCAGAAAAGGATCTGAAATTTGTTCTGATACACACCCACACATGAGAGTGTCCAGTCCTACTGAAGAGCAGCTGAACTCAGTAGATGGCATCCTACAGCGTATCAAAAATAGTCACAAAATCAGCATGAAGAACAAGTATGAGAGCTTGTGTGAAGGAATCAATATACAAGAGACCAAAACCCTCCTGAACAAGATTTACACACAGCTTTATATAATAGAGGGAGAGACTGAAGGGGTGAATGAAGAACATGAGGTTGTACAAATAGAGAAAGCCAAGACTGAACGCTTACAAGGTACTCCAATCAACTGCAATGACATTTTCCAGCCCATATCTGATCCAAGTTATGAGAGAAAATACAAAAAAGGAAACGTAAAAACTGTTCTTACCAAAGGCATCGCTGGAATTGGAAAAACAGTCTCTGTGCAAAAGTTTGTTCTAGATTGGGCTGAGGGCAAAGCTAATCAGGATATTGATTTTCTCTTTGTTCTTCCATTTCGGGAACTCAACTTGGTTAAAAATGACCAGTACAGCCTTCACAAACTTCTGCTTGACTTCCACCCAGAACTTCCTGGGTTTGATACAAAGATATATGATTTGTGTAAAGTCTTATTCATCTTTGATGGTCTGGATGAAAGTAGAATTACGCTGACATTTTTACACTGTGAGAAAGTTTTTGATGCATCTACAACATCATCAATGAGCAAGTTGATGTCAAATCTCATTAAAGGATATCTGCTGCCCTCTGCTCTCATCTGGATCACATCCAGACCAGCAGCAGCCAGTCAGATCCCCTCTCATTACATCAGCCGTGTGACAGAAGTACAGGGATTCAATGACCTTCAGAAAGAGGAATATTTCAAGAAGAGGATCAGCGATCAACATCAAGCCAGCACAATCATCTCACACATAAGAACATCAAGAAGCCTCCATATCATGTGTCACATACCGGTCTTCTGCTGGATCTCGGCCACTGTGCTTCAGAACATCCTGAAACAAGAGCACAGTGCAGAAATCCCCAAAACACTAACTGAAATGTACATATATTTTCTGATCATTCAGGCTGATATGAAGAGGCAGAAGTATGGTGAGAGAGATGAGAGAAACGGGAAAGATCCAGAGTTGCTACTGCACTCGGAAAGAGATGTGATTTTGAAACTTGCTGAACTGGCTTTCAAAGCTCTGATGAAAGGCGATGTCCTGTTTTATGATGAGGACCTGAAAGAGTGTGGCATAGATGTCAACGAGGCCTTGGTGTATTCTGGGATCTGCACTGAGATCTTTAAGGAGGAATCTGTGATCTATTCAAGGAAGGTCTACTGCTTTGTTCATCTGAGCTTTCAAGAGTTTTTTGCAGCGCTTTTTGTGTTTTCCAACTATTTAAACAAGAACAGTGATGTTCTGAAAATGTTCCAGAAGAAGAAAGGGAGAGGAAAGTTCAAACCACAGTCCAATGAAGTTTCACTTGATGTGTTTCTGAAGGGTGCAGTAGATGAAGCACTGAAAAGTGACAGTGGACATCTGGATCTTTTCCTTCGATTTCTTCATGGCATCTCATTGGAGTCAAATCAGAGACTTCTCCAAGGTCTGCTCACACACATGGAAGACAACCCTGAAAGCATGAAGAAAGTGATAAAAAACCTCAAACAAAGTCAAAAGCAGAATGTTAGGCCAGAAAGATGGATTAATCTCTCACACTGCTTGATTGAAATGAAGGATACTTCTATTCTTGAATACATTCAGGCTTTCCTTAAAGCTGAAGGAAAAGGAACAAAATATCTATCTTCTACCCACTGTTCAGCATTGGCTAACATGCTTCTAATGGCAGAGGATGTGCTGGAAGAGCTAAACCTCAAGAAATACAACACAAAGTCCAAAGAGGCTCAAAGGAGACTGGTGCCAGCTGTGAGGAACTGCCGAAAAGCATTGTGAGTTTTGATGAGATTGAGAAGATAAAAAACCCATAAACCAACATTGATTTGAAGAAGGCCTATATCAAGAATTATTGATCTCCAAAGAACTATACAGCCATGTGTTGTTATCTGTATCTGTAATAGTTATTGCATTATCTTCTTTCATTTCAGATTGGCAGGCAGTAATCTCACTGAACAATCGTGTGAAATTGTGGCATCGGCTCTACAGCTAGCAAACTCCCCTTTGAGAGAGTTGGACATGAGTAACAATGACCTGCAGGATTCAGGAGTGGAGTGGCTTGCTGCTGGATTGAAAAGTCCACACTGCAAACTGGAGTTACTGAGGTCAGTTACAGGTTGTTATCACTCACATATTCTGAAGTATTATCATCATTTGTAAAGATTGTGAAGCAAAAGGGCTGTAGGAAAGTATGCAGATCATGTTGGGAATGAAACAGAATTCTCTTGATTGTCCAATATAAATATGACTGGTTTTATGCATTTTTTAATGTTTTGTTCCCCACTAAATATACTTTAAAATTGTATTGTTGTATGTGGTGGTAAATTTATATAAAATGAATCAGCAAAATGTAAAAATATTAGAGATCATTTCAATTGATTTATTGTAATATTTAGCACAATAATATATTTGCAATATTTTTTCTTTATAGATTGAAATGCTGTGAACTCACCATACAGTCCTGTGAATCTGTGGCTTCAGCTCTGCTATCAGCAAATTCATGCCTGAGAGAGCTAGACCTCAGTAACAATGACCTGCAGGATTCAGGAGTGGAGTGGCTTGCTGCTGGATTGAAAAGTCCACACTGCAAACTGGAGATATTGAGGTCAGTTACATATCATTTTATATATTAGATTAGATACTGGGAAAGAATGGCACTGTTGTCTGTTAAGATAGAAAAGAAAACAAACTAAAAGTTTGTTTTATTAAATAAAAGTATTAAGTTAGTAGTATTAAATAAAAGTTACACAAAGTATTCCTGTTACTGTATTATTTTTGAAGCAGTGTAACTTGATGAAAGTGAAACTTGATGAGACTTTAAATAAATTTAAGGTAAATTAATATAAGCACACAAAATATTATCATATTGTTCACTTTATGATAGTATAAAATGTATGCCTTTAATCTGGAAACTGTGTAAACCTTGAATGGAAACATGAATAGACATTGGACTAAAACAATGACTATGTAAAAAATGATGCAAACACTGTTTGAAGAACTGAATGTTTTAGAAAGACGTAAGCATGTTTCCCAAGGCTGGTATTGGTGTAAGAAATCCTTTTATTTTGTAGTTTGGCTGGCTGTAAACTCACTGACCAGTCCTGTGAAACTCTGGCCTCTGTGCTTCAGTTAATGGACTGCTGCTTGACAGAGTTGAACCTCAGTAATAACAACCTGCAGGATTCAGGGCTTGAGTGGCTCTCTGCTGGACTGAATAGCTGCAAACTGGAAAAACTAAGGTTTGTGAAGCAGTGTCTGAGTGTGTGCTTTCTAATCCTGACATTATTAGACATGCATTAAAGCTTGATTTTGATCTTTGACCAGATTTTTTTTGTTTGATTTTGAATGGAATGGATTGTGTTGTTGTTAATATCATCAGGATGTTACATATTATTACCTCATATAAAACATAATAGAATGTAATTAATTGCTGTTTATTTTAGATTGACCAGCTGTAATCTCACTGGCCAGTCCTGTGAAAGGATTTCTTCAACTCTACAATCAGTAAACTGTCTTCTGAAGGAGCTGGACCTGAGTAACAATGATCTGCAGGATTTAGGGGTGGAGATATTCTCAGCTGGACTGAAGAGTTCACACTGTAAACTGGAGATACTGAGGTTTGTGTTTCAGATCAGTTTCATTGAAATGCTAGTACTATGACTGTCTATTAATATATTTTGTAATGTATGTTTATGCACAAAAGTATGTTTGCTTTGTACTTTCATGCTCAAAAGCAGGAATGGGCAACTTCAGTCTTGGAGGGCCACTCTCCTTTAGAGTTTAGCTCCAACCCTAATCAAACACACCTGAACAAGATAATCAATGTCTTCAGGATTACTAGAAAGATACAGGCAGGTGAGTTTTATCAGGGTTGGACCTAAACTCTGCAGGACAGTGGCCCTCCAGGACCGAGTTTGCCCTTCCCTGCCATAGACTGTATAAAACAATGGTCGTAGTGTCCGTAACGTCACCCGTAGGTTTCTGAAGAGCATATTTGAAGTCCAAAGTGGGCGGGGCCAGCTGTCGCCATCTCGGCAGCATGTCACTCCCGGATAACCGAAAATGGGCAAAGAGGTGGTACGTGGGTGGAGCTGAGGTGCCTGATTGCTGAAACCAAGCCTATCTAGCTCGACATGATCAAGTTAGCTTAATCATGTCCTCATTCTGTTCTGTTGCACTGTCTATTCTTGAGTAATTACAGGCCTATTTCCTACACATATTTTTGAGGACATGTCAACAATTAAAACAAATACTTCCAATATCGTCTGTGTTAGTAAATGTTACGTTATTTATGAAATGCAAGCGTAACATTATATGACAATGTTTCAGACTGTTTTATACAGGCATGTAGTTTCAGCATACAGCTAATCACATTCTGTAGGATTCTGGAGTGTAGTAAAGTTTTAAATAAAATCATAAATATATTATTTTAAATTAATTAAACGGCTAGTAGTGACAGCAGAGGCAATCCACCTGTCACTCAAGTGGCCACGCCCTTAATTATGCAGAACTTTAAGGCTCACGCCACCAGCCTCGCCCCATTCTCTCACGGCCCTCGGCCTCGACTGCTAGCAACAGGGGGTCTATGGGTTTAATTATCTTTTGGAGCATGTCTCTAGTGGCCAGTCGATGAATTGCAGTTTAAGTGTTGGATTCAAGAGAGAGACTGGAAGGTTGCCACTTGGTATACACTACACATGTGAGTCAGTTCACCTGGTATGCATTTTCAGTTGTTGTGTTTTTTTTTTAACAGAATGTCCATTTGTAATCTCTCTGATCGGTCCTGTGCAAATGTGGCCTCAGTTTTACAATCAGCAAACTGCCCCTTGAGAGAGCTGAACCTGAGCAAAAATGACCTGCAGGACTCAGGAGTGGAGATGCTCTCAGATGGACTAAAGAGTTCACACTGTAAACTGGAGATACTGAGGTGTTTCACAATACGTTTGACTATAGATGGAAGTTTACACTATATTATTTTATACATCCTATTATATAAAATGTATTATTTATTATATCAGTCAGTTCTTATGTCTTGAACATCTTTAAATGTGTGTCTTTGTAGACTGTCTGGCTGTTTTATCACAGAGAAAGGCTGTTCTGTTCTGGCATCAGCTCTGACTTCAAACCCCTCACACCTGAGAGAACTGGACCTCAGCTGCAATTATCCAGGAGAATTAGGTGGCCAGGTTATCTTGGACAAAGTGAATGATCCAACCTACAAATTGGAGATACTCAAGTATGTTGTACAATAAGACTTTTCTTGTCATGCATATTTAATTATATGTGTGTATTTAGTTATATGTGTGTACTAAGTAGGGGTTGCACCGACTAGTCGACTTTAATGCTCTGCCATGACGCTTTAAGCTTGACGTCGACTAGTCGCTGGCCTATAGAGGGCGCAACAGGATAAGCCATTTCCTGATACGCAAGCTTTGTTTCCAACAGGTAAAAATTAAAATAAATGTATACTCAGAGAGACAATGTTTGATTATACCATCTGGATGCTCAAAATTGATCGGGAGAATGCACGCTTATTGTAACACACACATAGCACATCACGCAGAGATCGCGCACCTCACACAAAACCATTCAGTAGCACAGAAATGTATCGTCAACACCGTTCTGTGATTTATCAATAAAATAGCTTAGAAACTGAAAAGTTATAGCATATATTTCTTAGTACCTCACATCTTCACTATTAGTAGAGAGACGCTGGCAGGTAGAATTAATTCACACACAATCGCTCTCTCACTATGCATTCATATACATGCAATCTTTATTGTGCTACTTGATCTGTATCTGTTTCAGAACGAGCAGAAACCTGTGAGAAATATTAACGACCCAAAGAAAGACAAAATAGCTGATACAAAAGCTGGTATGTAGGAGCAGTAACCTTATGGGCAGCAGTGCCACTGTGTCATGTGCACAGGACAGCTATGGCATAAGAAAACCCGTGTTCGCGTCTCAGCTCAAGGTTCAGGGTTATTTGTTCATTAATGACGTCATCAGCGACTAGTCGACGTCGACTCGACTTTCATCACATAAATGTTGACTTTAAAAAATCGGAAGTCGTTTAACCCCTAATACTAAGTATTTATAGAGAAAGTTTGTTTTTCTTGCAGCATTTGCAATTTTTTTGCTTGTACATGAATCTAACAAAACACTGAAGATTAGAAAGACTAGAAAAAAAAACATTTAGTAAGAAAAATTACTTTTTACACAATGCATCTTGAATAAAGTGTATTTTATTACACAATTTTGCTTTTCAAGTAAATTTGTTGTTTTAAGGATGTCTAGATGTTTTGTGAGAAATATCTGGCTTTATTTAAGTGACATCACAGCCGTGAACAAGGATTTGCTGCTTGTTATTGTTAACCAATCTGAGAATCAAGAAATTTGGTATTTAAAAAACAAACAAACAAACAAACAAAAACATCCAAATATATCTGGAATATAGGTGCATGACCAAAAACTCTACTTTGATTTCATGGAATCTTCAAAATGATTAACACCTATTGAAATGACATGCATTACATACAAAATACAAACATATAACAACATTTCTGTCATGACCACTCTCTGTGTTTGGCATGGTAATGGATATGACAATAGCTCTTTTTCCACCGTCAGGCCAAAACTTTCTCTTTGCTACCGTTCCATTCTGTCTGATCTGGTGCTGATAACGGCCGCTCTTTGGAATGTAATACAAACACGTCAGGTGTTGCCTTGGTAAAGCAAGAGTTTACAGACAATATCAAATGGAAATAGGAAAAATTAAGATATTTATTTTAATTGTATTATTAATTTGTGTTTACGTCACTCAAATAGCATGCTCATCTAAAAAGAAATTGTTATCCAGGCAACAGACAAGTGACCAATTCTGAGTTGCGACGTTACCACACGCTTGGTTAGACAATCAAGAATAGGTCAAGAACAGTTTGTAATCGTTGTCAAACCAGGCTCAAGTGGAAACATAACTGGAACCGTTCAGCCCGACAGTGGAAAATGTTGATATGTTTGGCATTGGCGGACCAGTTCTTTTTACCATCAAACACGTCCTGCAATTAAGCAACAGTAGAAACCGCATGTTGTGCATGCTGCAGCTCCGCGTGTTAACTGTTTTGTTTTTTGCAGTCTGGAACATGAAGGCAAATTTAGGATTACAGCTGGATTACGAAGATGTAGGTTTTTACGCACGCACACACACACACACACACACACAAAAAATACTTTTTATTGTGTTGTCTGTGATCTTTCTCTAATCTCTATTCTTGCCTGAGTACAGATGCCTGTGAGCTCACACTGGATCCAAACACTGCACACACACATCTGTGTCTGTCTGAGGGGAGCAGAACTGTGACCCATGTAGAAGAGGTGCAGTCGTTTCCAGATCATCCTGACAGATTTGAGTGCTATCCTCAGGTTATGTGCAGAGAGAGTCTGTCTGGACGCTGTTACTGGGAGGCTGAGTGGAGTGGAAAGAATGGAGTCTATGTTTCAGCATCATATAAAGGTATCAGGAGGAAAGGAGAGGGTAATGACTCTGAGTTTGGATCCAATGAGAAGTCCTGGAGGCTCATCTGCTCTGATAACAGTTTCTCAGCCTGGCACAATAATGAGAGGACTAAAATGCGGACACCGTCGTCCTCATCTCGTTCTAAAAGGGTAGGGGTGTATTTGGACTGGCCAGCTGGCACTCTTTCCTTCTACAGCATCTTCGACACAAACAGAGTCACACACTTACACACATTCCATTCTACATTCCCAGAGCCTCTCAATGCAGGGTTTGGTCTTTATTCTGGCTCCTCAGTGTCTCTGTGTCAGATTGAGACGTCTCCTGTTGGACAGAACGCAAACAACTGTGGGAATGACAGAAATACAGGTTTTAATATAACAAACACTTAAGCAGAGCAGAACTGTTATGTTTGTTCTACAAACACATAAAAACAAACAAACATAAAACATTTTTAGAAAAATAACTTTTTTACAAGAATCCTGTGAAGAAACTAGTTTCATCAGACTTCATCAGAGATCAGACTCTTTTTCCAACATATATGTCTGTATTTAAAGAAACGCTCAACTTTTTTTGAATATAGGCCATCTCCTATTTTCCATCTCCCCTAGAGTTAAACAGTAGAGTTTTACCGTTTTTTAATCCATTCAGCCGATCTCCGGATCTGGCAGTAGCACTTTTAGCATAGCTTAGCATAGATCATAGGGTCTTAGCATAGGGTCTGTTCTTCATACTTCGCTTAATACTTCTGAGATGATTTGACAGATCCCAGATCTTCTAATCGTGATAACTGATCTCTGGCTAATTTGGTTCTTCAAACGAATTTGCAGATTGGATTAAAATATCTGGATTAAGTTGTCTAAGATTACTGCGCGTTCCTGTGTTTCCTGAAGAGGGCAGATGTATCGATACTCGAAACCACGATCAGTAATGCAGCGATTGGCTGGCGGGAAGACGGCAACGTAATGACATCATGTAATTGTTACGTCCATAGGGACATAGGAACTTATTGCCCTTTTTGTTAATTTGTTTATTTAATAAATCTTGTTATTTTTTTTAAACTGGTGTCCATTGAGCATTTTGTATCTGCCCTGGGACCTGGAGACGGCAGTTCTCTCATTCTCTCCCCGCAACTTTTTGTTACCCTCCTTTCCTGCCCCTAGACTAGAAGGGAGGATTGTAACAAGTGGGGGCTCCTCCATTTTAACACATTAATTTGTTGCGGTGAGTGCGATTTCTCTCTTCTCTCTAAAAGTCTCTGTGGTGACAGAAATGGAGTTTGACTCGACAGCATTTGCCCTTTCTCCCACCATAGAGATTTTCCATAAGTGTAGGAAAAAGGATCTGCTTTTGATTGCAGATATTTTTTATTTAGAGGTGCCAAGAGAAGGAAAAAAGCAAGTGATTAAAGATTCTCTGTTTGACCAGCTTGTGCGCAATGGTATTTTACTAGATGTTGAAGGCGAAGAACAACCTGCAGTTTTGGGTGGAGAGGTCATTGAGAGTGTCAATTTTGATCTTGTGCTGGCCATTCGTTTAAAAGAGTTAGACCTCAAAGTTAAACAACAGGAGAATGAGAATTTGCGCTTGAAACTCAAAGTTGTGGAGGTAGAAGCAGACCGTCATGTTAAATTGCGTCGTCTAGATGTGCATGCTGCGAAGATGAAACCCATTCCTGTTCCGCGCTCTAGATCTTCATTTGTTTCTTCCACGTCCACTCCTGCTATACCTGTTACCTCGAATGTAGAGCAAAACATTCAGGAATTTGATGTCTGTAAATACATCAAGCTTGTGCCTCCCTTTCGTGAGTCTGAGGTTGACGCATACTTTGTTGCTTTTGAGCGTATTGCAGGTAAGCTTAGGTGGCCGAGCGACATGTGGGCCTTGCTCCTACAGTGTAGTTTGACGGGTTAAGCTCAAGAGATTTGCACGTCGTTACCGATTGAACAATCTCTTGATTGAGTCGTTAAAACCGCTGTTCTCAGAGCGTATGAATTGGTCCCCGAGGCATATCGGCAAAAGTTCCGTGCACATGCGAAAACAGCAGGACAGACGTATGTAGAGTTTGCAAGAGAGAAAAGAGTGTTGTTTGAAAAATTGTGCCTCTCCAGTAAGATCACTACCTTTGAGCAGTTGCAGGAGTTGCTCTTGCTGGAGGATTTTAAAACTTGTCTTCCTGAGGGTGTTGAACAAAAGGTAACTTCGTTATCAGATGCTGCTGTGTTGGCAGATGAGTTTGTCTTGACACACCGAAATGTGTTTTCGTCGGTCCAACCGTCAAAAATTTTGCTTGCCAATAAAAGTGCTGTTAAAAAACGACAATTAAACTGTTTAACTCTAGGGGAGATGCAAAATGAGCCTATTTTCAAAAAAAAGTGCAGTGTTCCTTTTAATAGATAATTATTTCTTATGCATTATTTCTAATTAGCCAAACATAACAGTGGGCATTTACATTAAAAAGCAACAAAATTAAGCATTTGTCTTTTTGTACACTAATGTATCTCTACAACTTACTGACTGGAGGAATCTGTTCCAGATCTTTATTTCCGTTCACACACTAGGAATGAAACGGTGGGAATATCACAAATCAAAATAGTGCACACTAATTTTTCTGAAATGAACTTTTAGTATTTTTTTTAGTATTGCTATATTTCTTTTAATATTGAAACATACATGTTTCATGCTAAATTTACTCTTTGATTATAATACTTTGTTTTATTTTTTGCTTCATGCATATTTGCATTGCTAGTGGAAGATGCAGTTTTTTTTCAAGGTTTAAGTAACTTTACATGTATAGCTTTGGACCCCTGTTTGCAAGTTACATTACAAATGATGCATTCATGTCTGTGGCGAGCAGTGAGGCGAGGGACCGTGAGAGCGGGCCGGTGACGAGCGATAATGAGCTCTAGCTGCGCGCCACACCGGTCTCGTCTCACGGAGGAGTGACGGGAGCATAAAAGGAGGAGCGAAGACGCCTGGATTTACGTTGTGTTTTTGTTTACGTTTTATTTTGTGTGTGTGCGTGGCAGTCGTCCGTGAGGGGCTTCCGCGGTGACTTTAATTAAAGCTTTAAATGCTCGCCGGTTTCCCTCCTCCTTCTTCCCGGAACATACAAACAACGTTACAATGTCATTCAATCATTGTGCTCTTCCTGATCACTTAACACTTAATCATGTAATAATTGTCAATATCAGGAGTGGTTATGTGATCTGCCTTAAATGCAGGCCCACCAACATCCCAACAAATTGACAACCTTTAAGCAAAAACACAAACTGTTTGGTTACTTTACTTATTGGTCAGATGATCTCTCAGTAGTTGGTTCTAATAGTCAAAAGTCTGGCTACTCAATAATATGGCATCCATATAAACTGGAAAGTAATGCTGTGTTCACGGCTTGTTGTAATTACCATACAGTCTTGAGATGACAACACATGACATTCTATTATCCATGATGCGAATCTCCCGTTCCACCACATTCCAAAGGTTCTCTATTAGATTGAGATCTGGTGACTGGACGCCATTTGAGTAAAGTGAACTCATTGTCATGTTCAAGAAACCAGTTCAAGCTTTGTGACCATGGCCTGTTAGCCATCAGTAGATGGGTACACTGTAGTAATAAAGGGATAGACATGGTCAGCAACAATACTGTGGTGTTTAAATCAGGGGCCCAAAGTGTGCCAAGAAAACATCCCTCACACCATTACACCAGCAGCAGCTTGAACCGTTGATGTTATTTAGCCAAATTCTGACCCTACCATCTGAATGATGCAGCAGAAATTGAGACTCATCAGACCAGGCAACCAGAAAACTAGATCAGTAATGGATTGATGTTAGTGAATCAGTTGTTTGATAATGATGGTAATTTATTCAACTTCACCAATTTTCAGTATCCAGGAAAGAATTTAATATAGTTTTCAATGCCATCTTTTTGGAAATCTGTATGCTCTTTAGAAACAGTCTTTGCAGAAGCCAGAATTTATTTATGATCGAATGTTTTGATTTCCCATGCCAGTCATTCGTCATATGTTTTGTGCAGCTGTAAAAACCTTTTTTTTCTTTCTTTTTAAGAGTCACAGATGCATACCATATAGTAAAAAGAGCAGCATGCCACACTCCTGGCTGCCTCGGTTCTCCATGGCAATCTAATAAACAACGTTATGTTAACAGGTAACGGTGACATCAAATGCCTTATATAATAATAATAATACTTTTGTATTATAATAATCATTTGGAAATAGTCATTAGTTTGACAAATTATGTTATGTATTAACGAGGGAGGCAACGCCATTATGTATTCCCATGCCAAATAGTTGTTCTCACGATATTTAGTAAGAACTAAATTAATATTATTGAGCTAATTTTTACCTTAATTCAAATATCAATTATTCACACAAATGACCTTTTAGAGGTTCAATATGTGTTGCCATATTCATCTTTGTATGTAGGCTTACTAATATAATCTATTGTTGTTCTGTCTACGCATAGGAAAAGGTGTGGTTTGGTTTTACTTTCACTTTGTTGCTTTATCATCACTAATATTGTGCCAATGAAACAAAACTGTCTTAAAGGTGGGGTAAGTGGTATTTCAAAACTGATTAGAAAAGTGTCTCGGGCGGAGTACCAAAACAAACTTATAGCCAATCAGCAGTAAGGGGCGTGTCTACTAATGACTGAGAGAAGAGAGCGCTCAGTGCACGTCATTATTCAAAAGACACGACACAGGACGGACATTAAGCTTGGTACATACTCCGCAAGAACAACGAAATTTGTTCGTTTTCTCGAGGTGGCAAGAACAAAGTTCGTTCTGGCCAGGAAATTCCCGAGATTTCACGAGAAAAGCAGGTGCCGAACATTTCCGTTTTCCGTTTCTGACCAATCACATAATAGTTCTCGGACACCCACAAGAAAAAAGTTCTGCTCAGATGATGTCGAGAATAAGCTGCGAGAACAAAAAGACGTAATTTTGTTCTCGCAGCCCTGGAAGCGAGAACTTTTTTTCTCTGTTCTTGTGAAGTATGTAACGGCCTTTAGCCGAGCGACAACAGAAAGAGAGAGATGGCAGATAAAAAACAAAAGTGGAAGATGTCTGTGAAAAAAAAGAAGGCTTACGATCAGGCAAGAAGTAGGACCCATGTAAATATTCACAGAACTAATATATGCTGGCTTTTGCTTGAATATGCTCATGTCATGTGTCATGTTTGCTTGCTTGTCCATTTGCGATCGTATTGTCGTGCACTTCAGCTATGATAAAGATCCATTCATTTCCACGGCCGATAAGCCTGGAGCGTCTAAACCTCCTTGCTGTCTGTTTCAAGCGTCAGCTCACAAAGTGTGTCCGAAAAGTAAGATAATATACTCCTAATATATGTTTGTTTCCGTTGGTTCCTTTTTTTGTAATCGATATAACCCTCTAATCTTGTCATAAGTGTAATAAGTTCGTTAGTTGGACTATCGAGTTGTTCGTGAGAACTGTTTGTGTTTTTGGGATGTAAGGGATGACTTTTTCACTGAACATTCGACCTTGATTATTAACACATTGATGACATCATACCCTCAGCCAGCTGGCACAGCAGATTCCACCATAGTTGTTGCCTGGGTTACGTATGTGTGGGGCGGAGCTATCAAAATAGGGCCGTGTTATTGGTGATTTGAAATCAACATCGGTTACCAGAAAGCACTTACCCCACCTTTAATGCTCTTACCTGACTATAAGTGCATTTTATATACAGTAGTTCCAATTTAGTTTTAAACTATTTTACGGAACATTCTGAGATTAACTTTTTGTCCAAAAATGCTTATTATACAGTACTATACATATCATTTGACTCAAAAAAAAAAGATTCTAGCTGTTTGCTTAGTTTATTTAAATAAAATAAGATGAAACACAAGTCTTTAGTTTTTTACTTAATTGTATTATGTTAAATGAAATAACATTTGTAAAATGTTAATTTAACCTAAACCATTTGTGTTGGGACTACATGAATCATTTATGTTGGGCTGACTGAACTGGGCAGTGTATTTCTAGTTCCCAGCATGCTTTGTATAGGGATGGATCAGGAGAGTAAATGTTGAAATTAAGTGCTGTTTAATGTGTTTTTTAGTAAAGGGAAAGACATGTTAAAGTTTGATGTTATATTTGACATTTAAAAGTTGTGTTATGTTGTGTCGATTTTTGAGGTTACCATTATCGTGAAGTGTAGACCTTGTGGTTAGACTATGCTGTTCTCAATGAGCTGTAACTATGCCAGTGATGAGAAATGTTTTACTTGATCATTACCTGCATACTACAAATGTTACACTTAGCATGCGAACAAGTGTTGTGCTGACTATTCGTTTTTATAGAAATAAGGAAAATAAATTAGTTTGACAGTTCCCACAGTCTAAATATGGTCATCAGTTCTACCCCCTCTTTATCATACTTTATCTAGTTGGAATGACATGATTTTTTTAGTAGTCTTGACTAAATGAATTTAAGTTCATACAACAAGATTACAACAAATCATTTCAAACCAATTGCAATTTGGCTCTTGCCAAGGGGCACCACATCCAGGGGGAAACCATGCAGGACTGTACACATACCTACAGAACATACATTGTCAATGGTCAAAATAAGTTATTGATTAAGTTCAGTACTGTATACTATGGAAAACACAACCATATCTAAAGTAAATCAAAATAATACAAACCACTGTGTTGAGAACCAGTTTTACCTGTTTGGAAATGCTCCTTCAAAGTCTGTTTTCACCCAGACCTCACAATGAAGAGAGAGAGACTGAAATTCAAAGTGTTTAGTGTTTAGTGTTTTTGTAAACAATGGGATTATTGTTTTTAAATAATGAAAAATAATTTTAGATTTGACCCCAAATAGGGTGAATACTAGGGCTACATAAGTTTTGTAGGTAAACCAACACCAGCACCTGTATTCACCCTATTATCCTAACCTTCTCAGCCCATCTAATTCACACGTTTAAGCTCTCTATGTGAGAAAAAGGAAAGGTACAGTTGGTGAAATTCCAATCATAGTCATCCATAAATGAAAGGAAAACAGACTTGTGTTGGCTTGCGTAAGATGTAGTTAAGTCAGTGTGGTGTGAGACTGAAATCATTCTTCTCTCTCACTGGATGTTTTCTTCCTGCTTTAGAAAAAAAAAACATGACAGGTAGAGGTGGCAGTAAGTTCTCTTCAAATTATTCTTAACTTCTCTCATTTTTTGGTTTAACTGTTAATCTCAACATAAAGTGGGGTGTGTATGGGGTGCTGAGTGGGGCTTTACCACAGTCATGGATTGTGATTGGTTTAAAAATAATATATTCATTTTTTTTATGCTTTAGCCTTTATTGTGTAAGACTAAAGAGGTAGAGTGGAAAGAAAGCATTGTTATCTTTGTGTTTATCTGACTACATGAATTTGACATTTGAAAATATTTGTTACTTGAGCGATAACATTGCTATACTTTTGATATGAGCACTACCTTAATAGATGGAGAAACCAGAGTCCAAAAACAAACAATAGTAGTCATATCTTAAAGTAATAAAAGACACTAAATTGTAGGAATGACCTATAAAATCACAGAACATGATATTTGAATCTCTCTCCATGTCTCTTTTTCCTCACAGATGACTTTAGGCTTGTTATCCCTGAAAGAGGTGAAAGAGTTAAGATTAATTCGGGATCTACTCTCACTGTGTCCTGTCACTTGTCTCCTGCAATCAGTGCTGTTGACATGGAGGTTACTTGGTATGGTGGGACATCTTGTGTTTGCACCTATAAGAACAGAAAGATGACCCAGGGTGTTGACTATGAGGACAGAGCCAGTCTGTTCATTCATGACCTGATGAAAGGGAATGTGTCTTTAAGAGTGTCAGACTATAGAGAGTCTGATCTGGGAGTTTATATGTGCCAGGTCACCAGTCGAAATACAACTCAGCAAATAACAGTAAATGTAGCAGAAGAAGGTAAGCGCTTCATAACTCCACTCAGGATCAGGAAAACCAAGCAGTGGTAGTGTGCAATTCCAATCATATACTGTATAGTAATTAATAAATTAGAGTTTAATGAATATCAGTGCCTGTCCAATTAACACTTTTGTTTGTTGACATGTGCAGTCTCTGCCGTTTTCAAGGACTTCTTTACAGTGGTAAGACAGCACCGTTCTTTTTGTGAATAACATATTATATAGCACAGTATAACACAATATACAAGACAATATACCAGACCACAGCTAGAACAGAAAACAGCTAGAAGACACAGTAAACAGTGTTACCAAAAATAAGAATAATTAGCATTTTCCAGAACATGGTTCAAGGAGGTAAAACTGTCTGGCCTATCATTGTGTTACCTGCTTCAATAGTTATACTTTTGGATTGCATGTACATTGCATTTTATACAAAATTTTAATGAATTACTAAAGAACAAAAAGCTAGAGCCATAGGACATGAAACTAAAACCACTGGAAAAAGGAAATAAGGCTCAAACAAACTACAACTTTCCAAAGGTGACTAATGCTGCTTTCACATGCTATCGGAATTATTGTAAATACTAGTTACCTAGCTAAAAAACTGGACATGAACGCCCTTCTCAAGTCAAAATTTGAATGCAATGAGCTTGTAACCACGACTTCAGAATTGGGAAGTAGGACATTTCCGATAGCACATGAAGGCAGCAATACAACTTTGTAGAAGTACGTTAATTAGTAAACAATACAGATGCAAGTAGCCACAACAAAGTTAATTCAAAATAAGAAAAATGTGCAGATATCAGTGCTTTTTTGGGAACCGTGGCTATGAAAAGCCTATGTGGGTAAAAGTAGACAGGAACCAAAACTAAACTTGCGAAACCAATCCTAATGAATATGTCAGTTCAACAGCATTTGGTTTCCAGAAGTCAAAAGTAAAAAAGTATTACCAAGCTTTATTATGTCATGAGACTTAAGAATACATCACTGATTCTTGAGAAAAACTAACACTACATTATTAAATATTGGTATTTTTGTAGACAAAGGTCTCAGATAATGAACCATGTAAGTGTTGTAAGGGAACAGGCTTATTTCTAAAAATGTATATTTATTCACTCCATAACTTATTTTCTGTCAACACACTTAAAAGCATGCTAATTTCATTTAATCTATCCAAAAACAGCTCCTTTACTGAACACCAGTATTACATAACTGAAGACTTTACACTAAGTCATAAAATACACTCTCTGTTTTGTTTTTTTTGTTTTTTTCACACTATGAACAACCCGGTTTCTACATTTCTTAATTCTCCTCCCTCCTTTTAATATTAAACGTATCACCAATGTTCTTAGGTAATCAAGGCATAATATTGTGTAGTTCCATTTATGTTTTAAAATTTTTACACAATAAATTTAAAAAAGAATAAGAGATTTCTTTCAAAATTAACAAAAACCTTCACCTAACGGTGTAAAATACT
This sequence comes from Rhinogobio ventralis, assembly GCA_039654625.1. Taxonomy (NCBI): domain Eukaryota; kingdom Metazoa; phylum Chordata; class Actinopteri; order Cypriniformes; family Gobionidae; genus Rhinogobio; species Rhinogobio ventralis. The sequence goes on from CM077194.1 coordinate 13,911,016, forward strand.
GATGGAGTTGTCAAAGGTCCAGCTGTAAATAGAATCATAAAAACAGCATTAGAAGATTTTTTTCCTCAGTTGTAGCTGCATTAATAAACATAAAAATGGCAAGATTTATCCCACAACTATTTATAGAAACTATTACTATTACACTATTACACACTATTACTACTTGACAGTTGACATGTTAAGGCTGTGACCACAGAGACAATATTGTTTGTTTAAAATATTAAATAACTTCCAGGACTTTGTGTCCTACTGTGAGATCCACAATGAGCAGGAAATAGTAAATGCTCCTCAGAGTTAAAGCTGCCCATGACACTGCCTGATTTATTTAGAATTATAAAAAATCAAAGTGAGGATACAACTTTTATAGCTATTTTTTAATGGAAATATAATTCAATATTTACTTTCTGTATTGTTTGATATCTTAAAGATCTCCGCCTTTTAATGTAACTGTGTATTTTTTAATTTGTTGCATTTTTAAACACTTCGTTTGGCAGTTTTACATTGTGGCCTCATGCTGAGGACAGGTTAAACTACATGCGTTTCAAGTATAGTGAGTGATTTTAAAATAATACTAAAGAAATTATTTAAAAGTATAAGCAATGAATGTCCTGAGTATACATATTTCCTTTAGATGTAACTTTTTAAGTATTTTTAGTGTGTTTTAACTTTTTAACATAAAAAGGGCTTTTGTGTTTGGGACATGTTTTGTCCCTTATCTCAAGAATCAGTGACATATAAAGTAATCTGGAGAATTAAATATAAACTACCCTCCTGTCATTTACATCATAAACTTCGACCATTGTTGTGGAAATAGCATTTTCTTCATAAAATAAGGCTAGTGACAGGAACGATGTCTACCAAATACATAAATGTCAGTATAGCAAGGAATTTAGTAAGCTTTAACCACTTGTGACTCTTTCATTGTGTATTACATTGTGGGAATTACAGTAAATACAAATCCTTGCTGTGTTATGATATTTGTCTAGACAAGCTGAAAACACAAAACTTTTTCTTAATTAGGATTACAAAATGGGGGAAACAAGCAACGGTAAGTTCTTAAAATCACTCATTGTGATTTTGTCATCTTTATAAAATCTAAGCAAAAAAATCAAAGCAAGCAAATGTATACTACCTTTCAAGATTGGGCTCAGTAAGATTTTTACTTTTATTCAGCAAAGATGCATTAAATTGATCAAGAGTCAAAATTTGTAAATTTATAATGTTACAAAATATTTCTATTCCAAATAAATGGTCTTTTGAACTTTCTATTCATCAAAGATTCTTTTTGTTGTAATAATATTTCTCAATATTACTTTTTTTATATAAAATAAATTCAGCGTTGGTGAGGATATACAAGACTTTTAAAAATCTTACTGACTGTCTGAACCATTATCCTATGTCATAGATCTGTTTGAGAAGATGGTATTAATTTTCTTCTGCTTTGCAGAGTTAAACCAATCTGCATATCACGGTGATTCAGACAATCAGCTTAAGGTTTGTGTGCACATTAATATATTAACTAACACTCACTGTGGTTTTAAATATCTTTATTTTACACTATGTATGTGTGTGTGTGTACATATACATATATAATTCATCAGATAATTAATAAAACTGCATTTTTTTTCTAATCTCAATTAGGATAACAGAATGGGAACCAAAAGCCAAGCTACATATCACAATGAATCAAACAAGAACCAATATGGGGTATGTGTACACATTCATACATTATGTGATTATTGAATAAAGCATATATAAATAAAAGATGAATCACTTAATATAAATACTTTTAAAAATAAAATTAAAAAAAATATTCATGATGTCTTTTCTTTCATCTCAATTGGGATTCTAAGATTGAAGTCGGTAAGTTTAAAAATCATTCTTATTCCACAACAGAACATTGCATTTTGGGTGTGTATGTAAAAGTGTGAGTCCATCTTTCTCTCTTTCTTCACAGAAAACTTTCAGCTTGTTGCTCCGAGTACAGCAAAGGAACCAAGGGTTTCTTTGGGGTCTGATTTCATTATTCCTTGTCACTTGTCTCCTGGAATCAGTGCTCTTGATATGGAGATCAGGTGGTCTAAGGATACAGCCTGTGTTTGCCTGTATAAGGACAGGCGGCTGACAGAAGGGGTTTTCTTCAAGGACAGAGTGAGTCTGTTCACTCACGAGCTTAGAAAAGGAAATGTGTCCTTACTTCTGAAAAACTTCATGTTGTCAGATGTTGGAAATTACCATTGTCAGGTCATCAGTAAAGACAGAACCAAGGAGATAACAGTACGAGGTGAGCAGTTCTCTACATCTGATTAATGTGCTCGTTAATAATGTCCTGTCAGAATCTGAATCTGAGCTAAAACAGAAATCTAGATGTACGTTAGATCCTCATCAGTATGTGATCAGTAAACTGTTGTAGTGTCAACCAAAACTAATATACTGTATGGTCATATTTTAGCCTATTCTTAAACTTATCACTGGAACATTCAAGATTTTAAAACTTTTAACAATTAATCCCTGAGTAAAATACAGTGAGACTGATATGTCAGGGCACTGGGTTCTATTTGAATATTCTACATGAATAGTAAAAGACCAATTAACTATAAATACAGTAAGAACTGAATTAATTATGAAATTCAAGCTGATAGCTACAGCATAATGTTTTCCGTCTTGCTACAAGAAAACTGTATGGGATTCATATGCAATAATGTAGTGTTGTATTTGTGCCAGTTAGATGTCTATTAGTTCAATTATCTAAGTATTAAATTTCCATATAAACCTATTTACACACAAGTAATTATTATTATTATTATTATTTTATTTTATTTTTTTAGTAAGGATCAATCCTGGTGTCCAACCTGTGAGTCAGTCACCAATATTTCAAGATGGAAATGCTCAGTTAATGCTACATGAGGTAAGAGAGTATAGCCTTTACATTATCCATGGTAAATTGTCCTTTCAATAACATCAAACTAGACTTCTGATTTTAATAATGTGGAATTTTAGAAAATAAGGCATTAAAAGACAAATTGACTTTCAATAATGAGCTCCTTTTCCACAGTTCTCATGGATTTCTCTTTCTTTATAATACTAGAGGCCAGATTTACCAAAACATTAACATTTTTTATGTAATCTAAATGGTTTCTGTCCCTCCATTGACAACTATGCAATTAGCACTTTTAATTTGCTTAATATAATGGTAAGATAGAAAAAAAACATGAAAAATTTTCATTCACAGAATTTTTTTCCAAAGTCATAAAATAAAGAAATTATAAGTAACATTATAGGTAATAAATACTGGTCTCAATATAATACAAAGAGAGCAAAGTTCCAGGAATAATAAAATAGTAATAAAACTTGGGAATTATTATTATTATTAAATTGTAAATGCATTGTAAAACCATTTTATCTCAATCAGGATAAAAAGACAAGAGAACCGTCCAAAAGTAAGTTGTCTTAAAATCTCCACCTTGTATACTAAATTTGCACCTCTGTTTGTGTGGATCTTGTCTGTAAGGAGTGTTTGTGTGTTGTTGTTTTTTTATTATGTGTTTGTTTATAATTCATTACAGAATTATCAAGGCACGCTTCACATCACAGTGAATCAGATAAGAAACAACATGTGGTATGTGCGCACATTAATACTGTCCATAAATACATTCACACTATTGTTTTAACATCTTCATCACACCATTCATTAATCAATAAATGAAGCATACATGAATAAATGATGCATCAGTTTTCATCTCACTGTGTTCTCATACTGCATATTATATATTTACAGTATTATACTAGCCTCATGTTGTGACCTTTTTATAAAGAATCACTGTAAAATGAATGTTTGGATACGTTGGACTAAGAAGTCTAAAATCTTTTTTGTTTGAATCTAAATTAGAATTACAGTACGGGCGTCTCAAGCAATGGTGAGTTTCCTTGAAGTCATTAATACGTTATCAGTTTTCTAAGAATATTTGTGGTTTGTTTGTGTGAAAGTAAAAGTACTAGTGCCTGTAAATCCATCTTTCTCTCTTTTCCTCACAGATAATTTTCAACTTGTCATTCCCCAAACAACTGAAGGAGCAACGATTTCTATGGGGTCTGAATTCATTGTTCCTTGCTACTTGTCTCCTAAAATCTGTGCCACTGCCATGCAGATCAAATGGTTTAAGGAGACAGACTGTGTTTGCGTCTACAAGAACAGACACGTGATTGAGGGGAGGGCTTACAAAGACAGAGTGAGTCTCGTCACTCACGAGCTGGAGAGAGGAAATGTGTCCTTACATCTAAGTAACTTCAGCGTCTCAGATGTTGGAGATTATCATTGTCAGGTCATCAGCAGAGACGGAACAAAAGAGATTACGGTAGGAGGTGAGCATTCCGCAAGATCATACTACATCAGCCCAGTGCTCTAATGAACAATCGTTTGTCAGAATAAAGTCAAATAAACTACATCATGTTCAGCATGAACATAAACTGTAGTTTTCTTATAGTAATGACACTTTATGGAAGCCCAATCCTAAATTGATTGTGTGTTAGGGAATTTAGTAGTTAGGTATATCAAAGAACACAGATCTCTCACAAACCTATTCACACTTGAGTTCTTGTGTTCTTAGTGAGGATAAAATCTGAAGTCCAACCTGTGAGCCAGTCACCAAATTCTCCAGATCGAAGTATTCAGCTAATGCTGTTTGAGGTAAGAAAACCTACAGGTTCATTCAGTTGAAATGACTGCACGTAAACATTTATTTATGTTGTCATGTATATAAATATTACCAGATATGTTAAGGATATCAGAGTTTAACCCTCTGGGATTTGAGGTGTTTTTTGGGCCTTGAAGATGTTTTGACATTCTCTGATATTTGTGCTTATTTCAGTTCCCTTTCAGTCAGTCACGTTCGACTGACGTATGGGGTCTCACTTGGAAGCCCAATCACCTTTGGGTGGTTACAAAACGGGCCAATGAAGAATGGCGAGTGAGATTTGTATGCCAAGCCACTACCCCAGACATACGGATATATAAGCTGGCCGGCAACTCACTCATTCAGCTTTTTGCTTTGGATCCGAGCAGTTGTCTTTACTTGCTCTGCCAATAGCCTTCGCTTGAGAGAAGGTGTTCTTCCGTTGGAGAAAAGGCAGATTCAGTGGTGTTTTGCCCCACGGGTGTTCAGATAAGTGCAGCAAAAAAGCAAAACACGTGTGACGTTGCGATCAGATGACGGTCGCTGCATTGGAGGTTGGGCTTAAGTTCTCTGGGGATGAAGACTTAGCAGCGCTTAGCAGTTTTTTTCTGTCCCAAAGTTTGAGTTTCCTTAATCCCTGTGTCACATGAGCCGCAGTTTGAGAGTGAGCCACACGCTGCTGCGCTTCCTTACTCTCAACCCCCTCATCTCACACCACAGTGCAGGAGTTTGAGGTTAGAGGACGCAATGCCTTCTCCTCACACATTTCGAGCAAAACCTTTGATGGTTCCGTGGAGCCAGGTAAGAGTCACACCATACTCACTGCCTCTACTTCAGGACTCTAAGCCTCCCGAGCCCCAATGCTCTACCTCTACCTAGTTCCACTGGTGCAACTTGCACAGAGTTTGGGGGCCTGGCTAGCGCGTCTCGTTGGCTCACAATCAGACTCAGCTATGCGCACCCCTCCTCCACCCCCCAGGTTCAGCGGCGTCCCATTTACCTTGGTGGCAAACAAGGATGCCCCTGTTCTGCGTGCGGTGATTGCGGTCCTGCTGGCGAAGGATGCAGTGGAGCTGGTCCCTCCAGCCAAGATGAAGTTGGGGTTTTAAAACCTACATTTCATCATGCCCAAGAAAGGCAGTGGGTTACAACCGATTCTGGATTTGCGAGTACTGAACCAGTCCCTTCACAAGCTTACGTTCACCCCCAGGATATTGCAGCACATCACGATGCAGTGGACGGTAGGTCTTTGGGAAAGCACAATCTGGTCATCAGGTTCCTGAGAGGTGCCAGAAGATAAAATCTATAGTGCTTACAGCTCTGCAGAGAGTGCCCTTTGAGCTGCTACAGTCAGTCAAGCTTAAGATCCTGTCCCTTAAGACAGCGCTCCTGACTGCGCTCGGGTCCATAAAGAGGACCTGCAGGCATTTTTGGCCAGTGAAATGTGTCTGGAATTTGGACCAGCTGACTCTCACATAATTCTGAGGCCCCTGGATATGTCTCCAAACAGAGGTTGGACCACTGGATAGTGGATGCTATACCAAACTTAAGGCATGCTGTTCCCCTTCGGAGTTAGAGCTCACTCTACAAGGGGGTACAAATGCTTATTTTTCTCTCCAGATGAGTTCCCCAGTCGGCGAACCCTGGTTTGGGGTTCCTCCAACACCCTTGGCAGTCAGACTTGGCAAAGGAGTCATCAGGCCCAGTACGTGTGTGTATGCCACTTTGGTTAGCCCCTGTACTGCGCTAGGTGCCCATATGTAGTGATTCCCCTCGGGTAAAACCATATGTGTATTCTTCCATGGTATGGTTCCCCGTTGGTAAACTTGTCTTTCCCTTGACAGTGTCTGCTCCGTCTTAGCTCTGCGTTTGTAATAGTTTTCTTTCATATGTAGTACTGCCCCAATAGTCAGTCCATATGTGCATTTTCCACAGGTTACCTCCCTACGGGCAGGATGTGGCCTCCATAGCATCCCTTTCCATCTGGACTTGGCACGTTTCCCCAGTGTTATCCAACCAGCCGTGGCTGAATAGGGTAAAGCAGAAAGGAACCGCAGCTATTGACCTTCCCCTTGGAAAGTTCTATTCTTACATGGGGAGCAGGGAAGGGTCAGCGGTTGTGGCGCTTTCCATAGGGACCCCATACGTCAGTATCGACGTAATGTTGAACGTGACTGACTGAAAGGGAAGGTCTCGGTTACTGTTGTAACCCTCCTTGTGTCCCTCCTACCACAACCCTGTACCACCTGCTTAACACCGGGATCCCATTTTGGCTCCTCAGCACAAACCTGAATTAATGAGTTGCCGGCCAGCTTATATACATGCATGTCCAGGGGAGTGGCTTGGCAAGCAAATCTCGCTTGTCAATCTTCATTGGCACATTTTTTACTACCCAAAGGTGATTGGGCTCCCAAGTGAGACCCCATACGTTAGTATGGGACACAAGGAGGGAAGCATGGTAGGAGGGACACAAGGAGGGAAGTCTACACTGTATTCAGCACAAACTCTGCTATAATAATACTTGTCATTTTAAGAAAGTTTCTCACTGGCATATTCTAAAAGCAATAGAATGGAATTTTATTAAATTACATTTATTTAATGTATAATTTATGTTAATACTATATTGTCTTAGTATCAACAAATTTTATGTATAAAAAAAAAAATTCAAATCCAGTCGTCAACTTTATTGTCATTCTGCTGTATGTGGAGACATACAGTACAAATTAATGAAATGTTGTGCCTCACAGTCACAGCACCATTGTGCTACATAGTTAAACATACTGTATATAAACATACATATACCTGATCTATTGAAGGAAGTAATCTAACTATACGTATTTACATTACATATACTTTATACTATGTTTTACACATGTAACACAACACGGTGCACACAAAAAAATTTTTTAAAAAAAGGAAAAATAAACATTCAGTGCCAATGAAAAAGGTGCAAGATGACATTAAGTGCATGAGGACAACTGTATGCATGTACATGTAATCGTATGTGTTTCCCTAGTGAGCCTGGGTATCGGAGTTTGGATGCTCCGTCTGTTTGAGTGGGGATGGGTCCTTCACGATGTTGGTGGGTTTGCTGGTGCATCATGCAAGGAAAATGTCCACGATGGAGGGGAGAGGGAAACACATGATTATTGCAGATGTATTCACTTTACGCTGTAGGGTCTTGCAGTCTGCAATTCCCATACCAGACAGTGATCAGCTGGTCAGCACAATCTTAGGGGTCCCTGTAGAATGTAGTGGGTTGAGTGGAAGGAGACTTGCTCTTTTCAGAGGGTGCAGGACGTGGAGTCACTGATGGGCCCTCTTGGAGAGTGATGTAGTGTTGGTGGTCCGGGTTTGTATAACTTAAGTCAGACTATTTTCTTTACTTTACAGATACACAAAATATGGACTGAAGAGGAGACAAACAAAATGGATGAATCTGCTCTAATGTTGGGTGAGTGTAATCAGTGTGTAATTTCATTTCAAATGTGCATGAGAGGTCAGACTCAACAAACAGACTCTATCTAATACAGGAACACTATTAATACAATACTATTAACATAATATGTTGTCATTTCAATTTTCAGAGATGAAAGTGAACAATGTGCAGGAGCTTCACCAAATGTTGATCAAGGCTTACAGAGAAAAAGACAGACAACTGGAAAGAACTGAACAGGCCTGGAGAGAGACCCGAATAAACTTGGACAGAGCCTTAAGACTCAACCCTCATGTTAAATTTTTGGACAGAGACAACCCAAATCCTTTTTAATAGCCGAGAAATGTAGGCTACCTAACGTTTTTATTACAATTGTTTGATTTTTTTTTTTTAAACAATTGATAGTAATTTTATTAGAATCAATATTTCAGATTTGTTTTTTCCTCCATTTTCTACATTAAATAAGACATGTCATCCTGAAAAATGTAAAAATAAAATTAATTTACACAATACTTCATGTTTATTTGTAATTTTCCATAAAATAATGCAGCTTAATAAACAGTCATTCATTTATGAATATTCATTAAAGAACAATGCCTGTAAATAGGATTTCTTTATTAGACAATTGATTGTTCTTTTCACCCACTAATTTATCAATAAAAATGGGAATTCAAAACAAGTTTTTATAAGCTTTTAAACTTAAGAAAAAAAGAAGTTTGATTTATCAAATTACTTGGTGTCAATGCATCATTACAAAGGAAACGGGAGTGCCCCCGCGTGGACACAGTAGTGCAGTGCAGCATCTCACACTTGATAACAATAGCAATGCTCCGTTTCGTGTGGTGATATATTGGAACATAATTTTAAAATGTGAGAAAACCAAGATATTAAAGTTGTGTTTTCTTACATCAGTAAACAGCAAATATAATGTGGTTATAAAGCTCTTAATCCAAAGAGTTCAGGTAAACCTATTCATCTATATGTAGAGGAATCTTTATAAATGATCAGGAGTTAGAATAAAATTGCTATTTAAGGAAAATCTCTTAAACCGATAGCAAATAACATTGCTGATATTTAAAGTGTTCTGTTTAAATTAGGTTAAAATAAAAACTACCAGTAGCATACAGGCTAATAGTGAATAGTAAGTGTTTCTAAGAACAGTCCGATGGACATCAGCATTCTGCAGCTGATCCTGGATCAGTTATTAACTCAGCGAGCTTCTCTTGACTTCCTTAAGCGAGGTCACCTCTTGTGGTGTCTGTGTATATGTGGGTGTGTAATTGCTAAAGACAGTGAGATAGAATGGAGGATTTGGCAGAGTATCATGGACCCATCAGTAAGAGCCAAGCAGAAGAGATCCTGAATGAAGCGGGCAGAGATGGCAGCTATCTGGTCAGAGACAGCACGAGCTCAGCGGGGTCTTACTGCGCGTGTGTGCTGTGAGTAACATTACTGCATCAGTGTCAGCAGCCTATTATACAGAAATTAATAATAGTGCCGTGGTTCTCAACTATTGGCTTGTGACAAAAAAATGTGTCACGGGTCTGTTCTAACTTTTGGTTTTGGGACAGCGGGGAATATTATTAATAGTCTACTATACAAATTATAAAATGCAATTAACTGTATTTCGCGTGACATCGCCTCATTCTCGAAAACCACATGCTTAATTGAGTATAGGCTACTACTGTTACTATTTCTGCCTTATAAAGATATATATATATATATATATATATATATATATATATATATATATATATATATATATATATATATATATATATAGACTAGCTTACTATTGTACGCAGCTTCGAATTTAGCACATTAGTGACAATGATAAAGAAAGTACCCGCAACAAAGAAGCTTGTGTGTCATTCACAATGAGCATGAAACCGTCTCAGTTAAGTCTACATGTTTGTAAGAAGTTGCTGTGTTGGTACGCCACTTCTAAAGGTATCAAACCACTTGATAACTGTAGGGCTGTTATCATACTTGTTGGTACAGCAACATGCGAGTAACTTTACGGAATGAAGGCGTGTAGTTCACATGCTATGATTAACATTAGCATCATTAACTACGGGATAATGCGTAGTCACCGAGTGTTATTATCGCGTAAAGTTGGCTGCATATTGAAAGATTCGAATTTCCCGGATCAGTAACTCGTGAGCTAAACGCTGTTACTACACAAAGACTAAAGAGCACCTCTTTTCAATCGTAGTAACGTAGACAAGCAGCTATAGCTTTATTTTCCTCAAAACAAGCTTTCCTCCGCAGTGGAGAAATACACTGATCTCTATGAGCAGACGGACGAGAGACATATTCGAAGGGACCGTCAATAACTTTACTGTAATACACTGTACTCTCACCAAATTCAGTTCACACATCACTGCTGTCCTGATAGTTATACTACAACACGTATTTTGTAATGTCTGTAATGTAATGTTCAGTAATGTCTTTCTGCATATTTTTAATGATTTTTCAATGATTTTTCATAATGAACAATGTTCAGTTACTTGACTATTATGAAAGTATGTCAAAGTAACATCCACATATAACCTTATATTGTTGTATATTGTTCATAATATAAATAATAAAATGAATGCTAAAGTTTCTCAAAATAAGTGTTGTAGTATAACTAGCAGGACAGCAGTGATGTGTGAACTGAACTGGTGACTACTGCTGACAGCTACAGTGTATTACAGTGAAGTTATTAAATAGCCTATTTTTCATTATGAAAAATTATAAAAAAAAATATGAAAAAATATTTTTTTCCCAAAATAAGTGTTGTAGTATAACTACCAGGACAGCAGTGAGTCAGACTTGAGTCGCAAATTTTAGGACTTGAGACTTGCTTGACAAATATTAATAAAAGACTTGACTTTGACTTGATATTCATGACTTGAGACTTGACTCGGACTTGAGTTAAATGACCCGAAATATATGGTCTTTTGTCTAGTAAATATCTGTTTTTGAACGCACCGCAACCTAACCACGTGATACAGCAGGCAAGCAGAGAGCTAAAGTAAAAGCATTGACAGCTGTGACTGAACATGGAAGGCGCTATGCCAATAATAAAGTTCGGGTACCAGGATTATTAATTTCAAGTTTCCATGGTAATCAGTCACTAACGGGTCATGGCACGCCCATGCTCGCACCCGCGCTGTATCTATCATTTTCATAGAAAGAGGTCGCGATGAGTTTCAAAGCGGTAAAAAAAACCCTCTTTACTATACGAAAACGTCAAGCACAGTAAGTTGACGTGGTATTTCTACAATGTAGAGTATTTGCACTGGCTCATGTTTTCAATCATTTTGCTCCGTTTTTATGCTTCTTGTTGTCATCTGTTTACATTGTACAAGCAAAATGTGGCTGTTGGTTAGTGTTGTATTTGTCCACTATGATTGGACGGCTGGGTTAAAAGTCACTCCATCATTTTTGTGTGTGTTCTGCATTGGAGCTGATTTTTTTTACAAATGATGTAACAAAGTAATTTTTATAGTCTCCCATTGATTGAATTTATATAAATAAATAAAAAATCCCCCAACACTTCCCAAATGTAAAATATTTTAGTAAAACATTATTAAAGTGAATAATATTACATTTGTTAAAAAATTACATTATGCTTACATACAACCAGTATCATTCCAATTAATATTTTTGTTTGTAGAGCTAGCAAACGTCAACTACCACATCAAGTGTCATGCCATTTTAGATGATTTTTAAAAATGTATTTATTTTATTTCAGCAAACGTCATTTGGGGTCAAAAAGACCCAGATAGCTTACATAAATAGCATATTAAGCCAATTAAGCAAAACTATATAAGATTAAAAATAAAACCATCAATTAGACAACGGTCAGAAAAAAACTGGTATAACACTTGACATCTGTCCCCCTCACTTTTGAAATGATGGCTACGCCTCTGTTTGGACATGTTAAGAGTTGATATAATCCAAGGCACTTGAATATTGAAAAAATATAAAAAGCCTTTATTTCATCTTGGCTTTAATATTTTAAAAACAGGTGACAAGTACAAGCACTGTACAAGTACAGGTGACCTAAGTGTTGCGGCTAATGAGCCTTTGTCAGGGTGTGAGCAACAAACACAATCTGAGTTCTCTTAAGTTAATTAGTCATAATAACAACCACCTGGTCACACTGTACAGGACAAGCAAGAGAGAGAAAATTCAAATAATACAAAGAGAACGTATCTCACCCAATATATTGACCTAATTTCAGTTACATTTAGATTTTGTCGTTTTAATTTTAATTTTAATTTATTCTTTATTTTTAGATTTTTATTGTATTAACAACTCCGTTGTATGTGGACACCTTTTGAGTAGAAATGCATATTGCAATTTTTTTGGTTGCAAATAAAACTACCATAGTCAATAACTACTGTAGTTTTAACTTATTTTAATATATAAATTCAGTTAAATCATCAAACATTTGTATGACTCGCTTGACCCAAGCTACAACTTGACTTGAATTGCTTGAGACTTGAAGGTTAAGACTTGAGACTTACTTGTGACTTGCACATGTGTGACTTACTACCTCCTCTGCTTATTAGTGATTTATTTCTTTTTTAAAAAGTGGTTTACCTTGTTTAAAAATCTTATAAATGTATGATGTGGCAATGTGGGCCTTTAACCCACACATAGGGTAATTCTGGCACACATTAATAGATTAAATAATGTTTTTAATAATGTCTAAGTTAATACTTGTTCAAAATAATCACTTTAGCAAAGTTGAATAAACGAAACATCGTAGTGCGCCTCCCATCCAATAAATCACAATCATCTTTGTGCTTTGTTACTATTGATATGAAAAAGTCTCAGATTTTAAATTACGTCCATTTTATTACGAAATTCAAAAACATAAATACCATTTTGGCGCTGTGGCGTGAGATCGCTCTGGCGCAGCTTAGCTCAAGAGAACTGATCTTCTCTTCTGCCTTAATACCAGTTACAGCACAAAATAAACATGAACAAGCATCTGAAAGTATGTTAAAAGATAGAACAACACACCGAAATCCCGAAGTCACATGGAATCGCTCAATCAGTGTTTTAATGTCAGTAAAACAGCAAAAAACATGTCATGTTTTTCAAATTAACTTTAGAGAGGAGCATTTTGCTAAATATAGGCACCATATTACATATTAATTATTCATTAGATTTTTTTCAATTTTTTTCAACATATATTAAATTAAAAAATACCATTAGGCTATAATATTTAAACATCAATATGAAGCAAACTACGTTTTACTGGTACTATATTTATAGCATCTGAGCAGACATTTGCTAATAAAAGCTGTATTGATGTGACACTAGGCTATTTTACAGTAAACACTTCATAATCTGTCCAAAACAGATAATGAGACACTCGCGAACGACTGACATCTCCCTCTTTTCAAACAGATTACATAAACACAGAACATTATTTAAAACCTGACATTTCAACGTTTCTTTAGACATATGTCTCATGTTTGTGAGACAAGTATTTACTAAGTTAGAGTTCCTTTTCTGAAGACTTTCTGAATGAACGTCTTTGAGAGAGGCTGCAGATCGCGCATCATGTTTGTTTTCTTTATTTTGCAAAAAGCACAACAATCTGTTTTTATTGTGACTGTACACAAAAACTTAACAGATTATAATGATGTATAACACTTGCCTGAATGATAAAAATTGACAGTTATTTGAGTCTCTTTGGCACTGATAAGAAAAAAAGTGAGTTGATCACGCCGGCGTGATTGCCGACTCCAGAGGGTGCATGTTTAAATAAATCTGGAAAGTTTTTATGACAGCCACCATTTAAATGTTTATATTTCAAAAAACGAATTTGAGTAGAAATATGGTTATGTAATTGTGAAGTTATAATATTAACTTTATTATTATAAAAAAAAGTGAGTGTAATTTAAGTGTTTGTATACAAATCAGTTAAGTTTTACCTTATTATAGGCTAATGTGGCCAAGTAGGCTGACCTCTGACTCCCATAGTTTACAACATTAGTAAAGAGATTTGTTTTCCTTGAGAAAATTTGCCATGTATGTACCTGATATATATATATATATATATATATATATATATATATACATATATCCAATATCTAATTGATATTGAATCGAATCGGAATCGAAATCGAATTGCAAACTTGTGAATCAAAATCGAATCGAATTGTGAAATTTGTGTCAATACCCAGCCCTAATAAATATAGTGATTATCTCTAAGGTGGACACCCAACTTAATATATTATATTAATCTGAATCTAACCATGTCATGTCAACAAATGGGAAAGTCAGCCAGCTGTTTATTATCATGTACATTTTTGTGCCTTTAGCCCCAACAGCAGGGGTGCCTTTTACCCCAAATATACTTTTACATATTCTTCCGTAATTATAAAAACTTTAATTAGCTTGAACAAAACTGAAAATCATCAAGAAGACCTTTGGCTCAAAATATACTCAATAATTTTAGCGATCCTCATTTGCTACATAAAGCTGCAGTCCGTAAGTTTTGCCTCTGTGTCGCCATCTCTGTTTGAAACCTGCAATTGCAGCTATTTGCATAATTATCGTCTTTACTTGGTTTGTGCATTAGCACGGCTCCTCAGCGGATGAATCTTTTGTGGTCGTCTTTCATTCACCACACCAGTGTAGATACTGTACTTCATCACAGATTCTACGCCTTGGAAGTAGGGATGGAACGATTACCGGGTTCACGACAAACCATAAAATGTACTGACGGTTAGTAATATCGTTTAAAATTAAATTATCATTAAAACCGTGTTTGATTATCACGATTTTAAAAACTCGCCAAAAAACCAAAAAAGTTACGGACTGCAGCTTTAAATCAAATTGCAGAATCAATCAACCCCCCCCCCCCCCCCCATTTAGCCCCGGTGTAACCTACTGAGACTCAAGATGGCGTAATTTGCGTTGGTATGAATATGAAACGAGAGTGATTCGAGTTGTGATACAAGAGAACGTTTTCATTGCTGTGATGAGCGGACTGGTGATAGAGATTACTGGATGGCTTAATCGACCAATTAGCGGGGCCAGTTGCATAAACATTGCCTCTAGACTAGTCTGACCAACTAACAGTTAAGGCAAATCATTCTTACTTTTTGGATATTAATGAGACCAATCTATCTTTAATCTTAACTTTTTTTAAATATTTTTTTTCTTTCCCCTACAGTTCAAAGACATGCAGGTTAGGTGATTTGGATGCAGGTAGGGGTGTGTGTGAGTGTTAGGGAGGGCATCTGGTGTAAAACCTGTGCCAAATCAAATGTGTGGGTGAAGCGGACCCTGCAAATTAGTGAGAATAACGTTATTAAGATGGATGGACTTGTAAGACTAGTCTTAGCAGTTTATGCAACTGGCCACAGACTTGAGCATTCTAGACAGACATGTAACAGCTACAATACTGTTTTATACTATCTATTATGCTGTGAATAACATCAAGTAATAATAATGTGTAAATCTCCAGGTGTGATGGATGGATTTACACCTACAGAATTTTCAAACAAAAGGACGGCCTCTGGACAATAGAGGTACGAATAGATTTAATAGAGCTTTGTATTTTTCCTTAAGTTAAAGTAATTTTTTTAATAAATGGAGATACTTCTGTTTTAATATGTATGTTGAGTGTTTTAATGCCACTGTTTTTGTATATACAAGAGAAGAACTACACTATATACTTTGGACTGCAGAAGTACACAGTGGATTTGTTTCTATTTGTGGTCTGTGTGTTGCATGTATTTATAGCTCACCACACAAATTAACAGCCAGAGAATCGGCAATGTACATGTTATGTTTCAATATCATGCTGATGCTGATAAACATTTGCATTTTGGTTCACTATGAAACCGAAAACAGTTCCTTATCAAATTAAAACAGGCACTTTAAAATGATTAACATAACATCATGTTTTATATAATATTGTACTTCCTGTAACTGATCAGCAATAACCACCAGTCACAAGAGCAAAATACCACAAAGATCTTTTCATTTATATACAGTCAAACCAAAAATTATTCAGACACCAGATATCATTTTTTACTAGTAGGTGCAGGATACTATAATTCATTTATGTAAGTGAGGATAGCAAAATAAAGTAAAATGTGACATATTATATCTAAAAATTTCTCATACAGTGGATTACCAGTAAAATTGATAAAAATTTGGGACCAAAATTATTCAGACATTTTGACCTGACCATGTTTTGAAAAAATAGTCTTTTCTTTAATTGCTAAAGCGCCCTTTTACACCACAGACTGAACAAAAGGAAGCATTGCTTGGTCATTGGTTGACCTAAATTGGTATTATCTAATTGTGCGCCTAAATGCAGCTGGCAGCTGATTGGTTGATTGTAATCCATTACATACCTTTCTATCAAAGTTATCTGACATTATCAAGATGAAGTTGTTCTGACACAGTTTAACTCTGAGTTCTTGTCATATTTTATTACCATTTTTTTTAACTATAGTGAATAAACTGTGATAATGTGAGAAAATGTTGAAGGTGTCTGAATACATTTTGGTTTGACTGTACATTTTACACTTACTACACACCTTTACAACACTTTCTCAATGCATGTGTCACATGGTAGGACCACAAGTTTGTATTAGTGCTGTCAAATCGATGAATCGCATCCAAAATAAAAGTTTGTGTTAACATAATATATGTGTGTGTACTGTGTATAATTATGTATATATAAATACAGGCACATGCATGTATATATTTAATATAAATTATATACATATTCCAGTATATACATGCAAATATTTCTTACATATATACATGAATGAGTGTGTATTTATATATACATAATATACACAGTACACACACATATGTAAACAAACTTTTATTTTGGATGCGATTCATCGATTTGACAGCACTAGTTTGTACATGTTAGTTCTTAGAGTTATCATCACTATTAAATTGCACAATGAGGTATATTCTTTTTAAGAGACCATCATTATTTTTATTTAAAATCTTTCCAGATTGCTCCTGGGATGAAGGAACGACTCTTTCGAAATGTCAGGAACCTCATTGCTGCCTTTAAGATCCTGGACCAAGGCATCGCTGTTCCTCTTCTGTATCCTGTGAACAAACCTAATCAATAACACACAAGTCGAAACAAACACCTCACTGTTTCTACCTGCTGTGAATGCATGCAAGGGTATTTCTATGAGATACAGGGGTGGGGGCTCTTAATCCAAGGGTAAATTGTAGAAAATGTGTAAAAATGCTGTAAATTGTACAAATGTATTTGTGTATTAGATATATCAAGAAGGAGAAAACATTAGGTGACATGCCAAATACCTCAAATATAATACATTTAATGATTTAAATTGAAATAAAATAATGGTTGTTACCTTTCAGGTCAATATCAAATATAAAAATAATTGTGTATATAATCAACAAGATAACAATAATTGTAACAACAAATGCTCTGCTAGAATATATTAAATAATGGTCCATTCCCTACTGTATTGTATTGTCAGTCTGCCAACAAACAGTGTTTTCTTCAATGTTTTCAGAGGATTTTTTTTTAATGAAGAACCACCTTGAATTATCTATAGTTTAATCAACACTCACTTAAGACAGCATCAGCAAATACAGATATAGATCACTACAGAGAAAGAAAAATAGGCCTTGAACAATATCAGATCTTGTCAGACACTGATTGCTATCTTATTTTCTGTATACTAGTGAGAGTTTGATAACCACAAAGTGCTTCTAAAACAAATTCTACTTTTGGTGACAGAACTGTAAAACAAAACGGTTCTAAGGTCATATTTTATACTGAAACTTCATTTAGTGCCACACTTCCTGCAACAATACTATCACACTAACGTTAAAAACAAAATAGTTTTAACTTAAAGGACTTATTGTAATGAAATTCAGAGCCATTTTGGTGTTATACAAAATATGCATAATTAACTTTTTTTATCCCAGTCAAAAAATATTTGCAGAAGAGATAATGTGCTATTTGAATCTTTATGATTCTTTGAACTCATGTAAAACATTGATTCCTCAGTGTTTGAAAGTTCCACCCGCTTGAGAAACAAATGCAACACTGCAAAAAATGCTTTTCTTACTTAGTATTTTTGTCTTGTTTCCAGTCCAAATAAATTCTGGGGAAAAAATCAAAAAGAAGTGAGTTTTTGCTTAAAACAAGCTAAATTATCTGCTAATGGGGTAAGACAAATATTCTTGTTTCTGTTTGGGACAGAATCAAGAAGCAAGATTTCAAACAGAAACAAGAATATTTTTCTTACCCCATTGGCAGATAATTTAGCTTGTTTTAAGCAAATACTCATTTCATTTTGAAATTCCAGAAAAAAGGTCATTTTACTTGTGTACCCTTTAAATCAAGATACATTTACTAGATACACACAGTTTCTGCCAATCTCATGTTAATCTTGAGTACCTATAGACTAGTATTGCATCCTTCATATCTCTGAAGAGTCTTTAGTTTTATCATATTTATAAAAAACAGATACGCTGTACCGATTCTTTACGAAAACAGCTGAGCTTGTGCAGGTGTGCAGTGGGCTAAAGAGTCACAAGCAACTTCAGAAACTTATTCGAATCCTGAAGGAGTGTATTTGGCACAGAAATACTCCGTCATACGGCCAACTCGTTTTTTGTGTGACGTTTTGGCCATGTTTAGCATGAGATTCCAACTCTTTAACAGTGTAAATAAGTCAGAATGCATGAAATAGTATTAGAACCCCCCACCCTCAAGAATTTGTAGATATTTAGACTGGAAACAAGACAAAAATACTAAATAAGAAAAGCATTATTTGCAGTGAAAATAAAGGTTACAAATAAAGTGAACACGTGCTTCAGCTCTTCTGTCCAAGTACTCACACATAGTCACAACACAGAAGAAAGGGTTAAATTAGCATTTTTATTTATAAAAAGGCCACTGCCCAAAGTACTTTGTTTTTAAATAGGCATGTTTAACAAACTGCATTAATCTGTGTACATAAAGCCTATCAGCCAAATATACACCACAGGAACTTGTTTGGCCGAGGAGAGGACACTGAAGTTTTTTTTAGTACTTGACTTCTGAGAGAGGAAGATGATTTGACCATGAAAAAAAAATTACATATTCCTTTTTCACTTCAGCAATGATTGTGATCATGACAAAGATGCAAACTAAGATAAAAAGAAAAATATTTCTGCCACAATTTTTTTCTTCGTGCAAAGTAACCGTACTTCAATCGAAATGAACATCTGCAAAATGTCGGAACCATAACGTGCCTTCGAGAACCTCTCGCACAAATCTGTTAAATATTTGCACGCTCTAAAAATTCAGTCTAATGCATTTATCTCTTCACCTTATATTCAGTGCAAATATATATCTCAGATTAAGATTACAAAGCTTGATGGTACAGCATATCCACAGAATTCACAAGAAAATACATTTACTCCTAATTCTTTTGAGTGTCATGTATAAATAGTCCAGTATCTATAAACAGTCTACAATAGTCCATTAATGATATACAAGTCCATATCAAGAGTCCTACACACAGAACGTCTACCCACAGTGCTGCAGACTTTAATAGTTTGGAAAAGACAAAAATACCGTTCTTCAGTAGGTGATTCTTTCATTTCCTTACATATCTTCCGCCTCAGGCCTCCTACTAGTTTCGATAGGGATCAGAAAAAAGGAAAAGGACCTGTCAAAGTACTGGATAAATCCAAAACGCTGGAGCTTTGACACTCATTTAGAAACCGAAATGACAGACACGTGAAGGGAGTTTCACATTAGGTGTACAGCAAAAGCAACAGAAAAAGAGTGAAATCACATGAGAATAAATAAAAAAGAGCAGCATATTAACTGTAAACTGGAACATGTTTATATCCTTGGGTATGTTTACAAGAATTCACCTCACAGGCATTAGCATTCATGTTTTTGGCTCGTGCTAGCCAAACCCCTCCCTACCAAAACTTAAATAAATAAAAAATAAATAAATAATTGCATATAACTAAGGCATGTGATGAATACTGAAGTTGATTATGTACGATATGTCTAAGCCCGTTTCATGTGATCGTTTCTAGCAGACCAGGAAGGCACAATTTCCACATACATAATTTTTTTTTTGTTGATTTCTACATTGGGAAAAGAAGAGTAAACTGTACAGTTTTAGCAAAAAAGAAAAAATTTGTCTTCCACAGCAGCGGTGTAATTCTCTCAGCTTTGTCAACACTGATTAAGCAGAAACAACACAAGATGGTGGTGAGCTCTTGCCAAGACTCCAAACACTGTGAATCTCTTGCAGCCGAGGGGTTAAGTTTTGTGACACTTTTTGAGTCAGATACTTCTCCAGGACTCCAGAACTCTGTTGTAAATTTGACAGTTCCAGAGCTCTGTTGAAACGTCGGGTTTCTGGAAGGTCATTTCAACTGCGAAGGCCCTGAAAGCCTTCTATGCAAATCCTGGAATGGAAATCAACTGAAAATTCGGAAACATTTTACAGCACTCAATGGCATCACAAGGAAACCCCTCAGGTTTGCAAGATTTAATGCCATAACCAGTTTGACTCGACAAGTCGAATGATTACTGTACACGCTTAAATGGGAGAATCAGCATGTCTAGAGATGAAGACTACTTAATGTACTGTATGTCTAGAACAGTCACAGGTGAATCATTCTCTGCGCCTTCAGATTAGCAAGCAAGGCTTGTTCTTCATTAAAAACGGTTAAGCCACTGTAAAACAAGAAAGACAAGAAAGGAAAAAAAAACAAAAAATCTGAACTTGCTAAGAGTGCATCAACGAAAGCAAAATCAAAATCAATACCATCATTTGTCACATTTTAAAGGCAATAGAGTCTTTCTCACTTCGTTTGGCTGGGGTTCTAAAAAAAGCTGAAGAGATATGTGGTAGCTTGGAGTGTATAAAGTGGTGTGTAGGCGTGTAGATATGTGCTGAAGTGCCGCTGTTACCTGCGACCAGTTTCCACATGTCTGATCAGATGAATGTTGAAGGGGCTGTCTGCTAGCTCAGGGTGTTGTTCAACAGGCAGAGCGTAGAACCCATCATACCCTGAGACACGGCCCTCTGCAATAAGCTCATCCTTTTCTTTATCAGTCCACGACAAACTTCCGCCCTCCCCCTCCAGGACCCTCTTCTGTTCCCGTAGCCATGCCCCTTGCACAGCTCGTATTCGCGCCGCCTCCAGCACACGTGTGCGTTCTTCCTCCGGCGATGCTCCATAACGAATGTTAAAGCTAAGCGCCCCCTGCTGGAGCACAATGTCAGCGAATCGCCGCATTTCCCCTCCAACCATAGCACTTATCTGGGACACTGAGACGTTTACGCCGTTCTCCAACACTCTGACGCCGCCTCCGGCACCGCCCCCGGCCACTCCCAGATCTGCCTCCAGTGGGCCGGCCTTGGTGAAATAGTGTGTGTCACGCCCTTCCACCGTGAAATGGAGGCCTCGCAGGTATATAGCACCGTTCAGCACAGCCGCCACACGACGGCTGTCCTCGCTTGCCACGCCGATTATCTCAGTCGCCACCACTCCATCACGGACGGCGAATTTCACACCTTTGCCGAAAATTGAAGAAATGGCGGAGAAAATCGGCCTGCGGCCCTGCCGACCTCCAATTTTACCATTGGCTGGCGTCATAGGGAGGCGATCCAGTGAAATAAAGTTTTTCAAGTGCTTCTGAAGATCACACTGGATGCCGAGTACAATCTGAGGTAAGATGTTATGAAATAGTTATTATAAGTCTTGTTTGATTGGTGCATAAAATTAACTCTTAAAGGAATAGTTTACCAAAAAAATTAACCATTGTGACCGGATTGAGTCGAATTGGATATTGCTGCCAATTTCATAAATGCGTCAATGAGAAATCTTATCATATGAGTGTTTTAGGGTGCTTTTTGGTCATATTGGAACTTGGCCTCAATCCTGATTCATTTTCATTATCACTTTTGTGTTCAAAAGAAGTCCAAAGAGTTTGACTCAACATTATTATTATTATTCTGCGTAATAAATGACAACTTGACAAATGATGATGACACAACAAAACGAAAATGTCCTTTTTTAGGTAAACTATTCATTTAAACTAGACTAAATAGACTAATTATGTTGGCAATGAATCCTGTACTGTGAGAAACCTCAACTTACCTTGCTGGTGTCCCAGGTTTGTGTGCGGATTTGTGTGGCCATCATCTCATATGTTTGCTCTGTGTTCTCCACCTTTGGTTTGGAGAACCCTGGAACCACATTATGAAGCTGGAACCCAAAGAGCTGCAGCCAGCTACTGATATCTGCACAGAAATAAATGCAAAATACTGTAAAGATTTTTGGTTCGTTTTATAAAGAAAGTCTTAGGGTTTGAAGTTCATATTCAGAACTTGCTGGTTATGGTAAAAGACTACATAAGGAACTGTTCTGCTCATGTGAATGCAATATCACTGAAAATAGTGAGTTACGTAAAAGCGACAAAAAATGTGATGCAGTGTGAATACGACCATGGCTGTACCCATCATTGAGGTCCCCAAGGTCTGAACCTGTTTTTTTTTTTCATGTGATGTATAATAAAAGTTGTGAAATAATTGCCTAATAATAACTTCTGTGGTGCTGCAAATATATTGTACAACGCCAAGATAACCTTTCTCATCTTAGCTGATCAGTGGTCTAACAGTGCTCATCAATGTGAAACGACGTTCAATCAAATAAAGCGTTACTTTTTAAAAAGGTAAGCGTAAATTCTAGAAGAATGCTTCAGGTTTGATGGTCAAAAGTGAGATGTAAGATGTAAGGTTTAGGAAGGTAAACATTTAATATTTGACAACTGTGTTACGAGAGAAATGTTAAACGACTGACAGTACTATCCAGGAATGTAAACAACTCAACTGGAGGTTTTTTCTTTTTCTTTTTAGCATTTTAACTTTTGTTACACTTTCCTGATAGCCTTTCAGTAAATTCACTTATCCTCACTACATTCACTTATGCTCAACTACATAAAATGTAGGTAAAAGGTAACCATGGTAAAATGTGTGGCTTTGACAAGTGTGTTAATAGGTTGTGGTCATTGTGACATTGTGTCATTTAGCCTATTGTAATGCAAATATTATTTGCAAATGTATCTATATTCATCTCCTTCTTTCTTTAATTTCATATTTATGGCAAGAAACCTGCAAGTATTTGTATCCGTTGTATATTGATATGCCCATGGCTGGTGAGTGCTCTTATCATTTAAGAATTCAAATTTTGTCATTCCAAACCCAAATGCTGCTTTTGGTAAGTTTTTTCGTTAGTTTCGTTATTTTTGTTTACTATACAAAAATACAAAACTTTTTTCACTTGTATGAAGGTAATCACAAGCTCTGTATTTGGACCTCTGTACCTCTGTATTTACATACTGAACAAACCTTTTTGTTTTGTACATCCCTTTTGCAATCAATGGTACACTGGTAGTTTAATAGTTAAAAACAATGGGCCCTCTCTAAAATGAAGTTGACCATGGGTTATGAATATCTTGTTCTAACACCAAAGTAGCCTAGAGCAAGACACTTGACCCTAGTTAGCTTGAGGGGGACTGTCCTGGTAATTAGTCTACACTCAACAGCAAGTTGCTTTGGCTCTAACTAATGAATCTCATCTCTGCCATGTGCTATTTCTTGGCTGTCCATTGCCCCTTAGGGAAATGCCACTGGCATAAAAGCACAATCGCAGCTCACAAAGCCAAACCAAAAGCATGACATTTGTTTCACCTGACTGGCTATCGCCACTGCTTCTAATTTCCACACAAAGTACAAGAGAATTTGATCATATTGCACACTCCCAGTTGAAGTGCCTAGCCAGAAGCCAGTTAGGGAAAAGATTCTCTGAAAATTATATTTGTTTTTATCTAACTATATTTCTGTTTTATCTTAAATACTTATTTCTCACCTGTTGTGAACTTGGTTACATCCTGTAAGTTTCCCAGAGGATAATTGTTCCTAAATGCATACAAATTAAATGGCTTGGGATTCACACTCAGCTCTGCCCACAATTCGTGATTGGGCGTCGTCCATCTTCCAGCCACTACATCATAGTCGCGCCGACCGAGATGCACCAGCCGTGTGAAAGAGTCATAGAGGCCACCCTGAAAACCAAAGACGAGAGGAAAGGTGGGGTTGGAATCTCGGTAAACGTCTCCGTATGGTGTGTACCGAACTTCCTTCACCACGTGGCCGTGGCTACTGAAAACCGCAAGAGGAGTTCCGGCATTGTCACATGCTATATAGAATTCCTCGCCGCTGCTCATCTCCATAGCGATGAGGTGTCCTTGAAGGTCATAATAGAGGGAAGTGATCTCTGCACTACTGTGGTTGTACAGGTGCGTCACCCGGGTTGGTTCTGTCAGATCAGCGTAGAAGAACTGCAGCTGTGCTCCATCACTACTGCGGCTGGCCACTCTCCTTCCGAGCCCATCGTAACGGTACCATACCCTCTGTCCGCTGTCCCTGTCATAGGCGCCCAAAAGCAGTCCATTCGAACCGTAATCAAAGAGAAGATTGCCACGGAGACGCAAGAACCCGTCCTCATCTGTGCGGTATTGGATCTCTCCAAGGCGTGTGATGCGGTCACGGAGATCGTAGCGTAGCGGTGTCAAACGCGCACTGTTACCGTGACTCAGTAAGTTGATGTTTCCGTTTAGGTCGTAGCTATAACGCCACTGTGGGCGGTCATTTATGGCAACCGTCTGCAACTGCCCATCTGCATCATACTCGTACGCATACCGCGTGATGTTGCTGTCCACTCCGATGCGGATATCACAATTTGTGACACGTCCCATGCTGTCGTACTGCAGTGTCATCCAGTAGGCGATGGATTTCAGAATTTCATACTGAACCTCAATCACTTGCCCGTTTGGGTTGAAGATTTTAGTGTGCTTCATGGCATGTGTGGTGATGACCTGGTTCAGGTCGTAGTTGATAACGCTGAACTTCCCGAACTGCTCGATTCGTCCCGACACGTCCACATAGCGGTAGAGGTCAATCGGAAGTGGCGTTTCGTTGATCATAGCTTGCATGCTGGTCACCCTGAAGTTGTTGTAGCTGTAGTCGAAGCGAGCATTAACCAATCCTTCTTCGCTGAAACGATATATTTGTCTACTCACCAGAGGACCTGAATCCAAGAAATAGAGACAGAGAAAAGGAAATAGATAAAATGAGAAGTTAGCAGCCACACAGAGGTGAGGTAAAACAAGAGTCAGCTTCGCCACAGTGTGAGATTGGATGAACTCCCCCACTGTCAGACGACTGATTGTGATTCAAAGCGCTTTTAGATCAGCCAAGCAGGAGGGGAGTGCAAGCGAAGTGACAAAAGGAAGATTAAATGTCAGCCTGTATGTTTATTGGTGCAAGAGTACAACCTGTTTACCTGTCCAACTGCTCACACATCTTACTCGTCTCTCTGTCTCACAGGATTATCACCTCACCTGTTCATTTGTGCAAAGATGCCATGGTGCTACCTGTCTCTCTGCTAATTGATCTAAGCGTTTCACCTGGTTACTGGCTTCGGAAAAACTTGATAAATATGTGAAAAATCGTATTACCGGTACCTGGCTTTCTGCAAATTAGGGCTGATTGGTATGCTAGCAATGGCAGAAATGCCGCATGGTACTATGGTAGATATATTTGCATGGTTATTAGAGTATGTGTCATTTTTAACATATTTAATTAGCAGGAGTAATCCAAAAGGGCACCACATGGTTATTAAAATAGAAACCACTTTATGGTGAATTTACAGCAAAAATAATTTTAGCATGAAGAGGAATGGGAATCTTTGGAATCATTGGAATCCAGTTTCAATGTTTCTTTTAAGAAATAAATATTTTAGGGAAAATGTTTAATTCCATTAACCATTCCATTATGATCAGATAATTTTAATCATAACTAAACAACCAGACAGTTTGATTCACAAAAATAGATTTAACTCATAAGAGTCATTTGTTTGGGAATCAGTATGCTGTTGAGTCATTAAAAAGAATCAACTCAAAGGAGTCATTTGTTTGGGAATTGGACTACACTGGCGTTTGTTTTTGAAAAAAAAAAAAATTGTTAGGAAATCATTGGTTCAGGGGTTTTTTTCTTTAAAGCAGATTGGTTCAGAAAACATACACCATAATGTAAAATTACTCATACTGTGATATAAGATTTTGGTCTCACCGCTCATCCTGTCAATGTTTCTGTCAGATAACATTGTTTATGTGCTGCTCTTACCTGTTTGCCTGTAGCGGATGGTGCAAACGAATCCTTCGTGCATCAGGTGGATGGTTTTAACAGCACCTGTTGCCTCGTCGTAGGTGAAGGTAACAAGTGTTGAATCATAGAGGATCTCAGCCAGCCGGGCCACTCGGCTGTATTTATAGATTACATGCCTGCCTGTGCCCAGGTACAGGCTCTGGAGCAGGCGCCCATCGTGGGCGTAGTCTTGCGTGAAGCAGGAGGTGGGTGAGTCGGGTGGGGTGTAGGTGTTACGGTAGTAGCCCACAGACAGAGAGGTCTGCAGGCTGTGTCTCACCATGCTGGGGAGGGTGACTGACAGCAGACAGTCTGTCTGATCGTACTCAAATGTATAGCGCCGCTGACTGTGCAACAACAGCTGGACAGACTGAGAGAAGGAGAAGAACCGGAAAGAAAAGGAAAAATGAGAGGGACTATTTAAATGAGACTTAAACATGTACAGTACCAGAATCTCATGAAATTTTGCATTTCACCCCAAAATTAAAAAAAAAGAACAGATGTGATTCCCATTATTCTCAATGGTTAGTATCAATAACAATTAATAAATAAATAATACAAAGGTAATAATCAAAAACAAAATAAAGTTTCCTTTCATTTTGGGGTCAAATATGACCTGGGCAGTTTTTTTTTAAGATTCATACAGGCATAGCCCCATCTCTCACAGACATACAGTACACACCTTCTCCAGAAAAGTGTAGCTCCAGATCTTCCCATTGGCCCAGGTCCGTGTGATGATGCGTCCATTATCATAGTCCCTACGCTCAGTCCAGTTGCCTCTCTGTATGCCGGTGACGAGACCTTCACTCGAGTACGATACTCGCACTTGATTGTATTTACTGGGGGTCCAGAGCACAGGCCTGCCCTTGTCATCGTACTGAACACGCAGAGTAAACTTGCGATGGTCATCATAGATCTTCCCAACCCGACTCTCTTGACTATAGTCTATAGACAAGACATTCCTGTTGTGAGCCTGAGTGAGAAAAGGGGTGAGAAAGAAGGTAAAACTTATGATCTTATTACATCAGAGTACACAGAAAGATGTGTGCAATAAAACTGCCAATAAAAGAAGAACATTTCTTTCTCAGGGGCACAGAGGGAGACAGGGTTGCTGTTATGGACAACATTATTCAGCATATGCATTATATGAATTGACAATGAGTCTGGAACAGTTTGAAGCTCCTGATTTCACTCTGTGATTCCTAGATCCAGCTCTTTGCAGATGACTTTGTTTGGCCGTCTACCACGGGCAAAGGGGCTACCGCAGAGTCTAGACCTTCAAGAAGATTTTGCTCCCATAAAAAGATAATGTCCTGTAGAGATGCCTGTTAGAATTTGGCTGAATATATTAGAATCAGTAATTGAGCCGACTGCCCTTTACGGCAGCGAGGTGTGGCGTCCACTAACAAATTGGAAATTAGGCAAATGGGGAACACATCCAACTGAGACCTTGCATGCAATAATCAGTAACAAATATCTTAAAAGTAAATGGGAACACAGCAAATAACGCATGCAGGTGGAATTAGGCCAATAACATTAATTCAGTGATCCCTGTATCATTATAAAACCTTGCAATGAGTAGAGTCGAGCAAAGAAAACAGACCGCTTGCTGAGCTGGTCCTGAGTTTTACAATTAATTGTACTAACATACACATGCCCCTTGTGACCAGAGTAATTTTGTGAGCATAATTAGAATAAACCAAATTACAAACACAAGCAAAACATGGTTATATCACATTTGGAAATCCAAAGTAAAATGCAATTCTGTTTGGCCTTAATAATACTGCACATTTCCATTCAACAAGTACTGTATAGTCAGAATTTCCTAATTCCAACTTGGAATAATCCACATCTGACTTTGAATGGAATGAACAAAACAAACAAAAAAAACAGGTCAGGTTCAATAATCGCTCTGTACTGGCAACTCGTTGAGAAAGTGTGAGAAAGTGGCATTGTCTTCTTGTGTCTTTCTCTAAAATAAACCTTCTTCTAAGAAATTAATGCTTTTATTCAGCTAGGATGCATTAAATTGACCAAAAGTGACAGAAAATTTGAATATAATGTCAGAAAATATTTCTATTTCAAATAAATGCTGTTCTTTTTAACTTTCTATTCATCAAAGAATCCTGAAAAAATGTATCAGGTTTTCCACAAAAATATTAAGCAGCTCAATGGATATTAATAAGCAATGTTTCTTAAAGGAATAGTTCACTCAAAAATGGTAAAAAAAAAAGATCCTGTAATTTACTCACCCTCAAGCCATCCTAGGTGTATATGACTTTCTTCTTTCAGCCGAACACAATCGGAGTTATATTAAATAATATTCTGGCTCTTCCCAGCTTTGTAATGGCATTGAATAGTGTCCGAGTTTTTGAAGCTCCAAAAAGCGTATCCATGCACCATAAAAGTAATCCATATGATGTAGGACGTACGCAAAATGAAATGCCAGTCACAAAGTCTAAAACGAGAAGTTTTAAAGAAAAATGTCGGAGGACTTCGATATAACAGAAGAGGAGCTACGTCAGGTCAGAGGTCACCGTTCATTTTCTGGAAGCCAGTGATTATAGTTTATAAAGTTTTAAATATGGATACAAAAAGTGATTGCTTACTTTTATGATAGATGGAATGCGCTTTTTGGACCTTCAAAAACTCGGACACTATTCAAGGATAATTTTCATTTTTGGGTGAACTATTCCTTTAAGCACCAAATCAGCATATTTCAGAGGGATCATGTGACTGAAGACTGGAGTAAAATAACTTATTTTAAATTGTAACAATATTTTACATTATTACTCTTTTTACTGTATTAATTATGTATAAATGAACTTATATTAATTATCATTTGCAATTGTAATTTGTAGTGCTTGTAAAGCACACTAAAACTGCAACCAAGAAATGAAATTGAACAGGTCAAGAGTGAATATTAGAGAACATAAAATAGAGAAGATTTATTCTAAGAGGAAGTTGGAACCGTGTGTGAAATGCAGGGTAAAAAAACTGTGTAGTGCTTGTTATATGGTTTAGAGAGTATATTAGAAAGAGCAGGTAGTCTTTTTTTTACCACACTAAATCTTTGTAATGTCCAGGGCAGCTATTAGTAGTCAGGTAAGTACAGATTCACACCTTTTAGGAAGACAATGAACATGTAAAATCAAATAAATAAAGCTTGCTTTAATGTAGAGTATCAAATAAAATCATGCAATTTAAGCTTAACGCACAGCGGTGTTAATTAAAGCTAACTGTTGCACTATTATTAGAAATATGCACTGCCAGAGGTAAGATTAGTACTCTTCATTTAGAACGACCCGGGTTCAATTGCAAAGCTGAATTTTTTTTTTTTATAAATTAAGAAAAATGTGGCAGTGGATGAATAACAGGAGCAGGATCTTTTGTGGCTCGATTTAGTTAGCAATTTCACTGACTTGACCTCAATGATGAATATTTACTTGAAACTAATCATGCAATAACCGCTACTGTTAACATTAGCTAAAAAGACCTGCTAGTATGTTATAAACTGGACTGTTCAGCACAAAGGTGAACACAAGGTAATTAATGCATTTTAAGTGTATGAGCAATCATAAATTATCCAAGATTTGTAACTTCGCACTCTGTAAACACCTCATAATAGAATTCAGAGAAGCGCCATGAAAGGTATGAAAGTGAGGATGTGAGGGATAGACATACCGTGTTTTTAATGGCATCCGCTGTAAAAAGCTGTATAAAACGCCTAGATCACTTATAATTTTCCACAGCTCATATTGTCTGGGGAGTGAAAGATATTTTTGCAGTGTTTCGTCATAAGAACAATCAAAAAAACACATTAAATAACAGTTCAACTCACTGAAGAGATGCAAGTCTATCTCTCACAGCCTCACTTTCATTCCCATTAAATATCAAAGATGGCGCTGCTGTGAATAAGGTCTATGTGTGGCACACTTGAGCATCTTGGAAAATCACATTGTACCCCTGCCCCTGCTATACCCTGATTACCCTACACAGAAAACACATTATTACCCTCAGTCTCCGTTCATATGCTGTGTAATTCCCTTTGGCCTGTTCACGTCTTTGTCTCCACTCTATCAGGCTGTGAGCTGGTTCCCCAGGCAATGTGATGTTGCACCTTCCGACTGTGGGATGGACGAGGCCTGCCGATGCCCCTGGCAACAGCCCAGATGACACGGTTGGTTCAGTACTGAGAGTAACGTCCATCCCGCTGGCATATGTCACCCATAGAGAGCCGTCATCTCGAACACCGTACACACTAACAGAGTGAGCTGGACAGAGAGAAAGAGCTATATAAGATTTAGAAGCATTACATTTATGACATGAAATTATGTCAGAATTTACATTTTGGGTGCACTATCCCTTTAAATGTGACTGAAGTGTTCAAATACTTTTTGGGGCTTTTACTTATTTACATAATCACAAAAAATTATTTGCAGATTCACACACACATACACTCTCACCTTGTCGAAGTGTGTAGATGGTGTTATCTGCAGAGTGGTTTGTAATTATAATAAAGTTTTCTCTGTTCGAGGCAGTGGCTTCCACTCTGACAGCTTTCTCCATGTTTCCATGGAAACTACTGACCTCTCCAGTCGGCAAGGTCACGTTGATGAGGTGTCCGTCAGAGTTATACCTGCTCATGGACACACTTTCTGTTAGTCTGAGTGTGTGTGTGAGAGAGAGAAAGACTGTATTAAAGTTTAAATAAGTAAGTGTAAATGCATGCGTATGTGAGAGAGTTTAAAGGGGTCATATCGTGCATTTTTTCATTTTATTTTTCCCTGACGACATTTGAAACGGTAGTCAAGGTTTCGTGTGCCATAATTTAGTTGTTCATGACAATTTTCCATCCTCTCCCTGACTCTTACAACAGCAGTAAACAGGCAGTTTTTTGCTGCCATGCCTTTAAGACCTCTGTGTAAACGCCCTCTTCGCATGTGAAATGAGAAACAACGCTTTGCTTCACTTACATACGGCCTGGGTTTGCTGTTGGGTCCAATATAGCTCATGCTGCTGCATTCTTCAATAACAGCCTCTTTGCAAAGACTGAATTACATTGTGACAGGATCATAAAACAAACCACTGAAATGTGCTGAACTGTGAAGGTGGACCTTAAATGATCAGAGACCTTGTTAAAAAATAAACTTCAGTCACACTTTCCTAAAGTGTGACATCCAGAAGGATGTTTTTATTGTTGGTTATACACAAATTGGAATATAAGTATCTGTTTTTTAGCTTGTTTTTTAGCTTGTTCATCATTACCTTGCAATTTAATCAAACATGTGTCATTGACATGTATATGTGGCAGTCATGTTAATTAATAATATTCATAATTCCAATAAATGAATTCCAATAAATGATTTGGCTGTGTAATCTGGCTTAACACTCTTCACAAATTATGATATTAATGCACCAATGTTCTGAGTCTGACATGTATGCAAAAATTTTACTTTTATTTTGTCTGGCAACTTTTTCTTTATTGTTCTTTAGTGTTAATATTTCTAAAAATCTGTAAAGATAATGTAGGGGAAAAAACTGATCTTTTTGAACTGGGATGGAATGTTTGGGGTGTTAAAGTTACAAGTCACAGTCACACTTTATATTGGGTGTCCTTAAAGGGACAGTTCACCCAAAAATGAAAATTCTGTCATCATTTATTCACCCTCAAGTTGTTCCAAACCTGTATGAATTTCTTTCTTCTGCTGAACACAAAAGAAGATATTTAGAAGAATATGAGGAAACTAAACAGTTGATGGACCACTGACTTCCATAGTAAGGGGAAAAAAATAAAGAAAGAAATTCATACAGGTTTGGAACAACTTGAGGTGAATAAATGATGACAGAATTTTCATTTTTGGGGTGGACTACTGCTTTAACTATAAGACTTTTGGTGCTATTAAGGTGGGATACAGGTAAGGTGAGGGTCATTACGGCTGCGGTGAGGTTTTGTTTCGTCTTCTACGCGGTGCCAACTCACACCAGGAGCATTTCAGAAGCAAAGCGACAGGATTCGCGAGACCTCGTTTTTTGTTCTCATTGTTTTGTCCAGTTTAATTCTGTTTATTGTTGTTTTTTGCTACCCAACATGAAAATATACTACAGTATTTACTGTGATAAACTAGTAAATTCTAGTATACTGTATATATTATAGTATTTACAACAATTTGTTAATGAATGCAAAAGTATACTGTTGTATTAATTACAGTGAACTGATAAAACTGTAATAAATACTGTAGCAAGGATAGTTATGTGAAATACGGAGTCTGCACGGGGTGTTTATTTTGAAATTGACAGGATTTTTGACTTTTATTTTGTATTTACTGCGCGGCTACTGCACGGCTTCCGTCAAAAATAGGTGAGGTGCCTATCTTTAGCGAAGCGGCGCGGCTGGTGTAAACACAAGCATTGACTAGAGTGGCTGCGATCAGCTCCAGTAGCCGCTTCGCAGCCGTAACGCGCCACAGACGCCTGCAGTGTAAATAAGGTGTTACACACTACAGCCTCACAGGCGAGCCACGTCCCTGGCCGTAACCGTCGTAAACTAATGTTTTTTCCACCACAGCCAATCATGCTGCATGCTGTTGACAAGATTAACCCCTTAGGTATCTAAATTTGGTATTGAACGACAAGACCTTTTACGATACTCGATAGTATTGAGGCAATTCGGTCGGTACCTAAAAAGAATTAAACTCGATAACCAGCCCTACTGATGTGATAACCAGCCCTTCAGCATCCCACCACCCCTGAACTCTACCTCTGCTTGTATTCATTCATTACTAACTTCATTATTAAGTAGTCCAGGGGTTATTAAGAGCTTTAGTTGAGTCTCAAGCTGCAGTCCTGTCTTTGACAGCAAGCCAAATCTGTTTACCTTCATTATACGCAGGGATTAGTGAACTCATGAACACTGTGCCAAGCACAAAGGACACCGTTTTATCCAACCGTAGTTTCCCTTGATTGACTTATTACTTTGTCTACATTTTTAAGAAAGTAAAGATTGAATTAATCTATATACACGGCAGCTTAAACAGCCTATTAAAAACCCTAAATGTCTAAATGACAAAGGTTACAGGATAGAAAATATCATTAGCTCAGGATAAAAGTCAATGTGAAGTCCTCAAGAAGACAGAAAAACAGGGTGTGGGTGTAAGATACATTATAAAGGTGAATGTTAACAGACAGATGACTTGACATTTGAATCCGTGTGGTGGCTCATGGACGGTCATGTGATATTATGAGGGGGTGAAGCACTTGTGACATGTTTCATTTCTCTTTCTACATTTCTAGAGCAGTATTTAGAACTAAACAACCCGAGCTTCTTCATCTGCTCAGTCCCTGTTTTATTTATGTCTAATCAATGTCAGTGGCAATTTAGATCATATACTCATGTCTTGCCACCCACACTTGATGTAAAAGAATAAAAGCTTTTCATTTGAGCTTTCAAAGGCCTGCGGTGTAGATCAAGAGACATCGGTCGCCGTGTTCTCCTGTACTCAAAATGTTGAGTCTGCTTGAAATGCAGGTTTCTTCCTCATCTACTTAAACATCTTAGGGAGATTGTCTTTCTTTTCCTTGTTCACTGGGGGGTTGTAAGCCACTATTTTTCCTTTCCTTTTATCTTCTTTATTTTTCTATTTTCTGTAAAGCTGCTCTGGAACAATGTGTATTGCAAAAAGCGCTATACAAATAAACCTGAATTGAAAAGGGACTAAGTGGATTGGCTGTGCAGGCATAAGCACCTAATCCACATGGTTTATGTTACTGTATTCTCATTAAAACTCTTCTGAAATCTTATTCTAAAACTATATTTCTACATTTTCAGAAGAAAATGTGAGTTGCACTTGCCTGTGCAGGTCGTTGCTATGCGGTTGCTAAGGTGTTCTGAGCATTAGGAGCCAAAAGTAATAGTGATGCTCACCTTAGCAAGTACAACTAATACGGCTATGTGTCAAAACTTAATGAGCTGCCTACCTGACAGTATTTTTGGGCATCACAGGCACATTTTAACGTTAGAATCGATCATTCAAACGCCTTTGTCTCGCTAAACTGGTTGCCAGACACTCGCATCAAGACACAAATGCTTGCATATTGAGCAGCCTCTCACTTTTGTCAAACTCTAAATGACTTGAGAACCACCAGCCAAGTAGAGGACCAGTTGAAGTGTTTTTACAGCCATGCATTTTGAGTTGAGAGAATCATCTGTCCCTCACCCCTAGCATAGCTCTGCATGTTTAGATGACTAATTGTATTCCTGCAATTTTCTGTTTGCAGATCGACCAGATAGCTGGCCAATTAACACACCAGAAACATCACAAGCTAGCTTTGATGTAACACTTGATTCAACGCTGTTAATGCACTAATTATTTCATAAAAAATCAATACAAAGAATTAATAAATAAATAAATCTTAAACTACTCTCTCATTGTCTCTCCTTTTCAGCTCTATTGTAACTCTGATTTGTACTTCTCATGTACCGTTACTAATGAATAACTTCTGTTGTATTGCTCATTTGCAAGTCACTTTGAATAGTGGCAAAATGAACAAGTGCAAAAGGCAAAGTGCCTATAATTCGCCAAAATAAAGTTTAGATAGACAGCTTACTAGGTTTTGAGCTGTTTCTGAACACTTTCTAGCGCAAGTCATTACTGCATGCAGATCAGATCTGAGAAATCCCCTGAACCCAGGCCGCTTGTTGACGAGTTTGGAACACCTACGTTGCCGCATATTCTGCTTTGAGGTATGTTTCTGAAATATTCAGTACTTACTACTTCTGGATGAAGGAAACTGATCAAAGTCAACACACAGTCCTTCGGTGTTGTGTGCACAACAGAACGTTGCAACATCATTTAAATGAGCTTCCCCAGTGTTGCAGAATAAGCTACAGGCATAAAAAGTTATATATAAACCCATTTAAAAATTATAAAAATATATTAACAAAAAATGGTAACACTTTAGAATTTAGAAAATTTATTTCATCAACATTAGTTGCACTTAGTTACATTTTGTCACAAACTAACAACAGCCAGTTCTTTTTTTACTCTATTATTATTCTGAGTTAATGTTAACTTCTACATATACTAATACATTTAAACTTTTTAATTATAATTTAATATAACATAATTCTTTATAGTATTTGTTTAGTTTGTGTATTTGTGTTTTGTTTCATTTTGCTGTTTTGTGATTGTTGTAAAGCACTTTGAGAAAGCAACTTTTACAAAGGCTTGAGAAGGCATTATACGAAAAACATAATATACTGTAATATAACTTAAAGATACAACTATAAAATATATTTAAATGAATTAAAAACAACCTGAATTAATACATGCTGTTAAAATGTGTTTATTGTTAGCTCATGACACCTAGTGCATTAACTTATGTTAACGGATAATAATTGTAAAGTGGGTAACACTTTATTTTAGTGTCACTGTCACATGTAGTTACTATAGTAATAACTATAAATTATGCATGATTACATGCAACTAACCCTAACCCAAACCCTATAGTAAGTACATATAGTTACTTAATATTACTCAGTAATTATATATTTATATATAATTATATATTATATAATTACAGTGTAACAAAGACATCTTAAAATAAAGTGTAACCGTAAAGTGTTACCACCCCAAAAAATATTGCTTTCTGATATTTTCATTTACAATTATTTCATAATAAAATTAAATTCATAAACATAAGTTAATGAAACGACAATGGACAGTATTTGTAATATAATATATTTAAATAAATTAACAATTAATAGGATTATTAAATGCTGTTAAAATGGTTGTTTATTGTTAGTTTATGATACCTAATGAATTAATGTTAATGAAAACCAAGTATAAAGTGTTACCACAAAAAAGGCTGCTTTCTGTTACTATTGTTTACAATTTTGCTTTTGGTTATTATTATGCCTTACAGGACATTTGATTTTGATTTTTGATGTGATATTTCAGTATGATTTTGGCCTTCTAGCCTGAATAATAAGGTGTATGAGTATGGTTTAGTAAGTCCCAGCAGGGGGCAGTGTCTCACAACAGACCTAACACGGGGAAACAGGCATGTGATCCGCCTCAACACTACACCATGAGCTGCATGAGAACGTGTATGTGTGTGTATGTGTGTGTGTAAACACAGTGTGTGAAAGGTCACCGAGTTGATCAAACAAAAAGGAGAGAAAGAGAGAGAGGAAAAGAAGCCCCTGACATTTTCACACTAAATTAGAACTTGCAGCTCAGTCTCACAAATCCCTGAAAATGCCCATGCAAACAGTTTACACACACGCACACACACACACACACACACACACACACACTCACTCACTCACTCACAGGTACCAGGCTCTTTCATAGTGAAATCAGAAGAGGATACAGAGTTCTTTTCTTTATTGGATAGATTAAGGCTGAGTGATTTTCATTGCAGCAGAAAAACACGCAGCTTGAGAAATCGAACTACTGCACTCTTTCAAACGATCTCAGGTAACACTGTCGATCAGACTCTATTAGATTATTTTCCTTCTGATAAATTCTAATAAAGCGTGATTAGATAAGGCGCAGGTAAAGATTAATCTATGCTGGGAGAGAAAATTGTTTTATATACAGTAGAAACTTGCCACTATTCCTGCTGATAAAATTGCCTTAGACTATCAGAGTGTGCAAGTGAAGCTGTGTGGCATGACACCAGCCGAAATAGACTCTAAGGGAAGCAACGACAGGATATGACACACGAAAACGAAGACAGATCGCGCTACCACGCGCACCTATAAATCAAGCAAAGCAGCGCACTCTCCTGATGAGAGAGAGAGAGAGACAAAAGGAGGGGAGAAGAAGGGCATCACTTACTCGTAGACAGTAGTCCAGCCGTTCTCATTGCTGATGGTAGCGAGCAGCCCCGTGTTGCCGTAGTAACTGAGCTGTGCAAGGTCGTGCGCGAGAGCCGAGATGCGCTTCAGCATTCCGGCGTTGCTGATGGTCAGCCAGTAAACCTGCCCGCCCGGGGCTACGAGCCACAGGGGCACGCCATTAGCATCCCGCCGCAACTGCGCTATCGTGCCCTCCCTGCTTGCTATGCTGCTCAGGTGGCCCTCGGGGGTATATGTGAAGTTGAGTAAGTAGTCCCCGGTTACCAGGCTGCGGGTGAACAGGTGAGTACCATTTGGACTGAACAGGTAGAGCTCTTGGTCTGCCACCGAGGTGAGCTCGTACAGCCCCTCAGGAGTGAGCTGTGGATGGTTAGCGGTGAGCCGACGTATGCGCGCATTCCCGAGGTCAGCGATGTAGAGGGAGCCATTAGGAGAAACTGCCAGAGATGAGGGAGACTTCAGCTTGCCGTCGCGAGCGTAACCTCCGTCACCTAGGGACAAATTCATGGAGAGAATGAGAGAGAGAAGGGGGAAAAAAAGAGGAAGTCATAAGTCAGTAGTTCATTAGGTATTCAGTGTTGGGCTTAATGATTAACCCTCAGAGACCCACTGCAGTAAAAGTGCAACACTCTTTTACATCAGTTAAATAATAAGAATTTAACAGCATCCAGGACTATTAAATGTGTCATACCAACAAGTTTGGCAGGGAAATATTTACAAATTGAATTTCCCAACATGCCAAAGTCAAACTACATAGCAGCCTACTGAGACACTGCTGACAGTAAAAAAAAAAAAAGACCTGTATTATGTAATAGTATGAAATATGCTGTGTTTTTACTTCAAAATTAAATGAATGAAATAAAAAGAAAGAAATATACTTCAGAAGTTTGGGGTCAGCAAGATTTTTTAATGTTCTTTTGACAGAAGCTCTAATGCTCATTCTGGCTGCATTTATTAGATGCAGTTTAAACAGTATTGTGAAATATTATTTATTATTATAAATTATTTCTATATTTATATCTTAAAATGTAATTAATTCCTGTGATGGCAAAACTGAATTTTCAGCATCATTACATATCACATGATCCTTCAGACATCATTCTAATATGCTGATTTGGTGCTCAAGAAATATTAAACATCAGTGCTGCTTAATATGTTTTTTGGAAACCATGATACATTGTTTTTCATGATTCTTTGATTAATAGAAAGTTAAAAAGAACCGCATTTATTTGAAACATTATAAAGGTCTTTAGTGTCATTTTTGATCAATTTAATGCATCCTTGCTGAATAAAAATATTATCTTCCTTAAAAAAAGTTTCAGACCCCCACATTTTTATCATTAGTATATATTGTCCCAAAAGGGAAATTTGACTTGCAGTACACATACACTTAACATTGTCATTCGCCTTCATATCATTATATAAATAGGGCAATAAATAATATAACAATATTATGGTAACACTTTACAATATGGTCTCATTTGTTAACAATTTTTGTATTAACTAAGATGAACTAACGAGCAATACATTTGTTACAGTATTTATTAATCTTTATTAATGTTAGTTAATAAAAACCCAGCTGTTCATTGTTTGTTCATGTTAGCTCACAGTGCACTAACTAATGCTAACATATACTACATTTTATTTTAATAATGTATTAGTACATGTTGAAATTAACATTAACTAAGATGAATAAATGCAGTAGAAGTATTGTTAGTAGAAGTATTGTTCATGTTAACTAATGTAGTAAACTAGTGTTATTGTAAAGCGTTACCAATATTATAATACAAAAACATTACATATAGAGCCAATTGAGTAAATCATAGATAAACTATTCCTAATGATTTTCAACGTAGGCAAATAAAACATTAGCGAGTATAAGAGGGCCGCCCTCAGATGAACATACTCAAGTTTCAGGCATCTAGCTTACTGGAAAGGCTTTTATAGAAGTCAATGCTACTGCACTGTATGCCTGTATGCATTTTGTAATTTTAGAGGTATGTATATATATAAAGGAATGCTCTGAAATTAACATATTCAGATTTCAGCCTCCTAGCTTACTGGTAAATGTGTATATTATATTATAACAGTGGTGAAATTTTACTAACTTAAAAACCCATTGTTGCAATTTTTTTCAAAATTCACTCAAGACAAAATATGCATTAAAAACTTGTGATTTTTATAACCAGTGGCTTACTAAAAAAGGAAAATAATACATCATTAGTATTAAGTAAATAGCACTGCCATGTATGTTTGTCTCACCTGAGAAACACTCGCAGTTGGGGTCAATCTTACAATCACATTCACTGGTTGCCCCCGCGATTACAACCATTTCTCCGTTTGTGGACACTTCTTGTACACGGCTATGCTTCCGGTCGTCGGTTTCAGCAATGTACAGAGCCCCTTGGTGGCTGACGGCAATAGCTTTCGCTCCCTCCAGCACAGAACGCACCGCTGTTTTCCCCAGAAGCACCGGTTCAATACTGGCCATGGGGCAATGGATAGGTCGTCCGGCAACCACTCGCACCTGCTGGGACTCGCTCACCTGGAGCACAAGGTTATTATCGAGAACGTAGAGAGAGTTATCCAGCGGACTCACTGCCAGGTCTGTGGGCCACTCTAAACGCACCTGTGGATACACAAATGTATATTATTAACTGCTATGAAGCTGAAAAGTGTGATTTTCATCATAACAGATTTCACAGACACTCTCATCTGCTTATGGCCAATCAGACGTACTCTCAGCAGCTGACAGGAAGGATAGACAATATCATTTTGACTGTTATTATACTGATTTACATGTAATATCAGTGGTCAGAACTGTTTTACATTATATACACAGGGAAGAGATGAACCATGGGAGAATGTAAAAAATACAGTGTGTGATAGGCCTCAAACAAGTGAAGACGAGGAATAGCTTGATATCATACTGTGACTATTAAAGTGTGGACATGGTTTGGATTTACAAAATCTGAAAGCGAGCAGAAAACTATTCTCTGCAAACTGTCGCACGTCGGTTATCTGGAGGTGGAAACGCCAAAACTACTTTTCACCACTGGAGGTGGAAAAACCTCTTTTACCAACAAAAATGAAGTTTGCTAAACTATGAGAGCCAAAATATGTGCTCTGCATCCACTGATCCATTTAACAACATTAGTTTTGCTGCTTTTTAGTCTTTTGTTTTGAATTTAAGTGATACTAAGTAGCTTTTGCACTGATGTCAGATATATTAATGTTAGCCACTTGATATTTGCTCTTCTCCAACGTAGAAATTAGTCTAAAAACAAGATTTGTGCCAACTCATTTTTTTCATGTTAACTACAGTGGACACCAGGACTGGTGTATGTTGTATATGTCTGTGTGTTTGTGTGTACTTGCTGATTGATTTAATAAATATATAACTGCGCATGGTTGTATTAAGGCATCATTCACTGTTTTTGTCTCACTAAAACCAATGAAAAAAGTGAATTAGAATTTGTAGCTCTGTATTTTAGCCTTGAAATGCTTGCAAAAATTTCACAACTTGGCACACAACTAAGTTTGAGGTTCCTGCTGATATACAACACCTGATGTCCATTGCGATGGACATTAAACT
This sequence comes from Rhinogobio ventralis, assembly GCA_039654625.1. NCBI lineage: Eukaryota > Metazoa > Chordata > Actinopteri > Cypriniformes > Gobionidae > Rhinogobio > Rhinogobio ventralis. The sequence goes on from CM077194.1 coordinate 13,951,844, forward strand.
TAAAAAAATTCCTGTGTTCTACAACTCTAAAAAATCTTCTAATTAACTTTAAATATTATCACTTGATACTATTAAGATTATAAGTTGATGAGGCTAGTATGAACATAAATTAGCATTTAAAGGTAAAAAGTGGTCCTGTCTAGCCATGCCTGTCTGTTGTGATGCTTGAAGCTTAATAAGATTAAGTTAGGGGTCATATCTTCATTGTGATTGGTTGATCAGGGACCAATAAGTAACCAGACATTTTATATATATATATATATATATATATATATATATATATATATAGTTTTATTCAAGGCTCAGCTTACTGTATTTATAAGGTATAATTCACCCAAAAATGTAAATTCTGTCATCACGTACTCACCCTCATGTCTTTTCAAACCTTTTCAAATGATTTTCGTTCAACTTCCAAACACAAATGAAGACATTTTTAATGAAACCTGGGAGATTTCTGCCCCTCCATTAAAGCTTAAAGGATCGAACAAAAAAAATGCATTGTAAAAATAATCAATCAATTGGTCTAATCCAAATCCAAGTCTGAAGAGACATTATGACTTTATATGCTGAACAGGTCCCTTTCAAGGGACTGCATCAAGCACGTCGCACGTATGCACGCCGTTGTAAATTGTCTCAGGTTACGTATGTAACCATGGTTCCCTGAGAGGGAACGATACGCTGCGTCAAGCACTGCGGGAACGCCTCTGCGTGATTGTGTCATGAAGCACTTGTGAAATCAGTCCAATGGCTTGCCGGGACGTCATAGGGTGACGGGTGACGTCAATGACCGGGAAACTATAAAGCACCCCTGAACCAAACAGTGTCAGCTTCTGTGTCTTCACAAGCGCTCTGTGTCAAATCGTTTGTCAAAAAAATGGCGAATAAACAATTCAGAGAGTGTGTGCCTCCTTGCCCTCGTTATCTTACGGGTGGTGACACGCATTTGCTCTGTGTTGTGTGTTTGGGACTGGAGCATGCTCAAGCAGCCCTTGAAGGGGCTGATTGTGAGCACTGTGAGAAACTGGCAATGAAAACGCTTCGGTCCCGCCGAGCACTCTTCGAGGAGGGCGCTTCGGCACACGTTCCTCAGGGCTCGGGTTCCGCTGCTGCCGAGGCACAGCGAAGGCTCGCGTCTTGGGGTTCGCAAATGGATCTAGTAGCGGGGTTAGAGACGGGCGATGCCCTTTCTCTGCCCTTACCTGCTAGACCTAGCATTTCAGATCACGAGTCAGAAGCACGCTCTGCGGTTTCTTCTGCTTGCGCTGAAGCGCAGGTGCAGCAGCATTCCAGTTCCGAGGAACTGGATGTTGTGAGCCTTGATAATTTAGATGAGGATTCGCCACCTCATACACATGCCTCATACACACGCTCACGAGTAGCTTATGGAGGTTGTGACTCGTGCTGTAGCCAGATTAAAAATAGATTGGCCAGCCGAAAAGCAGGAGGTTCGTCAAACGAGTAAATTAGACAAACGCTTTCTTCCACCGAGATCACAACCTCCAAAGCGGGGCTTGCCGTTTTTTCCTGATCTCCACACCGAGGTGGCGAGATCATGGAAAAGACCGGCTTCATATAGAGTGTAGTCCCACAACAACATCATATTCAAATATAATGGGACTACAACAGCACGGTTATGCGGCGGTGCCTCAGGTAGAAGAGACGCTTGCGAGCTATCTCTCTCCCGAGTCTGCATCGTCGCTGAAAGCCCCGCAGCTACCCACTAAATCAGTAAGGGCAACATCAGCTTTAGTGGGTAGGGCATACTCGGGAGCAGGTCAGGCAGCCGCTTGTTTACACACTATGGCGGTGCTGCAAGCATATCAGGCTGACCTGCTGAAAGACATTGATGATGAGCGGGTCGCGAAACGGTCGCGGAGATTAGGAGAGCCGTTGATTTGTCTCTTCGGGCCACCAAGAAGACGGCCAAATCCATCGCCCGTTCTATGGCAGCCCTGGTGGCCACAGAGAGGCATCTATGGCTAAATCTATCAGAAATGAAAGAAAGAGATACTAAATTTATCTTAGACGCTCCAATCTCCTCTGCTGGCCTCTTCGGCGACTCAATACAGTCGTCGAAAGGTTCCAGGAAGCTAAAAAACAAGCAGCAGCGTTTCAAAAATTCCTCCCACAAAAATCTCATGTCTCTGCAAAGAAAAGTGTGTTATCTCCACTTCAGAGTACCACCTTTCTATGCGTAGTATGGGATTCAAAGACCATGAGGGCTCATCCAGCGCCCTTTCGGGTAAAATCGATCCTCGAAGCAGTAAGCAAGGTAAAGCTAGGCCAGTCACTCACTGTAAGACAGTTTCAGAGACTACTGGGTTTGATGGCAGCAGCGTCCAGCGTGATACCTTTTGGCCTGCTGTACATGAGACCCTTGCAGTGGTGGCTCAAAACCAAGGGGTTCTCCCCGAGGGGAAATATGTTTCGCATGATCAAGGTCACGCGGCGATGCTTTCGTGCCTTTGTTATGTGGAAGGATCCTTGGTTCCTGTCCCAGGGACCGGTGCTGGGAGCTCCTTGTCGTCGCTTGATGCTATAAAACGGATGCATCCCTCACCGGCTGGGGGGCGATCATGAGTGGTCGCTCGGTTCAGGGTCTGTGGAGGGGCCATCAGCTTTCCTGGCACATAAACCAGCTGGAGTTGATGGCCATGTTCCTGGCACTCAGGCACTTTCTCCCAGACTTGAGGGGCCACCATGTGTTGGTCCGCACGGACAACACAACGGTGGTCTCCTACATAAATCGCCAAGGGGGTCTGCGCTCACACTGATTATGGAAGTTGGCACATCGAGTCCTGATTTGGGCCCAAGGGAAGTTGCTGTCAGTTCGAGCAATCTACATTCCAGGGCTTTTGAACAAGGGGGAAGACTTCCTGTCGAGGCAGGGAGTGGTGCCCAGGGAATGGAGACTCCCCCCCGAGGTGGTGGAGCTCCTCTGGAATCGATTTGAGCGAGCTCAGGTGGATCTGTTTGCGTCTCGAGAGATGACTCACTGCCCGCTGTTTTATTCCCTCATACATCCGGCCCCTCTGCGTCTGCACGCCTTTCCCCCTGTAGCGCTGCTACCAGGAGTTTTGGAGAGAGTACGCCGTGACGGGGTCCGTTTGTTCTTGATAGCCCCGTTCTGGCCGGGTCGAGTATGGCTTTCGGATATTGTGTCTCTCCTCGAGGGCCCTCCATGGGAAATTCCGGTCAGGAGGGACCTTCTCTCCCAGGCGAGGGGGTCAGTTCTGCACCCACGCCCGGAGCTGTGGAAGCTGTGGGCTTGGCCTCTGAGGGGGCCCAGTTTATAGATTCAGGTCTCTACTGAGGTAGTAGAGACCATACTGCACTCCAGAGCTCCTTCTACGAGGAGGCCCTTAAATGGAGAGTTTTCATCTCATGGTGTACAAGCCATTCATTGAATCCAGTTAACTGCCCGGTTGGTTCAGTACTAGAGTTTCTAGTTGCTTACCACATTCCTTTAGAAGGCGCATCTGTGGGGAGACACCCGTGGGTGACTCGCTTCCTCCGTGGTACTCTGAGGCTAAGGCCTGCGGCACACTCGAGGGTGCCGACCTGGGATCTGGCCGTAGTTTTAGAAGGTCTAGCTCTGGCTCCCTTTGAGCCTATTGAAGAGGTGCCAGAGAAATTTCTCAATCTAAAAACTCTGTTTCTTCTGGCTATCTTGTCTCTCAAGAGAGTCGGGGATTTGCAAGCACTGTCGGTTTTACCCTCCTGTCTTGAGTTTGCACCTGGTATGGTGAAAGCATTTCTATTTCCTAAGGAAGGATATGTGCCTAAAGTCCCCACTAATGTGGCGGGTCCCATAATGCTGCAGGCCTTTTCTCCGCCTCCTTTTCGAAACCAAGACCAGGAGAAGTTAAATCTGCTCTGCCCAGTGAGGGCACTAGATGCTTACGTCCACAGAGATGCCCTGTGGCGTAAGACTGATCAGTTGTTTGTGTGTTTTGGGTCCCCGAGTAAGGGAAGCCCGCATCTAAGCAGACGCTAAATGGATAGTTGAGGCTATTTCAATCGCTTATGAGTCGGCCGGTCAGTCCTCACCGTTAAGGGTCCGAGCCCATTTAACTCGGAGTATGGCTGCTTCTACAGCTTTGCTATCAGGAGTTTCTCTTCAGGAGGTATGTGATGCGGCGGGTTGGTCCTCTCCGCACACTTTTGTCAGATTTTATAACCTGGACGTGGCTTTAACTCCGGGGGCTCGAGTGCTTGTAACATAGTGCAAGCTACGATTTCACACAAACATGCACTTGGGATTATGGCGGCGTGGGTATTGGGTTCCCGCAGCGCTTGACGCAGCGCGAGTTCCCTTGAAATGGAACGTCTCAGGTTAAGTATGTAACCATGGTTCCCTGAGAGGGAACGAGACGCTGCGTCGCTTTGCCATACTCCCAGCATGCCTGTGACTGACTTGCTTCGACCTATCAGAAGCTGACACTGTTCGGTTCAGGGGTGCTTTATAGTTTCCTGGTCAATGACGTCACCCACCTATGACGTCCCGGCACGCCATTGGACATTCCTGCAGTGCTTGATGCAGCGTCTCGTTCCCTCTCAGGGAACCATGGTTACATACGTAACATGAGACGATTTACAATGACGTGCATACTAAACACGGACGTTCAAATGCTTGTGTGATGTGTGAAAACAACATGAAAGTGAGTAAATGCAGAATTAAAATTTTTGTATAAACTGATTTACAGTTTGGAAATAGTCATTTTGACACGCTTTCTTGCGATTAGAACTGTGATCGATTGCATTGATCCTCAAAGTGAAAGTGCAAACATCATTTAAATCACTAAATCACATTTAGTTTTAGTAGTACGATTATTTAAAGCATTTTTAGATGGTTTATTCTTACATGTATAGTGCCTTAATAGTGGGAGAGGCGGGTCATAGCAAGCACGGGGTGAGTCTGTGCGCCCGCGGCTTGTCAAATCCAACAAATGCCTGCAATGAAAGCGCATGTGTACTACGTGAGGAAAAAAATGAAAGTTTACGGAGTTTCAGTAACATTACTACATTAAACTACATATAATGTTGAATATGATGTTGTATAATAATGCAATGGGGGAATATATGTGGGTCCTGATAATAATATATTAACAATAATATTATTTAAATAATAAAAAAGTAATAATAAAAAAAAACCTCTCTTCTTTATTTTTGGCTTAAAATATTGCGATTAGTATCGTATTGTGGGTTCATTATCGCGATTTGCATCGAATCGTGACAAGAGTGTATCGTTGCACCCCTAATATATATATATATATATATATATATATATATATATATATATATATAAATAATTCTATAATCTATATAATCAGTGGTTTAAAATCAAAACCCATGTGATGTCCATTCCAATGGACCCAGGGTAGGTGTGTGGCAAGTGCAAATAAACTTCAAACTGCAAATAAAAAGAGCAAATAATCCAATGAGATAAAGTACCTTTCATTTGTAAAGTATTTAATTCACTGGATTATTAAAAAATAGGTATTAACATATGGTTAGTTAATATATATACCAGAGTAAGAATATGATGAAACTTTATGAGGATAAAAATCACAGTAAGTGTCATTAAAATAACCAAGTCAACCGCTGTCTACTCATAGCACTTGTTGGAAGTTGAAGAAAAAAATACCCCTTGAGCTATCTATACCTCTGATATAAACCATTTTCCTGTAAAAATAACTATATTATGATACATACCATTACCGTGACAATATTTTAGTCATACCACCCAGCCCTAATGTGCAGCTAGGTAAAGAAAAAAAACATATCTTGGTTGTGTGTGTGTCCGCAGCTGCCCGACAGCCGGACAGTATTGAGTGTGAAGTGTGTCATATCCCAGGCATGCTGGGAATTATGCAGATTTCAGTGCTTCTTTTACCCAGTGGCCTGCGGCACCTCATTTCCCCTTCTCTCTCTCTCCCTCTCTCTTTCTATCTCTCCTCACTGTCTGATTCTTATTCACACACAACACACACCACCGGATGAACTGTGAAGAAGTGCAGCGCGTGTGTGTGTGTGTGTGTAGTTGGGAGCGAGAGAGCGCGAGAGAGAATGAAAGAGAATTTAAGGGACAGTCTGCCAAAAATTGATGCTATTCAGGAGCGGGAAGAATTGTGTCTGACTTTGAAGGGAGAGCGGTCCTGCAGATTTAATGAGGACACACTGAGTTAAACTGCAGGAAGAGAGAGAGAGACAGAACGAGAGTGTAAAATAGATTTTTAAGAGCACTTTAAGAGAAAGATGTGGAATTGCCTTATGTTTGAGAAAAGCTTTACGATTTTAGTGTTCAAAATGGACAGAAAAAGGCTGAAACCTCAAAGGAGAGAGAGGAGGACAGATAAAAGAAAAGTAAGGATGTTGCTGCAAGCTGTATAATGTAACTCTGTAGCACCAGAGAGACCTTCGGTATCAGCACTTTCTCAGTCTTGAGGTGAACAGCGAAAAGTGTGTTTGCGTGAATCCTGTGGAGCTGAAGAAAAAGGTTGAAAGAAAGAGACAGAGGAGAGAGGGAGAGAGAGAGAGAGAGAGAGAGAGAGAGAGGATTGGTCTAGACTCTCGCTGTGTGGGGTGTGTATGATGGGTTCCCTTCATCTTTTAGCTCTTCAGCTTCTGTGTGCTGTTATTCACTTCATTTATGTGAACATGTGAGTAGACATACTGACAGATCATTTTTCTGATGTCTGCACACAAACAGAAAGTTAAAAGAGTGTGTGATTGCCTATAAGAAGTTAACAGCGGTTATTAAACTGACAGCGGTAGCTCGTATCTAAAAATGATAAAATATGCACAAAAATATGTACATTTGTGTGTGTATAAAATGTACAGATTTTCCAATGAATCAATAACTTAACTGAACAATCCCAAAATTGATTCTTAAATTCAACAAGTTTTACCTCATTTCAATGCATGTTGTTTTTGTACAGTGACCTAAAACATATTTGTTTTGCGTTCTGCTGAACTAATGCACTCAAATGCATAATTTAGGCCCTGTTGTTACTTTTAAAAATGAATATCTTTCCTGTATCAGTGTTTACGCACAGCTTTTCAGCAGCAGTGTCGAATCTTTGCAACACGGCAAAATATATCATGTCTTGCCTGGCTTGTGAACGTGAATGCGCAGTCTGTTTTGAATGTGATGCAACAAAAACACTATAAATAACAGCAGAAAGCATATTTCTATTGAGTTGTCCTTGTGTGTTTCATGCTAAGACAGATATACAACACAGTGTAGCCCGATTTACAAAAATCAACTCTTTTGAATAGGTTATTTTTTGTCAATCAAAAACATACAACCAGTGTTACTCTGATAATGAACAAATGATTCTTATGAGATGGTTCTTTTTAGTGAATAAAAATAAATGGTGTGACCAGTGTAGTGAGTTTTACTCAATAAAAAAAGACGATGATACCTGGAATTTCATATGATGGAAAAATGGACATTGTAACTAAAAATACTGTATATATATATATATATATATATATACACCCAAATTTATTAGATTCTAGTCGACAGCTTCAAAAACAAATTGGGGAATCTGCATTGATACCAGGCCCTAAAAATGTATAGTCAACATGAAAAAATGAACCATATTTCTTTTATTCTCCCTGGAGAAGTATGAATTTGAAATCTGCTATTTTGCTTTATACATTTACTATAAAATCACCTTGGGAGCAGGTGATTAAAAGTAATAGCAAAAATATCTAAGAGAAATGAAGTTAGCGCTGAGAAAAGGTCAAGCATCATTTGTTTGCAGAAACCACTTGGCTTGATATTTTGTTTTTAATGCAGTGACATTCATACATTATGTGGGATTTATTCTAAATACTTTTTGGAGCCACCGTATGTAAATTTGTAAGTTTGTGTGTTTTGTTCACCTGGCTGATGTCCATTCGAGAGTCGCAGCTGATTGGCTGGGAGGAAGTGAGTCCGTTTGACCCAATGACGGTTGTTATCACTCCTTTGTCATCAATCTTACGGATCGTTGATCCGTCAACAAAGTAAATGAATCCGTTTTTGTCCACGGCGATCCCTGCAGGACAAAAGGATACATACACAGTCATTTCTCTCAGTGTCTTTCAGTTTTAATGTGCTTTATTGGAATAACAAATAATGTTACATTAGCATTGCCAATGCATTTGCAGCTTAACAGCAGATGATGAGGAATGGTGCACTGAAGAAAGACGAGTTTCACTGTCTCGGGCAGTATATTCCTCTGTGTGATCATTATGTTCACAGCATCTTAAATATATGCAAATTATCTTATATATGCAGATTTATTCTAAATGACATCAGATATGCAAAAAATCTGGTATTTCTTTTCATTGTTCATCCAATTTCTCTTTCATTTGTCTTGTTCTATTCAAATGCTTGCAAATCACCTTGAGCTGTGCAAGGCAACTTGGTTTTAAATTTAAATCGTGCGGTGCACAAACATACATTGCTACAGTTTGATTAAAACTGATCTTTAGCACAAATAAATCAGGCCACTAACATCATGAAACAATCGCCGCCGTCATTGCTGTCAAAGACTCCATTGTTTTTATTATTATTGTTTCTTTAGAGACGTCTGTTCCACAGATTTTTCATAGCATACGGTTTGTAAGGAACAAACTATGCTCTGAATGGAACATTAGCTCATTTAATATTCAACCATATACTGCCACCTAATTTTTATTAAGAGTAAGCGAGACAGTACTGTATTACTTTTTAAACAGTTGTATGCTACATGGTCACATATCACATCTCATGCTAATATTCAAGTATTTATGATACTAAAAATAAAAATTTATATTTTGCAATTGTAATCCAAATTTGTGTCTTAACATTTGGCAGTCCGATCAAATAATGAGTCAAGATGAGAGCTACAGGGATTGTAAATCAACAACTATTACAAACCAATCAAATGATATACTCTAAAATTTGGTGATTTGGTTTATTTCAAAATTGCACATGAAACACACAATAAAAAAAATAAGGGCAAGGACCAACATAAAGAATAGATGTATATCTGTCAAATAAGTAAAATTGTGAATTAAATGTGACAAGGAATTATGAATATGTATTTCACTTTGCAAATAAAAAAAGTATGAAAAACCTGATAGTCAAATTGTCGTTTCTGTTCAGTTTCAGGCCCCGTTCACACAGAGACGCGTTTAGCTGTACACGTAAACATTTTATATCATATCAGCGTGTCGTCCAGACGGATCCGGCATTTTAGGAGCCTGAAACTGGAGTGGATAAATGTATTTGCATTATTCTAAGGGTAGGCTTCGGGCTGGGCTAGGGGTAGGCGTTAATAAAACACAATCTGGTAAGTAGCAAACTTATTTATTGTTATTTTATTGTGAGATTTTGCCTCACTTCCAACCGTTGCTGTACCCCTTCTAGCCACAACTCTTCTTCTCCATTTTTTGTGTATTTCTGTGGCAGAATTACAGTTCCACAGTGTGGCATGTTATACTACATCATTTTGAGTCGGTTTCGTGTATACGCAGATATTTCTTGAGACAAGAGAAAAAAAAATGTCCTTTTCAGTCACTCCTTGTCCGTTCACTGTCTTGGTTAGTGTGTATTGCTGCCTGATCATCTGTTTGCGAGAAGTACCATTAAACCGCCATTTTGGACTTTCTATCTTTGTCTGTGTTTGCCTTCCCGCAACCACCATGACACAAATATACAATTTTATTAATTTGTATATTCAATTTATAAAACAACTATTAATTTATAAAAGGTGTCATTTTCAGTTTTGTATAGAGGTCTTAAGAAATTTTTGTTTTTGTATTACATTCTGCAATGGTAGTGACACTTGTGAAAAGAGTAGGTAAAATAAACTAAATATATAGTATACCGCTCATTTTGGTCACCGTGAAGTAGTACATGTTGTAAGGTAGTACTGTATGCTATTTGGAACACCTCCACACAAATAAGTACAGAGGTTATGATTTTTTTTTTTTTGCTGCATGTCGCTTACCGATATTTTTGTCCTCCAGAGGGATTTCACTCTGAAGTGGGAAAAGGCTTATATAACCATCTCTCTCACACACATCAGAGTTTGTTATGGCAAATAGCACTGTGTGTATGTGTGTTTGCGGCTGTCCTTTCCCTTCTCTAATTTGCTCTCTTTATTCTCGCTCTCTCCCTCTAATGAGAATCACAGAGATAAGCAGACATATTGGTCTGTTCTCACCACGTTGATTTACTCTGGGAGAGATTGAGTCTCTCTCTCTCTCTCTCTCTCTCTCTCACACACACACACACACACACACGATTTGGATTCACAATTTAATCAGATAACACTAACAGGAACCACATATTTTGGAGACATTTTACAGCAAGAAAATCTGCCCACATGGTGCATTTCAACAGAGCTCCAGTAAAATGACAGCTCACACATATCAGTATGGATAGCGGTAACAGCACCTTCTCCATATGGATAAACTGCCTATAATAGCTGACACAGAGTAGTACTTCACTAGTTGCATTGCCTGTTTCTTTCCTAGCCCACACTGTAAAAAACTGAAAATGTGCAGTTGCTCCCTTGAGGATGCCATGACCCTTAAAATGACTTAAACTTAAACTAATGTTTAAGTGGGCTGACTCAGTCATATTAAATAATATTTTGACTTATATTTCAGAGCAAACAAAGTATTCATGATGTAAGACTACCAAAAATTAAAGCAACAGTTCTACAGCAAACTTCCAGAATGATAACCATTTCTGTTTTCATTAATGAATTCAATTTCCTTATCTGTACATTAAAGAAATAGAGTGATTATGATATAGAGTTCTCTATTTTAACAGGGCTAACTATTACATAAAATTATTTGTCATAATTATGATTTTTTATCTCTTATTTTCATTTTTTATTTTAACTTTATTATAATTTTGACGTCATCATTATGATATCTCAATTTGAACTGTCATATATTTATCTTTTTATTTCATAATTATGCCTTAGTATTTAATAATTTCAAATTTTTATAATTATTATTTAACACATTTTTATAAGAGCATGTACTATAGTTGTCATGTGTTTACGATGTTGTATATTTAATTAAGTAATTATTAATTACAGTTTTTGTTGGCCAAAATAAAAGTTTGATATTTCTGTATATTACCATTTAAATTTTTTTTGTGCTGCATTATTGTTTTACTGTTTAAATTAAGTTGATAAGCCATTAAAAAGCCTTGAATAGAGTATGTAATGGCAGTCTGCCACTATGAAAACTGATCTGTATCATTTTTCCTAGACAATAACATTGTAAATGTTCAATGGCCTTTTCTGTGGCCAATACTTTGATGTATGTCCCTATAGAGAAACTGACTTTCAAAATCAATTCTGAGAAATATTCACTTAAGCAAAAATGCTTTATCCCCAGTCTCACCTATTTTTGTTGACTATCCTAAAATGGTTCACAGTTTTTTAACTTTTTAATCTACTATTTGGTTATGATAAGCGGCTTTAAATGCTGAATATCCATTCAGACTCTCTCTTTTCTTGTGTGCAACAAACAATACAAATTATGCTGTGCTGTAAACCAGACACAAATTCACATGAACACACACGCGCACACACACACTACCCTTGTTGCTGAAATTCTATCTGCCTCAATAAGCCTGTTTACAAATGCATCTTGTTATGGGTGCCAATTACGAGGCATATTACCCACTTAACGAGCATAACAAGCTTAATTATTTATTCTGCCTTCGGAGGGGTATACCTCCCTCTGCCCTTCAAAGTGTCCGGGAGACACACAGATATCCCCAAGTCCAGAAGCTCACTTTCTTACTCATTTTCTATAATGCAAAATGCTGGTTGGATTGAAAATGATCAGAGGAACAACTAATCATCAAACACATATAATTAAAATTCAAAAGCAGACCACAATTTAGACTTCAGCAGCTCTTCTCCTCTCTGAGCCTGCTGGACTCAGACTGAATAGAGCATGTCTATCTGTTCTCTTTCTCTCTATTTCTCTTAAACTTTCGGCTGGCATCAGACCAGATAGCAAGCAACCTATCCTACAGGGAGCTGTGAATTAATGTGCCCTTTTCTCCTTCTATCTCTTTCACACTAAATCCAAAATTTCAGTGAATCAGAGTACTGCAACTTACCGTACCATACCACACACACATGCATGCACACATGCATGTCTGGTTTACTATCTTTGTGGGGACTCTCCATAGACATACTGTACAAACTGTATATTCTATCCCCTTACACTAACCCTACCCCTAAACCTACCCATCACAGAAAACCTTCTGCATTTTTACATTTTCAAAAAAAATGGATGAGTTAACGCTCTAGACAAAGTGTTAGCTGCTCAGTTGCTTACTCTCATGACACATAACAACACAGCTAAAAGTTTCCTAATATATTTGTCCATTAATTGAAAGTAGTCTACATTTACCTGTTGATGGCTTCACAAGCACCCTTAAAAGCTGTTGAGTTGTATTTGAGTTGAGTCAGGTGCGACGCGTGGAAGGTGCGTTTGCAAAATATGCTGTATTTTTGTAATTCCGCTAGGTGGCACTAATGTTGCATAAACTAAATGCGATAGACTGAGGCGCATCGGCTGAGGACAAACCCTATCTATGGGACTACAAATAAGAAACACCATGGCAGGCGTCAATTTTAATGTATGCCAGAAGTGCTTTTTTTTATTAAGAATTAAAAACAAGTATAATATAATAAATATGAATAGCCTATTATAAATAAAATATAATTAAAATAGTATTACAATAAATGTAAGTATAATAAAAATATAATTATTCTTTTAAAAAATAAGTTGAAATAATCGAAAATTATGACATTAACAAAAGCACAGACTATCGATTAACAGCCTCGCATAGTTATAGGTCTGCTTACAGTAGGTCTGTCTTTAACAGTTAACAGTTTTCGTTAAAAATACCTTCCCTATGGAGAAAATAAATGTTATGACTTTTTTTTTTAAAACTTGATTCAGTGTATTTAGTTTTGTATGAAACACAATGTGATTTTCGGTGATCGAGATCTGGCAGTAACAGCACATTTTTCCTCTTGGGTGAGCAATCAGCTCACAGCTTACCCTGCTCATTAAATCCCACATACGCCAGCAAACCAATGAGAACGCCGGACAGTGATGATGATACATAACAACAGAGCATAGGCGCCAAAGCTGCTGTGGATCCACATACCCGGAACTACAGATTTGAAGAAAATTACCATCGTTTGGCAAATAAATAAATGACAGAGAGTTACCTACGTATTACTAACATTTATAATATCAAGTAAGCTTTATGGTACATCTCAAACAAGGGAATTTATAGTAATTTATAGTGTTAATACTAATCAGCGAGTGTACGAATGGCTTAGGTATGCAGAGAATTCACAGCTTATATGGACCACACGCCACTGATACACACATATATTCTGAGCTTGTAGAGCAAATATACCTAGCACACGCTGACACAAACATATAGTTTGGACATTTACTGTATAGGAGAATCCCAGAGGAATTGCTCAGCGGTTGCTCTATATCTATGATACTTAATGGAGAATCATACTTAAAGTAGTACGATGTCTTATTTCATGTTTTTTCTAAAATATTTTAACAATTGGATGACTAATTAAGCCAAAAAAGGTAAAGGAAAATTTAATATATTATGTTAAATATTTCTATTTTTAAACAAAGCAAGAATATAATACATATATAACATACACGTTAAAAAATTATGAGATTTGTTTTTGAAAGAAGTCTCTTATGCTCACCAAGCCTGCCTTTATTTGATCAAAAATATAGTAAAAACAGGAATGTTGTGAAATATTGTAAATTAAAATAACCTTTTTTTCTATTTTAATATATTTTAAGCATTTTAGTGAATAAAAAAGTTATTCCTGTGATGGCAAAGCTGAATTTTCAGCATCATTACTCCATGATCCTTCAGAAATCATTCTAATATACTGATTTGGTGCTCAAGAAACATTTCTTATTATTATCAGTGTTGAAAACGGCTTTGCTGCTCTATTGGATTCACTCTGATTCCAAATCCTTTGTCCGTTAATGTCCTTAATGTGAGCAGTTAAAAAGTACACCATACTGTTATTATGACCAGTTCTTTTTACCTAAAAACAGAAAAGCAGAGCAGAAAAATCTGAATATGACACCTTAGGACAGTGGTTCTAAACAATGGGGGCCTTGGCAAACTTCCAAGGGGGTCTCAAGATGACTTAAAATGAAGATAAGACAAAAGAAGCATTGAAATAAACCTAAACAATTTAAAATCAAGATATTTCTATTTTAATTCACACCCTCAGCAACAACTGGCTATATGAGATAGCCTATTTTTAGGTTAAAAATAGATTTGGAAATGCCGTGTAAATGAATGAAATCTTATAATTCCTTGGATATTTTTATAATGCATTTACATTTTTCTAGTTATGCCAAGCTCTTAAATATTTTATCAGGTTAAAAATTGTGAGTAAATCTTTATAAAATATTTTAAATATCTTTAATTTTTATATATAAATCCTTATCTTAAATCCTTATCCAGTAAATAACAAAAAATGGAAAAGTCTTCAAATATTGTTGTAAGCAATGGGGGGTGTAGGATTCAAAAAGGTTGAGAAATTGAATCACTGCTTTAGAGTGATGCCCAAACCATAACTTGAAATTGTAATTTTCTGTCAAATCTCTTAAAAATAAAGTCATATTTTCAAAACTAACAGGGTATTTTAGAGGTATAATTTTGATTTCATTTGTTTACTGGCTCTCAACATGAAGATCTGGACTTTCGGTAGTTGAAGCTAGCCGAAGACTATCCGTTTTTACTGCACTAAAGAGATCATAGTCACGGAAGATGCTGCCGTGGTGCAGAGATCAATACTGCATCACACTGAGTTTCTATGTGTATAAAGAGATATTGATTATAAAAACATTCTGTATATTGAGATTAATTGAATCAACAGCAAGCCAAAGTCAAGCCACACACCACCGTTCAAAACTGTCAAGACTGGTATGTAAGTGACGTATATCAGTGCTACGGGTCATTTTAGCAGAATTAAACAGAGGAAAAAAAATTGTGACACGGAACTGTTAATGCTTTGGTTGCAGTCTATTTGTGCGGACCCTCTTATGGCCTGAGAACACAGAAGGTCGGATTGCAGTTATTGAAGCTCTCAGCATTTCGTTCAGAGCCTGTTACAGATAATAGACTTCAGTAAAAACACTTTAACAAAGGGAAAAATGGGTATTCTACCCCAAGACGCACAACGGAAGGCTTTTATCCATAAGTTTGCCAGAAAAAAATGCATATGGATCGTTGAAGTGAGTGTAAAAAGGCTTAAATCCATTTAAAATGTGATTTACAGTTTGATCTGAAACACAGCTCTTTGCAGAACAGTCCGAAATCAAAGTGCACGAACACACATACATATCATTCCTGCTCTGGTATTCTTTATGAATTCTATCCTCAGGGGTTTACAAGTAAGTGGAGGCTTTTAACTGCGACAGTTGAGTGAGCGAGTTACTGTGTGAGAGAGAGACTGCACAATGAGGCTTGAAGGATAAGAGAACATACGTGCCCGTTAGCCACGCCTCCATCTGTCCATCAGCCCGACTGGCGGGTTTAAAGAGACAGTGGCAGTGATGGATAGGCGGGACTAATAGTCGCTCCGCCTGATTTAACAAAGAAGGAAGGCATCTTTCATCTATCTTACTTTTTCAGTTTTCCCATTTCTCTCACTGAAACATGCCTTTATTTTTCTCTTCCCGCCTTCAATAACCACTCTGCCTTTCTCACTCGCTCTTACTTTTTGAATTCAGAAGCGCAGCATGTGTGTGCACTGGATTCTCACCCCTGGGGTTACTGAGCGCTGCTTCAGTGGCCTTGCCTCCATCGCCGCACTGGTTCGGGTGGAAGGGTGTGCACTGCTCCCCGCTGCCAGCCACCACCTCCACGTTCCTGCTGAGATCTTTCGGTTCAGTCAGAGTCTTCAGGCGGTACAGCTTCCCGCTGCTGGTGTCCGACAGGTAGAGTGACTCGCGCACAGGATCCATAGACAAGTAGTACTTATGAGCCGGACTAGAGCTGAAGGAAGAGAATTTTAACAAGACTTTATGACAAAGCAGGGCTACACACATATTGGCAATGTATTTATGCTGAAACTATTTCATAAAGTCAAAATCCATACCGAAAAACAACCACACACAGACTCATGCTCGCACAAGGTTAGAGTAAAAAAACCCTCTAGGTCTCAGCGGCTTGCAGAAATTTCAATCGTACTGAACCTAAGCCCCGATCAAAACTCTCAGCCCCTCCAGCGCATCGGACCCCTGCCAGTCTATAATCTTCCTTTCCTTTCCTTCCATCCGGTTCTGCCCTAAGAGCAAATTTACCTGCTGCCTCTTTCTCATCTGTTCCTTAGGCGGAATGAAAGGATGGGACAAAAAAAAAAACTGAATTTCTTAAAAGAGCAAAACTTTGTCCCCCACGAAAATTGATGAGGTCTTTTTTGTCTCTTGACAACAAAAACATGTTTTTTTGATTGTGTTCTCCTTGAGAAAGCTAAACAAGTCATCTGGCACATCACCTGTGGCGTCTGAGTGGGTGAGTTTGGTGCTTGAAGATTATGAGGCATTCTGCTGCTCTGACATTTAAGGGAAGTTGATTTACTCTTTTGGGTTTAAGGACAGCAAAGTGCTTAGAACTGTGTAGGGGCTATGAGGTCAGGGTAAAGGGAAGTAGATCCTGTTGCCCAGCCACTAACAACTCACAGGTCATGGGTTCAGTTTCTTGGGAATGCACTGATAAAGTGTACACTTAAAGGGTTAGTTCACCCAAAAATTTAAATTCTGTCATTAAATACTCACTATCATGTTGTTCCAAACCCGTAAGACCTTCGTTCATCTTCGGAACACAAATGAAGATATTTTTGATGAAATTCAAGAACTCTCTGACCCCTCCATAGACAGCAATTTAATTACCCGTTTCAAGGCCTAGAAAGGTAGTAAATTCATTGTTAAATTAGTCCATGTGACTCCAGTGGTTCAACCTTAATGTTATGATGCAACAAGAATACGTTTATGCGACTTTATTCAACAATTTATTCTCGTCTGTGTCATTCTCCTACGCTGTTGACGTTGTAAATAAAGTGCAGCAGTCAGAACGGCGGCTTACCATTGGCTGGCTCCTGCGCCGGCATAACACGCATGCGTCGTGGTGCTCATGTGAACAGCATCGGCCAATGGTAAACCGGCGTTCTGACATAGAACTCGGAAGTGTTGCACTGTTTACACTACGTCAACACTGTAAGAGTCTGACACAGACTAAAGAAATTGTTGAATAAAGCCGTTATTTTCTTTTGTTTTTTGTGCACAAAAAGTATTTTCGTCGCTTTATAAAATTAAGGTTGAACCACTGGAGTCATATAGACTATTTTAACAAGTCTTTACTACCTTTCTGGGCCTTGAAAGTGGTAATAAATTAATAAATTGCTGTCTATGGATGGGTAAGAGAGCTCTCAGATTTCATCAAAAATATCTTCATTTGTGTTCCTAAGATGAACGAAGGTCTTACAGGTTTGGAACGACATGAGGGTGAGTAATTAATGAAAGAATTTTCATTTTTGGGTGAACTAACCCTTTAAGGCTGGAATACACCACACAACTTTAAAATCTGAACAGATTGGGCATCATACACTAAAGTTAACGACTGAGGATCACTCACTACCAGACTTTCAAGTCATTACAAACTAAACAAACTCATACAGAAACACGTGCCTTGTTGCTAGGAGACATGTGACAAATGAAAACAATGTGCTCTAAAATCGGCTCTAATATAATCAAACATGTTTGATATCCTCTGTCTGGACACAATCAAACTTTAAAACTAACAAGTCTGTGATCATCATACACTACATGATTTTCTGTGAAATCTGTCAACTCAAATCTTTAGACTGGCTCTGACTTTTGGCTAGCGTCAGCTTGTCCAGACTGTAAATCTGGGCAAAAGTTGCCTAGTGTATTCCAGCCTTTACTGTCACTTTCAAAAACATTTATGAATGTAAATAGTTACTTTATAAGCCATTAAGCAAATTTACATCAATACTGATGCTAATATTTCTTTCAAAGCTGCTTTTGTTATAATAAAGGGCAAACGTTTTTGTAGCTCAATCGCACAAACACAAATGTCATGGGTTTAATTCTCTGGGAATGCAGAGACTTCTAAAGTGAACACTTTTAATGCACTTTTGATAAAAGTGTTATACAAATGTAAATAGTTACTTCACAAAGCAATTAACCAAATTCACATCAATACTGAAATGGCAAAAGAGATTCATATTTTTCTCAAAGCTGTTTTTGTTATGATAAAGGGCAAAAGCCGCCTCCTCAAACTGTCTGTTTACTGACAGATTGATGAAATTGAAAATGTTAATACTACAAGGTTCTTTTGAGTCTTTGCGAGGTAGAATCAGACTTTGGTTTGATCAGAAGCGCTATCTCCAAAAGACGGCTGAAGGTAGGATTTCCCCCTTGCTGTGGGATGTAATACTGTGTGCAAACACACACGCGCACGCAAAGATAAAGGATTACAGTGCGCTTGTCAGTGTTAGTCTGTGGGGCAGAGGTCTATCCCGCACTCTAACTCCCTCTCTGCGGGGGGCGCCGTTTCTAAATTCACATGAAACGAGGAAGATCTAGACGATAAGCAGGAGACTGCGGTGTGACGCTGGCAGTGGTTTGCTGAGAAAAGCTGTTAGTGTTCAATCCATCGACCAGAAAAATGCCTCAGATGGATTCCTGACCACACACTGAAGATTACAAGCAACAGTAGCCACTGTGTGGCTTCATAACACACGCGCCCACATAAAAACATATCCGCAGTTGCACAAATACAAACACAAAAATATACACAGATGGATACAATTACAAACATACAAAATGTAATGATAAAAGATGGCCTTTACTATAAGAAAATAAAAGATGACATGCTCTGTAGTAATTGAAAGGTAAACTTAAAAAAAAACCCAACAACAATGAAATAAAGGAAGGGACAATCAAGTCAACAAAAGAAAAAAGTATAAAACTGTATGTGTAGGTTTGAAGGAATGAATGTGATGTATTGACTGAAGTTTTGGGGCAGGGATGGTCAACTTCGTTCCTGGAAGGCCGCTGTCCTGCAGACCCTGGTAAAAACTCACCTGCCTGTATCTTTTTTTTAGTAATCCTGAAGACATTAGGATTAGCTTGTCCAGGTGTGTTTGATTAGGGTTGGAGCTAAACTCTGCAGGACAGTGGCCCTCCAGGACTGAAGTTGCTCATTCCTGTTTTGGGGTTATTTTTATGATTAATGTTATTGTACGTAGGAATATTTACGTTCAGAGCTATGGTGTGCTATGAGCTTGATGAGAAATAACAATTTACAAAGTAACAACTTACTAAATATTTACTTTAGTTTTATTTACAACTTTATTTAAAGACTTTTTTCATGAGACAAGATCCAATTCTGAGCATTTGATTATGCTGACTTACTATAGGGGCTGCTGGCTTTAAATTAGTTGTTCTGCATTTGAGACTCGAGTCACTTAACCTCTAGTTCCTCCAAGGTTGATGCATGGATGAATGGAGATTCAAAATAAAAATAATGAATTCAAGCACAGGTACAATGAATTCATGACTGAAAGACTATATAGTGATAACTGTTCTGAAAAGAAACATACCTGTGTCTAATGTCACGATTTCTGGACGCGTAACATGGAAAGAAATATAAGTCAATAATTAAAATTGAAGTCAACATTGATAACAGACAATCCTCAGATAATTTTTTACAATTATGAAAAGTTTTATAAGATACAAAAGGCGGATACCATTTTTGTTTACATAATCTAATAATGAAATAATTTGTATTTTAATAAAACAGTTTAATTTATTTTGTAGGTTATTTGACAAAACATTCATTAGTGTTTGATTTGATTTAATATTTCAATAGCAGGAATATGAAAAAGCTGCTTAAATAAAACCTTACAAAAATAAAATTCTAATAAATAAATAAATACAAAATTAAATAAATAAAAAAACAGAATAACTATAAGGAAAATAATCAGTTATTAAACACTTTATGTTTCTACATTACAAAATAAAACTATTCGTTAAAAAACTATAGAGATTGCAACAGTTACTTAAGCAATTCAAATAATTATTAACTTGCTGATCTAAGATGGCAGACCTGAGCTCCAAGATGCTGATGGCGAATCCGTTGGGCAGAATCCTACGGATGTAGTTAAAATCACCTACATACACACTTCCATCCGATCCGCAGGCCAGAGCGATAGGGGCAAACAGTTTCTGCTCCACGGCTGGGCCGTTGCAGTTTGGGCATGGGATGGCACGGACCGTCCCTGTCCCCATCACTGTGGAGATGACCAGAGGCTGCTGAGATATAAAGATATTCTCTCCATTTCCTTTATGAAGAATACCTGCAGAAGATAAAAGAAACAGAGTATTAGATTGAAGCCTTTATATATCAAGGATAAAATGTGATGCTGCTAAAAGACCCTATAAAAACTAGCTAAAGAAAAGAATGATACAAACTGCCATCTAGGGAGCTCTCAGGAATGAAATGTATTGACCGGGAGCGTGTTAGATGTAAACACGTTCTATGTTGGGCATCTTTTTTGATAAACACTTCCATGTTGCTATCTGAAGGTCATGGGTTAAGCTAATTTTTCCATAGGCACATTAATGTCCCAGGGATTTACTTTTAAAAAAGAAAATCATTTTAAAACTGTGTTGGAAACTTTTACCATTTTGCTTTTATGTATGGATTCATTGTTTTCTAGACTTAGACTTTCAACCTTAAAACATGAAAATCCATCATAAAACAAAATACAGTGAATTAAACATTTATTATGGGAAAATTGCTTACAAATTACACAAATTTCGACTATTTCACAGTTGTATTGTTATTAATACCACGCACAGGTGTGTGTATTTGGTTACAAATGAGACAACTGTGCTGGTGAAAAGCATAATTGAGATGAAATATAAGATTTATATATTTTTATTGCGTATCATTTTTAATTAAGCTGTAATTTTGTTATAGCAAAACTGAGGTTCTGTCATGACAACTCTCAGAGTGTTTGGCATGGTAATGGGTATGACAGTGTTGATATGTTTGGTCTTGGCGGAACAGATCTGCTACACTGTTGCTTTTATTGCTGCTGCTGCAGAGCAAGTATGGGACTTACTACTGACAATACATACACGACACCCTGCTGTGAGCAAGTAAGACATGCTGCGGCTGTACAATATAGCGTATATGAATTACCCATAGCAGATCTATACAGGTGGAGCTGGGGAAGGTGGAGGGTTTCTGAAAGCATGCTGCACTGCTAAGGCAAATGCTAACCAAGTATTTTTCAAGGTTGAGCACACAAGCTACTGATAAAGCAGGAACCAATCAGCTGTGCCCTATAGATAACGATGTGATTGCAAGCAGATTGAGTTAAAGACTTATCAGCCTGCACCATCTAGAGTTTCATGACAGAACTTTGTATATATATTATTTGTGTGTATTTAGGATACATAAAATGGGTAACACTTTACAATATGGGTGCACTAATATGCATTAATTCATGCTTAACTAATGCACAGATAATCATGAGTTCCCTTTCAGTCTGAAAGGGAACGTCTCGGTTACGTATGGTAACCCTCGTTCCCTGAAGGAGGGAACGGAGACGTACGTCCCGTCGCCACAGTTGCTGTACCATCACTGCATGGCCGAGTCACTAGTTCGGCTCCTCAGTGAAAAACAGTAGTGCGCTGCATTCGCCTCCTGTTTATACCCGCAGCGCGGGGCGGAGCGCGAGATGCAAATCTCGCACGCCAATGGCCATTGGCCCGTTCTCTATATCTCGAAGTTGATAGGGGCTCCCAGAAGTGATCCCAATTCGTCGGTGACGTCCGACGTACGTCTCCGTTCCCTCCTTCAGGGAACGAGGGTTACCATACGTAACAGAGACGTTAATGTATGACTCATGAAGAGCTAAACCATTTATTAATGATTACTGCATCAGCAACTAATGAACATTCTATATGATTAATAGATTAAGTAATATATGAATTGCTATTAATTAAAAATGACATGTATTAATTCCCTAATAACATATTATATTAACTAACAATGTAAATTAATGCATTAATTACCACAATGGGTCAAAGCCATGCATTTCAACTTTCAGTTGTCTGCTTTAATTAATCATTAACTAACGATTTGCACAGGTATCATTATGTTATGACTTTACTTGTTGTGGCACAGGACTATTAGCTAATTGTTAAGTAATATGTCATTGTGGTTATGAGTTTTGAATTAATTTTGAATTAGTTAATAGTCATGTGCCTCAACAAGTAAAGTCATAACATAATGATACCTGTGCAAATCGTTAGCTAATGATTAATTAAAGTAGACAACTGGAAGTTGAAATACATGGCTTTGACCCATTGTGGTAATTAACACATGAATTTACACTATTAGTTAATATAATATGTTATTAGGGAATTAATACAAATGACACATTTAACTAATAACAATTTAATGATTACTTAATCTATTAATCATATATAATCTTCATTAGTTGCTGATGCAGTAATCATTAATAAATGGTTTAGTTCTTCATGAGTCATACATTAACTCATGATTATCTGTATATTAGTTAAGCATGAATTAATGCATATTAGTGCACCCGTATTGTAAAGTTTTACCATAAAATGCTAGGAAGAAACAGAAGGCCAGATTTACTTGCAGCTTGCGCCAGCGCAAACCCTCTTTTGGCGTTAAAAAACTACTGTCAGGATTTACTAAAGACACGCAGTGAAAAATTTTCGCTGAAAAGGCGTGGACAGGGTTTCCCTGTCAGACGCAAATTTTATGGAAGGACAGTATTTAAATTAATCATGCAAGGTGATTTACTAAGGTTTGCGCTAGTCAATTAACTGGCGTTTGCACCATTATTTACCACCCAAAAAAGCACGTCTTAAACCAGACGCTAACTGGTAGATTGCATTGCTCATTATGGAATTGATGCGGCTGCATTTGTGTTCTTTAATTTGCGTGTCGTCAGTAGATCACACGCTGAACTTTCCACTCCCAAAATCTGACCCAAAGTCTTAAGACAGTTGTGGCTGCCATTTTATTCTAAAAAGAATTACAATTGAATTCTCTTCTTTTCCACCACAAAATGAATGGTAATTTGAAATGTAGTGGAAATGAACTTGTTGACAGGTTTAGGGGCAAAAAAACATATTTATGCGAGAATTTTCCTGTGATACTATATACACTCACCTAAAGGATTATTAGGAACACCATACTAATACTATGTTTGACCCCCTTTCGCCTTCAGAACTGCCTTAATTCTACGTGGCATTAATTCAACAAGGTGCTGAAAGCATTCTTCAGAAATGTTGGCCCATATTGATAGGATAGCATCTTGCAGTTGATGGAGATTTGTGGGATGCACATCCAGGGCACGAAGCTCCTGTTCCACCACATCCCAAAGATGCTCTATTGGGTTGAGATCTGGTGACTGTGGGGGCCATTTTAGTACAGTGAACTCATTGTCATGTTCAAGAAACCAATTTGAAATGATTCGAGCTTTGTGACATGGTGCATTATCCTGCTGGAAGTAGCCATCAGAGGATGGGTACATGGTGGTCATAAAGGGATGGACATGGTCAGAAACAATGCTCAGGTAGGCCGTGGCATTTAAACAATGCCCAATTGGCACTAAGGGGCCTAAAGTCTGCCAAGAAAACATCCCCCACACCATTACACCACCACCACCAGCCTGCACAGTGGTAACAAGGCATGATGGATCCATGTTCTCATTCTGTTTACGCCAAATTCTGACTCTACCATCTGAATGTCTCAACAGAAATCGAGACTCATCAGACCAGGCAACATTTTTCCAGTCTTCAACTGTCCAATTTTGGTGAGCTCGTGCAAATTGTAGCCTCTTTTTCCTATTTGTAGTGGAGATGAGTGGTACCCGGTGGGGTCTTCTGCTGTTGTAGCCCATCCGCCTCAAGGTTGTGCGTGTTGTGGCTTCACAAATGCTTTGCTGCATACCTCGGTTGTAACGAGTGGTTATTTCAGTCAAAGTTGCTCTTCTATCAGCTTGAATCAGTCGGCCCATTCTCCTCTGACCTCTAGCCTCAACAAGGCATTTTCGCCCACAGGACTGCCGCATACTGGATGTTTTTCCCTTTTCACACCATTCTTTGTAAACTCTAGAAATGGTTGTGCGTGAAAATCCCAGTAACTGAGCAGATTGTGAAATACTCAGACCGGCCCGTCTGGCACCAACAACCATGCCACGCTCAAAATTGCTTAAATCACCTTTCTTTCCCATTCTGACATTCAGTTTGGAGTTTAGGAGATTGTCTTGACCAGGACCACACCCCTAAATGCATTGAAGCAACTGCCATGTGATTGGTTGATTAGATAATTGCATTAATGAGAAATTGAACAGGCATTCCTAATAATCCTTTAGGTGAGTGTATATCCACTGTTGGATTCAATATATCCACTGTTAGCAGGCAAAGTAAATAAACTAATGATTTTGAAAAGTGTGTTTTTATTTATAAAAGTCTACAGGCACCCATAGTTGAAGAAAACACCCATGCGCATGTGTGTTTGCATGTGATAATGCCTCACCACTCTCCAGGTTGAGGACGTGGTGTTGGTTCAGTGTCCAGCCGCCCAGGTTGGATGGCATCAGCTCAAAGCCCTGCAGCTGAGCAACTCTCTTCTCCCAGAGCACAACGTCCAGACACGATTCGTACTCGTATCCAACAGAGACTGTCATTAATTCACACACACACAAACGTAAGTGCCAGACTTAGCCCATTAAATATCACCATCATCATCAAAATCCAAAAGAGACAAACTATCACCATCATCAGAAGAAAAAAAATGACCTACTCACACACTTTCATTGGTAATTCTTCATTTTAAAGTGAAACTTCAGAATTTTAATGCATAAATTACCCTGTATAACCAATAATTAATGTCATTTTACAAGATTAATTAGATTAATATGAGCTAATATATAAAATCTTGATACTATTTATCATTTAGAGTATTTACGGAATAACATTTACAAATACCTTACTCTACATAAATGTGTCATAACAGGAAAATGTTTAAAGAGCTGAAGCTGACCCATCATCAGAGTTAAACGAGCAGCAGGTAGCAACAGTAAATATGGAAAAATTATATTTGCTTCCGTTACAGTTGTGTTGCCATGGTGTTACAGTAAACTTAATTAGACAGGTTCTTCAAAGTAGCAACGCTTGAGCTGTAGCCAACATAAACACTGTTAAGAGGATATATAATAATCATTAACCAATGATTATATTTGCCTGCTTGCAGAGCAGAGATCCTGAGTCATGAGGATGTCTTTACTTGATGTCTTTCTACCTTTTAATAATATGTTACTGTCAGAACATTACAAGCACAACACAAATTCACAGATATATTAATGTAGCATCCTGTAATTTGTGGTAAAATAATCTCTATTGGTCATAGATTTTTTTTTTACTGTTCACACATTTGTTTATTATGACCATGAAATATTTTTGCTTAATTCTTTCTAATTACTACTTGAAAACAGGAGTTAATTTCCTCCATAATAGTCAGTAATTACTCATTTTAGCCATTATTCAGTAGGTGCGTGAGTGTGCCGTAAAAATGAACGCTCTTATCAATGAGCAAATGATGAATTCAGACCCTCTGCAGTGCCTGATTGCTGTCATTGTGATGGATCTCAAAATAATGGACAGGGAGAGAACAAGAAAGAGGGGCTATGATCATACCACAGCAGGATACAGTCATCAGTTCTGTTTGGACTGAAGTGCTAAATATGGGCCTGTTCATACACTATTTCGTTATGAAAGACAGTGACAACTGTATTCAAGTGAGTTCCTTACATTTTCAAGGGGCCACAACTAAATTTTGAGAGTGAGTTCGATTGATAAGTGCTGTTTGAATGGATCCCCACTCGACAACTAGTTGTCTGTCACATCATTGATATAGCCAGGACATAAGTGTGTGTGCTTTGTGGGTTTTTTTCTTGCTGTCAATCACCAATATTAGCTAGCTGTCAATCTCATCTTATGAAAAATGTCATAAAAAAGGGGTATTGTGAGGTAAAATACAGTTGTCAGTCAGTCCTGTTTGGAGTCCTAGATACGGTACTTCATACAAAATTCATTTATGAAAGAGACTAATCATATGCTGTTGTCTAATCCTAAGCAATGTGTGGTGCGATACCAATCACCTATGAGAAAGTACTGGTATAATTGTCTCTTTTAAATGTTTTGTACTGTTTGTAATTGTGTGTTAGTTTTTGTATGTCTCCTCTCAAACAGTCAAACCTCTCCTCTTGAGTCTGGAAATAAAAGTTGATTGATTGATTGATTGATTTGCGCCTCTTGCATCTTAAAGGGGGGGTATAATGCTATTTCATGCATACTGAGCTTTTTACACTGTTAAAGACTTGGATTCCCATGCTAAACATGGACAAAGTTTCCAAAAATAAGGTGGACGTTTGATGGTGTATTTTTGGCACAAAATCCCGGTTTCTCACAAGTTTCAGAAAGTTTTTTTCGAGTATGAGTCTGCGTGACGTCAACAAGGGCAGAATTTCCTTGTACGGGCCATACGGGCACTTCTCCCGGAAGGGCGTGCGCACACATTCCGACCCAACAACACGCTTTGCTCGGCTTTAGGGAAGTCGTCGGCTGCATTGCACAGGTCACAGGACTTCACAAAATCAACAATGTCACCAAAGAAGTGTGTTTAGACAACCCTATTCATTTTGTTCCCTACATTTCAGCGATTATTGTTTTATAAACAAGGCCCAGTTCAACTCCGGATTTGCAGATCGTCTAATGCTGAAAGATGGAGCGGTCCCAACGATAAAGGTTCACAGTCATGTGTTGGAACCGCAGGCGGTGAGTAAAACTGCTTCAAATGTCTGTGTGTGTGTTGTTGGCTATCGGCGCGTAAGTGCACTTCCCACATGTACAAATCACGATGACATAATGAAAGTAGAAATTAATAATTTACACAAGCCGCTAAGCAAATATATACAGTTACAGTACATAACGTTACCACATAGAGACGTCCTGCTGTAGTCGTTGTTGCTGCTGCTCCTCTTTAATTTCAGCCTCTGAATCTGATTCTGGATCATATATGTATGGCTGAATCTGATTGATAGCCATCGTTTATTTAGGACAACGTTTTTTTCCACGTTTTCTAAGGATGTCACAGCTTTCAAACGCTCTCAACGCAATAGCTGCGCGTGCTCGTGGCTCTTTAGCTCCACCCACACAATACGCCTCCAGTCGCTCGGCTTTATTCTGAAAGACTCGGTACAGCGTATCTTTCTTTTATAAATATGATAAAACTAAAGACTTTTCGGAGATATGAAGGATGCAATACTTCTCTATAGGTACTCAAGATTAACATGAGATTGACATAAACTGTGTGTGATACCCTCCCTTTAAGTACATTCAATCAAGTTCAACCTTTATCTTCAAACTCTATTTTGACATTTTATTTCATGTGTTGTTACAATAGCGTTCAAAAGATAGGGGTCGGTAAGATTTTAAAAAATGTTTTTAAATGCTTTTAAATGTTTTTATGCTTTAGGTATGATAAATTATTCCTGTGATAGCAAAGTTGCATTTTCAGCATCATTACTGCAGTCTTCAGTGTCACATTAAATAATTCAAATCAGCTGATTTGGTGCTCAAGAGTCATTTCTTATTATTATCAATGCTGAAAACAGTTGTGCTGCTTAATATTTTGGTGTAAAACATTATACATTTTTCAGGATTATTTGATAAATAGAAAGTTCAAAAGAACAGCATTTATTTGAAATAGAAATCTTTTTTTGATCAAGTATTAACTTTTTGACCTGAACGCGCCTGAATGGTAAATATAAAACTGAATGAAGGCTTATCTTAAAACAACAACATCAACAAAAAAAAATTTCGCTCTCACACACACACAGACCCTCACCGTGTGCCTGCACCAGCCCCGTGACCTGCTGTCCATAGATGTCGGTTTTATTCCAGGAGAAAACATATATGAGGTTTGGAGCTGCAGGAAATGATTTCAGAAGCTGCCGACCTTGGACGGCCACAGACAGATGGACTTTGGCCAAGCCCAGCGGGAGGGTGGTGTGGGTCAGAACCACCCTCAGGAGAGACCGATAGCCTGGAGCTCTGGAAGAGAGGTAGCTTAACTTCAGAATTGTAGCGGGGATAACCACCTCCTCTTGGACCGCCTACAGAGAGAGAGAGACAGGAGGAGACGTGTAGACGCAAAGAACAAGGATTTATTAGTCAGACCAAGAGTAAGAGAAATTAATTGTATTTCTATTTACTGTGTGCACTTTCCATACAGAACAAAAACCGAGCCAATGACCGTAATGCTGCCAAATAAATGTCCCATAAACAGGTTGCAGTTCTTAGAGCCTACAGACCCACACACAAGCTCCGTTCCAAAACTGAGTGAGCTGTCTCGCTGTCTACTGCCTACATAGGCTACTGCCCTCCAAAACAGCATCTTAACCAATATGAAATCTCATGAGGGACTGATTTGAAACGCTCCACATAAGCAGAAGGGCTGCATGAACATGACAAAAATCCCTTGATTTCCCTTGATATTGCAGTCACGATTATTAATAATAAATAGAATAAAAATACTTGTTTTGTGTGGCCGACTGAATGTTATGTTGTTTCTGTGGACTACACATCTAAATTTAGCTGAGAAATGTGTTCCTGAATTACTTTTTTGCTGTTTTATTCATCAGTCAACTTCAGAGAGTCTGCTTACTTCAAACGTTGAGTAAATTATACACTCAAACTGAGTAATGCATGAATACTAGAACGTTCTCATTACGTTATAATCAACAAAGGTGTCAAGTTTACACAGTTTTACGCAACTGAGATTTGGACTCTTGAGAATGCGTACTTTATCATTTAAAAAAATGTCTACACTGCAGAAATCTCTTTTTTTTACACTGTGTATATGCCTTGTTGATTATAATGGAACATTCTTCTTTTTCTAAAACAAGCAGGTTGCAGTGATATCAGGTATTACACCGTCTCCACTTCAAGCGAGCACTTTCATGTGTCATATAAATAGCACCGAGGCATTCAAGAGACCTGAGCGACATTCAAGTTGATTCCAGTATAGTCTGATGTTAACATGTGACTAAGTTAATGACACAATATAATGCATTCAGTGTTTTATCAGAGCAAGTGTGTCTTGTACCTGTAGCTCAGGTACGACAGTTCCTCTGTCCTCACAGTCGGCGGCAAATCGCGGAAGGGGGGCGGATAGAACAATGGCGTGTGGACTGATCAGGTTTTTCAGGTCACAGACAGGTGGTTTGGATTCAGCTCTTTCCATAAAAACTCGGTCCAGGACCATGAACTGGTTCCAAGGAAGCCAGACAGAACGATTCTGGGACAAAAATGGGGCTCGCTGGAACAATAGAGTCACAGAGATTCCGCCCACGGCCAGAAGATCAAAGCTAGCGGGAAAAACAAAAAAACAAACATATTTAGAAACAAAGGTTTAAATATATTCCATACAGTAAATATGCAAGATAGTGTGTGTGTGTATATGCAGGACATATACTGTATGCTATAAATATATAAATACAGTAAAAACAGTAATATTGTGAAATCTTGCAGTTTAAAATAGCTGTTTTCTAGTTTAATATATTTTTGAATGTAAAAGCTGAATTTTCAGACACCATTACTCCAGTCTTCAGTGGCACACAATCCTTTAGAAATCATTCTAATATGCTGATTTGATGCAAAAAACATTAATTATTATTACCAATGTTGATAATAGTTTTCAGTATTCTTTGATGAATAGAAATAGAACGGCAATTATTTTAAATATAAATCTTTAGTAACATTGTAAACATCTTTACAGTCACTTCTGATCAATTTAATGCATCCTTGCTGAAAAAGTATAAATTAAAAAATGTAATTTAAATATGAAAATAAACATTTAGTATTTTTTTAAATTTTTAAAAAGAAATATTAAGTTAAATTAATTAAGTGATATAAATAAGAAACTTTAAAGGGCTCCTATTATGCCCCTTTTTACAAGATGTAATATAAGTCTCAGGTGTCCCCAGAGAGTGTCTGTGAAGTTTCAGATCAAAATTCCTAACAGATCATTTAATATACCATTTTGAAAATGCCAATTTTTGGGGTTGAGAAAAATTTTGTGTGTGTCTCCTTTAAATGTAAATGAGCTGCTGCTCCCCACCACAGAGGGCGGAGCCTTCTAAGCTCGTGAACGCGAGATACACATGGCGGACTTTTCACAGCTCTCTGAGGGCGGGGTCTATGCTAATACAGCAGTGTCCATCAACAGTCGGGGGCGGGGCCTGTAAAATGTGACGTCACTTTGCCAGGAATCTGCAAAAGGCTTGTTCTGAGACACCGCTTATAATTTATGGGGATTAAAAATAAAGAAGTGGGTGGATTTTTACCATTATAGGGTGGTTGTGTCAATACTAAGAAATCCATGTCAAATTTTCTATATATAAGAATAGAGCAGTATACACTTTATAAATAATGGAAATATACCAGAGAGGTTAATTCAGTGTCTATAAGTGTGTGCTAGTGCATGTTCTATACACCTTATGTAGCCACGCTCCTTTTCAGCACTTCGCTCATTTGTGTTTTGTCTTCCGGTTGGTATTTCCATAGCATGAAGGTAAGATCTTAAGTACACTATATTGCCAAAAGTATTGGGACACCCCTCCAAATCACTGAATTCAGGTGTTCCAATCTCTCCTATGGCCACAGGTGTATAAAAACAAGCACCTAGGCATGCAGACTCAGGGCTCCAGACTGCGACCAAATGTTAGTCTGGAGCCCCGAGACTGCTTCTACAAACATTTGTGAAGGAATGTCACTTTGTGTGGCCTTCAGATTAGCTCAAGAACAATGTGTAGAGAGCTTCATGGAATGGGTTTCCATGGCCGAGCAGCTGCATCCAAGCCTTACATCACCAAGTGCAATGCAAAGCGTCGGATGCAGTGGTGTAAAGCACGCTGCCACTGGACTCTAGAGCAGTGGAGACGTGTTCTCTGGAGTGACGAATCACGCTTCTCTGTCTGGCAATCCGATGGACGAGTCTGGGTTTAGTGGTTGCCAGGAGAACGGTACTTGCCTGACTGCATTGTGCCAAGTGTAAAGTTTGGTGGAGGGGGGATTATGGTGTGGGGTTGTTTTTCAGCATACCAAGACATGTTGGACAATTTCATGCTCCCAACTTTGTGGGAACAGTTTGGGGATGGCCCCTTCCTGTTCCAACATGTGCACAAAGCAAGGTTCATAAAGACATAGATGAGCGAGTTTGGTGTGGAGTAACATGACTGGCCTGCACGGACCTCAACCCGATAGAACACCTTTGGGATTAATTAGAGCGGAGACTGCGAGCCAGGCCTTCTCATCCAACATCAGTGCCTGACCTCACAAATGCGCTTCTAGAAGAATGGTAAAAAAATTCCCATAAACACACTCCTAAACCTTGTGGAAAGCCTTCCCAGAAGAGTTAAAGCTGTTATAGCTGCAAAGGGTGGGCCAACTCCATATTAAAGGGGTCATGAATTGAGAAATCAACTTTCCCTTGAGCTTTTGATATATAAAAGGTAATATAAGAATATCTTGTAAGTTTCAGAGCTGAAAACTTCCTTGTTAGTCAAAGAAAAGCTTTTATTGACAGCTGGCTCAGCAAATGCTTGATCTGGCAATGTGCCTCCCTGTGACGTCAGAGTGTGGTGAAACACCACCTTAACTGAAGAAGACGAACGCCTGATTTTTAGCCCCGCCCACCGATTTGTGCATGACAAGTTATAGATAAAAAACATAGGCCTATGTGGAGCTAAACCGGATCGAACTTTTAAGCAATAAACATTCGTATTCCAATATTAAGAATGCATGGATGAATTTTATTTTTAATGAATATCCAGCTCACGTTGGTAAGACATTGCGCATTTGTTCCTTAATTTCACCACAGATTCGTTTGTAAACAAGATACTGGATTTGCAGACAGGATGAGATTACATGAATGAATGAAGCAACACACTTATGTGAGTAAAAAATGTTTTTTATATGTGATAGTATTGCATTGTTACAGATCGTTTGATATCTATTGATTATGTGTACGTGTCTAACTGAACATAACTTACCACACTGTCACAGGCTGGAGAATCCTTTATTTGAGTTGTTGTTGGTTCATTGTGCTGCGATTCGTGATCAGACTCGGACATGTATAGGCCAGGGCTCGCAAAGCCCAACATCCTATGTGTTTTCCAGACAGGTTACCAAAACGTTTAATCTTAAATAGTGAAATAACATTCCTTTCTTGATTGCGTTGTTCACTCTCTTGACTTGATATTTGAAGAAAAAATAAAATCGCGGAAGTTTTGATCATGCTGATTTGTCTGATTCTGCAGTGAGGCTTGTGTGTGTCAGTGATGTGCGTTGTGCGTTAGTGATGCACGGTTCGCGGTTGGGCGTTTACTTCCAAGTCTTCAGTGCGGCACGCCCATAAAAACCAAGCATTCCAGGAGAGAGGCTCAAAACCAGGGTAGAAAATAGCCTATTACTTATTTATTATGATGTTTTTGAATGTAAAAACCATGCGGACGTCATAAGTTGACCTCAGACAACAGTATAAAAAAATTCAAAAAACCAGTTCATGACCCCTTTAAACCCTATGGATTAAGAATGGGATGTCATTAAAGTTCATGTGCATGGAAAGGCAGAATTGCCAAAACTTTTGGCAATATAGTGTATTTATGAATCAACCGCTTATTTTAAAAACCTCCCGGTCTACTGACATTTGTTTTGACATCCGCGTCAAACATTACAATGCCCATGGCAACTTTTGTAAACTCTACAATAAGTAGATCCACTTCACCAGCTGGTTACTCTTCGACAGCGATGCCATAGAAATTTACAGATTTACAAATTCAAACACAATATTCTAAAGATGGCTGTGTCTATTAGATGTCTTTCTTTACAAAGTGTATAAAAGTGTGTTACCTGCCGTCCTGTCGGCTGAGTGTGTATCCATATTCAGGGTTATGCTGAAACGTGACATTCACGCCAACGAGAGGAGTTCCATCAGAGGCCAAAACCTGACCTCGAATTACACACACTCGACTGCACAGAGAAAGAGAGAGAGAGAGAGAGCAGTCATTGCAAGAGAAACCAAAGGATCTGTCAGAAGAGATCGAAACTGAGAGAGGAGCACTCTCTTTTCAGTAATCTGAGAAAAATACAATAGATGCTTCAATCGATTCTAAACTTCCTCAAACTAGACGATGACAGCAAAAATCATTTTGAGAGATTCATATTTTTTGGGGTGAGTCACACTGCTCATAGCAGCTAGCTGGTATTGTATCAGCATATGAGAGGAAACAATTTGCACGCACTAAATGCGAAATGCTTGAACACATTCATCTGTGTATGGACATATTTATGGCCTTTGCATTACCATATTCATACTTCATTTTTGGATCTTTTAAGGTTGGTTATTGCATTTTATGTGACTGTTTATTTGTTTCAAACACATGGTGCCCTTCCTCGGTCCTTTTTGGGGGGGGGGGTTCAGAAGGGGTTAGTTCATGCCCTAAGTGCACTTGCGCCGTGCACTTTAGACCATGCGCTTAGATCATTAAAATAGGGCCCTTAGTCTGCGATATAACCTTCTCAGTGATGACCTGTAATAAATCCAAACATGAATCTCGACTATGTTGTTTTGCGATTTCAATTGTGGATTGTGGTTTTGGTTGCACTTATGCAACCTCTGTGTGACAATAAAAAGTATTTTTTGTTGTTGTTTCACTAGCAAAACTTTAACATAATTTAGAATTATTGGAATTACTAGCCTTAGCTTTTAAGAGAAGCTTTTGAGTTTTACCAGATTTTATAAGCCAAATGTAGAGAGTGTAATTTACAGTATATATGAGATGACATTCTTTTGATTTGTGTTTATACTGTAGGTGAAAGTGCAATAATTCTAATAAAATGAAGGAAAAAAAAAGACATTTCTCAAATGACAGCAATCATGCTTAGTAATCAGCATTACAATTTTGAGCAAAATAATTGTAATTATCAGTTGATAATTATTATGAATAAAATATGACTAAGTTTTTATTGACTTAAACTAGACTAAAATAACAGGATAGGTTGACTAAATATGATAAAAAAGGACATTTTAACACAGGACTAAGACTAAAACTAAATAAAAAAATAGCTGAAAAAAATAACAGTAATGTGACGACAGATTTTTAACTTTAAAAGAAATGCTGAATGTCTGCTATATGTCTGTTTGTGTGAGAATACAAAGAAGGATACAAATTTGATATGAAAAATTAATATCTCATAAATTAGCATTACCTTCAAGTTATGATCGTACTACCAAAATTACTTTAAAGAATGAGCAGTCCATGACCTCTTTCTCCCAAGTGACTCTAGATACCCTGACCTGTTTTTTTCCCCTGCTTTTCCAGCCAAAACATTGCCAACATTAGCACGCAAGGGCACGCTTGGGTTTGTGCGGGCTCATTTCAATTTCGCATGTGAATGAGGATGTCAGAGCAGATGTGGGCTGGTGGCTTAAACGGCCAGTCAATGCTGTCAGTCGTGACCAAAGTCTGAGCTAAGATGTCTATAGCACTCTGGAAAAAATGACACTTGATGTCGCACAGCCTGCCTTCTCAGTGGGATCACACAACAATCATAAAAAAATGGATAGGGAAATGATGTGCATGTAAATACAGTCACATTCATGCATCTGGGAGAGGTCAAGATCAAGTTCTGTTTTACAGTGTGTGTGTGTTGGCTGAGTGTATTTAAGCTAATATTTGCCAGTTAGTGTGTTTATCACCTGCTGTCAAATGGCAGGTCCCCTGGCAGTATGTGTGTGCTGTCCCGTCCAATGAGAAATCGCACACGGTCGAAGAACTGACGTGAAGGGCGTGTCTCGAAAGGGGCGTGGCTCTGCTGAATGATGTCACGTGGGTCAGGTGAGCCTTGGCACAACGGGGCACTCACACACACCTGCTGACTGCAACAGTCTGGGTCGACACAGTCCACGAGACCATCTGAAACACACACACACGCGCTTTACATGCGGAGACATGTAGCCTTGATGCAGCTTGCCCTTGCTCTGCGTGTGTCTGTGATCTCATTTGTCAGCTCCATTAAAGGGGATCTGTGTTTTTAACCTCCCACAGGAGAAAGTCTCAGAGAGAATAACCCAGAAACCTCTCTCTCACACACACACTGTATATTTACTTTGATAGATTAAAGAGGACATATTATAGACTTCTATTGTTTATATACACTCACCTAAAGGATTATTAGGAACACCATACTAATACTGTGTTTGACCCCCTTTCGCCTTCAGAACTGCCTTAATTCTACGTGCCATTGATTCAACAAGGTGCTGAAAGCATTCTTCAGAAATGTTGGCCCATATTGATAGGATAGCATCTTGCAGTTGATGGAGATTTGTGGGATGCACATCCAGGGCACGAAGCTCCCGTTCCACCACACCCCAAAGATGCTCTATTGGGTTGAGATCTGGTGATTGTGGGGGCCATTTTAGTACAGTGAACTCATTGTCATGTTCAAGAAACCAATTTGAAATGATTCGAGCTTTGTGACATGGTGCATTATCCTGCTGGAAGTAGCCATCAGAGGATGGGTACATGGTTGTCATAAAGGGATGGACATGGTCAGAAACAATGCTCAGGTAGGCCGTGGCATTTAAACGATGCCCAATTGGCACTAAGGGGCCTAAAGTGTGCCAAGAAAACATCCCCCACACCATTACACCACCACCACCAGCCTGCACAGTGGTAACAAGGCATGATGGATCCATGTTCTCATTCTGTTTACGCCAAATTCTGACTCAACCATCTGAATGTCTCAACAGAAATCGAGACTCATCAGACCAGGCAACATTTTTCCAGTCTTCAACTGTCCAATTTTGGTGAGCTTGTGCAAACTGTAGCCTCTTTTTCCTATTTGTAGTGGAGATGAGTGGTACCCGGTGGGGTCTTCTGCTGTTGTAGCCCATCCGCCTCAAGGTTGTGCGTGTTGTGGCTTCACAAATGCTTTGCTGCATACCTCGGTTGTAACGAGTGGTTATTTCAGTCAAAGTTGCTCTTCTATCAGCTTGAATCAGTCGGCCCATTCTCCTCTGACCTCTAGCATCAACAAGGCATTTTCGCCCACAGGACTGCGGCATACTGGATGTTTTTCCCTTTTCACACCATTCTTTGTAAACTCTAGAAATGGTTGTGCGTGAAAATCCCAGTAACTGAGCAGATTGTGAAATACTCAGACCGGCCCGTCTGGCACCAACAACCATGCCACGCTCAAAATTGCTTAAATCACCTTTCTTTCCCATTCTGACATTCAATTTGGAGTTCAGGAGATTGTCTTGACCAGGACCACACTGCATTGAATGCATTGAAGCAACTGCCATGTGATTGGTTGATTAGATAATTGCATTAATGAGAAATTGACAAGGTGTTCCTAATAATCCTTTAGGTGAGTGTATAATGCTAATGGTTAACCACTACAGACTCAATCTAACCCTATGGCTAAAAGAAAACTTTTTTGCATTTTTATAATACCTGAATACATTTTTGGTTTGTTATAAATATATTTTTTTTCCCAATTGAGAATATCTCTAAAGGGAGGTTTTATCATACGACAGGTTTTGTTTTAGATTTTGTTTTTGCAAACCATTCAAAGGTTTAGGGTTGGTAAAAGAATATTAATGGTTCTGAAAAAATTATTTTATGCTCACCAAGGCTACATTTGTTTAATCAAAAATACAGTCAAAGTTTATTACAATTATTACAATTTAAAATAACTGTTTTTTATTTTAATATATTTAAATAATGTAATTTATTCCTGTGATGGAAAAGCCGAATTTTCAGCAGCCATTACGAATTTTAAGCAGCCAATTTTTTCAGGATTTTCTGATTAATAGAAAGTTCAAAAGAACAGCATTTATCTGAAATAAAAAAAAAATGTTACCTTATAAATGGTGAAATGTCTTTACTGTCACTTTTGATCAAAATAATATATCCTTGCTGAATCAAAGTATTCATTTTTTTAAAACTTTTGAATAGCAGTGTAACTAGTCATGCTTAGAACAATACATTTGTAAGACTGTATCTGTTAACCTAAAGCTTAATTCATCCTCTCTATATGTCAACCTCTCAGCGCATCTCCTATAGGGTTCTTTACCGCTGTCATTATCTTTACTGTCATTGCACTCGGTTTCCATGACAACGTTACAGCCCGGCCCACTCCATCCTGACTGGCACACACAATGCCAACCGCTCTGCTCCAGTGTACAGCGTCCATTACCGTTACACAACCCAGGACATGCATCTAAAAGAGAGAGACAGAGCATCTATAATAACTACATTCTTTCTTCAAAAATTGTTCATATAAAGACAACACAAAGTCATCTATTCATTTCTTCATTCAGCCATCACACACACACACACACACACACACTTACCTTTATCAAACAGATCCAGGTAATGTGCTGCTGAAAGAGTTACAAAATGAAAGACGGAGAGAACAAAGAAGAGAAATTACATTTGAGACATAGAAACTGTGTGTGCGTGTATGTGCAATGTTTTTTTTAAAGTGTCCCTGTCGTTTGCTGCCTTAAGCATATATTTGTCCCCTGAGTTTCACAGACTGTTCTCATCATGAGCACCACAATTAAAGGAACTGTGGCTTGGAGGAGGAAAAAAGAAGGAAAAAGACGAAGAGAGTGAGACAGGCAGAAAGAGAGAGACTGTATTAGTTTATACATCATCTACAAGGCAAAAACACGGCTTCATGTTGGTTCAGCGTCAGTCGATTTACATGTTTTATAAAAAATGCATGACGCTTGTCAAATAATCGGTTAAAAAGGCAAATAATCATCAAGATATGATATTTACAAAGTGTCTGGAGCATGATTCCAAAAGATTGCCAGTCAGAATGAAGATTGTTTTTATGATAACGTGTTAATCAAATGTGACACCCCGCTGTCAAAGGGGTGGCGAAGTGTCGGGTAAATATCAAGACTGAAAAGAAAAAAGAAAAAGAAAAGAAAAGAAAAAAGCATTGTGAAACAAACAATTTTACATACTAAAACTATTTACACAGTGCAAAACTGATTCCACACAACCTTACCACTTCTAAATCTTGTATAATGATTATACATGTAGTTTCTAAATGAGAGCCATCGTTTTATTTATATACTATTATTGTATATTTAAAAGAAATATACATATATTATACACTCACCTAAAGGATTATTAGGAACATCATACTAATACTGTGTTTGACCCCCTTTCGCCTTCAGAACTGCCTTAATTCTACGTGGCATTGATTCAACAAGGTGCTGAAAGCATTCTTTAGAAATGTTGGCCCATATTGATAGGATAGCATCTTGCAGTTGATGGAGATTTGTGGGATGCACATCCAGGGCACGAAGCTCCCGTTCCACCACATCCCAAAGATGCTCTATTGGGTTGAGATCTGGTGACTGTGGGGGCCATTTTAGTACAGTGAACTCATTTTCATGTTCAAGAAACCAATTTGAAATGATTCGAGCTTTGTGACATGGTGCATTATCCTGCTGGAAGTAGCCATCAGAGGATGGGTACATGGTGGTCATAAAGGGATGGACATGGTCAGAAACAATGCTCAGGTAGGCCGTGGCATTTAAATTATGCCCAATTGGCACTAAGGGGCCAACTAAAGTGTGCCAAGAAAACATCCCCCACACCATTACACCACCACCACCAGCCTGCACAGTGGTAACAAGGCATGATGGATCCATGTTCTCATTCTGTTTACGCCAAATTCTGACTCTACCATCTGAATGTCTCAACAGAAATCGAGACTCATTAGACCAGGCAACATTTTTCCAGTCTTCAACTGTCCAATTTTGGTGAGCTCGTGCAAATTGTAGCCTCTTTTTCCTATTTGTAGTGGAGATGAGTGGTACCCGGTGGGGTCTTCTGCTGTTGTAGCCCATCCGCCTCAAGGTTGTGCATGTTGTGGCTTCACAAATGCTTTGCTGCATACCTCGGTTGTAACGAGTGGTTATTTCAGTCAAAGTTGCTCTTCTATCAGCTTGAATCAGTCGGCCCATTCTCCTCTAACCTCTAGCATCAACAAGGCATTTTCGCCCACAGGACTGCCGCATACTGGATGTTTTTCCCTTTTCACACCTTTTTTTTCTAAACTCTAGAAATGGTTGTGCGTGAAAATCCCAGTAACTGAGCAGATTGTGAAATACTCAGACCGGCCCGCCTGGCACCAACAACCATGCCACGCTCAAAATTGCTTAAATCACCTTTCTTTCCCATTCTGACATTCAGTTTGGAGTTCAGGAGATTGTCTTGACCAGGACCACACCCCTAAATGCATTGAAGCAGCTGCCATATGATTGGTTGATTAGATAATTGCATTAATGAGAAATTGAACAGGTGTTCCTAATAATCCTTTAGGTGAGTGTATGTATTAATGTATTTATTATGTATTGCAAGATTATTTAAGTAAACAGCAAAAAAATATGATATATATGATTAAAACATCTTGAAAATATAAAAAAAAAAATATATATATATATAAAAAGTTTTGGGTCAGAAAGATGTTTTAAAGTTTTTAAAGAAATTTCATATGCTCAACAATGCTGCTCACAGTTAAAACAACAATATTGTCACGGTTGGTTGCAGCGATGAGAGTTGTGAGGCTGGATCTCATCGGAACAGTCACTTTATTTAACAACACAAACAAAATAAATACGCAGGAGAATAGGATAAACACAAGAGTTACACAACCAACATAACAGACAAGAACAGACAAAGAAACAACTGAAAATGAGGGCTATAAATACACTTACTCAGGGTATGTTTACATGACAACGATGTATTAAAGTTTTTCCTTTTCCTTTTTTCGCATACAGACGACAACATTGTAGAAACGATCCCCGTTCACACAGATCCATGAAAACATCTAAAAACATTGTATTATTCATGCCAGACCAGTAGTTGGCGATGTCACGTTGTAAAGTAACACTACTCGCCTAATACGCATGTGCATGACATCATTGTTTGACATCAAAAACTTCTTTGAAACCTGTTTTCAAAAGATTGCATTTTCAGACTCCCAAAACGCTACTGCCATGTAAAGGAATGGCCAGAGAGCATAAAAAGTTTTCTGTTTTTAGATGAAAACAGTGTTGTGTGACACAACCCCCCTTAGGCCACATCCACATGAAGCCAGAGCTTTTCCTATCCAATCTTTTTTTTCCCTCCTCTCAAGAAATATCAGCATACACACGAAAACCACTCAAACTGACTCAAAACTATGTAGTATACATGCCAGACCAGTATGTGGCACTGTAATTCTGCAACAGAAATACACTAAAAACAGAGAAGATGACTTGGATCATTGTTCCACAAAATATACGGATTGGCTAAAAGCAATGGTGTAGTTTTCAGATTTATCCACTATGCGACCCAGTTTTTTACAAAAAAATAGCGGTTTCAGGCTCCCAAAACCATCCATCTGGACGAAACGGCGATACGTTAAAAATTTTTTTACGTATACAGCTAAACGTGTCTCCGTGTGTACAGGGCCTTAGTGAAGGGAGAGAACAAGGAACAGGTGGGGTTAATCAATTAACAAATGAGTAACCATGGACATAAATGGAATTATACCTAGAAACCATGACAACTAATGAACAGGGACAAAGAAAACAAGAACTAACACAGATAAAACAGAAACCTCCTGTGACAAATATTATAAAATATAATTACAAATTTCAAATACCGGTTTTATATTTTAATATGTTCAAAAGAACAGCATTTATTTAAAATATAAATCTTTTGTAGCATTATAAATATCTTTACTGCTTATGATCAATTTATTGCATCCTTGCTGCATAAAAGTATTCATTTCTTTAAAAAAAAAAATAATAATTTACTGACCCCAAACTTTTTAACGGTAGTATATATAATATTTTCTAATAATGTGATGTAATAATATAATACAAACAGTGTCATTCTGACATACCAATAGTGCAGTGCTCCCCCTCCCAACCAGGCTGACAGACACACTGTCCATCCCTGCACTCTCCATGCTCTTCACAGATTGGATGGCATGACTGTTTGTCACAAGTGGTGCCTTCCCACCCCTCCTCACATTGGCAACGTCCAGCAACACACACACTATGGACGCTGCAGGGAACGGGGCAAACCTCTGAAATGAGTTACAAAGCGACAGAGAGAAAAGACATATGTTACCATTCATTATCATCAATTAAGTTTTTGTTTATGCTGCATCTCCTTCATCACAGTGGTCTTGGATTTTATACTGACACCTATTGGATGCATGAAGTATCGTATATCTTTACTAACTCGTGCCGCTTCACATCAAAGCTGTTTCTCTTATGTTTTGTGTCTTTTTGTCTTTCCTCAATTTCATACTAAACATACAGTATATGGACATTCTTGAATTCAATCCCAAATCCCAATGATTTTCTGTGTGTTGTTGGTGGTTCATGCTGGTACACAGCTGGCTGCTGCACTGTACCATGACT
This sequence comes from Rhinogobio ventralis, assembly GCA_039654625.1. NCBI lineage: Eukaryota > Metazoa > Chordata > Actinopteri > Cypriniformes > Gobionidae > Rhinogobio > Rhinogobio ventralis. The sequence continues at coordinate 13,993,590 of CM077194.1, forward strand.
GGAAAGCCGAGAGCTCTCTTCCTGCTGTGGTTATGTCTTGTGTGGTCATGTGTTCACACTCTGCGATTGACGTCCCAGTGTTTTTTTTCCTTGCTCAGTGACATGGTTGCTGCCAGTCGTCATGGTTTGTTTCATCGCTCCAGTGGGGACTGCTTGTTTGGACATTTTTTTCCACTCATTCTGTTTGGACTGCATGCCTTGAACACTGGCTGAAAGTACTATATACAGTAAACTTATTATTTTTTAGTATTGTTGTGTTATGTCAGCATGGCGTGCCCATAAGGGGGTAACCCACTCCAGCAGGGATGGGCAACGTCCCTGCCAACTGCCCTAAAAGATAGAGGTATGCACTGACGTCACTTTCCCGTGGGAAAACACCCCCCTCATGCCTGCTGCATGAATGGATTTAAACTGCGAAAACGCAAGTAAAACAAACAATTATCAGTTTAAACTAAAGTTTGGACTCCATATAATGTTCCTTACAACTTACCAAACATCCAGTGATCCATGGATATTGACAAGCAGCCAGGAATCGTGTTTCCTGACATTTACATGAGCCCGATTTCAACGCTGGGGAAATACATAAAGCAAATTTGCCTGTGAACGCTATATATAAATACAATATAGGTAGGTCTGAATCTGGGTGATCTCTTATATCACTGTTATATATATATATATATATATATATCTATATATATCATAATTTTGTCCAGCCCTAAAACTATAGTATAGTTTTTGTCAGTGCTTATTTAAAAACATCCAATCATGCAGAATATAAGCTGGTAAATATTTAACTGATGAGTTGTCAATACAATCTATAACAATACAATATATAGGGTATGATTTTACCCCAAAATTCAACATATTGAGACAAAATGATAACAGTAAATCCACGTTTCGCTGCCTAGAGTCCAGTTGTTTTTGTGAATTGCTGCAATCCATTCGCTTCTCTTTTCTGTAGCTTTTAGCAGTCTGTAAAAATATAACTCAAATCTGTTTGTACAGTCAATCTTAAAGCTCTTTCCAATTTTAGATGTGTTTTGTGTGTTTTTGCGGCATTCACGCTGAAAATCAATGCTGCCGCTCAGTCTTTTTGCCACTCAGTGGGCGTAACCGCAGTCACTCTGGCTGGCGGTGATGTCACGTGCATATCCTCTATTTTGATCCAACCCTAATCAAACACACCTGAACAAGGTCATTAATGTCTTCAGGATTATTAGAAAGCTACAGGCAGGTGAGTTTTTATCAGGGTTGGAGCTAAACTTTGCAGGAAAGTGGCCCTCCAGGACCGAAGTTGACCATCCCTGGTGTAGAGTAAAACAGGTTTTACTCTGGAAGACTTTTAATTGGTAAAACTTTTTCATTTAGTAAAAAAATGACTCAGTGTACCTTTAATTGAGAGCATCCTCTCATCTCCATCTACGTTCTGCTTTATCACACCAACCTAAACTGTCCAAATGTTACTGTGGTCATGAATTCAAGACAGGGTTTAGTTTTATGACAAAAACTATTTCCATGAACCAGTAAGATATCTCTGCTCTCTGGCCCTCAGACAGAATGGCTTTGTCTTCATGCATACTTACAGGATTCATGACGGGTCAAACTGAGATGACAGTTTTTCATATCTTAAAAGTCACTTAAAATCAGCTGCCACATTTCTCCTCAGTAACTGCAGCTCTGAGTGTTGAGTTTGGACAGCCTCTCCTCTGTCTTTCTCACTTCTATCGCCCTCTATGTCTCGTACCATTCAAAACAAATTATCCTTGCTGTATAAAGCACATCGGACGAGAGTTCTTCCTCTCAATCACACATGAGATATAAATGTCTGGCAATGACAGGAAGGGCATTAAACCGGAATGTTTATTAATACACACATTATCAATTTAACTGCTCTGCCGTGGAAACGGGCAGTTTCATGCTGTAATATTCATGCATTTTGATAAATATTGCATTTTTATAATCTAATATTTAATAAATGCTTTCATATTCTTGCCAGTGGCCAAAAGGCAATGAGTTACAAAATCCTGCCGATCTTCCAGAAAAGCAATCTCTCTGCAATAAAACAGTGTTCTTATTTAAATATCATCATTGTTAACCAGGAAATTATGAAACTGGTGGCACGTTCCATGAATAGGGTACAAATTAGGGCCTGAAATTCTTATAACAGGAAGTTCTTCACTGTCAACAAATAGTACGGTGAAAGGAGGCATTTAACCTTCAAAACATATTGATCGTCAACCTCAGAAGAGGTCAGACTAAATATTACAAAAAAAAATATTTTCTATTCATTTTATGTGTGGTTTCCAATTTTTACAACCTTGTAATTGTACATTTGGGATGTTTAATACATTAAATAAATATCCAACTTAAATAAAAATGACAAAATGAGTAGCAGCTTGGTAAATAAAGTTGCAAATAAAGCCGGAATTATGTCATCACTGATACCGAAAAACCAAATGATAGTTTGTAGTTATTTAAAAAAGTTTTATGTACCATGAATTAAAGGAAAATGTTTATTTTACCATATTTTTTTTATATTGACTGAGGAAGTGAGTTGAGTTTATTTAGTTGTCCTCTTGTCCCACTGTAGAAAGGGATACATTTTGACAAATTATTTTATTATTTCATTTGTAGGATACTATTGCAAATGTCAAGACCTTGGAGGTGAGATGGGCAAAAATCTTCACATTTTATGTGTTTACAACTGGCTACTCTTCATGCTAGGTTAATTTTATATTAGATAATACTGTGCTTTACCTGATATATCCAATAGTTCTCACAACCGAAAAATATGGAATTTGGGCCGCTAAAGCTTTTAAAATAGTAATGGGATACCAAAGTGTACAGTATTCGTGGACAGTGCCTGGTATATATCATGCATTTAACTGCAATCCTCTCCCTCCATCTGTAAAACACAAGGAAATTCTACAGTCCAGCAGGTTTCATTTACGAGATGCACAATCAATCAGACAATAAGAACGACTCAGTTTTCTCTCTATTAAAGAAAGTACATTCCCCTTTTACAATATATATCACATTACAATTAAGAGCCGATCCATACTTCTGCACATAGTGCCCTGCTTTACTCTGTTAGACAGGAGCGGAACTGGATTTGGAGTTTTGGGGTCAATAGTAACTGAATCAAACTAAAATCAGAAACTTCTGAGTGAGAGACGTGTGACCAAATTATGAAAAAGCACCTTCAAGACTGGAAATACAAATTATAAGGTAGAGAAAGCCTTTGTGCACATTTGTATGTGTGCATTGATTGTAACTCACCAATGGAGCAGTCGTCGCCACTCCTGCCCTGCTCACACACACACACCCCTGTCTGGGCTTGGTACGTTCCATGACCTGAACATTGTTCTTTACAGGCAGGAAGTGCCGTCTCGCAGCTCTCACCTCCCCAGCCTGCAGAACACACACACTCACCGCGCACACACACACCACGACCTGAGCACAAGGGATCCACGCAATCCACTGTACACACACAACCAAACACACAGAAACACAAGATTTACCCATAAACATTTGATTAAAGGTGCATGTAGGATATATGTGTGTATAAAGCCATATTCAGACTGAGTTTTTCTTCACACAAGTCGGGTAGAAATTGAGGTGCAAATTACCTCTGAGACATCTAATCCCATCCAGATAGGAAAGCGTGTGATTGCAGTATATTATTGTTTTCGCAACGCATCTCCTCATATATTTTGACCTGTGTCAAACACCATAATTACAGCTGAATTTCTTGTGGTGTCTAGTGCATTTTCATTATAGATTTAGAAAATTAATTCTTGGTAAATTAACATCTGCGTTTAGCATAACAGTTGTACTGGTAAGTGAGACAGCTAAGCTGATGATTATTGTCATGCTATGGCCAATAATAGTTAAATAGTGATATTAAAATACCATCATATTTTTTCCACATAAATAAAAAATACAATCATTTTAAATGCTACCATGTATTTAGGCATCACAACATTATCATGTACAGTATAATTTCTTTTTTAACTGAGCGTAAAATGATGACCAAGATAATCTAAAAGTAAAAATAGTGTGTGTGTGTTGTGTATTTGTACTTTAAGTTGCGTCGGCAAAATGAATAAATGTAAATGTAGTAGGAAAAATGTTATCTTTTCCTTAATAGCATATATTATAATTATTTCATATAATCTCTATTCGGCCCAAATCAGAACAAGAAATCATAGGAGTCCTCTGTTAATAATTATAACTCAAACATCGTTTAGAAAATGAATTCTGTCTGAATAGTGCTTAAGACAGATACAGAGACAGTGAAACATAAAAACACCACAGTTAGAGGTAGTGCACAACAAAAAAGAACAAGATACAAATACATGGAAATTCCAATTACAACAGCAACAATATGTTCACTTCCGTGTGTGTGTGTAGATGCGGAAGGTGTCTGATGGAAAAGCTAATTTGGTGGATGGATCTACATGGGATTAAATTGAGTCTCTCTCTCTAGCTCTCTCTGTCTTTCTCTCTATCACTGAAATGGCAGCAATGAATTTTCAGCTTAATGGTTATGGGAGAAAGTGTGTTTAAAATCCAATTACAGGACATTCATCATAAACAAGCCGTGGAGATAGACTTGTAGCTCTGTACGCACACATGCACTCACACTGAGCATGATGGTCATGATGCAGATGAGGGTTATTTGTGCTTCAAATTCAATCTTTCTATCTGAAAATTAATCTAGTCCATCAAAAGCTGAAAATGTTTTAATGAAAGATTTAAGAGTGTGTGTGTGAGAGATGTACCTTGCTCACAGTTATCGCCCTTGAATGCAGGAGCACACACACAGATTCCGTTGACACACTCTCCATTGTTGGAACAGGTGGGATCGATACACTGGCCTTCCTCCACCTCACACTCCGCCCCTTTCCATCCAGTGTGACACACACACACACCTTTCTCGTAATCGCCATTACCACTACATAGCACTGGGCAAGAGTCTGAACACAAAAGCATAAATAATCAGATCTGTGTAACATTGTGTAACAGTAGTTAGTTTAAGACTGCAATGTTGTTTGATGACATTATTCTACAGATAAAATGGAGTAATTATATAATGTTTATTAAACAATGTATTTTTTTGCTTAATTATACTGTGTACCTTTTGAACAATCTGGCCCCAGAAAGCCAGTAAAACAGTGACAGTGTCCGGCGACACACTCTCCGTTACCGTTACAGTTAGTGGAGCAACCGTCTATTGTTTCTAAACACACATACACAATAAAATTCACTATACAGTTAAATTATTCTGAAGTTTTGTATCAATATATCTATTTGTATCATTTGCAAGCATTTTTACATCCAAAAACACATGCAATAATTAAATAATTAAGGTGTCTACTTCTTAATTAAGTTTTAATTAAGTTGCATTTCCAGCGTGATCTCTCACCTATGGGTGTGCTGTACACTACCACCTGTTCCATCTTGCGACCATCATTATAGAAAGCCAGGTACCAGGTGCCTACATCAAGGTATTCCACAAAACCTGTCTCCTGCAGGGCAGACAACAGCAGACTCCGTGGAGGAGGGTTTGGAGTTTTGACATTCCGGGAATCCTGCTTTATCAGCTGTCTCCCATCCAGCAACTTCACAAAGTCAAACTGGAGAAAAAGGACATATAGTTACTTATATGTGTATCTGATCTAAATTGTGCTAAAAAGAACATAGCACAGATCGACAGTTGAATTCATGCCCTTGGCACCGACCGTCCATAACTTGGTGCTCTGTGTCTCAGCAGCCCTCTGTACTCTACCCTAGGTGATGCTGACAGCCTTGGCATATTCGCAGAAGAAAACAAGCTCCTATTTATATGTCCAATACTTGCCAAAACATGCATCCTACAGAACTGGAAAAAGTATATCAAGTATATCCACCCAACACTGGCAACCACTCTGCTACATTACATTCTTCTATAGAAACTGAATGTGTCTGACAAACTTTCTGAATGCCTTTGACGTCTGGGAATCTAGTTTCAGATACATTAATATGAAACCGTGATACCAAACATATTCATTGTCTGCACCTGTAGGAAGTCTCAACTGGGTTAATGCATAGCATCCCATACATCTTCTTGTTCTTTTAATGAGAAAAAATAATGAAAAAAATGTAAAGCAATAGACTGTACAATGTAAAGTTAACTAAAACAACAGTGAACAAATAAAAATAGATATAGTGCAAAATAAAGTCAAATGAAATTCAGTAACAGTGCAAAGTAAAATTAAAAAGTAGCAATTAACTTAAAGGTGGGGTAAGCGATATTTCTAAGTCGATAAGTCGTTGCTGAACATTGTTGATATCTGAAATCAACCCAAACAAACACACCCCTTTCTTCATTGCTCCGCCTCCAATGCTCACTCTCCAATCAGCCTCGAACCCCCTGATCGCTGGCATGCAATTCGCACTAACAAGGATGCTAAACAGTAAACACCGCATTCTCTAGCAGTCATCAGCCTGCACAACTCTCACTAGCTGGCCTCCGTTACACACGCAATGCAAGAGTGGATGTCTATATTTATCGCAACAGAAGCGCAACAAAATAATGCCTCACAAAAAATAAAAAAAAGATGGTGAACGAACGTCAAGAAAGCACAAAAAATTAACATACAGTACACAAGAATAAATATAAGCAAGAGTTCGTTGTTAGTTGTCAACAGCACAAACAATGACACTCAAAACCAAAGTTACTCATGTATGCGGAATCAAAGCAACCTCCGTGGCTGTTTTCATGGCCTTCCCGCTAAGGTCTCTCTAGCGCCGGAAAGCTTTTCTAATATTAATGCAGGTCCTAAAGATCTTTCCTGATTATAACCCTTAATTTTCCAGTGATATTCTTATGAGCATTTCTCTTTTGTAATGTCTCTCTCTTTCAACAGTCTTTCTTAAAATCTCCCTCTTGCCGTTCTCCCACCGTCATACTAATACTGATTGTCTACACGTTGGTTGTTGTGTCGGTCCGATAAACTTTCAAATATCGCTTACCCCACCTTTATAAGGTTAGTTCACAAAAAAAATAAATTCTGTCATTAATTACTCACCCTCATGTCGTTCCAAATCCGTAAGACCTTCATTCATCCTTCATTCATTCATTCGACTATTTTAACAATGTCTTTACTACCTTTCTGGGCCTTGAAAGTGGTAATTACATTGCTGTCAATCGTAGGGTCAGAGAGCTCTCGGATTTCATCAGAAATATCTTAACTTGTGTTCCGAAGATGAATGAAGGTCTTGCGAGTTTGGAACGGCATGATAAATTAAACCATGTAAAATTAATAATTAAGAAATAAAAAGAAACATCAGTAGGGCCAAAACTATTAAAAACAAATAATATGGACAAATAAAATAAGATTATCAGTAGGAAGTAGAAAGTATTAAAAGAAAGCATTATTTTGCTTCGCTTCAGTTATGATAAAGATACATCTACTCTTGCATTGTGTGTTTGTGCATTTTGGGGGCGGAGCAATGAAGGGAGGGGTGTGTTTGTTTGGGTTGATTTCAAATATCAACAGTGTTTCTCAGAAATCGCTTGACCTTTAAACTAAAGATCACAAATAACACTCTATTGGGCTGAATGGTTCCGAGCACACAAGAAGAACCTGATTTCACCAAGTGCAACATGTTCCTGGATCAACATCTTTGTTGATCCTGGATTAACATTCCAATCAACCACTCAGATTTGAGGGACACGTTTACAGTGTATATCAAGTTTAGGCTTGCAACCAGGTGCTTCTACATCAGGTGTTATTTACCAATAATTTCCCTCTGATTTTAAGGATAACATGTGTAGGGTTAGGTTTAGGGGTAGGGATATGGTTAGGATTACATTTTCAGACAGGAATGTTGTTCCAGGATCAACAAAATATGTTGACTCAGGAACATGTCTAACTCAGAATCAGGATGTGCGAGCATACAGTGCTAGTAGCATTTCCATTAAAAAAGTTCACTACTGCTTGAAAAGCTCTATAGGTTCCGCTGTTAAGGATATTAAGCATGAGTATCGTCCACACTCACATTTGCTCCCCATTGTATTTTTTGGGGGGCATAAACTAGGACTGATCCCCTTCCCATGCTTCAACATACATACACATCAGAGAAACAGGCCTGCAGTTTGAGCAAACACGGACAGACACGCTCACATTTACACAGTCCAGATCAAGTCTTGAGTCGCTGCAAAGACAAGACGTTTACATCCAGGCGTTTACAGCTCACCCTCTGTGCTCGTTTGACTCAGCCTGCGATCCGCATATCTGTGTTCAGCGTCTGTCTCATCACCCCGCACTACTGTGTCACTTCCATCCTGTAAGTGCTATGAATCTATCTCCAAGGAAACTGGAAAAGATACGTGGCGTGTGTGTCTGTCTGTCTGTATTTGGGGGGGATTGCCAGTGTTTAGACAGAGCTGTTACAAACATCAGAAACATCAATGAGCGGCGTTCTCCGAGGCACTACAGAACCCTCTGGCTATAATGAGTCCCTCTCCTCCTCCGGAGTCACTCTGGAAGCAGTGGAGGCACTGAAGCCCTATCGACTGTAATGACTCTCACGCTGACAGGCAGGAGCCAGCAGGGCAGCAGTCGCACCAGAGCCCCACTGCTTTTAATGACAGCCAGAGAAACTGAGGAACGATCGTGGGAGCTGCAATGGAGTTGACAGTCTCAGTGCAGTAGCGATCTGTCAGGCCTCAGTGAACACACACACGCAAACTCGCACTCGCGCACACCGAAGTAGACTTGTGGAAGCTGTGGCAGTGTAAACATCTCTATTCTGACGCACACACAAAAGAAGCTGTTTCATTAAGCAGGAACAATTAACCAGTCTTCTTGCTTTGCCTCCGCCTACATATGCAAGCCCGTATGCAAATGAGGTACAAAGGAGAAGCCTTAAATTGAATTACACCAGGCTCTAATTTCTTGAGCAAAGTGAACAGTTAATCTCGGATGATATCCTGAATAATGAGATGTAATTAGCATGTTGGGGTCGTCTGAAGCACCTCGTTAGATACGCTCCTGATCCTCCTTGTTATCTGCCAGTCATAACAATATGCACTTAGACAACGTTTACCAACATGAGTTATGACAAAACCTGGGCACAGATACACAAGTCTGATAACACACTCCCTTTCATGCACACACACACACACACACACACACACACACACACACACACACACACACACTTGCACTTGCACATGCCTTCATATACAAACACACAAGCATTTTATCATTACTTATTAAAAACTGTCAATTTAAATGTTAACTTAGTATTATACAAAAATGTGATATAAAAATAATGCAATTCAAAATGCTCCCTGACAGTGCTTTAGTATTTTCCCCCCATATGAATTTTTATAGTATAGCACAAAAAATAGATCAGAACACATGAGTCTCAAAACAGTACTTTTAAACTTGACACGGCTTACGGCGTGGGATGCAATTGATTTATGTTCAATGATCTGGAAATAAAACAATCAATATTGCCAGTTTTCATAACTTCCACTCAAAGCTTTACTCATTTGCCACAATTTGTCTTTGAATCATCTCCATTTATGTGTTTCTCTTTGCAAACATCAGTATGTGATCAATTCAGATTACAGGTTTTTTTTTTTTACAGTTAATTTCACATTCAAAATGCACTAAAACTACCAAAACACATTCATGCCATTTCTTAGATTTAGAATATATTTCAATATTGCATTAGTGTAAAAATTTTGCAAATTGCCGTCTTATTTAGTTTTGTATTATGTTATAGTTTTGAACTCAAGTTAACAGTTTTATAAAAAGTATGTAAATGTGCAAATTGGCCTGCAGGTACATAGAGTTGTGTTGGTGTTTGTGTTGGAGTGAGAAAATAATTCATGTAATTAAAAAGATGTAGTCATTGAATGAATTTTGTGCCAAAGCAATGATAAAAGATCTACAGTTTAGCCCACATAGACTCATGTTGTGCTCACTGTGTGAAGAGTTTTGACGTATTGAGAAATGTGTCCTAGCGATTGTAAAAAAAACACCTGTAATTTACTGTACTGTAAATAATTTTTAATTTTTAATACATTTAGAGATATATTATAAATATTTATACAATATAACATGAAACAATGTGCACAACTTGCACACATTCTTTCTTAATGAAAGGCTATATTTTGTATATTGGTGTTTGCATGTGATTACCTGCGTGTGAGTAGGTGGTATATTCCTCCTGCCGTAGATACCCAGCAGAGCATCCCGTGTAAGTGAGATGTTGAACTTGACATACTCGGGGTGGTGAACCATAATGTGAAACCTCCAGAAGAGACCAGGAGGAATTGCTTGGACCAGCTGTGTCCCGACGGCCACCTCTCCCCTCTCTATCACCCTGCCTCGCTGAATCACCTCTTTATCTGTCAAGCCAAACAGAAAAATGAAACTCACATCCGTCCAATTTCCATGATTTATCCAGAGACAAAAAAGTTAAATAAAATGATTGGACCAAGTGTTTGCCATGTAGCTCTGCAACATAAGCTTTAAAGCATTAGTTGATTTAATTTATTCATGTTGTTTCAAACTTGTATGACTTTCTTTCTTCCATGGAACACAAAAGGAGACATTTTCAATTACAAAGTAGTCTATATGGCTCATGCACAATAGTCTCAGAGAGTCTTATATTTTTATATTATAGCTTTGTGTAAGAAATAGACTGAAATATTGTGCAGATGATTTATTGTTATTTTAAAGCTTGACAGGCCCAGTCCTCATTCACTTTCAGTATGTGAAAATCATACATTTACAGAAAGTCATTCAGGTTTGGAACAACATGAAGCAGAATAAATAATGGCAGGTTTTTTTTTTTTTTGATTTAACAATTTATTTTAAGATCAAAAACCATTTCCTTTTTAAATCAGGTAGACACCAAAAGCGTACACTTAATTTAAGCTTTAGGATGATAGTTGTTAAAGATTGAAAGTGATGCAACTGAGCTCAGGTTCTCTGATGGACGGTCACATAAAGGCTGTAGTTGTAAAAAGAATTTGAAAAAATGTGGGGGAAAAAAGATGCCCGAGGGCTTTTAAATGAATCCTGCCTCTGATGCTATCAACACAGACGCCTCCACATCTAAACGTCAAAAAGAATTATGTATTTTTCAGAGGTTCAGTTGATGTGAATCAAAAGTGATCATCTGCAGGACTCTTTGAAAAGTCAAATTCAGGTGATAGCAAAGATGAAACGGCACCTGCCGTATCAAGACAGAGCTTTGGTAGCAGGCCTGAAACCCTTATGGACTCCCAGGTGCGAGGTTATTTACATTACCTTTGATAGAACAAGCACACCTGTGCATTAATACGTGCATGCACACAAGTAGTGGGGTAGTGCAGCCTAGTGGTCAAAGATCTGGGCTAGACAACCAAAGAAATTGCAGGTTTGAACCCTAAAAGGGATCACTGTGCCCTTGAGCAAGACACTTTACACCTGAGGTAGGTTGCTCCAGGGTGAACATCCTTGCATCATAACATGAAGATAGGTGGAAGTTGCTGAAACAATATGGCTAAAGGGTTCCTATCACAAAACTTGTATTCTCTCTCAAAAATTGTATCAGCTTTGCCATCACAGGAATAATTTACATTGTAAAATATATTAAAATAGAAACAATTATTTTAGATTGTAATAATATTTGACAATATTACTGTTTTTACCATATTTGTGAACAAATAAGTGCAGTCTTGGTGAGCAATAACTTCTTACTTATTATTATTATTATTAATAAAATATAACACAAAATAATACAAAATAACATAAAAAAATCTTACCGACCCCAAACGTTTGAAAGGTGTACATATGTACTTAACCACTTTAGGACATTTGATAGTAATTATCTGTTTATGTAATTACTTTTGGCACTTATTAAACTCCTGTAATATTTATATTTCAGTATATGAATGATGTACATCTTGGAGTTACGATGTAAGCAAAGGCACATTCCCATTTACCCTACCACTGGACCAGGATGTGTAGATAAATATTCTATTCTATTTAATTATATTTTATTCTATAAACATGGCAAAACAAACTCTAATAAACAAGGACATTTTCTTTCATTTGCACTTTATCAAACTCTACAGCCCTACACAGATAGAAACACCTCACGCTTTAAAAAATGACCTCATAATCTCAGGGGTTATCTGAGGGAAAATAATTTACTGTTGTTTACTGACATTAATTAAATGGCAAATAAACTGAATGAATACACACACACACACACACACACACACACACACACACCTTCTCTTAGCTTTAGCTGTAGGCAAAGACTTGACATTTAGGCCCATTTGTGAAATGAAATAATATCATTAATATCAGAAAATTAATATCACATTGTACGGAAATCATATGTTAGATGACTTAAGTAGCGCACGCACACACATACCTGGCTGTGTGGTGTTGAGTCCTGGCAGGTGGACAGGAGTGAAGGTGAAATCGGCTCCCGGCAGAGGATGATCATCTTTACTCATACCGTTCTCATAGAGCTCTCCTTCCACTCGCTTCAGATGCCACGGCAACCCCAGCAAATGAACGACTGCAGACAGATAGAATGAAAGATACAACAATAGAACGTTAGTCAAGTTAAGGCACCTTTATTTATATAGCTCATTATACAATACAGATGGTTTTAAAGCATCTTTCCAGTGATAAACAGGAAAATAGCAATTCAAAGAGGTAAACGGAATTCAATTCTGCTGTAAAGCAGCTCTAAAAAGACAATAGTGAACAGTCATTATTATTATTAATTAAATAATTAGGATAGATAGAACAATAGAACGATAGAACAATAGATAGATAGATCAATAGATAGAACGATAGATAGATAGATAGATAGATAGATAGACAGACAGACAAAGTAGATAGATACAGCAGATAGACATACAGACAGATCACAAGGTAACATTGTCTAGAAGAATTTATTCAGATTTTGTATAAGAACGATGAAATAAATTTGTCACACACAAAATTGCATGTTAATTGTGCACTGAAAGTGAGATTAGAATATCGTATTAAATCATTCTTCAGTACATTACTTACATCAAATAACGCTCGTCTTCAGCTATGTTTTTTCGTATATCTGAACAAGTGTGTGCGCACACATACATTTACGGTCTTCTCTTATCCCATCATCTCTTGAATGTGTGAGGAAGGCTGCAGAGGATTCTGGGAATGGAATATAAATCGCTCAGGTGGCATTTTATGATCTCCCAGCAGTGAAAGGCCTTTGGCGCATGGTAATGACCTCATCCTAATTACAGCCAATAAAAAGGACAAACTCTCATTCTGCTCACCTCAGGGCCCCCGATACCAGCTATCTCATCATGCAGTTTCCCTCTCTCTCTTTCTCCTGTGCGTGTGTGTGGGATTTGAGTCGATCAGGGAAATGAGGTGAGAAGATATACTGACGACGAGTTCTGGAACGGCGAGTGAAAATCAGGTTATTCTCCTAGCTAGTTTCTCCCTCTCATTCCCTCCCGTTCCTCAGGCGCATAGGAGTCGCGTGTGGGTTTGTGCGCGTGTGCGCACGTTGGGCTCTGCCGTGAGGAGGCGTCTTTACGAGCCATAAAGAGGGATTGGTGTCTCAGCAGGGAGCTGGATCTACATGATCCTCTCCTTTATCTCCCCCTATTCGCCCTCATCTCTCTCTCTCCCTAGCACACACACAAAGTAGCTGCCATTGGCTAAATGACAGATCACCGCAAGCACTGCGGATCAGCTTTAACACAGAAACGAACAGGGTCCAGAGTTCAGTTCAAGAATGGACAGTAAAAGTACAAAGATACTTTTCTATTGTCCCATTTACACTTGAAATAAATATGTTTTTGGTGATCGGATAGCACTTGATCAGACTATGATTGATACCACTTTTAGAGGTGGTCAAGGACAAATTCTATAGATAAACTAATACAGATGTTGCACAACAAATAATCACTATTTGTCACTTTGATATACATTTTCTGTCTAGTGTTTCCCATCCATTGACATTGATATAATAACTTCTCTTGTAAAGCTCTTTTCGTCTTACCAAGCGCTGTTGCAACTTTTTCTTTTTATTCTTTTATTCTAAGACAACAGATATTGCACTCTTGTGTCCTGCTTTAATAAACAATATTCCATGAATTACTTTTCTGAAGAATCAACTATTTCTTCATTCTATTCATATCCCTTTCCTGGTTACAGGGGCAATTAAAAAAATATTTATATTTTAATCGTGATCGTCTGGGTAATAGACAAGGGTAAAACAATAGAACATGGTAAAAAGTTTCCTATATTGTTAAAAAAGAAAAATCATACAAATTGATTTACCCAATTCATTTAGTTTGTATATCCATTTAATGTGGTGGAAATTACACAAAAAAAACAAACAAACAAACAAAAAAATAATTTAATAAGATCATATTTTTCAACCTGCAATAATATTTCTATGAATATAATTATAATTAATTATTATAATGAAGATATTATTTCTATAATTATGATTTTCATAGTTTAAAAATGAAATTCTAAGTCTTAGACAAGCATAAAACAATAAAACATGGTAGAAGTTTCCAAGAACTTCCAAAAAGTTTTTAAGTGATCTTCCTAAAATGATGTAAAAAAGAAAAAAAGAAAAAAAGAAAAAAAAGAAAAAAAAGTGCCCAAAGTTAGAGAAACCAAAAAGTTCAGTGTCATAAAAACTGATTATTTACCCAATTCATTAGAGTTTACTTTGTTCTCAAAAAATTATGCACAGAGCTTCAGACAGGACAACAGAAAGAAGGTGGGCGAGATTGACAGAAGAGAAATTGATAGATGGGCAGATCGATGACAACACAAAGCTTTCTATAGGTGTGTGCGCATAAGCGAGAGCTGTCCTGTGTGCATGTGTGTGTACGAGATCACAAAGCACTTTAAAGGTGCACGTCTGGAAGGTCTCATAAATTCCACAGAGGCCACATTTCTCTCCCCTGCCGGACTCAGAGACTTGAACGGCAAACATCGATCCCTTAAAACCTCTAACCCCTCCGCTAGTTCTCTCTTTACAACCGCTAATGAAGAGAAAAATCTTTCTCTCTCCCCTTCTTTCTCTCTGCCATTTTTCTCTCTGACCCTTCTCCCCCACTTTTCCGCTGTCTCTCTTTCGACAAGATGGACTATTGGGAAGGATTCAGTACTCCTGAAAGGGAGCGAGAAATAGTAAGCGAGGAGGACACCATTCATCAAGGCTTTTGTTAAATCAACAGATTTTAACATGATTTGTAGAGCAGTGGATAGAGCTGGAAACATACAACATTGACTACGGGATCTGTTGCATACGTGTGCATATGCACATGAAAAGAGAGAGAGAGAGAGAGAGAGAGAGAGAGAGAGAGAGAAAGAGAGAGACAAAGAGACACATTTCACCGGAGAGGACTGAGAGCTGTTCACTAGACAAAAGTCCCACATACATCAAAGCTGGCTTTAACCTTGATGTTGAATAGCAGACTACCCTGAGACTGAGAAATGGTTAAGCTGAGTTTAATGTCACACCACAGTCTGTTAATATCCTCGGCTAGGAAGCTGGGCTAAAAGAAATGGATTCGTTTATTGTGTGTCCTGGCTATCGGTCAATGAGAACAATGAGCTTTTGTGGGCTGGGCATTGTGGCGGCGAGTCAATGTTGAAAAAGGCACAAGCTCTACATCCGGGCAAAAACCCGATCCCCCTTAGGACATCTAGAGAGAATGGTCTGGAAGATATTGAATTAAAGGATGTAACGGACAGGAGGCGGACGTTTTCACATCCAGCTGCTGTTCTGAGATGATGGAAACGTTGTTTAGATGAGGAATGCTGTAGACGGTGGCGGTTCAGGTTAAATTAATAGAGCAGTTATGAGGCTGGGCGGACAGCTTCTGAGGGAGGGGCTTACAGCCAATGACAGGAGAGGAGTTTGTGTGAATTGATCGTCGTTTGTGAAGATGATGTAAAAATGCTTTGCATGAATGTTCGGCGGGGTCGTATTTCCAGAGGACACCACCGTCACCTGACCTCGCCACTTTGCCCAACTGAGATAACTCCATGACTTTAAAACGAAGACAGAAGATAAATGTTTTAAGGAGAGATTAGGCCTTTCTCTTCAAGAGGAGAAGATAAACCCTCCCTTTTACTGAGGAGCAAAAAAAAAAACACCTCTTCCTTATAGAAAAAAAACCCTTCCTATATTAAAGGACTGAGATGATTGGCAGCATAAATCTGTCATTTTCTTCATGTTTATGGAAAATTAGCATGGAGGTGACTGAAAGCAAAAAAAAAAAAAAAAAAAAAGACTGGAAATGCTGTCAATCAAATTT
The DNA here is from genome assembly GCA_039654625.1 of Rhinogobio ventralis. Taxonomy (NCBI): domain Eukaryota; kingdom Metazoa; phylum Chordata; class Actinopteri; order Cypriniformes; family Gobionidae; genus Rhinogobio; species Rhinogobio ventralis. The sequence continues at coordinate 14,009,947 of CM077194.1, forward strand.
TCGCTGCTGTCAGACAATCAGATTTTAGCCCTCTTCATTGTCCTATGTAAGAAAACTTCCCTAATCAATGAAACATATAAACGTACAAAATAAATACATAAAATAGAATGCTAATTTGTATATAAAAGAAGAACATTTCTTTTTAAATGAATAACAATTTTTTTAAGGAAATGTCTTGAATGAACTTACAGTATCATGTTGGCATGATTGCCATCTGACATCATTGTAACAATTACAATTGATCAATTTTAAGAGTCATGAGCAAATTTCTCCCTTTCTTGATGTGGTTTTAAATTATTCAATATTAGGAGCTTAATTGTTTTTAACAAGTAATATGCCTAGAGAGCAAAGTACTTGTGATCTTAAGCTATTGACAACATCACATGAAGACTTACAAGACAAAAGCACTCATTAAATATCTTAAAAAGCCACACACAGATCTCAACACTTAAATCATCATTTTGAGAAGAGGAACCGAAACTCAAATCCGGAAATCACAAAACAACAAGTTACCAAACATGATCCAAACACAATCAATAACAACAATGTAAATAAAACTAGCAAACAAATGCAATTATATTAATTATGTATGCCCCAGTGCATGCTGGGAAGAGGGCAAAAGGGCAAACCACAAAACCCTTTTCCCGTGTAAGCCCATTCTAGGATTTCAGTTTTAGGAGGGGCTGATAATGAGCTGATCTGGCTCAGAAGAAAGCATTTGTTTTAAGCGTGAGATGTCATGAGTTTAACTTTAAACCTTTCTCATATTAAAAAAATTAATAAAAACTACATCTGTGAGTCAATTTATGTACTAGAGAAATGAAGAATGTCTGTGAGTACTATGTGAGGCTCAATATCTCCCTATGACACTAAGGATAGAAAGAATAATACTGCAAATTTACATTTCAAATACACTTCAACTTTTGCTTTTTTTAATGACTGGTAAAGGGATGATTCTGACAGCTAATGCTCGTTTACCGGTCATTAACCGTTAACCGACAAGATTATGGTAAATTCAAATGAAATAAAATTAGAATGGATGTGGTGTCTGTGACCTATTAAAAATACCAAAACATTTTTCCAGGGGTTTAGTTTTTACATGCGCAAATAGTAGCATAAACAACAGAACATAAGGATTCACACATCTTCACATCACGCACCAGCAGTGCTTCTGCGAACTGAGAAAAACAGTCTAAAATTATATATATACACCGATCCGACCTAACATTATGACAATATCATTATGATCCTATTGTGTTGGTCCCCCTTTTGCTGCCAAAACAGCCCTGACCTGTCGAGGCATAGACTACACTAGACCGCTGAAGGTGTGCTGTGGTATCTGGCACCAAGATGTTAGCAGCAGATCCTTTAAGTCCTGTAAGCTGCGTGTTGGGGACTTGTTTGTTCAGCACATCCCACAGATGCTCGATTGGATTGAGATCTGGGGAATTTGGAGGCCAAGTCAACACCTCAAACTCGTTGTTGTGCTCCTCAAACCATTCCTGAACCAATTTTGCTTTGTGGCAGGGCGCATTATCCTGCTGAAAGAGGCCACAGCCACCAGGGAATATCGTTTCCATGAAAGGCTGTACATGGTCTGCAACAATGCTTAGGTAGGTGGTACGTGTCAAAGTAACATCCACATGGATGGCAGGACCCAAGGTTTCCCAGCAGAACAATGCCCAAAGCATCACACTGCCTCCGCCGGCTTGCCTTCTTCCCATAGTGCATCCTGGTGCCATGTGTTCTCCAGGTAAGCAATGCATACGCACCCGGCCATCCACATGATGGAAAACGTGATTCATCAGACCAGGCCACCTTCTTCCATTGCTCCGTGGTCCAGTTCTGATGCTCATGTGCCCACTGTTGGTGCTTTTAGAGGTGGACAGGAGTCAGCATGGGCACCCTGACTAGTCTGCGGCTATGCGGCCCCATACGCAACAAACTGCGATGCACTGTGTATTCTGACACCTTTCTATCAGAACTAGCATTAACTTCTTGATCAATTTGAGCTACAGTAGCTCGTCTGTTTGATCGGACCACACGGACCAGCCTTCACTCCCCATGTGCATCAATGAGCCTTGGCCGTCCATGACCCTGTCGCCGGTTCACCACTGTTCCTTCCTTGGATCACTTTTGATAGATACTGACCACTGCAGTCCAGGAACACCCCACAAGAGCTGCAGTTTTGGAGATGCTCTCACCCAGTCGTCTAGCCATCACAATTTGGCCCTTGTCAAACTCGCTCAAATCCTTACGCATGCCCATTTTTCCTGCTTCTAACACATCAACTTTGAGGACAAAATGTTCTCTTGCTGCCTAATATATCCCACCCACTAACGTTTGCCGTGATGAAGAGATAATCAGTGTTATTCACTTCACCTTGTGTATATTTATAAGGAATAAATAGACCGATACGCTAAATATATTTCACTTAAACAATTATCAGATTAACAAAATGAAAGATTGTGCAACAAGTGTATGTTTTGAGTTTCTGTTCATTTTTTGTGACATGCTTTTCTTTTTTTCTAAAACACGTTTTGTTTTTATTAAAACCCAGTCCATGTAGCTCTCCATGCATTTTAGTTCCAAAAGCTGATGGAACAGTTCGATTTTGTACCGATTATCGTAGAGTAAATTCTGTAACAGTACCAGATTGTTTCCCTTTGCCAAGGATGGAGGACTGCATTGACAATGTCGGTTCTGCTAAATTTGTTAGCAAGTTGGACATGCTCAAGGGTTATTGGCAGGTGCCACTGACACCAAGGGCATCAGACATCTCTGCTTTTGTAATACCAGACTTGTTCAATATAACGTTATGGCGTTTGGCCTCAGAAATGCACCTGCCACTTTTCAAAGGTTAGTAAATAAAGTGATGGCAGACGTACCTAACTGTAGCGCATATTTAGACGATTTGGTTGTCTATACTTCTACCTAGCCTGAGCATGTGTCAGTGTTGACTATGGTGTTTCAGCGACTTGCTGATGTGTCATTAACTTTGAATTTGGCTAAATGTGAATTCTGCAAAGCTACGGTTACTTATTTGGGTAAGCAAGTAGGCAAAGGCCAAGTTCGTCCGGTGGAGGCAAAGGTTGATGCCATCAAAGAATTCCCTGCCCCCACTACTTGTCGTGAGTTGAGGAGGTTCTGTAAGAATTTTTCTTCTGTTGCGAAACCCTTGACTGACTTACTTAGCCCTGCAAAGGAATTCATTTGGTCAGCTGAGAGCCAGTGTGCTTTTGAAGCCATCAAACATTTGTTATGTAGCTCTCCTGTGTTGTCTGCTCCTAATTTTTCTGTGCCATTTAAGCTAGAGTGCACTTGGAGCAGGTGCTGTGCTGCCGCAGGAAGGTACGACCATCCAATTTGTTTCTTTTCTAGGAAGTTTAACAGACATCAGTGTAACTACTCTACCATTGAAAATGAGGCGTTGGCTTTGTTGTTGCAACATTTTGAAGTCTATGTTGGGTATACTTCGTATCCTGTGGTTGTGTATACAGATCACAACCCTCTCATGTTCCTGTGTCGAATGTACAACTATGTTGTAATTTTGGTTCAAAATTATAATATTGAGATTCGGCAAAAGAAGGGAGTGGATAATGTGGTCACGGATGCTCTTTCAAGGGTGTAACTCCTGTGAGGGGTAGTTTTGTGTACAAACATTATAATTTCTATAATGTTTGATTTTAAGGGCGGGGGTGCCCCCCCCCCCCCTTGTTATTAGTTGCTGTGTTTCTCCCCTTTGCTCAACATTAAGTTCAACATTACCCAATAATGTTTGGTCCTTATGTTTTCTTGGTTAATCTGGAATAGGTTTGTAATTTATGCATAGGAAAACCCTTAAAGACACTGTTCCAGTGGTGACCTTTAAACTATGCAAATAAACCTCACACAGGAGGGGGCCATACTGGTGTCCAATCAAAACGCTCGATTGGAAAGGCACCAATTTGCAAATCTCTACTTCTCAGGAAAGATAAAAAGGTTCTTTTCAAGACTCAACTCTACAGTCTTGTAAAGTCGCTCTCTCAAGACTCTGAAGCTCTTAGGAGAGTAATAAGAAATTTGGGAAACACCACCACCACCACCTTCTGTTGATAATACAGTAAGAGGCTCTACAAGCTAACGATAGTGTTTATATGTTTGTAAACATTTCGCTTGATTTAGCCTACCAGTATTTTACATATTTCTGAATTTAACAATAAAATGTGACTTGTACGCGATTTATAGTTTTTTTTTCTCTTTAAAAACAATCACGATGCCAGCGTATTTTTAACCATGCAGCAAATGTTTTAAGATAGCGTTTAAGAAACGTTTAAAAATTACTTAAATTACTGTACTTTTTAAACCGTTTAACTGACCGTATTAAAAGCTTTTTGTTTATTATCTTAGCCAGAAACACAAGCATCTAAACCCAGGGTGGCTAAACCAAAGCACAGGAGAAATCCTAAACTGTGGGATTCTTCAGCAGGACTGTTTGTGCACCCAGTGTCACCCTGGTTCAAAGGAGCCTGCTAAATGACAAGTGACTGCTGCTGATAAAAGCTGACTGCGAACTGACGAATGCAAATGAAGTGGAATTAATCTGCGAATGCAGAGACACATTTATTATGTCAGAAACTGTCAGATAAAAGGAGAAAAATATGGTAATGAGATTCTTGTCAAAATGTGCATGATTTTTTTTATCTCAGCTTTATGTACAGAATCAATAAATTACTTTATTTATTTATTTTTTTTGCAATTTGTTCAGTTATGCAGAATTTACACACATCGCCCTTAAGTAAAACTCCCTTTAAAAAATAAAAATGACAAATGAAATCTCTAAATTAGACTCTTCCTATTCAAACATGCAGCACAACTCCTTGCCAAAGCTCACTCGCCTGGACTACTGTAATGCGCTTTTCAGCCACAATCAAACCTCTACAAATTAAACATGAATGCCGCAGTGGTTTTTAACGAACCCAAGAGAGCGCGTGTTATGTCTCTCTTTGTCTCACTCCACTAACTGTCAGTTGCTTCCCCCATCAAGTTCAAGGCACCTGATGCTTGCGTACAGAACACGGAGGATCTGCACCATCTTACCTCCACTCACTACTGTAAATCAATGTTCCCTCTAGAAATCTGCAGTCGATGAGTGAGAGTCATAGTACCAGCACAAAGAGGTGCAAAATAACTCTCTCAAACCTTCACATTCATTGTCACTCGATGGTGGAATGATCTTCTTCATCTGACTGCATCAGAAAAGGTGATTCCCTCTCTACCTTCAAAAACAAGTAAAGACAACTCACAACTGTTAATGGAAAAAAAATTCTCTACCCTCTCACCTATATCTCTGTAATAGCTTGTACTTTTCCGAGGAATTTTTAAAAACTTTTTATTGTGGCACTTTTCAATTACTGTACCACTAGGATGAATTGCTTTTGTTTAAATATTCCTCATTTGTGAATCGCTTTGGATAAAAGCGTCTGCTAAATGGATAAATGCAAATCTCAATTGTTTCTCCTAGACCGCAATTAGATTAAATGGAAAGCAAAATGAGAGAGAGGTCTTTCTTCTGAGACAAAGTAAAAAGTACCCTAGTAATCTTAAACATGTCTCCTCTAGAAATCTCAACAACATCTCGCTTGGGCTTCAGATTTGTCAAGATCTCAGTCTGCAATAAAAAGCATTTCTCATCTAATTCAACCAGACCAAATGTTCTGAGCAATGCAATTCAATAATTTTATTTTTTATTCATTTTTGTATTATAGCTGTATACTCCTAAAGTATGTCAACAATCATCTCATTTGTTTTTGTTTTTTAGTTAGAAGCAGTTGATTTTTAAATAAAAGCGAGCAGCCTGTATCAATACATTTATCAATTATTCAATTATTAGTGTTTTTAAAGATGAACTTGAAGTGAGTGTTAGACGGTCATATAAAAGTAAAAAAATATAGGATGCTTTTTGCACAATAACATATTATGCACATACTGTACATTATGCATCCTAAGTAGTTGATATTGGAAACGTGCTTGTTCTTAAAGCTATAGATGTTGGAAATGTGCTTGTTTTAAAGCTATAGTGCTACTGGAAACCTGCTTGTTCTTAAAGCTATAGTTGAGACTGGAAACGTGCTTGTTCTTAAAGCTGTAGTTAATATTTGAAACACGCTTGTTCTTAAAGCTGTAGTTGATATTGGTAATGTGCTTGTTCTTAAAGCTATAGGTGCTATTTGGAAACGCACTTCTTAGACACTATTTGAAACTCACTTGTCTTAAAGCTATAGTTGCTATTGGTACTTTAAAGTCCCCGTGAACCAGAAGTAGCAACTGAGTTTTCTTCAGTGCTGTGCTGTATTTCCAAGTGAAACAGAATATTGCATAGTGGGCAGTGGTCAGTGTTTTACTTCAGCGCTCCTCCTCTCCATCTCTCGGTCATAGCAGACTAATGGTTGGAGGGGATTGGTTAAGGATATTCAAACCCACGCCGCCAAACTGACGTCATCGGAAAGGAACGCCATTCCAGTCCGGAAGTAACTTTTCAGATTTTGATTAAAGATTACCAAGACGGAAAAATGTTTTACGGATTAATTTTTTTCCCTAAGACTGTAGTTGCTATTGGAAGAAAAAAAAGTGCTGTTCTTAAAGCTATATGCGCTATTGGAAATATGACTTTCTTAAAGTGATAGTTTAAAGCTGATAGAGATGTTCTTTGGGCCTTAGCCTGATCTATTGCTAAAATACGTTTTGCTCACGGCTTTCTACGCTTTCTCAAGTGGTGAGTTTTCCACAGATTCTTATAATCCGTCACATGACTTCAAAATTTCTGATGTGTCAATTTATTCTTAGCACTTCACCATAAATCTAAGCACACTAAACTGATAGGAAAAGGAGATGAACAGATGTTTTTATCTCTGAATCTGACTCTGCTTTTTATGGCCTACCTGAGGAGCCGACCACAAGCTGGTCAGCAGGACCCATTATTTGCCATGGAGGAGGGAAAGCCCATGTCCAGAGCCTGGCTTGCCTCCAGTCTCCACTTGCTCTGCCAATACGGCAAGCTTCCCTCAGAGCGTTATACAGCTCATTATCTGCGCATAAAGGCTGCTACAACTGCAGCTTCCTCCACTCCTGTCTCTACATTGAAGGCCATGAGGCGATGGTCTTCAGCCGCTTATGAACGTTATCTCTGGCCCGATGCTTGAGCCATTCATAAGAAAAGCTATGAGTGCTACTCTCTGATCTGTAGCTTCAGTAGCTGTTGAGCCTATTTACCTAAATATAAATTACTTCTATCATTAGCTGAAGTTACATCCATCATGCTAGCTTCACGTAGATCGATTGGCTCTTTACAATTAAATTCAGTTAGATTGCCTTCCTGAAACGCTCTTTTGGATCCTCTGTTGGCTCTTCAATTAGCAGGAAGAGCCAGGAGGATTGCCTGGTATGGTCTGTTGGGGGATTTACGCTTCTCTCCAGTCTATAAAATAGAAGGATCGTCCCTAGAAGCTGCTTCTGTTCCCTGTCTTGGCTTTTCATGGAGCTCATGATAAGGACGGGGAATTTAGGACAGAGCCATATCGCCTACCTACTATTTATTTACTTCTATAATTAGCTCTAGCTACATTCCTCATGCTAGCTTTATATAGATCGATTGGCTATTTACAATTAAATTCAGTTAGATTGGCTTCCTGAAACGCTCTTTTGAATCCTCTGCTGTCTCTTCAATTAGCAGGAAGAGCCAGAGAGGATTGCCTGGTATGGTCTGTTGGGGGATTTTGCTGCCCTCCCAGTAAAAAAAAAAAAAGGGAGGTTGTCCCCAGAAGCTGCTGCTGTTTCCTTGTCTTGGCTTTTCATGGAGCTCATGATAAGGATGGGGAATTTAGAACAGAGCCATATCGCCAAATGTAAATTTAGCAAAATATGCCAAAAAAAGTTGACAAAGTTTGTCTGTGGTGTTTTTGATTTAAGTGGACATGACTGAACTAACATTTAAGATGCAGAAACATTCCAAAGCAGAGAAAAACACTGGATGTGAAGCTGGGATAAAGCTTTATTTGCTGAAACCCCTCTCATGGGGCAGACTAACATACTAACTAAATAAAGTAATTCTACCTCTAAATGAGCTGTAACCCAAAGACCTTAAAACAGATTCACTTCTCAGCTGGTTTAATTGTCTTAAGTACAGGCTTTATAAACTGCCGTTTATTTGAAAAGATCTCTGTGACCACTGGCATTTCACTCACAAAGACAACCAAATATACAAATGCAAGGGTATAGGTGTTCTCTGAACAACATGCCTTCCTATCCATCAGCCGAAACCCCCTATTGCTTAGCCTTAGGGTGTGTCTTTATCCTCTGGAAGCAAACACACACAAATACACAAAAATGCAACTGTTTGATTTTGAAGGGAAATGGCAGAAAGCCACTCTGCTGAGTGGGGTCTTCTAAGTTCTAGCAGGGTTTTTTCATTGATCTACTGTTTTGATCATAAAACACACATTATGATCCATAAACATGCATCCATTTTCAACTGCTTTTGAAGCTATGAAGTCCTTTTCACAACTTCAAATGAGTAAAATTGCAAAAATCATTAGTGAGTGTATGTGTGTATAAAAACTACGGCTGTCACTTAATCTAATTATTTGCATACATCTATATTTGCTGTGAAAATCCCTTAAAGGGAGATGATTAAAAGACATTACATTATTGTGAAAGATGAAAGCAATGAATAGCACCGAATCATTCAATCGAGACTGACAACCTTAGTAAAACTTTGTATGAGTATATTGCGCATATACACTCACCTAAAGGATTATTAGGAACACCATACTAATACTGTGTTTGACCCCCTTTCGCCTTCAGAACTGCCTTAATTCTACGTGGCATTGATTCAACAAGGTGCTGAAAGCATTCTTTAGAAATGTTGGCCCATATTGATAGGATAGCATCTTGCAGTTGATGGAGATTTGTGGGATGCACATCCAGGGCACGAAGCTCCCGTTCCACCACATCCCAAAGATGCTCTATTGGGTTGAGATCTGGTGACTGTGGGGGCCATTTTAGTACAGTGAACTCATTGTCATGTTCAAGAAACCAATTTGAAATGATTGGAGCTTTGTGACATGGTGCATTATCCTGCTGGAAGTAGCCATCAGAGGATGGGTACATGGTGGTCATAAAGGGATGGACATGGTCAGAAACAATGCTCAGGTAGGCCGTGGCATTTAAACGATGCCCAATTGGCACTAAGGGGCCTAAAGTGTGCCAAGAAAACATCACCCACACCATTACACCACCACCACCAGCCTGCACAGTGGTAACAAGGCATGATGGATCCATGTTCTCATTCGGTTTACGCCAAATTCTGACTCTACCATCTGAATGTCTCAACAGAAATCGAGACTCATCAGACCAGGCAACATTTTTCCAGTCTTCAACTGTCCAATTTTGGTGAGCTCGTGCAAATTGTAGCCTCTTTTTCCTATTTGTAGTGGAGATGAGTGGTACCCGGTGGGGTCTTCTGCTGTTGTAGCCCATCCGCCTCAAGGTTGTGCGTGTTGTGGCTTCACAAATGCTTTGCTGCATACCTCGGTTGTAACGAGTGGTTATTTCAGTCAAAGTTGCTTTTCTATCAGCTTGAATCAGTCGGCCCATTCTCCTCTGACCTCTAGCATCAACAAGGCATTTTCGCCCACAGGACTGCCGCATACTGGATGTTTTTCCCTTTTCACACCATTCTTTGTAAACTCTAGAAATGGTTGTGCGTGAAAATCCCAGTAACTGAGCAGATTGTGAAATACTCAGACCGGCCCGTCTGGCACTAACAACCATGCCACGCTCAAAATTGCTTAAATCACCTTTCTTTCCCATTCTGACATTCAGTTTGGAGTTCAGGAGATTGTCTTGACCAGGACCACACCCCTAAATGCATTGAAGCAACTGCCATGTGATTGGTTGATTAGATAATTGCATTAATGAGAAATTGAACAGGTGTTCCTAATAATCCTTTAGGTGAGTGTAGATCTCATATAATATGGCTGCTGTATTATGCATGTGATAGGTAGAAGGAAACATCACGAACAGCATGTGTGTTGTATAAAGTGAAAATGAATAATACAGCAGCGGATGCCAGATTCACCGGAGAGAAAACTACACCCACGCTCATACCCATATGTCTACTGCTTCCTGCTTCATGGCCTTTTGCGCTTTTAATGTTGAATGGGTCCCCGCCTTCTCCACCCTGTCTCAGCTTACCACGCCCTCACAATGCTGCCTCACCTATTTCTGTACTGCCGTGTCCTACACCTCCATTCCTGCATCACTTCATTTACCAAATTCACATTCAATAAAAATAATTTCTGGATTAAATAAGGTTGTCCAGTTCATCTCTAAAGCCAGTCGTTTAGTCACATAAGCCAGGCGGTTTTCAAAGTTTTTGATGCCACAGACCCTGTATATTCTTCTAGCCAATCACAGCTCAACAGAGCCATTTACTAGAATCAGTGGAGAGAGCTCACTTTATTTTCTCCATTGTTTATTTGGTGAAGTAAGTTAAAGGAATCATATCTTGAGAGATCTAATTTTCCTTGATCTTTTGAAATAAGAGTTCAATGTAGTATGAAAAAATAATAAAGAAACTTTCAGAACACAAAAATCTTCCGAACCAGTCCAAAAATATCATATACTGCAATTCAGTTTATCCTCATAAAAACGGCTCATCCTGAAATGCTTGAATGTGATGGCAGAAACTCAAATTCATTAACATATAACTGCCCACTGTTAGTCAGAGAGGCCTATTCAGTGTATGCACTCTAAAAAATGCTGGGGTGTTATGGATCAAATATGGACAAACCCAACCATTGGGTTTAAAAATTCAATTAGAAAATATAAACCAACAGTTGGGTTTGTCCATATGGACAATTGGTCCTATTGACCTAAACATGGATTGAAACAACCCAGCATTTTTAGAGTGTATATTAGGCCAGAAAATCATTACAACAACAAGATCTGATCATTTCAGTCTGTCCAGTATAATGTAGGCTTTGTTAAATGAAAAAAAAAAAACTTGACTAACTTTGTAAGTGTTATAGGGATGGAACGATTACCAGTTTCACGATAAAAACCACAATAAAATGTACTGACGGTTAGTAATATCGTTTAAAATGTAATTATCATTAAAACCGTGTTTGATTATCACGATTTTAAAAAATCCTGTCCAGCCAGCATCAGTCTGGCGTGACGTTTTTTGAATAAGAAGAAATGGCATACGGCAGTGACAGCGCCAGGAGATGTTTCAGCCTTCTAAAAGAACCAAATCTGAGGTGTGGTCATATTTTGGCTTCAACAAAGGTACTGACGGAAACTTAATCGAGTATGGTCACCCTGTCTGCAGAACATGCAAAAATAAAGTCGCTGCTATAGGGGCAAACACTTCAAATCTGCTTTGACCTCAATTACCAAAAATCTGGGAAATAATTGGACACAAAGTTTTGAGTTGAAATATTCCATCTCACTCACTTGAAATTAACGTGAAGCTTCCACGAAGAAAAGTTTGCAGCAAGTGGCTTTGAGCCAAAGACAAACAAACAAGTTCAGACAAGAATACTAGGGTGACATTCAAGGGATAATAATGTATATTCCTTGTACGTTACACTTATTACACATATTTTCTTTACTTATTTTCATATTTTAATTATTTATCACATAAATAATTACAGGGACATATTGAATTGAGATTAATGTTTTAAATCTTACCTGTTTATAAATCCATCTTATTCAGCATACAAAACAATCGTCCAGACAAGATGATCACAAGAAGTTATAGTAATAATTATGGTAGTATTAATAGTAAAGTCCTCTGATTTCATTTTCAATACAATCAAAAACAGAGACGCAAGACGGCAAGTTGCATTTGAATGAAAGGAGAGAGCATGTCCGTTGTGATACATAGATGTGCGCTGTTATAATGCGTTGCTATTGACGACGGCCATTATAAGGAGAGAAATCCCACAGAATAGAATCTTGCTTAAAAAAGTTCATAGAGCTGCTTGATTTATTTGTTGTTTGTTAATTTTCAAATATAAAACTTGTTGAAATGTTTTCAGTATGTGCATCTGTTCTTTTTGAACACTTTCATCTCATTTGAACAAAACCGTGATAATATTGATAATCATGATAATTTGGGTCACTATAATCGCGATATGAAATTTTCATACCGTTCCATCCCTAAAGTGTTACTACATATAATGAAGTAAAATACTTTTTTAAAAAGTATAATAGGTCATTTCGTTTTCTTAATAATATCATCTGTGATTACTGATATCTTTTGAGATTTTGAAGCAATTGTAGCACCATAAATCAAGATAATTAAAACCTGGACATTTTAGCTTTTGTACTGACATTTTTAGTTTGGATAGATGGAGGTTTGTCTCACTGAAACCATCTTACTTAGTCCCCTGGACACTATCAGCTATCTGGGTCATTGCACTCATACAAAAACACCTCCCATTTATCCCTTCGAAGCAAGCAAAACAAACCCACAGCAATCTACCTTTGACACACCCAAAAAACTCACATACGTAATATGCCGCTCTCTATTGTTATTATGGGGCAGCAGTGTATCACATATCTATATATATATATATATATATATATATATATATATATACAAAAGAATAATGTCTAAAAGTGTAAAACCCCCTCTCTCTCTAACACACACACAGATTCACTCAGTGCCTTTGATACATTTTCATCAACAATTATTGATTGCCTCTCTCTCTGTCCCTGCAGGGTCCTTGACTCAATTAGGACATAACAAAAACACACACACACACATTCACACCCCACTTAATGTCTTCATAGTGTGTGCAAATTTGGTACCTAACGTGTGCTTGTTAAAGTAAAAATTGTGGTGAGGCCAGATGATACAGCCTCATTAAATTCATTCAATTAAATAAACACACAGACCAATTAAAACCCCTCTCTTAGGATAAACACTCTATTAAAACATCTGACCTTAATCTAAACTGTGAACTCAGTACTGTCCTTTATTCTTTCCGTAGTGATAATTATATACTCATACCTGAACAGAACTCAACAAAAAGCTCTTATAATTTAACTCCATTAAATTTCCTTTAAAGTCCATCATCCATAAAATTACACACATCTCACCCTGTGTATGTTTTTTATATATATATTTTGGCTAATTTGATAATGCTTTCAGTTACCAGTACATTAATCTCAGCTCCAATTAACAATTTGTACCATTTTTAAAGATTAAATACAAGCATAAATGTATCAAATGTATATTTTATAAATAATAACAATAATAAATAAATAATTATGACAATGAAGAATGAGTCAAAACTATGATCATCTTTGTTTCCATTAAACCCCCCCCCCCCCCCCCCCCCCATTTCCATTCCACAGATTTTACAAAACAATCAGTGCAGAAAATTATACGTGTGCCAACTGATAACCCACAGTTTTCCTGAAGAACTACATTAGCGTGACACCAACCTTAACCCAACCCTAACATTACCTTAAAAGACAATGGGATGTTTCAGATTGAATATTTACGATATGCCTATTGGCCAATTAAATTACACTTCAGCACTGGCACACAACACAGTCACCTTTCTAGTTACCATGTTTTATGGGTCCTTTTCTTCTCATCTGTGATGCTTTTACTTGACAGGACAAAAGTTTTTGTTCAGCATGTGAAGATAATGCAGATTTATTCATTCTTTATGTTCCTCTTTATCTTTATTCCTTTTATCCCTTTGCTTCCCTTCATTTGCCCAGAAAATGAACTGAGAACACATTTAGATTGCTGGATAAGAATGAAAGCCAAGAGACAAAGCAGGCGGATTGCATCTGTTTAGACAGGGTGCCACTAACGATGGGGTGAAAGACGACCACACGATCATTAACAGCACATCTCCAGAGCATGCACACACACACACACACATACATCTAGCAAACCATTTCTCTGGCATAATTAAAGGAATTGTTCACTCAAATATTAAATTCATCATGAGGAAAAAAATCTGTGAATAAAATATGACTCATTTGCTATCATTCACAAAAAAATAATTAAAAATTAACAGAATGTATGCAAACCCAATTTCTTTTAAAAGAAATGCTGTGTACATTTTCTATGTATCATGACAGGAGTAACCGTTTAAATGATGAGTGTTATAATTGGGGACATGCAGTATAGTCAAGCAGTTTATTCATTTTAAGGAGCAAATCCAGGTCTCAGTAAATCACAGTAATGAAGCAATGACGTAGTTCCAATATACTATACTATACTATACTATACTATAGATCGCAGTATTCTGCTGCATCCGTTGACCTGCAGTGCAAATTGTGTTCAGCACTCTTTAAAAATAAATAAATAAAATAATAAATATATACACACATTACCGTGTGTGTATATATAGTATGATTAATAGTTTTTTCCTAGAAAGGATACATTAAATTGATCAAAAGTGACAGTAAATGGCTGTAATAGCTACTGAAAACTCAGCTTTGCCATGACAGGAATAAATGACATTTTAAAATATTTGATATTTACAAAATACATGCAGCCTTGGTGAGCATAAGAGACTAATTCATAAGAGAAAAAAATATTTTTATATATCTTATTATTCGATTAACATTTACATTATGAATGAATTTAGGAAATTCTATTTGCTCCTGTAAAAGTCTGTTCAAACCAAGAACAATAACTATAAAGGTAACTATATTAGCGTCCCCATATCGTTCATGTTTATTCTTTAAATGCTTGAGCTCATTACAGCAGGATGGATTCTGATTGGCTATCAATGTTTTTATCGTTCATCAGCTGGGGCACGTTAAAGCTCAAACCTGTGCGCAACGTTTTGCTACGGTTTCCGCGTTGAACGTCATGTTTTCTGGAAACGGTGTGCAACGGGGTTTGAGATACGATTTCTCTTGTTTGGTGGGTGTGTCAAAAATGTCAGCCCAATCAGCAGCAACATGTATATAAACCGTGCGGTGTTAAAGAGACAGCTCGCACAATGGGTCCAAGTAAAGTCGTTTACAAATGTGTCCGCTGCAGCTCGGTATATGCAACAATTGAAGATATTAGAAGACATGTTTGTCTTTTCATCCTGAAATGCAAGGCAAATGTTGGATCACAATAATTAGGAACCACAGTTCCCATTCAGTCGGTCACTCTCGACGCCACGTCGGAGTACCGACGAATAGGAATCTCGCTCGCGAGAGCCAATCTACTTCGAGTGAAACTAAACGAGCCAATGCACATTGGCATGCAATGATTGCACCAGGTGCTCATGGGCTGGGGAGCCACGTACAACGGGCATGCAGTGTCAGGGGTTTGGACGGGCCCGCACCTGCATTGGCACATCAACTGCCTCGAGTTGCTAGCAGTGCATCTCGCTCTGAGCCGCCTCAAAAGGCTGCTACGAGGCAAAGATGTACTGGTCCGCACGGACAACACCGCAAACCGTTGCGTATATCAACCGACAAGGTGGTCTACGCTCCCGTCACATGTCGCAACTCGCCCGCCATCTCCTCCTCTGGAGTCAGAAGTGTCTGAGGTCGCTTCGGGCCATTCATGTCCCTGGTGTGAGCAACCGTGTGACCGACGAGCTTTCACGAGCTGCGCTCCCAGGGGAATGGCGACTCCACCCCCAGGTGGTTCAGCTGATTTGGAGACAGTTCGGGGCGGCACAGGTCGACCTGTTTGCCTCCCCAGAAATGTCCCACTGCCAGTGGTTCTATTCGCTGACCGAGGGTACACTCGGCACGGATGCACTTGCGCACAGCTGGCCCCAGGGGCTGCGCAAATATGCGTTTCCCCCAGTGAGCCTACTTGCACAGACACTGTGCAAGGTCAGGGAGGATGAGGAGCAGGTCCTGTTGGTGGCGCCTTACTGGCCCAACCGGTCCTGGTTCCCAGAACTTATGCTCCTGGCGACAGCCCCTCCTTGGCCGATTCCTCTGAGGAAGGACCTTCTGACTCAGAGACGGGGCACCCTGTGGCACCCGCATCCAGATCTGTGGAAGCTTCATGTCTGGTCCCTGGACGGGACGCGGAGGTTCTAGGTGACTTACCCCAAGAGGTAGTTAACACCATCACTTCGGCACGAGCACCGTCTACAAGACAGGCTTATGCTTTGAAGTGGAACCTGTTCGTCGAGTGGTGTTCTTCTCGCCGAGAAGACCCCCGAAGATGTTCGATCGTGTCTGTGCTTTCCTTCCTGCAACGAGGGTTGGAGCGTAGGCTGTCGCCCTCCACCCTCAAGGTCTATGTTGCTGCAATATCTGCCTATCACGACCACGTAGAAGGTAAGACAGTTGGGAAGCACGACCTGGTCGTCAGGTTCCTCAGGGGGGCGAGACGGTTAAATCCTCCTCGACCCCCCTCCATACCCTCTTGGGATCTTGCTCTGGTGCTCCGAGCACTTCAGAATGCCCCATTTGAGCCCTTGCAGTCAGCAGAGCTTAAGATTCTGTCTATGAAGACTTTACTGTTGGCCGCACTGGCCTCCATCAAGAGGGTAGGGGACCTGCAGGCATTTTCGGTCGACGAATCGTGCCTAGAGTTCGGGCCGGGTGACACCCACGTGGTACTGAGACCCCGGCCTGGCTATGTGCCCAAGGTTCCTACCACTCCCTTCAGGGACCAGGTGGTGAACCTGCAAGCGCTGCCCCTGGAGGAGGCAGACCTAGCCCTAGCTTTGCTCTGTCCCGTCCGCGCTCTGCGGATCTACGTGGATAGAACTCAAAGCTTCAGGACCTCAGATCAGCTCTTTGTCTGTCACGGAGGCCAGCAGAAGGGAAAGGCTGTCTCCAAGCAGAGGATGGCCCACTGGATAGTGGATGCCATCACCTTGGCTTACCAAGCACAAGGTGTGCCCTGTCTGCTCAGGGTGCGAGCACACTCTACTAGAAGTGTTGCATCCTCCTGGGCGCTGGCACGTGGCGCCTCGCTGTCAGACATCTGTAGAGCTGCGGGCTGGGTGACACCCAACACGTTCGCTAGATTCTATAGTCTATAGAGCCAGTGGACGGGGGCAGAGGCCATGGTGCTTTGGTAGGGATTCCTATTCGTCGGTACTCCGACGTGGCGTCGAGAGTGGCCGACTGAATGGGAACGTCTCGGTTACGTATGTAACCCTCGTTCCCTGAAGGAGGGAACGGAGACACCACGTCCCGTCGCCATGCCCTCTGCACCCTGCTGGGGTGCCAGTCTACCTACTCGGCTCCTCAGCAAAAAGCTAACTTGATGCAAACACCTGTGTCTCATTTACACCTGTGCTGCGTGGCATGAGCACCTGGTGCAATCATTGCATGCCAATGTGCATTGGCTCGTTTAGTTTCACTCGAAGTAGATTGGCTCTCGCGAGCGAGATTCCTATTCGTCGGTACTCCGACGTGGCGTCTCCGTTCCCTCCTTCAGGGAACGAGGGTTACATACGTAACCGAGACGTTTCCACAAATCCCTTCACTCTTTTATTCTGGACAGCAAGCTCAGTGACTGTAACTTCAAGCATATTTTGCAGTATTAAACACATATTTATACTGATTTCATCAGGCTCCGAAAATTCTTCAAAAAGAACACAAAGAATGGCCTTCTCAGCTGCCATAGTTGCAACTCCTGCGTCATCAGAACAGGGTGTTCAACGCACCACCATTTCCGTTTAAAAAACGTTTTGCAACATTTTGTCAGGGCTGAACACAGCCCTGGATAAAATCATTCTGAAAGTAATTCCAACGATATAGTTTGTCTGTGCCGTTATCGTTACAGCTGTGGTGTGAATTCTGCTATTCTTTAATATTGTTTAAATAAAGTTTTTTAGAACTATATCTTTATCGTTATCTTTATAGTTATTGTTCTTCGTGTGAACAGCCTTAAGTTCTCTGTTCTTGCATAAAGAAATGAGTTCTGTGGAAAGCCATAATTCCAAACGGAATGTGTTCAGAACAGACATACACATTGTAGAACAGAAATGAACATCACGAATGTCGGATTCTCAAGAAATCATTATAACGTGTTTGGGAATTGCACAGGTCCTCATTTCATTAGAGAGAAACACATTCCCAGACACATGATTAGTGTTTAAGAGGCTGCCGTGTGAACTTCTGACCAGAAACTTTATTAACTGCAGCCTTTCAAGCGTTAATGGATGAAACCTTTTACCCTAATGTTTTTCTCTAAAACACACATAATTTTTTAGTGAGATTTTCCAGAGAAATGCCTGTGAGAGGGTGAAAGCAGAGAAAATTAAGTCAGTACACTGAGGCGCATAAGCACATCTCTCTCCTTCTCTCTCTCACACACACACAGTGACTTGGCTAAACAAAACTTTAACACCATTAACCTCTGAACGGCCTTGTGGGATATTTACTCTTTCATCTCTCGTTCTCCCTCATCCCTCGTTCATAAATATTCATCTCTCTAATAGAGTTTTTCACAGTGTGAGTTCTGCTAATTCCATATGACCCCAACCAGCATGACAGCAGCCATGGACAGAGAGAGAGAGAGAGAGAGACATACAGCAGAGGTGGAGAGACACTCACCGATGATGTACGTCAGCAGTAGAGCGAGAGTCAGCGTAATTGCGCTGGCGCTCAAAGCCGTACATTTCCAGTTGCAGCAGCGATAGGGTTTACTGAATGAGAAGAGTGGTCTGGAGAGGGTGGTTCTGGGTAGAGGCCTCGGAGGCGGAGAATACACTGTGCTGGATGTCAGAGGGTAATTCTGATTGGCCGCGTTGAAAATGGCAGACGAACCCGAACCGTGCTTGAACAAGAAGTGCCTGTAAAGGAAAGGAATCACCGTGTCATGTTCGATTTGATTTGTCAATCAATTTGATCATGAATAGCTCAAAAAAATAGAAAAAGAGTCAAAGAGAAACAGAGAGAGCAAGAGAGAGAAGGTGTGAGAAAAATATTGAGGTGCAATCGGAGTGTGTGATTACTCTCACTTGCTTTGGTTACTAATTGGAGTCATTTGCTCTCACGTGCATTTAATTACAGATATTTAACACCAGAGATTAATGAGCCATAATTAATAGATAACATCCCTTAGATTAATTATGATATTAATTAATATTATTATACAGAGTCCATTCTTAGAGTAATTAAAAAGTGCCTACGTAAAAACAATTTACTCAGAGATACATAGACTAACCTTGCACTAACTAATGTTACGGTGGGCAGTTATCAAATAAAACAATAAAAATAATAATAATAAAAAATTCCTTAACTTTTTTTGTATTAAGATTTAAGGTTAAAATGTATATGAATGTATAAGAACAATATTTGTATATTTTAGGTGTACACTGTCATTTCTCTCCACCATTTTAAAGATTTTTTAGCTTTTTTAAAATTCACTAAAACACACCTTTTTAAAATTCAAACTTTTGGTGTGAAAAAGTTTTTAGAAATTCAAGACGTAGCTTAAAGTAGTTTTAAATGAAGTATATCCTGTCACAATGCAGGACAGTTCTGTCACTGCTCGACATGTCAAGTCAACCCGACTTCTTAAAGCCCTATGTAGTTATTCTTTCATTTTAAAATCAAAGTGTCCTTTTTATCATGACATATGGCTATCAGTTAGTGTGTGCAACACACAGACGCAGATACACGGCCGTTTAACTGTGTCATCGCGATGACAGACAGATTGACAGATAGCCATGGGGAAATTGGTAACAGCTTTTAGGTTAAAAGCCCAAAGGCAACAGAAGAAAGATCTTCAAATTCCCAAGATACACATGGATTCTCAACGGCAATTGATCCCTTTGCAACATCAGCTAGTGATGGAACAGGGTAAATGTGTGCAACTCTTCCAAAGGCACAAAGGGTCAATCAATAAAAAGGACCAAAATCATTGAAAGGTAGATCAGTCTAAACACATTTACAAGTTCATATGCTGATGAGGCAAAAAAGCATGACGACATCAATATGGATTGAAGATGATGGGGAAAAACTCACACACACACACACACGCACGCACACACACACGCACACCCACATCTCTGTTTATATTATAGTAGGGACTTCCCATCTGTTGTTTAAATTAAGCTAATTAGTACACCCAAAACCAAACCCTACCCCCTACACACAGCTTTTGGCAATTTTAGATTTTTACTGAAACACTGTTTAGTCCATTTATGATGTTGCTTTCATTGTTGTGACTTCCCAAAGGTCCCCACAAAATAGGTCGTTTCAGGTTTCACTATGTTTCCAGGGACATTTGTGCCCAACAAATTTACTGAAGCTGCCCCTGCTTACACAAGAAGACTCGCAAAAGCACATACATAAAAATATAACAATGAATAAAACATATATAAACAATTTTTAATCAAATTGATTACATGATATGCAGATTGCATTAATCACAATTAGTTTGATATAGTAATAAAACTATATTATTGTGGCTGACCAGTATATCACTGAATAGACATTGCAAAAAGTGATATTAGATGTCAACACATTGTTTTTTCCCCCCCATATCAATCTATTTTGCAAAACACAGTTTGTCAATCTGTCCAGTCGGTGTAATATATATCTTTTTTAGCACATTTTCTTAAATAAGTAATTGTACTAAATGAATACATTTGATTGACAGCCCTAATTAAAATGCTTTCCTACCATAGTGACTTAATGACCAAAGCGGTTAGCTACAGGACGCAATGTCGAAATTTCAAGAAAAACGCAGATACTATTTCAGGGTCGAAAACAAGTCAAGTACTAAAGGCGAGTTCAGTCAATAAGCACCCAGCAGATACACACAAGCAAGTTTTGGTTATTTGTATACAGTGTCTTACAGGGATGGCGTACAAAGCCCTGAAAGGAGCGTTTAAATGAGCATGCAATGGTAAAATGAGGCTTGAGACCGAGAGAAAAATTACAGTTTACCTCAGCCATTAAAAAAAGAGAAAGTTAATTTCACACTTAGACACGCAGAACTAATCCTGTCTTTATACTGTAGAATAAATAAATAACAATTAACACTTAGGAAAACAAAGAGAAAGATTGAGATGAGGGGAAAAGACGAAAAGAGAGAAAGAAAAGAGCAGGTGTGAACACAGGAGATCACAGTTTTACAAATCAGATTTCTACAGTCTCAAAATAAATATTCTATTCCACTGACTTCTTTTTTTCACTAAAATCTCAGAGCCTTGAATTCACCGAGTGGGTATTGTTTTTAAACCAAACACTTTTGAAAAGCTGTGAAATATGGCATGTATACAGAAAACAATCTCAGATTGAAATAAAACATTATTTTTTATATAGAACACCTGAGTCACTAGATGGCCAATGCAAGATAAGACAAAAAACATCTTTTAAGCCAGCCAGTGATCTCCATGCATTTCCCATGCACAACAAGCAACTTGACTGATATTTGAATAAATATTTGAATATATATTTAATTATTCAACATTTTATTATATTATATTAAATTAAACATATTTAGATATTAAATACTAATTAAATTATATATATATATATATAATATATTATATATATATATATTAGGGCTGGGTATTGACACAAATTTCACAGTTCGATTCGATTTAGATTCACAAGTTTGCAATTCGATTCCGATTTGATTCAATATCGATTATTTTGTATATATATCAGGTACATACATGGCAAATTTTCTCAAGGAAAACAAATCTCTTAACTAATGCTGTAAACTATGGGAGTTAGTTGTAGCCTACTATAATATTGAAGGTAAAAATTAACTGATTTGTATACAAACACTGAAATTACACTTACATTTTTTTATAATAATAAAGTTATATGCTATGGTGTTGCTAGGGTATCCTGGTGGTTGCTAAGGTACTTGGGGTGGTTGCTAGGGTACTCTGAGTGGATTGCTAGGGTGTTACTATGTGGTTGCTAGGGTACTTGGGGTGGTTGCTAGGGTGTTGCTATGTGGTTGCTAGGGTACTCTGAGTGGTTGCTAAGGTGTTGCTAAGCAGTTGCTAAGGTATTCTGGGGAGTTGCTAGGGTACTCTGAGTGGTTGCTAGGGTGTTACTATGCGGTTGCTAGGGTACTTGGAGTGGTTGCTATGCAGTTGCTAGGGTCTCAGGGTGGTTGTTATGGTACTCGGGTGGTTGCTAGGGTATTCCAGGTTGTTGTTAGGGTGTTGTTATGCGGATGCTAGGGTATTCTGTGTGTGTGTGTGTGGGAATGGGTGTGTGAGTGAGAGTGAGTGTGTGAGCATGATGACTAGATAGACACTCACACACTCTCTCTCACTCACTCAGTCACTCACTCACACACTCATTCCCACACACTCATACCCACACACTCATACACTCTCTCACAGACACACACTCTCTCTCACTCACACACTCACACACTCAGAGTGATAGATCGACAGATAGATTATAAATATTAGATAGAATGTAAGTTTAAATCTCTGTGATTTAGAAATAGTACATAGAATGGCAGCTAAAGGAGTCTAATGAGCCTCTCCAACTGTCAAAATTTGAATTTTGACATATAAAGACACACACACACTCTCTCTCTCTCACACACACTCACACACACAAAAACACACTCACTCACTCGAACACACACACACACACTCACACAATCACTCACTCAGAGTGATAGATCGACAGATAGATTAGAAATATTAGATAGAATGGAAGGTAAGTGCATGTGAGTGGATTATAAATAGTACATAGAATGGCAGCTAATAAAGTCTAATGACTTCAGTGTGTTTAGATTTGAATTTTGACAGTTGGAGTTTGAATAGTCTTGGCTCATCTGAACATTCCGTCGAATGAAAGTCAATGGGATTTTTCCGAGTTTTGATCGTCATTTTCAGGAAAACAGTAAGTCCGATCAGTCTGAAAAGATACAGCAACTAACTTCAGAACAGTCTGAAGGTCTGAGCCGAGTTTGGTGGTTGTAGCTTTAAAGCACTAGGAGGAATAGCAGTCAACGGTTTTAGTAAGAAGAAGAAGAATAATATTAAGTTTATATAGCATTTCAATAAGTTGGCTCTCCCAAGCCAACTTAATTATAATGAATATGTAATATGGTGCATATTATCAAAATGCTCCTCTCTGGAGTTAATTTTTCTAGCTGACTAACGAGTTTATGGACACTGGATATGGTTTTTCTGAGCTAAATGTGACGTTACGTGACATTGTTTACAAGCTGTTTTACTGACGTCTTTCCGCGGTTGAAATACTGATTGAGTGATTCCATGTGACATAATACGGATTTCCGTTCTATCTTTTAACATACTTTCAGATGCTTGTTCATGTTTATTTCACGCTGTAACTGGTATTAAGGCAGAAGAGAAGATCAGTTCATGTGCCGCTTCTCTTGAGCTGAGCCAGAGCGATCTCATGCCACAGCGCCAAAACGGTATTTATGTTTTTGAATTTCGTAATACAATTTCATCATTTGAAATCTGAGACTTTGTTTCATATCAATAGTAACAAAGCACAAAGATGATTTTCATCAGCTGAAAACAGAATGACTAATCGATTCTTGGGGTTTAAAGGGATCATGAACTGGCTTTTTGAAATTTTTTATACTGTTGTCTGGGGTCAACTTATGACGTTCGCATGGTTTTTACATTAAAAAACATCATAATGAATAAGTAATAGGCTGTTTTGAGCCTCTCCTGGAACACTCTGTTTTTTTGGGCGTGCCACACTGAAGACTTGGAAGTAAACGCCCACTGCTATGATTAGATAACAGTTTTGCATATTACAATGAGCTTCGTCTCCCCCATGAGTACACGTGAGGAATTGTTTTGAAAGCGTGTGGGAAAACATCAACCGGAATGATTCGCCCACAGGACTCGCAAAAAATGTCTTTATCAAACAAACACAATGATTTATCTCTCATCCACCCGCAATTAATTGGAATGCTATTTTTTATTACTTGGCCCGCCCGATCGGCCAAGATATAACCGCGAACCGTGCATCACTAACACACACACGCACAAGCCTCACTGCAGAGTCAGACAAATCAACATGATCAAAACTTCCGCAATTGTATTTTTCCTTCAAATATCAAGAGTGAACAACGCACATCAAGAAAGGAATGTTATTTCACTATTTAAGATAGCCTGTCGGCAGGCCAGTGATACGTTTTGGTAGTCCGTCTGTAAAACACATAGCCCCAGGATGTTGGGCTTTGCGATGTCCGAGTCTGATCACGAATCACAACACAATGAACAAACAACACCTCAAATAAAGGATTCTCCAGCCTGTGACAGCGTGGTAAGTTATGTTCAGTTAGACACATACACATAATCAATAGATGTCAAATGATCTGTAACAATGCAATACTATCACATATAAAAAACTTTTTTTACTCACATAAGTGTGTTGCTTCATTCATTCATGTAATCTCATCCTGTCTGCAAATCCAGTATCTTGTTTACAAACGAATCCAAAGTGAAATGAAGGAACAAACGTGCAATGTCTTACCCACGTGAGCTGGATATTCATTAAAAATAAAATTCATCCTTGCATTCATAATATTGGAATCCAAATGAAGCTTATGCAGCATGTTTATTGCTTGGAAGTTCGATCTGGTTTAGCTCCACGTAGGCCTATGTTTTTTATCTATAACATTCCATCCACAAATCGGTGGGCGGGGCTACAGAATCAGGCGTTCTTCTTTTTCGGTTAAGGCGGTGTTTCACCACACTCTGACGTCACAGCTTGGCACATTCTGAGATCGAGCGTTTGCTGGGCCTGGTGTCAATAAAAGCTTTTCTTTGACTAACAAGGAGTTTTCAGCTCTGAAACTTACAGGATATTCTTATATCACGATTAACTTTTATATCAAAGGCTAAAATGCTGACTCTTTTCCACTGCCGAAAGCGCCAACAGTAGTCAAGTGAGCATCACAACTGGACCACGGAGGTGGAAGAAGGTGGCCTGTTCTGATGAATCACGTTTTCTTTTACATCACGTGGATGGCCGGGTGCGTGTGCATTGCTTATCTGGGGAACACATGGCACCAGGATGCACTATGGGAAGAAGGCAGGCCGGCGGAGACAGTGTGATGCTTTGGGCATTGTTCTGCTGGGAAACCTTGGGTCCTGCCATCCATGTGGATGTTTCTTTGACACATACCACCTACCTAAGCATTGTTGGAGACCATGTACACCCTTTCATGGAAACGGTATTCCCTGGTGGCTCTGGCCTCTTTTAGCAGGATAATGCGCCCTGCCACAAAGCTAAATTGGTTCAGGAATGTTTGAGGAGCACAAAAACGAGTCTGTGGTGTTGACTTGGCCTCCAAATTTCCTCAGATCTCAATACAATCGAGCATCTGTGGGATGTGTTGAACAAAAAAGTCTGATCCATGGAGGCCCCACCTCGCAACTTACAGGACTTAAAGGATCTGCTGCTAACATCTTGGTGCTAGATACCACAGCACACCTTCAGGGGTCTAGTATAGTCTGTGCCACGACGGGTCAGGGCTGTTTTGGCAGCAAAAGGGGGACCAACACAATATTAGGAAGGTGGTCATAATATTATGCCTGATCGGTGTGTATATATATCGACTTGGTAAAAATACGCAATCGACTTGGTAAAAATACGATGGGAGACATGTATATCATTTACTGTATATTATATATAAAGTACATATACAGTGTATGGCGACTGAATCAGCGAGTGTTCGGAATAATATGCTGATGGGAGAGATTCTCCTGTGTGCATTAATGCTGGTCTATTGATCCAGATTTAATTGAGAAAGTTCATTTGGGAGAGAGCAACATGTCAGCAGGTATAGACATCACTATGACGATGACACGTTCTCGATACAACGCCAATGTCATCGGGTGTTTCGGCTCGGTCCGGCCAGAATCTCTCAGGCAGTGCTTTAACCTGAGGACTTTCCTGCAGCAGTTGGCAAGATTTTTCAAACCACTCTGGAAAATTGGCAAATCTGCTTTTCTTTAACCCCCAAATCTCAAAGAAAACATCTGAATGGGTGGCATTCATCACGTACCCTGTTACAAGCCAAAAGTGTATGGCCATTTCAACTCTGTTTGCAAGCGAGGTTACAATTCTACACTTTTACTGTTGGCTTCTTTCAGACACTTCATTCTCCTTTAAACGGAATAAAGCGATGTTTAAAAAAACAGGTCTGAAGCTGCTGGAAAAATATATACGGCTAAATTACCCAGCATTCCTCTAATAACAGCCAGCATAAACATTCCATTGCTGTCTGCTGCTTGTGGAGGGTTTAGAAAAGGTGCTGCAGTGCTTAGCATTGTTCAGAATACTTGAAATCTGTTATTAGGTATTGTTTGGAGACAGCTGGATTTGTATAATGGTGGCTTTATTTAATCACAACATGACAAAGAACCCTACACGCTTAACCAATATGGCAAATATTCATAAAATGATAAACATCTCACCAGGCACATAACAGCTATCACCATCTGACTGGATATGTGACTCAGCTTCGTTGTTTGTTCAACTTCTCAGTCAAAATAAGTATGACCGCTACTGCTAAAATCACCATGCTGGAAATCTAGAAAAGCCGACATACATGCACTGATATGTATTCACGCACGCGCAGTTTTCATTTTCATCAATATTTTTGGGGTTTGTGTGTATGTAAGACAATCACCCCAGGAAGACAGCTTCATTTCCTCCCTCAAAGCAGACACGTCTATCCTTCATCATTTATTTACTCTCCCATTTCTCTCTTTCAGAAGAGTAGGTCAACCCTCAATCTTCATCGTCATCATCATCATCATCATCATATCCCTCCATCTGTCGTTTACAGACAAACACTCATGCATATTCTCTTTCGCTTGAAGACCAGAAGATTCAGTCATTTCAATCTATATTTTACTACCTAGCTTTTACATAAAAAATTAAAGTTTTAACTTGTTTTTTTTGTAATTGAACACATATAAAGAGAGTCTGTGTGTGGGCCAAATTTTGATTACAATGTGGGTGTCACGAAGAACCAAAGAAGACTTTAAGAAGTCTTCATAAAACACTAAAAATGTCTTAATGAAAATGTAAGAATGCCGGAAAGGTGCTGTTTAGGTGTTGGATTAATGGACAGAAAACATTATTACCTCAGTATAAAACAATAGAATTCAATGGAAAGACCCCAGGCATTATAGAAAAACAAATGTGTGTTTGTGTGTTCATATTTCACCTGGTCTCTAGTGGTATGTTGCTGTTCAGTGCCCAGGTATTGTGCGTCTGTCCGTTGTCATCCTGTCCAGGTTTATTCCCAGATTCCAGCGGTTGGCATCGGGCGGGCAGCGTGCTCCTCTGCACCACCTCTGGAAGGGGAGCCGGTGCTGGACGGGCACAGGTGCACGCGTGGGGCGGCGGAGGAGGAGGGGGTAGGGGTCGAAAGGTGAACTGAGCCACGGGGCTGGAAGGGAGATCTTGAAAGTAAAAGATAAGAAATAGAGAGCGTAAGAGAGAGAGAGAGAGAGAGAAAAGAAAAAGTAATTATAATATTTAATGATAGTCTTCAAAAAAATGTCCATTTCCTGAGAGAAATGGATCCTTTTAAAAAATCTTTCCCCCCAATTTCTTGTACAGCCTCTATTTTCTTGTCAACTCAAAGAACCTTTGGTAACAGTTCACTTGCAGCATGTATATATAATGAATTAAAAAAAGGCTATTCTTTTATGTATTTTAATGTACTACAGTTTGTAATCATTTATATGGCCTTGTGTGTAATATATAAAAGCATAATGCATTAAAAATACATTATCAGCATCAAATTTCCTTTGTTATATACGTGTTATCATGTGTACTATCATTATACTACTTTAATGATGCATAATAGCTAAATTGATATTCAATTCATTGTTCAATTCATTCCATAAATTGTCACGCCCAGGAAGTTACATAAATTGGACCCTTTCTAAAACATAACAGGAAAACATAAATAATCATTTCATTTTGTAAATTTTCACACAAATATAAGCGCATTGAGCACATTTGCTGAGCTTAACCATTGAATCCTATAACTAAATATGATTAAAATTACTCAAGCAAATACTTTTCTTTTATTCATGGGAAATATAAGCTCATCAATAACTAAAAAACTAAATTTAGTTCCCATCTAGCATTCTGTATGATTCTCTACTGAATCATAACTTAATTTAGCCTAAATCTGCAACTTTGTTACTTGAAACCCTATTCCTCATCTTGGCCTTTTTTCTTTTTTTTTATTACAAACTGATATATGTTTTATTATATTTATTTTAGGTTTATTTCTAGAAAGAAAAAAACTAAATCACACAAGCTTTGTAAGAAGAACTGCACAAATGTATATTGTAAAACAAACAAACAAAAAAGCACAACATTTGGCATACAACATGCTGTGAAGTTTTAGCTCCGAATAATTTGTGGCAACACAAAAATTTGCTATTGAATGTAATTAAACGTGTTACTGGTAACTGTGGCAGAAGGTATTTGTTAAAAGTGCCAATACTACATTATGCATATTACAAGAACTACATTATAGCATAGTTACAATTAAGACGTATAAAATATATAATTACTTATATAACTTGCCTTTATAAAAAAAATATCTTAGAATGCATTATACACATAGGCTTCAAGCAAAGTGTTACTAAACCTCTTTTCTCACTCAGGCTTGTTCAGTGGTCTCTTTATGTTTGCAAAGCAACACATTCTACTTTAAGATACTTAAGCTTAAAGCTTAAAGCTTTGAATTACAGCTAGCTGAATGGTCTGTAAAAGCATCACAATAAGCATCCACAAGTGTCTGCATCTGTCTTCACTGAGACAGTGCGAGATCACAGAAACTCCATCTGATGTTGCAGCACCTGAACCCATGCTGCGTTTTCCCATCATTTTCTCTTTCCCTCATTTAAAATGAAGCTCAGGGTCTTACACCTACTGCTAAAATCACCCTGCTGGAAAAAAGGATGATACACAAACGCACACACAAAAGCCTGATCTTCCCTACTAATTCTATTAGGCTCTGATCGGGGTTATCTATCTGTTTTAGTGAGCTAGAGATTCTCTTTATTATTTTTGTCCTTCTCTTTCTCTGTCCCTTCACTTCATGCCTTTCACCTAATCTCTTCTGAGAGCTAAAATTACTTCCTAATCTGAGAAGAACACTTTCTATTTGGAGATTTGACAAAGACGCACACACAGAAGCACACACGTGCACACAAAGCTCTAAATTTCAATCTCAATGAATGGACCCAGACACAAAGAGAGCAGACGAACAAATTCAATTAGGAAACCTCACTCTTAAAGCTCTGGGATTGCATTAGATAACAGCTCTTTTACTCTCTCCATCACCTCAGAAACTAGATAAAATCCACTCAAATTAACACTCTTTAAAATCTATTTTGCACTTTTTTAATGCAAAGCCACAATGGTAATAAAAGCTGATGTGATGCTAGGCAAAAGCCACAAGAAGCACAGTGGTTGAAAATTAGGACACACACACAAGTCTGGTTTACAATCTTTGTGGGAACTCTACATAGACGTAATGGTTTTTATACTGTACAAACTGTATATTCTCTCCCCCTACACTAACCCTACCCCTAAACCTGCCCATCACAGAAAACTTTCTGCATTTTTACATTTTCAAAAAAAAAAAAACCTCATTCTGTATGATTTATAAGCTTGTTTCCTCATGGGGACCTCAATTTAGGTCCCCACGGTGACACGAGACCCCGTGAGTCAGTGTGCTGTGTGTTGAAGTCCCCACCGGGATAGAAAAACATGAACACACACACACCAAAAGTGTGCACTGGATTTAGGTTCACCCTGCAAACACCTCTCTCCTCCTGAAATCACTTCTCCATTATCTAATGCACTTAGAAATACATTGTATTTCACTTGGCTGTGGAGTTGAGAGTGAACAGCATTGATTTAGATTGGATTTGCTGATTAAATTAGACTGTCTCTGATCTATGAGAATGTATGATGTTTTAGACAGTGTAAATGCACAATGGTTTGAATGGGAATAGACCTCTGAAAATAATGTAATCAAAGCACCATCCTTCATCGATCCAGCGGTGAATAAAACACAGAGACATTTACCTCTGATACACCAGCATCCATTCATCTATCCATCCATCTATCTATCTATAAATGGTCAATATTCATTTATACTATTTTACATAAACTGATTACAAAAAGTATTTTTTTTTTTAGATAGTTTTATATGCGACAAGTGAATTTAGAAATCGTAATATTATAGAGTATGAAAGTTGAATGGCTATTCATTTTGAAAAAAAAGTGTGCAGTTTAAATTAGACAAAATAAGTCCTCTTCATAATAGATATGAAATATTCCTTGAAAGAACGATGCTTCAGTTAGAGAGTAGGTCTTTGAGAGATATAGCCAATGGAATGATAAATTAGTCACCATACAAGACCGCATAATACAAGAGAAAACAGAAACAGATTTTGATAAGGCCTACAGTATTTTATAGGAATATTAATGCACATACTGTGAACATTTGTAGTCCTGAGATTAAAAGGCATTATTTAGGACAAAATGTGAAAATCAACCGCTATGGCTAATTATTTATTCATTATGCATTTCACAGTATCGTTAGAAAAGATTAAGTAAACTCCCTCCGCCCCTCCTTCCCAAATAATTTACTTAAACTGTTCATTTTTATGCATGAATGCATACAGCTGGCTCTGCTATTGTTGCATCCAGTTGCCGTATGTTAGTCAATCCGACATGCACTCCTGAATGGAAAGAGATCTTAAAGCATATCCAATTTTTGTTGGCAAATATTTTTAAAGGGTTAAATATTTGACTGATACCAATACATTTAAAAGAAAAAAAAGATAAATAAACAATAATTTAACAATATATTATATTATCCTAATTACAATACAAAAACTACACATGACTTATAGATACATAATGAACTTTACAAGAATGAGAAATACTGAGACAAAACTATAATCAGTCTTGCAGAGGTACAGCTCTGATGTGAATGTGTGTGTGTGTGTATGTGTATGTGTGTGTGTGTTCTAGTGGTTTCTTCAAACCAGTCTTTTGAGAAGCAGTGCCATGTACACATCAACAGTAAAACTGGTGCAAACACACATACACATAAACAGAGAAAACACAGCATTCACATCCAACAAACACACATAAACACTAACACATGAGATCAAACACACACACACACACGCTCATGAACGCACACAGCAAAGGACCATTAACCTGGCTGGTCTCCATAGCAACAGAGCTTGGCCCTCATAATCCAGTGCAGAAACCTTTGACTGAAAGAGGCAAGCATGGAAACACACACACTAAAATGTGTGTATGACACTGATTGCTGAAGACGGCAGAATACATAGCTATATAATTCATACTCGCTCTATAAGCGCTCTGTACCTTTCTCTTGAACTATCTAATCCTTTCCTTCTTGCTCTTATTATGCACTGCTCTCTCTGTACAGATACAAAAACCAAGAGAGGATCAACTTATCAAAAAATAATGCGAGGTAATGTGTGTGTGCACGCGCGAGAGACGGTGGAAACCTTAGAGCCATAAAACCGTTATTAAATATCCCTCTTACTACAAAATTACTTTAAGAAAATCAATCTGTTTCACTTATGGAAATTTACAGTTCCATCTCATCCATAGCCGTCTCCTCGGATACATGACACCCCCCAACACCACCACCTTCACATCCTCAAATCTTCATCTGTCAGAGAAGACACCTTATTATGACACATGGTCAATAGATTCAAGGCAAATTCTGACAAACATCCCTCGTTTCACTTTACACGCCACAAGACGGATTGTGCGTTTGAAATTATACCCCCATTTAAAACTCGAATCGATGGCTTATTCCCAAGACTCAGCCGTATATTTTTAAGTAATATGACTTTCACATACAAATTCAGAATATCTTTACTCAGCCACAATCATTTTCTGAAAGCAGAGCTTTAATTTTGTGTACTATAAAATACAATGCAAATATCTCATCCTTGAAATGCAGTATGCATACAATGACTTTCAGTGGGGTTAATCTTTTTAAATAAATTAAAATATAACTTTCCTATATTGAAGTTTGTCTCACACAATTCAAATTGCAATTTGTGGAGCTCTGTAAGCCAAATGCCAACTATTTTAGTGAAATATTAAAATCTATAGTAAAGCAATAATACATTAAGTGCTGCAAATATTTATCCAAGACTAATCATAATGGAAAATGTTCAAGCAGCCTATCATTACTATGCTCAGCCGATTTGGTGGTCAGGTAAATATACTGACTCTAGTACTAAATTAGAATCGCTGTTTTGAAAATTGTAATGTAATTAGCGAAATTAAAATTATTTTTAAAATAATTTTATTGAATGTTTATATAAAAGCAATATCATGTTTGCAGTCATGCTCAAATTTGTGAAAACAGCTCTCTTGCTCTTGTGATATTGCTTAATTATATCACGTTATAATATACAAATCCAGATCTCATTTAAGTACATTTTTGCAACAATATCTTGAATTTTGTGAGCATTTGTATTTATTTTGGTGACATTTTTGACACAATCCTTATTAATTTCTGAACCGGGACAATAAATAAAGTTATTGGTTGCATCTGAAGCAGGAAGTTTTACATCCAATCACATTAATTATGTTAATAATAAATGCACTGGCAATTTAGTAATATCCCAGCAGCTGTGGTCTTGACCTGTCTTGAAACAAAATCCCACTTCCTCTAAGTCTGAGACCGAGACAAGACAGATATACAAATGTGGTCAAGACAGAGACAAGACTAAGACTTTCAAAAAATAGTTTTAAGACCGGTCTCAAGTACTACAACACTAGCAGGGTTTTTCCTGCATTGAATTTTTTTGGCAGTCGATCATCCATTGAGTCGTTTGAGAATCACTGAACATTGTGGTGATGTGCAATGTATATTATGAAAGGTTTTTTGACCTTTGATGCATGTAAACCTATTGTTGGAGACCTCTAAAACAAAATTAGGAAACTTTAAAATAGCATAATAGGGGCACTTTAAAGAGTTCACCCCAAAATGAAAATTCTGTCATCATTTACTCAACCTTGTCAAACTGTCAACTGTCATCAAATAGAGAAGTGAAACCAGTATGTTCTTTAAAAATTCTCTTTTTGTGTTTAACAGAAAAAAATAAATATGGATTTGGAATGACATGAAGGTAAGTAAATGATTAAATGAATAATTTTAATTTTTGGGTGAATTATCCCTTTAATTAACTTGAACTGTTATTGTCTAGTGTTTGGAACAACAAAAAAACAAGATAAATTATTTTGCATTCCGAGCACAAAATTTCATGAAGTGTAACATTCAATTCACTCTTTTCCTCTCAGTCAGGCTCAACAGGGACACATTTCAAGGGCGCACCGCTGGCTTTAACTGAGCTTTCATCTTTGCTTACCCTTACCAGCTGGTCTTGTTCACACATCATAAAACACACACACACACACACATTCAAACACATGCCACACCCTCCAAATATAGCACTTTGTGAGGAATTTTTTGTAATTGAGTGTAAATTTACTCGTAATTACTTTTTTTGTTTAATTATTTTTGGATTGATAGACACAGCCGATCTGCACGCACCACAAAATTTTCACACTTGTGGCTCTGGCATATTAACAACTTGAAGAAAACTGCTAAACAAAGAAACATCTGCTGTGAATCCCAGTGCAGAGCCTCCGCGATGGGTTTTGGTGCCACATCTGCTGCTGATGTGACTCATGTGCTGATGCCTCCGCGATAGTCTTTGACTCTACCTTCGCTGCCATGACTCATGCCGTGAAACCTTACGGGCGTTCTCCCACTGCCGCCAGAGATAAGGTCTGCCTCGGTTTTATACGTGCTGATGTGTCACCTACCCACCTGCCTGTTGCATCATATTCTCTCAGCTGCTCTTCGTTGGTGCTTAAGTTTCATCTGCTTTCATGCTTCTCTGCAGTCTAACAACCGGCCCCTGGAGCAGGAGGCCCCCAGAGGGCCCTTTGCTGTCCAAACTCTCCCACAATAAAACTTTACAACTGGACATCCCTACCATTTTATTTACATCAGCCCTCTCTTTTATTCCCACACCTTCTATCTGTCTGTCCCTCCATTTCCTTTCTTTACTGTTGCAGTTGTTTGTCCTTGTCTTATCCAAAAAACACATGTGCTCCAATTATAGGCAGATCTCTCATTGAAAAACGATCCAGAGTGCAAGAGAGTAAATAAGAAAAAAAATGGGGGGGGTGTAGTGGGTGAATGAAAGAGGGACAGTGTGTGTGTGTGTGTGTGTGTGTGCGTGTCTGTCTATAAATTTCTGGCTAGATTCATTGCTCTGTTTTATAGCCCTCTATTCATTGAGCTTATCAGATACGACACAGTCTATTTACAACAGACTTTATCACATGCGTGCACACATGCGCAAACGGGCATACAGTAAATCTTCTGCCAGTTATTCGCTTCCCTGCCATATGTAGAACTCTAAATGTCTCCGGAAAAGAAATCTTGACGGTACAAGAGCTTGTTATACTCGCTGCCTCTATGTCTTCCTTCTCTGTCCCTTCCTTTCTCATTAAATTCAGCATTCTCTAACAGCATTTCTCTCATCTTTGTATATGCGTGCATGTGTGTATACACCAGTCCAGCCGTCAGTCCACAAGCTAATCCATTAATTAGTTGCATGACTAACTCACCAACCTCGGGAGGCATCAATCAAACACAAACACACATGCACACGTGGACAGACACAAATACCCAGAGGGATGAAAAATGAGAGGTGAAAAATGTATGTGGGAACACGCAGATCAATTCGCAAGCTATTTACACATCTGCTTGAAAGAGTGTGTGTGTGTGTGTGTGTGTGTTTGCGCATTGTCCTGCAGTCATATTAAGTATTCCAAACAAACCATTTCAACCTCCTCCACTTCCACCACCCCCACCGCTGTGTTTCCCATAATGCTTCAGGGCAGGTGACACCCCCCGTCCCCCCCTTGCTGAAGGACAGAATGTTGAGTGTGTGAGAGAGGATGGATAAAGGGGAAGAATGGATGGGGTGATTAATTTCTCTTCTCTTTCTCCTCACACCCTTTGAGAGAGACAGATGTAAACGTACATAGCAAGGATGCCCGCACTTGTTGCACGCGATTGCCCACCAATTCATAACATATGCACGGTTACCCTGGTGACCTACATCTCGTTACAGAGGTAACATATTTTTCTGGGTTACTGTAGCCTATCCTAGATGTTGAGGCAGCTATGGCCTAACGGTTAGAGAGTCAGACTGGTGGCACAAAGGTTGTGGGTTTGAGTCACAATACCGGAAGGAAGTGACTGAGGTGCCCTTGAGCAAGGCGCCTAACCCCCAATCGCTGGGCGCCACAGCAAAATGGTTGCCCACTACTCTGGGTGCGTGTGTCCACGGTTTGCAGTGTGTGTTTGTGTTCTCTCACTACTCCTAAAGTGTGCACTAACTTGGATGGGTTAAATGCAGAGGACAAATTCTGAGTATAGGTTACCATACTTGGCCTTCACACTTTTGTTTATCTCATGGCGCTTATAAAACAGCTCTTTGGTGACGACTCGCAAACGTGACCTCAAAGAAATATCAATGGGACTGATTCCCTATAAGTAGTGAGCATTAGCGCTGGGAAATGAAGCCAACGGCGTTTACTGACTCTGAGCTGTCAGTTGTGTGACATACATATGCATCAGGTCTAGTGCAGTGTCAAAACACCTTATCACAATGACATCCAACAGGGTGACCCGGAGGAGTACTGGAGAGAAATATGTGCATGTGCGTATGCGTGTGTGGGGTAACGGCAGGTAAAGTGACACACTTTGATGACAGGACATTTAATGAGGTTATAGGAAAATGACATGCATTATAAAGACCCTGCTCTAACAGAGATAGAACAGGCGCTGACATACACACACCTACACCCGCACGCAAATGTGCATGGGGGAGTTTTTTGAACCTCAGGAGAGAACAAGACAATCAAGATTTGCCAAATAACCTTTTTACTTAAATTGATAGAAGATACAGTACGAGTGAAAGAGCAGGTCTGGTTATTGTCTGTGATTTTCTTGTGACAATAATGACCTTTAATGTTTTAAAAGGAATGCATCATGTAAAATGGCAAAAAATGCACTTAAAACACAAAATCACTTTGTAATTATTCAGGAAAGCACATCTACATCATCTGACTAAAATGGTTTTGATGTAAACTGGTGCCTGCAAAGATTTCTTTCTTTTTGGCGAGTTATAAAAGCAAGAAATAAAGCGAGTAATTTGCGTGTTTATGTCTGAGTGTGTCTTGCATATTTAAAACATTATGATGCAACTAAGTTCACAAGCTCTGAAGATAAGTCACTTAAGCTTGTTGAGCGCAGAGAAAGATTCTAATAGTGTGTTGTTTAAAAGGAAAGTAGTTAGGTAGTATTTTTAGCTAATCCAACCACCCTCCTTTAAATTGGCTCTTTAAAACCCAAGCTACACCGTTTCCTTTCACATTACCTTCAAAGTCCCTCTCCGACAGAACTGTACACAACCGCATAACTCTAGTGAAATTATGACATTTAGTCCTTACTGATTAACCAACAGGCAAGAATGGCAGAGGTAAAGAAACACACACACACAGTCATGTCTGAGTATTAATAGCTGTGTAGTGTGAGCTAAATAATGCACTTGGCCTTTCACAGTCACTTAATTTATGATGTGAAGTGTAACCCCCTACCTGCCATATTCCAGTCTTTACAACACACACACACACACACACTCTTGAATATGTGGTTTACGGGGACTCTCTATAGGTGTAATGGTTTTTATACTGTACAAACCATATATTCTATCCATTTACACTAACCCTACCCCTAAACCCATCACACAAAACTTTTGAAAATTTTTTATTTTTAAATTATTTAAACAAAACTAAAAAACACTGTTTAGTATATTTTTTAAGCCAATGTCATTGTTATGTTATGTAATGTTATGTCATTATACACATTTGTGTACTCATAAAACCATACATACCTGTACACACACACACACATACACAGGTTTACATGTTTTATGGGGAGGTTCCACAGACATAATTATTTTTATACTGTACAAACTGTATATTCTATCCCACTACACTAACCCTACCGTAAACCTACCCATCACAGAAAACCTTGTGCATTTTTACATTTTCAACAAACAAAAAAAAGTCACACATTTTATATGATTTATAAGTTGTTTTCTTTATTTGGTCCCCATAACATAGGGAATACCAGGTACACACACACACTTACTCACTGAGCTACTGTACATTTAAAAATGATCCTAAATGATTGATAATAAATAATGATTTATTTTGGCACACACTAATAACCTACACAAATAAACTGTTTGTAATGCAATTTTATTTACTACTAATTTGATGGTGATTTTGATAATATTATTTTTATAACAATAAAACATAATAAAAGTAATACAAATTTATGATGTGAACTGAAGTGCAACTGACAGGAATAAAATGATTAAAAAATGATTAAAATTTTAATTACTTCACTTAAGGCTGCACAGACCATTTGATGATATACACTAACATGCACAACAAAGGCAAACAATCAAACAAAAAGGCAAACAAAAAGACAAAATATGAATATATAAATAATGTATGTGCATAGACATATACATAAATACATACATCCATATGCACACACACACATCTACACACATTGTTGGTTTTTTACACACATACTGTACATACACACACGTGACCATTATATAAATATAAATAAATAATGAATAAATAAATGCCACTTATATACATGCAAAAAATACCTGACACACTGTGAGGTCGTTTCTCTCTCGGCACAACACGTCCGCCAAATACTTACCCCTGACATTAATTAATCAAACCATCAATCAATTAACACAATAGGCTTAACAAGCCTTGGGAAGGGATTTACACATGAATATATAATGACTCGCTCTCCCTATTGCTGTCTTTCTGTTGCGTGCTGGGAGTGGGTGTGTTTAAGTCTGGCATGTGTGGGAGAGTTTTATGCTGGGCTTCCTGAGTCCCCTTTCATGCTACTGCATGATTTTTCTTATTTTTTCTTCCTTCTACTCATCAGATGCTAAATATTCATATCATTTCCTTGTTTTTAGTTGAGTGGCACGCTGTGCCCTGCTATGTGCCTCAGAGGCTTTATGCGTGGCATCTGTCCCTGTGGGGGGGTGCCACATCTCCCCCCTAGTAACAAGTTCACGTTTGTGCTGAGGGCAAGTTCCACAGGAGGACGTGCCCTCAGCTGTCTGTTATCAGAACATGAATTTGGCATCAATTAAGGAAAAATATCTATTTTTGAAAAGTGAATTGCTGGTTTGCCCACACAGCGTGCCCATCACAATATCCAACACAGCAACTTCTTATTGGGAAGCAAGCTGTAGTGAGAGTAATATGATTTTGGAAAGAAAGAGCAGTCAAAATAATTCTAGGAGACTGTGAAAATGGAGCCCAGTTGGTGGTTTCTTTTTGGAGAATGATACTGTATTTATTAGGACTGTCAATGTAATGCATTAATGCACACGATTAATTAAATATGTTGAAAACTCTTAATTCTTTTTAATGCCATTAATGCATTTATTCAATTTGACATTTTAACTTTCATTATGTTCTTTTTGATTTCTAAAGACTGATCAGAATCAATCCTGCAGGGCTGATTGGAACTGATGGGAAAGCGCACACAGACAAAAGTCCCTAGCGGAGCACGCTTATCAGTAAATGATGGAAACCCTTTTTATGGGTAATTTATTTATAAATCAAATCCAGATGGGACATTTAACAAAAGTAAAATAACTGTCACTTTTCGTATGGTGGAATTTAGTCATCATCAAAGCTCAACATGTAAAATATTTCCTCACAAGTAAACCACCGCCATTTGTAATATAAGCCTAGTATTTTGTGTTCTTGGAATTGTGATCAATTAAATCTTGTAATCAGTTAACACCATGAAACATGTAAACACCTTAATTGCATTATTACCGCTCTGACCAAAGTGCGCATGTGCGCGGACGTACACGGATGCAGTGTGTTGTTCACACAGCTTCATGAATGAACACTGTGACATTATTCTGAAGTTTTTTCTTCTCCAAATCACTAAACTCTGTCAACAACTCGCTGCGCAGTCTCTGGTCCGTATCTTCATCTAGATGGCGCGAAGAATGCGACAGCAGCGTATAGGCAAACCCGGCATTGCGATGTTCATCACGGCGCCGGATAATATCCAGTAAACTACGTCCATTAAAATGTATTTTAAATTTGATGCAAGTAGATTAAAACAATATGACTGGTAACATGCATTCTGTATGCCTATCTGAGTGTGGTATAACCATAAAATAATCAGAATAATGAAAATTGCATGTCAACTGGAGTGAGGAGTTCTCATGTCATGTAAACATCTTTCTGCGATTAAGACCTTACTCCGATTATTATAAGTAGTCGCAATATTGGTACACATGTAAACGTAGTCAGTGTAAGTGCTCGGTGAAGTGTTGATCATTGTAGCTAATCCCAGACATATATGTTGAGCGTGTGAACACGATGGCCAATTAGAGGTGTCTAAAAATCCATTCAACGGCACTCAAAATGCTAGAGGGAAATGCAGATATTGGTACATTCTTTTATTTTTTTATTTCAGTGCCAACTTGGTACCAAAGTGGTTGGTTGGTTGGATGGATGGATGGAATATTTAGGCATTCTCCTATATCGTCATCTGTTGCTGATGGTCGCCGCTTGTTTTCAGGATTGAACATGTTGAATCAACATTTGTTGGGTCTTGGAATGTCAGAGAAGTATTGCAATCTGGCGACTGTCGGTGCAGTGTCAATTAGCCTTTAGATTGTGTTACCAATGTGATATTTTTATGACACAGACCAAAATCACCCTGCCTGTTCCATCATAAGGTAGCATACATTTGTTGGTCCAAAAAAGAAAATATTTTACTACATGCTCAAATAATGAATGCACATATATTATTTTTTATTATATTTATAAATTTTAAATATTTATATTATATATTTAAAAAAAAAAAAAAAAAGGTTTCTGTCATCTATTTTAATGACAGGCCTCAAGTTTACTCTTGATGTGCCAGAGGCCTGTTGCATGAAGCTAGAACAAACTCTGAGTTTCAGAGTAGGTTTAGAGTTGACAAATCCATAGAAATCCAACCTGGTTTAGGTCAGGTTCAACAGGCTCACAACACTGTGTAAACATTATCTATCAATTCAGGTTTAATCCAGAGTTTGCGATTAACTCTGAAGTGGGTGCACCTGAAAGTGTGACACGTGTGGCAAAAGCCAATCACACGGATTCACTTCTCGCGAGAGAGCTGCATAAGTCACTTCTCTGCTGAAGGTTAAGAGATCATTATACAAAATATCATGAAATTAAATGCATTTACAAGGCAGGAATAAACACTGCTGCAGCAGCAAAAGTTTGAGAAGGCAGCTGACAGAAAATATCTGACTACAGTATATCAATGCAAGTGAATCAAACAAATAGGCCTTATAATTTATATAGTTTCACAAAGTGCTCAAAATAATACACGTAAGCTTAAACTGTTTAAAAGTTGATATAGTAAAGCTTGTATTTAAATATATTTATATTAATTTAAAAGCAGGTTTAATATTCATTGTAAATTAATATAATAATTATATTAAAATTATATATTAATTATATATAATTACAATATAATATAATAAATAATTAGCAGCAAAAGATGGGCAATTTTTTCACTCTAAACCGCTAAAAACCAACCCACCTTCTTGAGCCTGAAAAAACAAAGTTTGCTCAAACTAATCTCAAACTTACCTGGGTAGCAACTGAAACTGGCTTCATGCAACAGGCCACAGGTGTGTGTACGGGTTAGGATTGTCTGCCACATTGGCAACATTTTACCCACTCAACCTGGAAGTATTGGCATATCCCTACCAATGTCTGACATAACTAAGCTTCCCCATGCATGCACACACACACTGCCAATAATGACCTGAAGTCATGTCGAGTCATGTTTATTTATGAGGCACTTTGGGTCAGAAGTTGAACTCTCCCAAAACCTAGAAGCAGATTTAAATCACATGTGATTTAAAACCAAGAAAGTGTGATCATGCTCACTGGTTCTTTTTCCTGTGCTGGGAATGCTAGAATACCATTAGCAGAATATCTGATATCTCCTGTTGCATCATTAAAAATTGTGAGAAAGACAAAAAGAGGGAAGAAGCAGCAGTGATGATGCTGATATTTAGAATAATAGCTCCATTAGGAGATGCTCTGTTACATGCCACATAACACCCTCTGGCCACATGTGCTAATGTTTCATGTTGATTATCCTCCAGACCACGGCGCAATGATATTAACACACACTTTATGAGATAAAAAAGCCTTTAGGAAAGTGTTGCTGGAGTTGGTTTTGAGACACACACACACACATGGGTGGGTGTGCCTGTGTGTGTTCCAGAATGGACCACCTTGCCAAGCATCTGCTATGGAATGAAGCCAGAGTAAAATCTGGGCCATGGTGCATCTTTCTCTCTCCCTCCTTCAAGTGTCAGCTGTACAGAGCAGACACCGAGCGTGTTTTCTGTGATCAAAACAATGAGGACACGTGTTCTGTCTCTCTCTCTCTGTGAAAGGGAAGATTTTCTCCATCAAATGTCCCTTCCAAGTATGGTGACAGACGGAGCAAGAAAGGAAAGGCTAAAGGAGAGAAGAAAGATGTTCTGACTGATAAGGAGGGAGAAAAACGAGAAAAGACAGACGGACCTTGAATAGCTAAAGTGACGAATTCAGAATTTTAAAACATTGACTTGCCCGTGATGCGTTTTTAAAGGGATAGTGCAAATTAATAGCATTTTAACATTAAATTAGGGATGCACCAAAATGGACCCTTTTCACAGACTGTGATGACGCATTTTAACGATAAATCCTGTATTAGTTTTTTTATACTTAAATTTTTTCTTAAATTTATGAACATTTATAACAATATACTTTGTATTATATTACCTTTGCATCAAATTACAAAAAACTAGTTGTGGTCGAGGGGGCGTGGTTTCGCGAGGTCTGCACAGACGGAGGGAGTCACGAGACGAGCGGTGAGAAAGTGCATGATGATAAACACCTGTGTCTGATTGCAGTGATTGGCACGGAGAGACCGGTTAAAAGCCACGCAGGAACAGAGTGCCGGGAGAGAGGGAAGCTGAGAACTCGTGGGACTGACAGAGTGAGCCTGGAAGAAGGAAACGACGACGAATCGAGAGTCCTTTGAGTGTTCAGTTGAATAAGTGCGCGTGGCGCCAGTTTATGTTACGTTTTAAATTGAAAATAAAACCCACGAGTTCCAGCTTATCGCCGACCCTGCCTTCTTCCTTTCCTCCACAAACGAACTTTGCTACACTGGTGCCGAAACCCGGGAGAGGAAGAAGGGAGCCGCTGCCACCATGCAAACCCCGCCAGCATCACCATTTGCGGACGTTATCCAATCGCTCGCGGGACTACACCAGGAACACCACCAGGCACTGATCGACATGAGGGCGGACCAGGAACAACGGTTCCGGGCCCTCATCAGTGCCCAGCAGGAGGACCGCAAGTTGTTCCGGAGCTGGGTAGACCGGGGGGTTCGGACCGAGTAAGACAGCAGCCATTGCAACCTGTCCGCACCCAAAGACCAAAAAGGAGGTGAGGCAGTTCCTGGAGCTGGCGGGATACTATAGAAGGTTTGTGCCTAAATATTCGGACCTCGCCAGCCCGCTGACTGACCTCACTAAAAAGGAGGCCCCAGATACGGTCCAGTGGTTGGAGTCGTGCCAGCAGGCTTTCACCCGAGTAAAGGCTGCTCTGTGTGGCGGACCGCTCTTACACTCTCCTGATTTCTCTCTGTCCTTTCTCTTGCAGACTGACGCATCGGACAGGGGGTTGGGGGCAGTCCTGTCCCAGGAGATAGAGGGTGAGGAGCGGCCGGTGCTGTACGTGAGTCGGAAGCTCTCGAAGAGAGAGACCAGGTACAGCACCATAGAAAAGGAGTGCTTGGCGATCCGGTGGGCCAT
The DNA here is from genome assembly GCA_039654625.1 of Rhinogobio ventralis. Taxonomy (NCBI): domain Eukaryota; kingdom Metazoa; phylum Chordata; class Actinopteri; order Cypriniformes; family Gobionidae; genus Rhinogobio; species Rhinogobio ventralis. The sequence goes on from CM077194.1 coordinate 14,053,014, forward strand.
CCTCACCCTCTGCTATGGCTCCCCGGCCTGAGTCGGGCGGTGGGGGTATGTGGCGAGGGGGGCGTGGTTTCGCGAGGTCTGCACAGACGGAGGGAGTCACAAGACGAGCGGTGAGAAAGTAGGTCAAGTGCATGATGATAAACACCTGTGTCTGATTGCAGTGATTGGCGCGGAGAGACCGGTTAAAAGCCACGCAGGAACAGAGTGCCGGGAGAGAGGGAAGCTGAGAACTCGTGGGACTGACAGAGTGAGGAAGAAGGAAACGACGACAGTGACGAATCGAGAGTCCTTTGAGTGTTCAGTTGAATAAGTGCGCGTGGCGCAAGTTTATGTTACGTTTTAAATTGAAAATAAAACCCACGAGTTCCAGCTTATCGCCGACCCTGCCTTCTTCCTTTCCTCCACAAACGAACTTTGATACACTAGTTAATGCTGCTGTGAGGGTGTTTCTAATACAGCGGCTGTGGGAGTGACGGTAAAATTGACGTCTTTCTTCTGACTGCTGTTATCAATCTCTCTCTCTATTTTTTTACTATTTTTGAAAGTTGTGAAACAACTATTGTGGAGTTTTTCTTTTGCTATTTGAGCAAATGGGAACACAAAAAACATATTTAATATAGTCTCTCATTCACCACTATAGAAGTTTACCAAACTATGACGACTTCCGCCTCTGAGAAACACGGAAATGTGAAAAGGGTCAATACAAATTTTGGGCCGAAACTGAAAATTCAGGATGCACTAGGCCAAAAAAACGAAAATAAATAAAAAATCAATTAATTAATCAAACGTATTTATTAATCAACACTCATATAGTTAAAACTGAGTTATACAAACATTGAAATGTACATAAGGCAGTTTTTATATCAACTTTGAACATAATTGTTTCTACTTCAGTATGTTGGTGAAAAATAACGTAATATAATGATATAATATTTATTCAAACATACATTAAATAATAAAGACATCACTAACAATTTAAGCAAAAATATAATGATTATGTAATACAGTGCATATATTTAGCAAAATACTCTTCTCTAGAGTTACTTTTTGCTATTATGGACACCAAATAGTTTTCTTGAGGTAAATGTAACGTTCAGTGACATAAGCCTACAAGCTGTTATTGATGTCTATTAATGTACCTTTTAAACATACACTATTATTGCCAAAGGTTTTGGGACGCTTGCTTTTACATGCACATGAACTTTAATGACATCCCATTCTTCTAGAAGCGTATTTGTGAGGTCAGGCTAATGTTGGAAGAGAAAGCCTGGCTCGCAGCAGAGTCCTGCTGATATTTGATGTAACGGGTGAAATAATATTTACGTGTCGGGTGCGGTGCGGGTCGGACATGCGGTAGGCACGGGTGGGCTGCGGGTCCAATAGCCAAGATTATTTCAACTCAATCCGGTACACAGTGATAGGCAGATGCTTCCAAATGGTGCCGTGATTGTATTCACGCTCTGTCTGCAGACCGTTAAAGGCTTCTGTGCGACTTGCCCCTTTAAGCACTGCCAGTCGTGCTGCATCTGATTGACAACTATAGTGATTATATTAAAGGAAGTGCGCTTTGCTTGCTTTCTGTATTTAATCTATTCACAATATGAATAAAAGTTTTAGCCTATTTTTCATGCTGGTAAAAAGAAGACCAATGTTTTTTAATCTATGCCTTTTAGACCTCTAAGCGTATAGCATGACCTAGTGATGTAATTTATGCACAATTTGTACAAAGTAGATTGTTCACTTGATGTATAGTTTTATATAGTTTACTTCTCTCTCTCTCTCTCTCTCTCTCCTTCTTCTTCTTCTTCTTCGTTAACACGGTGGGCTATTCATTGTTCTTGTATGAACTCATAATGCGTAATGTTTATTGCTTATGTTACATGAAAAAAATTAATAAATGTTTTTTGTCTACTTCGTGTGGGAAATTTAATGCGGGTGCAGGTTGGGTCTGGGTTTTCATGTCAAGCGGGTCGGGTACGGAACTAAATTGATGTTTCTGTCGGATATCGGGTCGGGTGTGCTGTTAATAAAGCGGGTGCGGGTTTATCAAACAGGACCCGTGCAGGACTCTGGCTCGCAGTCTCCGTTCTAATTCATCCCAAAGGTGTTCTATCGGGTTGAGGTCAGGACTCTGTGCAGGCCAGTCATGTTCCTCCACACCAAACTCGCTCCTCCATGTCTTTATGGACCTTGCTTTTTGCACTGGTGCGCAGTCATGTTGGAACAGGAAGGGGCCATCTCCAAACTGTTCCCACAAAGTTGGGATCATAAAATTGTCCAAAATGTCTTGGTATGCTGAAGCATTAAGAGTTCCTTTCACTGGAACTAAAGGGCCAAGCCCAAACCCTGAAAACCAACCCCACACCATAATTACACTTGGCACAATGCAGTCAGGCAAGTACCGTTCTCCTGGCAACCGCTAAACCCAGACTCATCCATCGGATTGCCAGACAGAGAAGCGTGATTCGTCACTCCAGAGAACACGTCTCCGCTGCTCTAGAGTCCAGTGGTGGCGTGCTTTACACCACTGCATCCAACGCTTTGCATTGCACTTGGTGATGTAAGGCTTGGATGCAGCTGCTCGCCCATGGAAACCCATTCCATCAAGCTCTCTACGCACTGTTCTTGAGCTAATCTGAAGGTCACACAAAGTTTTGAGGTCTGTAGCTATTGACTCTGCAGAAAGTTGTGGACTTCTGCGCACTGCGCATCAGCATGCGCTGACCGTGCTCTGTGATTTTACGTGGCCTACCACTTCGATGTTCTTTGTCTCAAAATAGTTTATTGCTGTTTATGTCAGTAAATCAAACCAGGGACTAAAACTTCACATTGTTTCTCTTAGTAGGATGAAAATAACATGTTATTTAAACTATGGGTAAATTATACATGGATAGCGATCAAAGAAATCTCCCTTTACAATACCTGGAGCTGTCAATCAAACAGCGCAAGTTTATCAGTGACTGAGTTCTGGACATTATGTTTGCACTGTAAGTTATTATGAAAGCATTCGTGAGTGTGCAGATATCGAGTTGCAATGACGAGATCACTGCATTCATGCACTTAACATGTCTGTGATCGGCTACAATGCTCATCACTGCAACCTTTCATGCCACGATCTAAATATAAGGCTATCAACACTTTTCACAATTAGTTAACCTTGAGAGCTGTAATAGTAAAAATATGCTAAACGTTCTTAATGTAATACTTAGTTATTTCATATGCAAAAATATTAGCCAATCACAGCAGTGGGTGTTTAGACTGAAGTCTCACAGCAGACACGCCCCTTCAAACAGAGCGTTCAAATCAGAGGGCTAAAATCACGGTAGGAAAAATGCCTTTTATTTCTAAATTATGACAATGTTTGATGTAAAAATCATTATACAAAACTTGCACCAAAAATCATTATACAAAACTTGCCCCCCAGGAAACATATAATAATGCAGTTCATGACCCCTTTAAATGTAAGCTAAAACAATAAACAATAACGATTTTTATGTATTTACATATTTTAATTCACCCTCTCAACAACTTTTTTATGAAGTAGTAGTACCCATAAAACTAGAAATACAGAGGGGCTTTGAATACTGTTGTGGAAAATGGAGTGGGTGGGTGGGGTCACTGGAGTCAAAAAGGCTGAGAACCACTGTATTACACTTCATTTGTGTTCCTTTGAAAGGTATTAATAAGATTACAATTTTACAATATAATTCCCCACTATACTGTAGTGTACATCATCCTTACATACAGTATACTACAGACTATCACTGTATATTTCACTGTAATATTATTTTCACTGTATCTTTAAATGTGTATTAAATAACTGTCCTTACACTGAAAATCAACAGTATGAAATGCTTAGGTTGTCAAAAGGTAAGATTTTCTCAATGAAATCATAGGTTTAAAGGGTTAGTTCACCCAAAAAATTTGCCCATGATTTACTCACCCTCAATTTATCCTAGGCGTATATGACATTCTTCTTTCAGACAAATACAATCTGAATTATATTAAAAAAGTCCTGGCTAATCCAAGCTTTATAATGGCAGTGATTGTGGCTCTGTTTTTGAAGTCCATAAAAGTGCATCTGTCCATCATATAACATGCTCCACGCCTTCCGTATTCAACTTACTGAAAAAATGTAGCGCCTCCCGCAGTTCAAAATGCTTATTTTATTATTGTACTGAATTGATTAACTGGACCCGCACTGTATGGTGCTATATATAAAATCCAACTCCCACATGTTTGGACTCACAGGCAGCAGAAGTGGGATGACACATCCAGAATCAAATAAGTATAAGAAATATGTATAACATAGGGAGCTGCTCTTTGGAACACCTGCAACCTGCAGAATTTGTGACTTTAATGATGAACTTTTCATCCTTTAAATCAAATTAATCCCCCCAAAAAAATAACTGAGACAGCAATTATGGCTGCCGTTAAGACTTTCGTGAAAAGTGTAAATTGCAATTGAATTACATTCCATTTAAGCCTACTCCTGTTGTGTCAAAATGTTTAACTTATGTGATTTTTTGCAGTTAAGCATTGTAACTAATTATAGACACATCTGTTGTGCTCTTGAAAGCAGCATTGAATCAGAGGTGCTTAGATTACTTTAAAACCTGTGACACACCACACTGACATCAAAGAACTAGTGGCCATGAAAGCTGACAGTGTTGTTGCCTCGCGACGCCTACGTCTAGGTCAAAAAGCTGTGCTTGAACCAGGGCCGGCTCTACACACGGGCAGGGGTGGGCTGAGCCCATCCAAACTGTCTGTCTTACCCACCCAATCAGAATTTAGACAAAGATAGTATTAATCTGTTTTTTTTTACGATTTGTGCATTGATTAAAAGCAATCTGCCCACTGTGTGCTGAGAAGTTTGACGAAGGGCTGTAGAATGCCCCAACCAATTTTTTAAAAAAAAAAGGAAAAAAATGAGTGCTTTATCCTGGTTCTTGTGTTATGGTCTCGATCTTCTGCCTGTTTCCCTGGATTTCTCTGTTTGCCTGTGTCTTGGACTCTGTTGCTATCTGGATTGTTCCTGCCTTTTATTTGGATTATGATTGTGGATTTCCCTTATTAAAGCTGCGTTTGGATCTTCAACCTGTGTTTCAGAGCAGTTCGTAACAGAAGACTTTGCCATATGCAGATCCTGCAGCTGATTGAAATCCAGACCACACATGGATCCAACAGTGAGTCTCGTCCGACTTCGCCTAGGAACTCGCTCACTCAAGAACCACATCAAGGAATTTCTGGATTTTTCAATTTTCATGACCTCCCAGACCTTGCTCTCACTGATTGACTAAATAACCCGTTACAAACTACACTAATCCATGATGGTCCTCGAGGATCGCTAAGCAAGTTTCTGGACCACCCCCTCCAGTTAATTTTGTGCATCATCTATGTGCATCATATTATGTGAAGAAACAGAAAAAATGGAGACAGACTAAATCCGGAATAACAGCTTTTGTCCTAGGTACATTTGCACATAGTTTTTCAGCTAGCTTTGGAGGTAAGTTTCTTCAAGTGTATTGAGACGTTGCCACAATTCTTCTGGATTTCGTCTGTCTCAGTTTTTTTCTGTTTCTTCTTGTTATCCCAGATGGACTCCATGATAGTGAGATCAGATCTCCGTGTGGAGCATACCAGCTGTTCTCAGACTCCTTGTGCATACAAAAATCTCACTGGATCATTACAATTAATGTAAACTGATATTTCTTACTGACACGCTACAGCAAAAGATATAAATCAGTGGTTCCCAACCTTTTTTACTCGAAGGCCCCCCTCCTCTCCGAATCAATACTGCAAGGACCCCCCCCCCCCCCCTGTTTTTTTTTAAACAAAAGAAATTCAAGATATATTAACCTTCAGTGTTCTTTTTTGCAAACATACTTTGCAGACATTCTTTACAACTTAAAAGTACTTACTCTGCTCAGTTATACAGTGCAGAAATATGATGTTATAGCTATCAGTGAGCTGAGAGTGCACATACTCACACACTCGCGCGTGCCTAATATATGACTCCTGCATGTCACTGTAATCGTCTTTACTTTCATTACAATCGTCATCCAAACAAAACTTTATTCAGTGAGCAGAAAGCGCACATACACGGTTTGTTTGCGCATCAATTATAACGGATACACGCGTGCCTAATGTATGTCACTGCAATCGTCTTTACCTTCATTACAACCATCATCCATCAAAACATTTTAGCGACACTGGTTTTCTTTATCCAAAGGAATGTGAGAAATGTGTAGTTTGCGTATCCTGTGTTCATGAAGTGGTGGGGTGTTTTGAGTCGCCTTTCAGTCTGTATTTCACAGCGTGATTAGAAACACTTTGGGTTGCTCCGAATCCAAAAGAATCACAGAATACATACGAGAGAGGTGGTTCTTTGTTGTAATAAATTTTTTTAATTTATATAATTTATCTTTTATTATTTAACGTATCAATAATAAAATTAATGAATTATATTAATATATTATAATTAATTTTAAGTTATCTCGCGGCCCCCCCCGGAGGATCACTGAGGCCCCCTAGTGTACCGCAGCCCACAGAACCACAGAACCACTGATATAAAGAATTGTCTTAAAACCATTTTTTGGTGAAAATACTAACGTGCCTAAGACTTTTGCACAGTACCGTATATGTAAATCTTTCAGAGCGTTGTCATGACAACGCTCTGGAAGATTTTTAGCATGGTAATGGATATGACAATGTTAATTTATTTGGTCTTGGCGGAATAGATCTGCTACGCTGCTGCTGAATTGCTGTTGCTGTTGATTATTTCTGTTGTTGTAGATTGCTGCTGCTGCTGCTGCTGCTGATTATTATTATTGCTGCTGCTGCTGCAGAGCAAGTACAGTAACTTGCTACTGCCAATACATACACGACACGGTGCTGTGAGCATGTAAGACATGCTGCTGCTGCTGCACAAATAGCATATATCAATTATCCCCATCAATTATCCCCATCTATACAGGGGGAGCTGGGGAAGGTGGAGAGTTTTAGATGAACTCTGAAAGCGCGCAGCAAACTGCTATAGAGAATGTTAACCTGCCATTTAAATGTTGAGCAGCAAGCTCGTTGGCTGCAGATGCAACGTGGACCAATCAGCTGTGCCAAGTAGTTAACGTTGTAATTATCAGCAGCTTGCGTTAAGTACCCATCAGCTTGCGCCATCAAGAGTTTCATGACAGAACTATGCATATACACACACATATATCTCAACCAGCCCTCCTTGCACATATACATGGACAATGGCATGCATATAGAGCAGGCACACGGTAAAGGAAAAAGAGACAGAAAGAGAGGAGAGGGGTCTCAAGAGCTGACAACTTGCCTAACGATGAAAGACTCCCACCTACCAGAGCTCTGCCTTCTGTCTGCCAGCATCTATGGTGAATAATCTGGCTCTTACTTTATCTTGATTTATATTCTTGATTCAGATTCACATGTATAACTCACATTTACTATTGTTGTTATTTTCTGTTAGATTAATATTATGTATATTTTTGTATTATTCATATCCACACATTGTGTTTATTACATTTATTTATTACAGTTTTCATCCCCCCTATTAATGCCTTTTGCATTGTTCTTTATTGTAACTAGTGCTTTGGCAAAACAAATAAGCCAGTATTTGTCACGCTAATAAAACTAATCGTAACACTGAAAGAAAGGCAGAGAGAGAAAAGCAGAAAGACAGAGAAAAGGAGCCTCAGGGAGAGTAAAAAATGCTAATGTAAAAAGTACAAACTGTACCAGTGGCAGATGCTGAGGGGGAAAGGATAGAAAAAGAGAAAGAGAAAGAGAGGGAGAGGTAACTAAGCGGCGTCTGAATGGAAATGGACAGAATGCAGAGCAGAGGGATGATGCAGAGAGAAACACAGATAAACAGATTGTGTGAGCGAATAAAGAGACCATTTTTAAAAACGGTGTCTTAAAAGACACACATATGTGTGACAGAGGGAGAGAGAGAGAGAGAAAGAGAGAGAGAACATCTCATCCCTTTTCTCCTCTCGATTCATTATATTTCCTCCTCCTGAAATGACAGGAGTAATTTTAAAATGTCTCATCGTGCAACCCTTCAGCACACAGACACCCACACGCATGTGGAAGAGAGCAGTTCAAAAGGGATTGTTTCGGAGACTGTATTCGAGATTAAAACTGTGAAAACCTCATTAAAACTGACACTAAATGAGACTTCAAGCAGAAGCGTCAGCCGTGTAAACATCACCCAAATTACACAGGTACCAAAATCCTATTTCTAAAATAGTTCACAGCTGCGTATCTCCTTTATAATAATAACGCTCGTCTCCTCAGCAAATACGCTCGGCGTAAAAGTTTGAGCGGCAAGCACACTCAAAAAGATCATTACGGGTGCCGGATGATTAAAGGCGGCGTCATTAGGAAAGATATCATTAAAACAGAGAAGATGGACCGCTAGAAACCACATGTGTTCAATTATTGGGCTGAAGAGGTGCAGTGCTACAAACACACTCGCTGAAGGTTCAACTCAATCTTGTGTTTTTAATCATTAAAGCTTCGGTGGAGCTCAGACAGCCCTCCAGGCTGGAAAAACACCTATCAAACTTTCACAATTCCACTTTTTTCCTGAAGAAGGTAATAAAGTCTTGATGTATATGTGAGGGAAAATGCATTAACTGTGGCCTGGCACCCCGAAGCAAATAAATGCACGAGTATAACATGTTTGGACAGCTCGAACAGCATCCGATTAGGCACGTTTGGTGTCGCGACTAAAAGCCGTTGTTTCTTCCTTCTCCTTCTTCATGTATAAATAAGCTTTTCTAAAGTGCAAGTCTCTGTAAACAAGAAAACTACTTAGCGCCTTCATTATTGTACACTGTGTTTTTGCTTTATTAAATTGAGCCTAGTCTATAAAACTAAGTGATAAAAAACAGAAATCTCCCTAACGTCAAAAACAGAAAGAGCTGGGTAATCTGCTCTCATACAGTGAGCCTTATGTAAGGAACAATGATATTACAATGAAATTAGATTTTAGACAATTTTCATTTTTAAATCATTCTGTTTTCTCTCTCTCTCTCTCTCTTTTTTTATTAAACTCACTGGTAATTGTGTTACAAGCCCAGATGCTTAACTATAAGTATGCCACCATCCGTTCTATTCGAAAATCCTTTTAATGGTTCTCAGACTTTAGCCCTCTCATAAATCTCTATGTGCCCAAGAGATTATTCTCCAGTCTGGAGCGTTAGATTGTCTGCTAGGCCTCATCATTGCTTGGAGTTAACTACCCAAAAAAAAAAAAAAAAAAAACACAGGGGAAGATTTCAATCCGTTATTAAGCACCTACAAGAATGAACTATGAGCAATATGGCTGTAATACATTTTATTAGCATTTTATTAATGGGCCTTTGAATTTTAGCCAGCGTGCACAAAGAGCTCTAACAGATTTCATGCCGTTGTGGTCGCCTTGTAACCCACATCCTCTCATCTGTTGCTTTTATGAGTGGTTCTGGGGCAAGTGACCCAGAATGTTCAGAAAGGAGAAAAAAATGATCCATTTCCTGCTCCTCTGAAGGGCATATAGATTAATAATGTCAGGAGCGTCAGATGGGGCCGCTCAAACTATCTTTTCAGTTATAGAGAATAAATTCTCTCCGCTTTCATGCTCAACTCACATTCTGCTGCTCCGTAAAGAGCTACAGATGTTTTAAAAGCATCTAATAATGCGTTCCTAATAACACAGCAACTGTTACCTCTTAAATACATGCACGTTCTGAGAATCAAAAGAGAGTTTTATCGTTCATCTCTCAGAGGAGCGAGAAACCTCACATCTTCTGTGCAAATGTAAACTCTTGCTCCTCAAACACCTCTCTCTCTCTCTCTCTCTCTCTCTCTCTCTCTCTCTGCCTGATGGCATGACAGCTCTGATGGCTGAACTTTAAATGACAGAGATGAAATTAATTCATAGGTGAAAATCCATCATTTCAGATCCGGAATCTGTGCCACCTACAAGCATAAAGAATTAATAGAGTAATCTTACTGCGAGGCAGAGAGAGAGGGAGGGTGTGAGGAAGCGACAGAGGGAAGGAAGGAAGAGAGGTCATTTTATTCTAATTTGTACCTTTGACAATTTCCTGTCAGAGGATAAAGCAACACAAATAAATAAATAATCAAATATAAAAAAAAAATATACATTAAAGAACGGAACAAATAAAAGTGTATTTCTGTCTGAATGGGAAATGAAGGCCTGTTCCACTGCTATTAAATGAGAAGATGAAACGAGAGAGCGAGAGAGAGAAAAAAAAAGGTGTTTTTTTTTCTATCTCCATGTTTTCTGTATTCATACGAGTTAGTGAGAGTCATAATTCAATACAGAGGGGAGGTGTGACTGTGGTGTGGGGGGCATGACTACGTGGACAGCGTATAGATTTACATTCACTCTGCTGAGATGTGTGCGTTTGTGTGTGTGTGTGTGTGTGTGTGTTGCTGTAAGTAAAGTCACTCTGGCAGAAAAAACGCTCTGTTAGTATAGTATAGTGAAAAATAATTGCTATTAAAGTTGCATATAACACACACAGGCTATCTGTGAGTGCTTTAGAGGGTCAGTGACTTGACACATACAGAGACAGACACACACACGTTGTGGAATGACAATGTTGGTAAGACACTGCCTGCTTTGAGACTTGAAAGCCCAATGCATTTACACACTGCTGTCTTGAGGATTGACTGTTACATGAGCTAATCTATCTCTCACAAGAATTACACTCACACACACAAACACAAAAGTGTGGTGAACGACTGTTCCATCATGCCCAATTTGAGCTGCAGACATATAGTTTTTCAATTCCTCCAGACATTCATTGGATTAATTGTATTATTGCCTGATAATCATACATCCTGCTTTCACCGCCTCGTGTCTGTCTCAATTCCGTCACCTTTGACTTTCATTATAATCTCATTTTACCTTTTCAAGACTCTGTAAATTAAAAACCTTTAGCATGATAATGAATTTACTGCAGCTGTGTATTATGCAGTCTGCTGTCATTTGAAGATGAACAAACTGCGGCATTTATCAGCTTCGGAGCCGTGACACAGGCTGAACTGTAAAGACGGGAGTCTGTACTGAGACAGGGGACCTTGTGGCTCCCAACAGGAAAAGACTCTTTTAGCACCTGTGATGGCTGCCATTCTCAAGAGACTGGGAACACAGGTGCTGTGAGCTCTTAAAAAAGCTGTCTCAAATCTATACAGCAAACTAATATGAGTGGAAGGCATGAAATGCAGGGAGACTGTTGAGAAGCCATCGGTACTGTGCTAACGCTAAATTATAGTATATTAGCATTAGTTTTACAGTGGTGTTCCTCTCAGGAAACAGTTTGAGAAAAAGTGACACTTCTAGTAGTGGAAAATCAGGCGATCCAGCAGAATATAAAAAAAAAATATGTGTGCATGTTTCCCCAGTTATTATTTTTTAGAGAAGGGGAGCCTTTTTTATTCTGCTTTCACATGGCTGTCTACACCGTATGAGAAACTGTGTAATTGGCTTCATGAGCTCTCGGTATGAGCGGTTACAGCGCATTGAACTGACAACGTCAATAGAGAAGCTTGATATTAAAAAACCTCTGAATTGACCCAGGATTTTGAGACATTAGTTTTTCTTCTCCTACCTGATCACACGCAGACACACCAATGCGGGTCTAGTTTTAATGCGCCTGTCCAGCCTTTGTAATTAATTTTAATTTGCATCTATTGGATCAGGAGAAATTAATTAGATCTCTCTGGACACAAAGATGGTAATCATACCACATCCATCTTTCTGTGTGAGAGCGAGAAAGCATGTTCACTGCCCACTCAGAAGGAAGCCAAACATGATTCACTGAAAATATTCTTTGAGGCCAATGTGAGTCTAGATTAAAAAAGTTTAGTGATGGTTCTTATAATTCAAATTGACAGTGCTTTCTTAAAGGGCCATATCATGTAGCATTTATGTGCTTTTATAACATGCATTGCATTTAGTTTAGCAATTGCAAATCAGTTACAATAACGTCTTTACATGCGAAATCAGTAACTTATGGGTTCCACTTTTGCGGTCTGGTCTAATATATCTGGCACTGCCCTATCCTTCAATAACAGCCTTTTTGCAATGCCTGCATGAGTTTTGGACGCCTGCCTTTACATGCACATGAACTTTAATGACATCCCATTCTTAATCTGTAGGGTTTAATATGGAGTTTGCGGCTATAACAGCTTCAGCTCTTCTGGGAAGGCTTTCCTCAAGGTTTAGGAGTGTGTTTATGGAAATTTTTGACCATTCTTCTAGAAGCGCATTTGTGAGGTCAGGCACTGATGGACGAGAAGGCCTGGCTCGCAGTCTCCGTTTTAATTCATCCCAAAGGTGTTCTATCAGGTTGAGGTCAGGACTCTGTGCAGGCCAGTCATGTTCCTCCACACCAAACTCGCTCATCCATGTCTTTATGGACCTTGCTTTGTGCACTGGTGCGCAGTCATGTTGGAACAGGAAGGGGCCATCCCCAAACTGTTCCCACAAAGTTGGGATCATGAAATTGTCCAAAATGTCTTGGTATGCAGAAGCATTAAGAGTTCCTTTCACTGGAACTAAGGGGCCAAGCACAACCCCTGAAACACTGGCACAATGCAGTCTGGCAAGTACCGTTCTATTATAATACCACTAACAGTTGACTGTGGAATATTTATGGACACCTGAATTCAATGATTTGGATGGGTGTCCCAATACTTTTGGCAATCTAGTGTATGATAAACCAGTAGAAATTGGACAATGAGCACATTTCGGATTGTCACATGATGTTCACGTCATCACAACTTGCATTTTGTCAGCCTTACCAGTTTAAACTTTTCAAGCGATCACCATGAAATAAAATTTTTTATGGAATATTGTAGTATAGTTTTTATAATACTATAATACTTATAATTTATCCGTGCAAATTTTTTTTTAATTAATGTGCGCTTGTAACATCAAAAACATTGCCTTCTCATCCCATGCATAACAACAACTTTTCTCAGATGATGTATGCACCATGCGCAAGAGTGGGACAATAATCCCTCCCTTCCAGCAACCTGTCACTCACAAGATCACAGCTATTAGCAAACACCAATGATCTAATGATCCAATCAATTCTTAATGGACAAAATCAAGCCCTATATTTTTTTCTCATTCAAAAACGTCTCGGTTACGTATGGTAACCCTCGTTCCCTGAAGGAGGGAACGGAGACGTACGTCGGACGTCACCGACGAATTGGGATCACTTCTGGGAGCCCCTATCAGCTTCGAGATATAGAGAACGGGCCAATGGCCATTGGCGTACGAGATTTGCATCTCGCGCTCCGCCCCGCGCTGCGGGTATAAACAGGAGGCGAATGCAGCGCACTATTGTTTTTCACTGAGGAGCCGAACTAGTGACTCGGCCATGCAGTGATGGTACAGCAACTGTGGCGACGGGACGTACGTCTCCGTTCCCTTCTTTAGGGAACGAGGGTTACCATACGTAACCGGGACGTTCCCTTTCAGTCGGTCACGTTCGACGTACATCGGACGTCACCGACGAATTGGGATCCCTTTGGAAAACGCCACAGTTACTACCACTTCCAGCGCCCAGCGAGAGCCCCTCAGACCCCGTCTGTTCCGGGCGGGGAATTCACGCAGGGAAGTCACACTGCTGTTCCGCAAGACCCACTTCAGCAGATTATTGGATAACGCTGGGAAAGCGTTACATATGGAACCCAGCATATGGAACCCAGCCTAACACAAGTTCCACCAATGCATACAAGTGTTAGACCTGGCGTCGGACGCTCCGCCACATCCGACTGCCGCGGGTTGCGGAGGACTCAACAGGGTTCGCCGTTCTGGGGAACTCGACTGGAGCATATAAGCGCACGTATCCGTTCCAAAGGGAAGGGAGTGGCGCAGCAAGCCGACACTTAGAACGGGCACTTCGGTGTTACTGACTATGGGAAGCGAGCACACAGGAAGATACCGGCTCTACACGGAGGCTATAAAATCTAGCGAACGTGTTAGGTGTCGCCCAGCCCGCAGCTCTACAATATCTGTCAGCGAGGTGCCACGAGCCAACGCCCAGGAAGAAGCTACACCCCTAGTGGAGTGGGCTCTTAACCCGAGCGGGCAGGGCACGTCTTGGGTTTGGTACGCCAAGACGATGGCATCCACTATCCAGTGGGCCATCCTCTGCTTGGAGACAGCCTTTCCCTTCTGCTGGCCTCCATAACAGACGAAGAGCTGTTCTGAGGTCCTGAAGCTTTGCGTTCTGTCCACGTAAGTCCGCAGAGCGCGGACTAGACAGAGAAAAGCTAGGGCTGGGTCTGCCTCCTCCGAAGGCAGCGCTTGCAGGCTCACCACCTAGTCCCGGAAGGGAGTGGTGGGAACCTTGGGCATATATCCGGGCCGGGGTCTCAGGATTACATGAGAGTTACCGGGCCCGAATTCCAGGCACGATTCGCCGAACGAAAATGCCTGCAGGTCCCCTACCCTCTTGATAGAGGCCAATGCAGTCAGGAGTACTGTCTTCAGAGACAGAATTTTTAACTCAGCTGACTGCAAAGGCTCAAAGGGCGCCCTCTGCAGTGCGGTTAGCACCAGAGTTAAGTCCCAAAAGGGTATAGAGGGAGGGCGAGGCGGATTTAGTCTCCTCGCCCCCCTCAGGAACCTGACGATCAGATCGTGCTTCCCTAGAGACTTACCACCTACCATGTCATGATTATACAGAGAAAAGAGATCGCGCTGAAAAGAAACTAGATCGGGGAATAGGCGAAGGGACTCAACCCCATTTGAGGTTAAGTCTCGACCGCGCATCTAAAGCGCCGAGTGACGCGCTGGGTTGCCGTGACAACCCGCGCTGTCAGCCGGCAGCTAGACTGCACACGGCGCGCTGAACACTCAAACCCTCAAACCCACTCGAACACCGTGTTCGGCTCCGAAGTGAATGACAATAGTGCGCTGCATTCGCCTCCTGTTTATACCCGCAGCGCGGGGCGGAGCGCGAGATGCAAATCTCGCACGCCAATGGCCATTGGCCCGTTCTCTATATCTCGAAGCTGATAGGGGCTCCCAGAAGTGATCCCAATTCGTCGGTGACGTCCGACGTACGTCGAACGTGACCGACTGAAAGGGAACCTGTTTTTCCTGTCTTTAATAGGCTTGATCATTTTTTACTTTCTGTACATTTGTTAGGCTAGTATTTGTTTTGTTATTTACAGCAAAAATAACTATACAGTGATATATACAAAATAAAATGACTCATATGGTGACATACGTTTTGGTCATATCCTATCTCCGACCCCTACATATGTACTGCTTAAATAGTTAAATTCTGTTACTCAGTCTGATTTCACTCCAAACTAGGCTTGCTGTGTTACCGGTGTTACTCGGTGTTCAGCCACACACCAATTACATCACCGTTGTTTTGATTTTGTATACAAATTATTTAGTTCAGTTAGAGAACAGACACTACAATTAAAAACTGAACACGTTTGCGGGAGCCGAACGAGGAGTCAGATTTCATTATCATGTGAATAGAATGAGACGAGCTGACTGCGTGCTTACTGACAAGACGTTCACAAGCGATTTAAAAGTGAGGTGGAATAGAGGGAAAAACTCCAAACCTGTATACCTTTCCAGTAACACTTTGTTTCATAGTGTCTTTGTTACATGTACTAACTGTAGTAATAACAGTAAACAATCCTAAATCAAATTCTAACCCTAGCCCTAATTACATAGTAAGTAGGGTTACACTTTAATTTAAGGTGTCATTGTTACAGTGTAATTATATATTTAAGTAATTAGTAATATTAATTAAGTACATGTACTTACTATAGGGTTAGGGTAGGATTAGGATTTGGTTGAGGGTTAGTTGCATGTAATTATGCATAATTTACTGTTATTACTATGGTAAGTACATGTAATGTGTAACAAGGACACTGTAAAATAAAGTTTAATCCTCTTTCCTTTTTATGAGAAACACAACAGAAGAATGGTGGGCTCCAAAAACATTGGAACTCATTGACTTTCATTGTATATCTAAACACTGGGGAATTTTTCAAAATATATTTTATGTTCCACAGAAGAAAGTCAGTCATACACACTATGAAAAAATGTGTGTAAAAAATACAGCCCAATGTCTGTTAATATGAAGGAATTTTGTTCACATGCATTTTACCCATATTTTGAATTATGCATTGCATTGTTTGTGTTTTAAGTTTAAAGGAAATATCCGTAAATTTAACGGAAATGGCACTAGTAATTTTAAGCCAGAACATTATCCTTTTTTTCTTGTGCAGGTTTGAGTAAATTATGAAATTTTTTAATTTTAGGTCATTTTAGATATTAGTAAAATAACTGGAAACCATGTTTAAAAGCAAACTTCAGTCACTCTTTCCTAACATTGGGAAATATACACAGAGTAATAAGAGTGTATCTGCACAGTAGGCTACATCAAACACTTTCATTTCAAAACATGTTTTCAATGATTTGACAATTATTTAGCACTTAACTAATTGATATAATGCTGTTTTAGTGTTATCATACTGTTGCCACTTACATTTGAATTTATATTCTCGGCAGGCACTTTCTTATCAAAGCGACTTTGATAAGAGAGCGCATACATTATGTGCATGGAAGAGAGATGCAAAGCAAAAAAGCAGATAGCGGATCCAAGTCAAGTACTACAGTTGAAGACAAAAACCCTACAAGCATCAACACGGATGTACGAGGATGTTCGTGGAGGAAGAGTGTGGAGAAAGGAGCAGGAATCTTTTATGAGGAGAGATGAAAGAACTACACGACCAGATATACCAAATCATCTCCAAGACAATGGTCTGCGATGCTCCCACAGGGGTCAATCAAATACAACCCTATGTAAGTGTGTTTAACAATAACATAACCTTAATGTGTGTGTGTGAGTACAAGCGTAAGATAATGGAGTGTAGTTTACACACCAAAGTAGTTATTAGTGCAGCACATAAATATTGTATCACTGAGTATCGTAGTGAAAGTGGTGTGTGTGTGCAGCAAGACTGGGATAGTCTGTTTAACTGCGTGTGTATCTCCCTCTGCGGCAGCTCTCATTAAAATTGTAAAGTCATACACTGATGAGGGCACTTTAGAGTAACCGACACACACACACATGCATAAGAATGAAATATTATTGAACATTATCATTATCACCACACCACAATCTGGTTGACCTACAAAAAATATATAATAAAACAATTTCTAACAAATATAAAATAATCCTGTACCGTTCTCTGGCTCAGACTTGCGCTCTTGTTCCGTATCGGTGAGGGACAGAACGGAGTTCGCTCGGCTTGAGAGGCAGGAACTGTGCTCTGACTTCACTTCCTGCATCCACAACCGCAGGGCGTGGTCTGGGGAGGCGCCGCCCTCGGATTCAGGATCGGAGGGGACACTTGCAGACACGCCTCCAGGGTATGCAAGCTCCTGATTGGCTGCGTGAAGCTCTGTCTGGAAATCAGGGAACACAGTCTGGGAGGGGTCTGAGAAATCTGGGAGAATCAAAAAGAGAGAAGTGTGAATTAATGTAATCTATTTCAAGTTTTAGTACATGGACACACACTCACACAGGCTTGTGGATTAGAGTTCAGAGCAGGAGCTGTGTACTGACTGCTAAGATTTCTGGAGCCTGGCTAAGAAACAATTTTGTTCTCTCTTCAGGGATGGAGAATGGCTTATAAAACCCCAAATAAATATTTAACAGAAAAGAATTCTGCTTTTAACGGCACAAAATGTGAAAAACCATTTAAATTCCCCCAAGAATGAGCATGTAAGAGACATATGGACTCACATATGCACACTCAGATACACACACACACTCTCTTGCACAGAAACACATTGTTTGCGTGTAATAGCACTACCTTTATCTGTCATTTTAACTTTTACTTCAGTGCTGACAACTCACTCTAGAATACACATACAAAACCACATTCTCTCAAGATTCAAGTAGATTTATTAAAAAAGCTTTATATTGGCAAAGCATTGATAATATGGTAACACTTTACAATAAGGTTCATTAGTTAACATTAATTAACTACATTAGTTAACATGAACTGATAATGAACTGCACTTATAAAGCCTTTATTTATCTTTGTTAATATTAATTTTAACATTTACTAATACATTATTAAAATCTTGTTAACATTAGTTAATGCACTGTGAACTAACATGAACAAACCATGAAGAGCTGTATTTTTATTACCTAACGTTAACAAAGATTAACAAATACAGTAACAAATGTGCTGCTCATGGTTAGTTCATGTTAGTTAATACATTAACTAATGTTAACTAATGAAACCTTATTGTAAAGTGTTACCGATAATATTAAATGACAGACATACACTACCGTTCAAATGTTTGGGGTCAGTAAGATTTTTATGTTTTTGAAATAAGTCTCATTCTCATCAAGGCTGCATTTATTTGATAAAAAAACAGCAATATTGTGAAAAATTATGACAATTTAAAATGTATATATATCTTAATATATTTTAAAACGTAATTAATTCCTGTGATGGCAAAGATGCATTTTCAGCAGACATACCAGTCTTCATTGTCACATGATCCTTCAGAAATCATTCTAATATGCTGATTTGGAGCTCAAGAAACATTTCTTATTAGGAAAAAGATACTGAAAAATACTATAGGTGCACCAGAAAGGGTGCAAAATACAAACAATTATGAAAGAACCTGATAAAATTCCACATGCAACTCTTTCATGTTACAATTGTTAACATTTCTTATGATTAGCAATGTTGTGTTACTTGATATTTTTTTGTGGAAACCATGATACATTTTTTTTTTCAGGATTATTTGATAAATAGAATGTTCAAAAGAACAGCATTTAACATTTGTAACATTATAAGTGTTTACTGTCAGTTTTGATCAATTCACTGCATCTTCGCTGAATAAAAATATTAAATTCAAAATATTAATTTCTTTTTTAAAAATCTTACTGACCTCAAACTTTGGAACAGTACTGTATATTTACACCAAGGATGTGCACAACAATTCATTTCATTAACGTTTAAACGGAAACTGACTAGTTGACTATTCTAACAAACCCACAGGGGCCATTTTAAATAGTCTACTTAATATATAAATCAAACTGTCAAATCCCATACTGAATGCAGCTGAAAAATGCACTGTATACAATGGGCTTGACTTGCATTATAATCATTGTACATTAAACTGAATTATCATTATCAGCTGAATTAATAGGCAGTGCAGGACCAATAAGTACAAACTCAGTAGCCTATTATTAACAGAAATCCTCAAATTAAAGTTAGCCAACATAAATCTGCATGTCAAGGTATTGTTGTTCATTACCACCCCTTGCACATCGGGTTTGAACATGCATCTTGTTTGTGAAAAGTACCTGTACACGACAGGTGGCAAAATCGCAAGAAAAGCTTAATGTGTACCAGTAACTACTATATTTAAGTGTATTCTATTCATTAGGATATTGATTTGGGTTGACGTAGTGTTGTTGTAATGTTTTGATTCATGTTTCCCCTTTAAATACAGGTACGTATAACATTTTACATCAGTAGGCCTAATTGTTATAATGCCAATTTAACATGACATGGCCTGTCAAACGCGTTTTTTCCTAAGTCAAAATACTCCCTTCTCCTTGCTGTCTTCCAGGTGTGCCCGTCTATGAGTGACATGGAGAAAACTAACACATGCAAGATCTAGGATAAAATGAAATGATTTTGTTTTCCACTCCAGATATACAATAAAATAATGTGTTATTTTAAACTGTAACATTAGCATGACAGTAATTTAGATGTATTCTTTGTGCAAAAAAAGATTTAATGTAAACGACCAGTGTTTCCACAATGTTGACTAGCAATGTCGACTACCATTGACTCCAATATCTTTTCATCTCATGTTTAATTTCATCTTTTTTCTTATTCCAACCTCATCTTGTCCCTCTTTCTCATCTCAACTCATCTCTTGCCCTCATATCTTCCCATCTCTTTTCTACTCTTCATTTGTTGAGGTAAAGTGATGAGCTCTTGATGGGCTTTCCCGGAAGTGTGTAGCACTAAGTGTGTGTGTGTGCAGAAGAAGTATGAATTTTCAGACCTGTATGTGTGTGTATGAGGAGTGAGCTCTTTACTCAAGTGCCCTTAAGAATCCTCTCCTCTACCTCTCTGACTCCTGTCTCTGTGGCGACCCCTCTCACTGCTCTCCCTGCTCTAATCATCTCAGTACTAATTGCCCACGATGCAGTTCTCCGTCCTTCACTGAAAACATGACCCCCTGTTTCTCAGCCTGACCCACACACACACACACACACACTCGTCCGCAAGCAGACATGGATGGAAAAAGCTAGGGTAAGAGGAATGGGTGAAAGACCTTTCTTTACCTCTCTCTCTCCCTTTCTCCCCCTTTCTCTCTCTCTTTATCCATTTCCATCTCTCTCTATTTGTGAAGCTGTTTCCGTGGTAACTGGAACAGAATGTTTTGTTCTGCATGTAGCATTTGAATAATTCTATAGACGAAACAAAAAGTCTCACTGTAACCTGCTCAACCGCTGCTGTAGATATGTATGTATGTATAAATATATATATATATATATATATATATATATATATATATATATACACACACACACACACACACACACACACACACACACACACACAGAGAACAGTTCTTTCTGCGATATTCCCCCAGTATCAGCACTCCAACCATTTCCCCGCTTGTATTACTCCGCTTGCGGTGACTGTCATGGCGGTCGAGCAAATCCAACGCATTTTTTTTTTTACAAATAGTACTGTTGTTCTGCCATGGAATGTAGTTTTAAGAGTTTTTTAGGCGAGAATGTAGTTATTTACACCTCAAATATGTGACTCATAAACATAGTGCCTATTTTACAATTTGTTTAAATACTTTCGCAAAAGCAAGCTCCAGGCCGTCAGTGGCCGTTCAGCACTCATGTACCCGCAGAGAACAGCTTCATCTCGGCCAGTCCTTCAGGAATTTGCCGCTGGCTCATATGTAGATAGTGGTTAAACATGAGATATAATTCATTTGGGGTATATGAAACAGGCAATCTTTGGTCTTATTAATCTATTACTTGTTCCAGAGAAAAATCTATTTGGCTAAAGGCAAAGTTAAGTTTCATAACTTTATATTTAGGCTATATTTAACTTGAATCCTGTACTAGAGCACTGATGTTTTATGTTTGACTGAATTGTTTGCTTTTGTTTATTTACTATTGTATTTTATAATGGCTATTGTTGTTAATTTAACTATTATTGTTCAATAAATATTTTATATCGTAATGCTACTCATGTGATATTGCTATCCTGATGTTGATCCCATACAGGTGAGAAATAAAATTCAGCACTATAGATGGATTAAAAATGATGTTTGAAAAAGCTCAACATTCCTTGAATTACAGCTAAATGGCCGCTCACACTATCATTAGAGGTCTGGCCCCTGACTAAAGATTTTCCTAGTCATTCATTTAAACCATTAACTGATTAGTCAAACGTTTTTGATATTAATTTAATTACTTAAAGGGATAGTTCACCCAAAAATGTTGTCATCATTTACTCACCCTCATATTGTTCTTTCTTCTGTTTAACACAAAAGATATTTGAGAGAATGTTGGTAAACAGAATTTTTTTTCTTACTATGGAAGTCAATGGGTGCCGTCAACTGTCTGGTTACCAACATTCTTTAGAATATCTTCTTTTGTGTTCAACAGAAGAAAGAAAATGGTTGGGGTTTAAGGGCTGAGAAAGAATATGATTGATATAGATAAACTAGTGTTTTCGGAGTCAGTGTTGCTGCAAAGATGAAGTTTACAAAGCTGACATGTCATCTCTGCAGTATTGTAGATGCGCCTATAGGGAGAAATGTGCGTTGAGTTAAACGTCATGCAGTAAGCGCTGTACTAGTTTAGCTTCCACAAATCGCACAAACATTTGAATATTTGCCTAATAATAGTGCACATGTATCAAGGTTAACAATAGAGCGAATGGCTATGTAAAGTGTTAGGCAACTACTTATATGTTTTAAATGATAAGACGTTTGAGGTCGAAGAATGAAAGGCAAACATTTGGATTTCCTGCCTGACATAAAGACCAGCCGTGTTAATGATCTGTCCTATGGAGATTTTTTTTTCACAACCTATAAAAAATTGGTTGACCAGGACTCTTCTCATCGACTAACGTTTGATCGACTAATAGAGGGAAGCCCTAGTTTGAAGCATTTCAACTTTCCTTTAGAAAAGATATGAAGCTGTGAGAAATCTTTTGTGGAAAGTCGAGTTAGTACATTGTTATACAAAAAGAAACCTACAGAGGCCATGCATTATTATTTTTCTTTCTTGTTTTTATTTATTTTTCTAGACAGAAAACAAATAATAAATGATGTTATCCAGATGGCATATTCTTTTTATTAAGTGTATATTTTTATTATTTATATATTATTCAATCATACATATTTAACAATTTATATAATACATATTCATATAATATGTAATCACACATTTTCTATTTTCTTAATTTAATTTTGATTTATAATCAAAAATAACTCTACATGTTTCTGTTCAGGTGGCCAAAGGGTCCAACCGAACTAAGTTCTACTCAGCAAGAATAAAAATGAAAGAGAACATTGCCTGTGTGTGTCTTAGTTATAGGGAATCCTTTAATTAATGGAAATATTTCACCCTTGGGGACTCAGACAAGCAAAAATGCCTCCATGAATGTAGAATATCAAAGACAGAAGAATAAAAGGTGAAATAAATTATATTATTACAATTATTTTAACATTTAAATTGTAAATCATTATTCAAAAGTAAAGCACACACCCCATTATTATTTAATGACAATAGTGTTTGATGTATGTGTCTGTTGATGGCTCATTTCAAGTTACAGTTTTCAAAGAATTCTGTTCCTTACTAAGGAATCACACCATATAATCACTCTCATTAAAGCAACTATCAAAACAACAAACAAAACAACTTGTCTCTAGAACTATGATCTCCTGTAGATAATGCAGACTTTCATGCGATGCTTATGATAGATGCTTATGAAAACAGCTCCAGTGCCCCGCTAAATGTAGAGGGACATTAATTATGTGTCATCATTTAATGCCATCTCTCTTGCGCAAACACATGCAGGCATGCACACATATCCTTGTGGAAATTTCATTTGACATCCGTTACTTGTTATATAAGTTGGTCATAACATATGCATGAAACGGCTGTACATATTAAATTAAACTATATACTGCATCAACACTTCAAAACAAGATATAACCTTATTTACTCTTTATTTTCATGTGTTATTGTGATTATCTCTTTTCAAACTTTCCAACAAGGCTGACAAGACAATTTTGGAATTTTTTAAAGAAATGAATATGATTATTCAGCAAGGACGCATTGAATTGATCAAAAGTGACAGTAAAAACATTTATAATGTTACAAAAGATTTATATTTCAAATAAATGCTGTTCACACAAAATATTAAGCAGTACAACTGTTTTCGACACTGATAATAATAATAATAAATATTTCTTGTGCACCAAATAAGCATATTAGAATAATTTCTTAAGGATTATGTGACACTGAAAATTCAGCTTTGAAATCACAGGAATAAATTAAATTTAAAATATATTAAAATATAAAACTGTTATTTTAACTAATAATAATATTTCATAATATTACTGTTTAACTGTATTTTTATCAAATAAATGCAACTTTGGATAACATAAGAGAATTTAATTTTTATGAAGTTCTTTGAATTTCAAATTATTTTCATTCTACTTCACACTCTAAAATTTTATTGTTAAAGAGTTTACAATTTACCTTAAAAGGTATTCTATTCTGAATGGCACACAACTCTGACACACATACATAAGCAGAAGGTCTTACCTTTCTGGGGCTGCTCCAAGGGTTTCCTGCGAACTTTGTGGCTGTTGTAGGTGAATCTGCGGTCAGGCTCGTAATCGGGGCGGGTGTGTGCCTCTCTGTAGTGTTTGTGATGAAGGTTGGTACCATCCTCTTCCTCAGATGAACTGGAGTAACTGAGCTCCAGGCCGGGGTGGGGCCGCGCCAAAGATTGGTACAGCTTCTCGTCCATCTCTTCTCTCTTCACAATATCACACACTCTGAATTCTCAAAAACTCACTCAAAGCACACTACACACACACACAAAGAAAAAAAAAACAAAGAACAGAACAGAGGCGATGAAACAGAAAACAAACAACAGCAGTTCAAATGTACTCTAAACTTTCATTTCACTGGTGCAATTTTTTGTAAAGCGATACATAAAACAGCTTGAGAACAAACAGCTGCTCTGTAGAAATATATTTAAAGAGGCATGAAGGACAAAACAAAACAGAAACACTTTCCAAAACCACCCCCATGTTTTAGCCAAACATTCATCGACCACCAAGAAAAGAGAGAAGGTCTCAGAGGACAAATGAAAGAGAAGATGGAGAGATAGATGGAGGGTGAGATGAAGAGATAAAGAGATGCTTAGATAGAGGAAAAGAGAGGAGATAAAAAGGGTGAAAGACTGGGGTGAAAAAGAAACAAACTCAAAACGAGAGAGTTATACAACCGCCCGGTAATGAAACCAATTAAATCATGGAATTAACATGCTTCGCTATACAGTACACCAGTCAATACATTCAAATAATTCCTTAGGATAATTTTTTTTTGTGTGTTGAGTTAACCCAATCAATCTTACATTCTGAATTAGCTCAAATTTTGCTCCAAGTAAATCTATATTGATTCATTTGACAGTGTAGTACATCCAGTTTTAATGCATTCAATTCTTCTAAGGAAAGAAAACAAAATGATATCTAACAAATATGCATTATTGATGTTGTAACAGTCATCTGGTGCTCTTCTCATTAGAGACAATCCAATATGGCTTTTTCATGACCAACGCAGATTATTAGGGCTGTAACAATTGATATTGAAAATAATAATAATGTCAATAATAATAATAATATTATTTTTGCAGCGTTGAGCAATGTAGCCAATCACAAACATATCCAATGATTATATTCAGATGTGTTTAAGTTAGAATACCCCTCACCACTCAAACACCAGAGTTTTTGTCCAGTGCTGAGATCTGCACACTCAAATCCTCTCATTATAATTTAACTTGAAACACAAAAGTGTAGACAAGTAGACTAAATAAGATATTCATTGTACAGTCAGCTATATGAATAAGGAAAACGTCGATTAGCAGAACTTTTTAAAACCGCAATAAATTAAGAAGAGACAGCTTAGTAATTATAAAAGGGAGCGTGTTATTGCACGCTTTCTAGGCGATAATCCATTTAGAATTTGAAGAAAACACGTATGTTTTGCTGCATTTAGGTAAGGCAATGGTTAAGCTATATATTATTCGCGCTGGCTGCCATGCCAAATCACACATATGCTTGCCTACTCAAATTATAGTGGTTTGTGAACATAACCCCTTTAATAACAAGAGCGTTTATGCTGGGATGTGTAGGTTGTTGATAGGCAACACGTAACTATTTCGTTTCCTTACAATAATGTTCTTGCCTTTGACAGATATATACTCAAAATAATGATTGTATTTTCAGAAAAGGAACGCATACTTTTTTTTCTCTCCATGCTGAATTTGTTTTCGTTGGTAGTACCCGCCTTGCAGGCACTTACCAGTCAAAAGTAGGTACCAGGTAGATCCCGTGTGTGCGACTACCTGAGACTTATTTTGAAAATAGCTATTTCTCTTTTTTACAATCTAGATGATAAAACACTGCATTACGATGTAACGCAGCTGTAACGTATAGTGACCTGGGCTTGGAACTATACTCTAATTACTATTTTGGAAATTATAACGTTAAATTACTCTGTTACTAAAAAAGAAATCAAATTACAGTAATGCGTTACTGCCCAACACTGGTCGCCTTTGCATAAATGCTCATTCCGACAGCGATTCAAGCTGATAAAGGGGAACAGAGAAAGGCAGTGCAATAATTTTGACTAAAATATAGATTTTTGAAATATAGGTTGTTTGACCATTTAGATTTTAAACTGACACAATTTAACTGAAATGGTACATGTAACAGGTAATTATATGTTTTTATGAGAACAGTAACTGTAATGGGATTATAACTTGCAAGACGTTTCTTAAAGGGGTCATCGGATGCAAAATTCACTTTTATATGGTGTTGGCGTTGGTCTTTGCAGTGTGTGGACACAACCAACCTACAATGATAAAAATCCATTCACTCCTTTTTTTATCCTCAAAAAGCCTAAACACTCTCAATAATCAAGCCGTTTTAATTTTCTGCGCAATATGACATCATATTGCTCATGCTCTGCCCACGACCGCTGACGGACTGTCCCATATTAGCATATTTCCACCCTCAGCCAGTTGTACACTATCTGCCAAGGCAGCACTTCACGTAGTGCTGGGCGGTATACCGGTTCATACCGAATACAGGTGTTTTTTCTTGTTATGATATGAATTTTTGTTATGATATGAATATATTACCGCAATACCGGTATATGACGCTTAAACAACATTCGGAACGCGGCGCAGCGCGACACTGTTTGAAAGGGTTCCCTTTTCACTGTTGCACTGTAGTGAGGACACAGCTGAGATCGCATTACAGCCTATGATTACAGCGGAGAATTCAAACAACACACGGCGAGCGCATGAGAGCGGTTTCTGCGCGGAGTGCTGCGATGAGATTAACAACACTCACCACATGGATCATATACAGTCCGGAGCGAGCTGACATATTTCATATACTCTAGTGCTCTAAACATGAACTAGCAGCGTGTATATGCACATATTTCATCACGTCTTCTTCAAATGAAATATATGTGCAAACAAGGACACTCATACTACAGCCATACGTCAGATCATGACCGCGATGACACGATGGACTATTCTGCTACACCGAAGACAATGATGTAAGTTGATAGACTGACAATTCAAAGAGAAATGGGCAAAAAAGTAACTGCTTTATTCTTTCTGTGTTAAACCTACGTGTATCATTTGTTCCGAGACTGTAGTGCTCTTAAATGTATTGAAAATATCCTTAGACCTTTTAAATGTTCCTCCGCATTTCTCCCTCGTTTTGGCAGTTTGTTATATAGGGTTAGATTTTTAAAATGCTTAAGGTGCCCTCAGCTCTGTCATATTTTAATATTCATGTGTCTGTAATGAGTGAGTTGCAGGTCTGTGTTTTAATGGTTGTCTCCCCACAGCATTATTTTGTGGGGCTTTGCAAACCTATATTAATTCTAGTGTGGAATTTGTCTACAATATTCACTCATAATGACAGTAAAATAGGGCATTCTAGTCAATCTACTGCAGTATTTCCATAGTATTTCCGTAGTCAGTATTTTGCAGACATGCACCGAAACGGGTCGCTGTGAACAGAGCTGTTTTTGAGGAGGTAAAAAGGGTGTTGTTTTACACAATCACTGAGGAATTTTAACCAAAGTATGTTACAGACTTTACATGAAGAACCTAAAGAATCATACCAACTTGTGGAAAATGGGCATCCGATGACCCCTTTAAATTTACAGGAAAATATGGCTGCATGATTTGTGGGAAAAAATATAAATAAATAATGTCTTTGTTCGTAGGGCTCCACAATTTGGCCAGAAATTTTGTGATTATAATACAAATATGAATACCAAGTTTAAGAAGATGGTTAGTGCATGTTTTGTTTCCAAATGCACGTTATAAATGACACAAACTCAGAGCAGATGCAGTGAGTTTGCGTGGAGCAGAATTTACTGTGAACCGAGCTGCTCCAAAACACTAAAATCATTGGATCATGAGCAGTTCGCATTTAAAAGAACACAGTGCCACCTATCACTCTGAAACATGCAGCACTTTTCCACTGTGGACAAACTGTCTGTATGTTACAGACCACATTGACCCTGACCCAAGGACATAGACAACAAAAAGAAAAAAAGGTTTTAATTGCATAGTATTAAACATATTAAACACACATCTTACTGACTGCATCCACCTCTCACATAGATCTTCATGAGAAGAGATTAGTGTGAAACTAATATTGGAGTCAGACAAGATCGTGCTTGAATTGCCCTGCATACATCTTATTCAGTGCTCTAGCATTGACACAATCTCTCTCTCTTTCTCTTTCACTCTCCAGAGAGCGTGGCTCCCTTTCAGCTTTTACTTCCCAGAATCTAAACGCTGACCATGACCTTTCCATGACCTTTGAGACTGAAAAGAACATTCAGCGTTCAACAGAGGAGCGAGCAGGTAGGGGAGGGCCACTGAAAAACAAGATGCAGTTAGACAGAGAGAAAGAGAAAGGAGAGACACAGCTGAAAGCACAGATGAAAAGGAGAGGTGGAACGGATGAACACTGGATGAAAGAGAACCGATAGACCATATGGGGTAGAAGACGAGTCAAACGAAGATGAAGACGGGGACGAATAGGAACAGAAGCATGGCTGAAAAATGAAAGCGGGAAGGATGAGAGTGGACAGATGAAGAAATGAAGAAGAATAGAAGGAGCTTGCAAAATGACCAGACAGGTTAAAGACTTTCTGGGAAGCAGACATGAGGGAGACAGACAGAGAAAGAAAGTCACTCTCATCCTGACATTGATGAAATAGAAGTTAAATATTACCATCAAATGCTCGTTAGTGTGTATGCTATGTATTGCTTTTGTAATGGGCTACTAATTGGCTGATGCGGAAATGTGCGACATGACTAAGTGATGTGGGAGGGGTATGCGAGTTAAATCCCTGTCAGTCTTGGGCAGGCTGCCTGCTGATTGGATGTGGTGCCAGAGCGTGTGCCAACTGAAGGCGGTGGTAACTTTGCAGACTGGAGGCAACATCTTCGCACACAAACACAATTAATAGTCTGTTAGTTAATAGTGGCTGTGGTGAACGCTCCCTTTATCTGTCTCTCTCGCTCTGCTCTCATGAGACCGTAGCCAAGTCTAGCAGAGGAAGCCGATCGAATACTATTACTACCATTTTTGATCAAAACGGAACTTACTCTAACACATAAAGAGGGTTTAAGGCCACTAACAAAATCTGTGTGGCAAATAAGGGACGTAGACACACACGTACACTTGAGGCAGACAGATGGGGAGGGTTCTTATGGGAGTGCTGAATAAGTCTTTGTAATCAGACGATTATGATGATTACAGTGTAGGAGAACAAACTGCCAAGAGGGGACACAAACATGGGCGCGAACCCAGGCACGTAAACAATTGTGTTCCTAATTGGGTTTGTGCTCAAGACTACACAGTTTATGTTCAAGGATGCTCTTCCTTTATCACTAAGCAACAGGTAAAATAAATGCTCGTACAGTAATAACTCCTTCAGATACAGAACCATATTTTGCTGTAAAGAGTTCTTGAGTTGGCCATATTATATTAAACATTGGTACGTTATAGGTTCTTCAGATCAGTGTAGTGGTTCTATGTATCTTCCATTAACAGAGAAAAAAAATACCTCCCCAAGTCTTTTAAGATATATTTACTAGAGATATAACAAGTCAAGTCAAGTCACTTTTATTTATATAGCGCTTTATACAATAGAGATTGTTCAGCTAAAGATTTAGTTCCGTTGTAAAGATCATCAATTTGTTAATTTCATCTATAAATCTGCAAAAACAGTGTTCTCATACAACAGTGTCAGTACAGTCAGATCAATAATAGTGTTGAATATTAAGGGACAAATTTACTAACCCTCTTTTGGCCTTAAAAAAATACTGCAAGGACTTACTAAAACCAAGCAGTGATCAAGTGCTAAAAAGGCGTGGACAAGGTTATTTTTGCAGCTGACCTATTGCATATGAATTTGTAGGAGTTTCCCTTTCAGACGCAAAATGTATGGGTGAAGAGTATTTAAATGACTCATGCAAGGTGATTTACTAAGATTTGCGCTAGTCAATTTACTGGTATTTGCGACATTATTTAACGCCAGTCTTGGTGAGCATTACAGACTTCTTTCAAAAATGTTAAAAAATCTTACCAAACACTTCTGAACGGTAGTGTATATGGATTTATAATATTAACCATTTATAGGTTACCGACAAAACCATGAAAATAAATACTGCTCATCAAGATTGGCCAAGATTTCTAAAACAGTGCATTCCTATTTACAACCCATTTTACTTGCATAATCTGATGTGTTTCAGAGTGAAACAGAAAATAAAAAATGTCTTGGACCTGATTTTACCCATCAGGAATCGTCTGGATCATGTAAAGTGGGTGGTCTATGCTTGAATGGAACCAAACCTGAATGAGAGTTTGCAGTAGATAGTGGAGAACATTTCCTCTTCTAAAAACAGTTCACACCCACTTGGACTGTGAAGGTTAAGTCACGTTCATTGTCAAGAGCATGTTTCGTACTCTAATGGTATATTCTAATATTCTAATGGTAACACTATAATTTTTTCTATGGCATCAGGCTTTAGTTAGAAAATGTTTTTTAGCTTGTGGTATAAATGCTTATATTTGACTTGGGTGGCCAAACTAACTCATACCCTCTACACAACTGCACATCTCTCTATCACCCAGTCATTTTAGCCATATAGTCAAGATTGGTTTATGTGTAGCTGTTTCGACAGCTCAATGTAGAGATGGATCAATGTATGGACAGTATTAACACTCGGTGTCACTGAACTTTTCCAAACTAAACAAAGAGAAAATCGAAGGGCTCTTAGTCAGGGATAAAGGGCGGAGAGTGAAATTGTCTACAATGCGAAAATCCTCTCTTGAATACTAAGTCTCACGTAAAAATCCTCTGTGTACCGTTGTGCACGGATTTGAATTTTAAGGTCCACATCAGGCGGGCCACTTAAACTGCTTTTTATCAGCAAAGAAACAGAGTCCAAGCGTTTCTCTCCTGAGCAGATGCTGAGAGATTGATGCATGTCTGGACTGCTGCAATGCTCTCCTGTCTGCTCTTCCCGCGAACGCCCGGCTAGACTACAAATTAATGCTGCAGCACGAGCGCTGACAGAGAGCAGAATGAAAGCACACATTACGCATGTCTTAAAGTCCCTTCATTGGCCTCTCGTAAATTTTAGGATTGATTTCAAATTTCTGTTACCGGTGTACAGATCCCTTAATGGGTTTGCACCTAAATCCATATCTAATAAGCTTGTGAGGATCGTTTCAAACGGGTCTCTTTGGTCTCCTAACACTGGCGTCCCAGCAGTCAGTAGTAAAACTCAATGCTCTCCAATGTCTGTTAAAAGAAATCACACTCTTGATGAGTTTAAACAAAACATTACTTCCTTAATGTTTTCCTTATTCATATAGCTGACTTATTTATTCGTAAACCTTATTTTATGTATTTATTACATTGTGTGGTCCCACTTTATATTAGGTGGCCTTAACTACTATGTACTTGCATCAAAAAATAGGTACAATGTACTGTTCATATTGTATTGCAAAACACTTTTGCTGATATTGAGGTGGGATACGGGTAAGGTTAGGGACAGGTGTGGTGGTATGGGTAAGTTTAAGGGTAGGGTTACGTGTAAGGGAAGTGTCAACAGTGTAATTATAAATGTAACTACAGAAATTAATTACAGATGTAATTATACGCAGGTCATTTTTTAAATGCAAGTACAATGTAAAAACATGTGTGTACACAATAAGTGCATTGTATCAAATTATTAATTTAAATGTTAGTACATAGTAGTTAAGGCCACCTAATATAAAGTGGGTCCAATTGTTATTTATTTATAATTTAATGTAATATTTTCTTTGATCTATGTGCTTTGACATTTTTAACTTTATTCTTTAACTGCACTATTAGTTGCATAATTTCCTGTGTTTAATTATGCACCAACCGTGCATTTAATCTTTCATGTTTGCTAACTGACACATTAATCTCCTTGCATTGCATCATTTGCACAAAATATGGTTTACAACTAAAGTCTGAACTGAATTAAAGGTAATAATGTAGGGTGGGGCTGCACCATTCAAGTGCCATGTGCATATGACACAGACATGCTAATATGAATGTTTGAAGATTTAAAAATATTAGCTTCTAAATATTGTCAACAATAACATTAGCATGATTTGACTGCTGGGAACCGTACAATATTACAGGCAGCCTGTAGAGACATATCATATTTTCTCTCTCACACACACACACAAACTGTATCTACACACAGTGGATAATATTCATTCATCCATCTTCAGATTATCAGTGCAGACTTCCTGCGCTGATTCTCTCTAAAATAGTCACACACACACACACGCACACAGCAAGAGTTGACGTTCCCTCATCCATCTCTCTCTATTGCCAGAGTCACTTCCTGCATGGAATGATTCTCTCCCACACACACACAAACACGCAAATTCTTCTGAGGAGAATCAGATCTGCAGCAAGAGAAAGCTCTTGCCCTGAGCAACTGCATAAATGTGTCAAAGTCCTGATACTGCCTAAAATAAAAGCTGACAGCGCGCACACACACACACAAACACAGTCCGTAAACATGAAAGTCAAGCGCAGGTCAGCTAAGAATATTTCTTGCTGGTGGCATTTCTCAGCGCTCCCAAAAAGGTAAACACACACACAAACACACACTTTTACATAAACCTGAAGCTAGTCAGACATCTCTGGGGGTCATATCTGACAAAGATCATCGCCATGGAGACCCAGGCTGGAGGAGGGGTTAAGGAAATGGATGGAGATACCGTCTACTTACAAAACATAAATTTAAATCAATATTCTTCTCCTTTTTCATACAAATCACTCTTCCTCTACTTACAGTATCCTCATATTTCGTTGTATTTGTACTGTGCACAGGTACATTTAAAAAAAAAAAAACTAGAGGTGTACCATATTATACCGTCCATGATAATACCGGTATAAACTTTAACATGATAAAAAAAGTGTCATCTCGCGATATCAATGATAAAGCAACGCCATGACGTATGCCGCATTTACGTTTCCCTAGCGCGCACAACAACAACAACACCTGTCTGAGAGTAAGAGCAGCATGTCATCCTCCGATGACGATTTAGTATCTAAAAAGGGAGCTACTTGGTTACAAGAGGTCAGACCTCTTGACAACTGACAAAACATTGACAACTTAAAGCTGTTATTGATGCAGTGCAATATTTGACCAGAATTTATGGTTATATTTTCAGTCAGTTAAGGCTCCTTAGATCCAGCATTCTGCTAGCTTTGAATCAGACACAGAGATAAAGTGCGTAAGATTACATTTATTTGAATGAATGAATCATAGCATTTATTTGAATTAATTATCGAGAGAGTGAGAGAGAGAGAGACAGAGTGAGAGATTCGTACCTGCGTGATTGCGTCTATTCGGCGTCTCTCTTAACAATGAAGATGTGCATTAATAACTTAAAAATAGCGATGTAACCCCATCGTTGCTGAGAAATATAATGTAGTGATCCAGTTGCTTAGCTATTTTATTGCTAAAAGTCGCGGGGCAGCATTGATAGCAAGTTTCCGTGCTCCCAAGAATGCGCAGCGCGATCTCCGCTCTCTCTATGCAAGTGACGTAGGCCTGTGTGTGTGCTTCAATGAAAACAGTGCATTGATATAGAACAGTGATTCAACTGACTTGGAACTATGTGTGCATTAAATTATTTTATTGCACACATTCCAGCCAATCAGAATCTAATATTCAGACAGACCATGGCATAAATTACTTTAGTTATTGTTGAACTAAAATGTTAAGAAGTTATGTTATACTTTTACTTCAGATTTCCAGTAAAAAAAAAACCCACTAACAACTTGTACCAAGACTACTCTTTTTACTTTGCTTATATTTGACTCATGCTGTGTGACTGTCACTACTATTGCACTATAAAGCCCCGATCAGACAGAACGTGTTTTTGCAGTGAGAGGCGCCTTTATTAAATAGTTTTCTGTTGGCAGTGAGCGTTATGTGTGCTGTTTATGCGCCCCGGGCGCCTCACGTTTTAACCGCCTGCTGCGCCTCGTGTATTTCTAGGAGCAAAACCGCTGCTCATTTCCCATGTTATTATATCAGGCTACAAGCTAATTTTAACATTTAAGACATTTAAAAAAAAAATTGCTCAAAACTCACTTTCAGACACCAGCGGAAAAAAACGTCCTTGTGATCGAATGTGTGTGCACACAAATCTTCTCGCACTGCACACGAGTACCGAGTTCTCATTCGCGTCTTCTTGCGCTTGAATGTTTAAATTGCCAAGGCTTAAAAACACATGCAAATGATAAACTTCCGTTAACTCTTGGCCAATGGGCAGTCCATATTGTCGAGCCCTGCATTTAGATCTAGTGCGTCAATTCTCTTTACATGGAGTGACACCACAGGAGTGCTTTGGAAAGCGGCGCGGCTGTTGTTTTCCACGCATGATTTAATCGCAATGTAGAGGGTTGCAGTGGGTTCCTGTTACCCACAGCAGCTATTGATCCTCTGATGTAGCTTGTTTATAAAGGTATTGAATAGTTTGGAGAAATGTGTTAAGATTTAATTTAATTTAGGCTTCCCTAAAATATTTAATACGCTGTCAGAAGCCTTTTGTTGTCTGCTGTCAAAAGATGAGCTGCTAACCACCTCTACTGGCTCAACTATATGCTTGATCTCTCCCCAGTACATGATTAACACATGACCTGGTGATGTATCGAACAACACAGACGAGGAAGAAGTAAGTGGGGTGGGGATACTCTCAGATGGCCTACCCATAGACCATTCACTGACCATCTGATGCACATTGTTTTTTTCAAGCTCCAAGCTTCTATTTGGCGATCTGATGGCTGCCACATAGCTGGAGCCCTGGCAGTCAAACAACGAGGAAACATGTATGTGAGAAACCTGGCGGAAACATTCAATGCTGACACAGGTTGATCAGTCATGAAAACAATGAAGAGACAATGAAAAACAAAGTGCCAAAAAGGGACCTCATTTTTAATTTTGTGATTGGTTAAGAAGTGATTTACGGCAGTATCTTGAGGTCTGATTCATCAAACAGCAATTTACTCCAACACTGCACACTGTGACTTTCAATCCAGGGCAGTAACAGCTGTCAAGAGTCTGGAGAGGGCGTGCAAAAACACACATGCATTCTTCCTTTCTGATGTCTAGATAGAGTGTACCTGAATGAAACAGAGAACAGGGCACTGAGAAAGAGTCATTAAATAACGTCAGTGACTGACGAATGGGGGTTTCGATTAGAAGCCTATTATCTTCGAGATCTTAGAAAACGCCCAATGGCGATGAAATGCCATGGGCCTGCAGAATTTGCATAGCGTAACTCCGCCCCACCTCGTGGGTATATAAGGAAGTACGCTGGCAATGTTGCATTATGTTATCTGCTGAGGAGCCGAGAACTGAACTCCCGGCCGTTCCAGCGGTACAGCGGAAGTGGCAGAGGGACATAACGTCTCCATTCCCTCCATTCCCCTCCTCAGGGAACGAGGGTTACATACGTAACCGAGACGTTCCCTTTCGTTCAGTCACTCCGAGTTACGTCAGTGACTGACGAATGGGGGTCCAATCTAATCACGTCACTCGGCTGTCGTCCAGTGCCCTGCGTAAGTGTGAGCTCCCTGTCGTAGACTAGTACGGACGAAGGACTCCCACTTAACACAGGAATACCAAGGTACACTGGGAAGCATATTCCACGTGGAAACATGCACCAAGTGCCCGCCCGCAGGGAGGACTTAAGGATACACATATGACCCGCAGAGGGGCTGCATATGGAAGAACTCTGGGGTAACCAGCCGAAGGTGGAATTTTTTTACCCCAGGAGTGGCAAGGCTTGCCAAGGGAAAGACACATGCTCAGAGAGTCTTACAGTGGAAACACACATGTGGGGGTCGCCCGACGGGGGAACCATGCACACGGCTGCACCTAGCCAAACACGAGGGCTGACCGGACAGGCATACACTCTGGTGTCAGCATCAACGGTGCTGGAGGAACTCAGGGCTTCATGAAAATGCCTGCAGGTCCCCTACCCTCTTGATGGAGGCCAAAGCGATCAGAAGCGCTGTCTTCATAGACAGGAACTTAAGCTCGACTGATCGCAAAGGCTCAAAGGGACCTCTCTGCAGGGCTGATAAGACCACTGCAAGGTCCCAAGAGGGTACGAGGGGAGCGCAAGGAGGATTTAGTCTCCTCGCCCCCCTCAGGAACCTGATGACCAGGTCATGCTGACTTACCTTTTTCATCTCCACGAGGTCGTGGTAGGCTGAGATAGCGGCCACATAGACCTTCAGTGTGGAAGGAGACAGCCTTCGTTCCAACCCTTCTTGGAGAAACGAGAGTGCGGACCCGATCGGGCATTTCCAGGGGTCTTCTCAGCGAGAAGAGCACCAGGTGACAAAGAGGTTCCACTTCAACGCATAGGCATGTCTGGTAGACAACGGCCCTAGCGGAAGTGATGGTAGCCACCACCTGAGGTGGTAGGGTACTCAAATCTGCCGCGTGCACACGTGCAGGTTCCAGAGATCGGGACGCGGATGCCAGAGGGTGCCCCATCTCTGAGAAAGAAGGTCCTTCCTCAGAGGAATCGACCAGGGAGGGACTGTCGCAAGGAGTACGAGTTCGGAGAACCAGGTCCGGCCGGGCCAAAATGGGGCGACCAAAAGGACCTGCTCCTTGTCCTCCCTGATCTTGCACAGTGTCTGTGCAAGAAGGCTCACTGGGGGGAACGCATATTTGTGGAGGCCCTGCAATCAGCTGTGCGCCAGTGCATCCGTGCTTAAAGTTTCTTCGGGCAGGGAGTAAAACAGGCGGCAGTGGGAAGAGTCGTGGGAAGGCAAACAGATCTACCTGTGGGTCGCCGAACTGTTCCCAAATCAGCTGAATCGTCTGGGGATGGAGTCTCCATTATGTAAATGTCCAAATATGTAAATGAATGAATAGATAAATAAATGTGATAATAGAAAAATAAACAACAGAATAAACAACTTGAAAAATTAAATATGATTAATTTTTAATCAAATTAAATTTTGTATTATCTTTCCCTTAATTTATTATTTTCTGCTTTTATACATAAAAAATACAACAAATATTTTAACTTTTATTTATTTGTTAGTTAATTTTAATATTTATTTTTAGACTTATTTATACATTAATTTATTTTTAGATGTATTTACTTTTAGATGTATTTATTTATTGATAAATTTATTTTTACTTTTCCGTGTGCAACACACTATGTGTGCATGTACACTACGGCGGACGTTTAACAAACAGCTAACATTAGAGAGTTGCGCAACTTAGCGAATGAAGTCGAAAACAATGCATCAAATGACTGTTGTTTAGATTAGATGTGCTTATCGTTGTTTTAGGAGCGTTATATTCCGATATGTATGTGGAAGTACAGACTGAATTGTTAGACACTCTGCTAAATATTTCCCAGCACATTCAAAATCTGTGCGAGTCAGATGGCACTACGGTGGGATGTCCATCGTCCTTGCTTCCGATAAGTACCATTGAAACTTATCTCTGAATTGGTCAAACTGCTAGAAACATTGCTAAGTTGTTTGGTGTCTGTGAAAGAACTATCCGGCCGCGATAATATAGCCATATTAAACATGGATTGCTACGGAGTATTTTTTTCATCAATATGGCCAGGTGTGTCAAATAATTTAGCAGTTTATGTGTTTTTATATACAACAAGATGTGATGCACCACCAAAGTCTGAAACATAACCACATAGACAAGTAATTTAAAATAAAATACCCAGCAGTTTATCGGTGTTCATTCAGCGCTTAAGCTTCAGCGTGCGCAGCTCAAACAGCAATGCACGGCTAATAATAACTATGATTGGGACTGTCATATTATATAACATTATAATGAGAAGACTGTTTTGATAAATCGTTAGTGAAGGTTTCATCAGACTAGTAACTTTAACCTTCACTAAATAAACTGAATCCATCAGAGTAATTACAGAATAAACATGACTCAAATACTGAAAAATAAATTATGACCATCTAAAATGAAGCAAATGTTGTATAGTTAAGGTTTGTGAAACTTACATCAGTACACAGTTTACATATGTCCAGTTTTTTGTAATAAATATAGTTTACATGTGTACTAAAATATGTTTAAATTAGGGATGTCAATTTGCACAAATTCCCATGATTGATCGTCATTTAAATTAACAATCAATTAATTGATTTATCGCTAGCCTTAATACTGCAATAAGCGTCTGCAGTGGCATGCAGCCAACAGCATGACAGGTTGCAAATGCTGCTCAAAATGCCATGTTCCCCACCAAATTAATGAGAAGGGTTTTTAGTCTAAATAAAAGGCTAGTAGGATTGTAAAAAGAGTTCATGTGATTGACCATTTATTAAATTACTTATTTAATGATCAAATATAACGACTAATACAACGTGTCACCAACATCGATGCGTGTTGGTCAGAATGCGTAACTCCTGTTGTGGATGCGCTCTTCCTGGAACAACACGCTGAAAACAACAACTAAACCCAATGAATTCACAACGATTTATTAAAATAGTCTTCTCATTATATTGTTATATAATATGACAGTCCCAATCATAGTTATTATTAGCCGTGCATTGCTGTTTGAGCTGCGCGCGCTGAAGCTTAAGCGCTGAATGAACACCAATAAACTGAAGCCCTTTGCTAGCGGGTTATTTAACTCAATGACTATATGAGATTTATCAGATATATTCAAAATAAACATAATATTACAAATTACATCTGCACAAAATGATGTGAATGCACAAGCGAACTTAAACTAAGTTACGTGCTATTCAGAATGTGTAACTCATGTTGTGGACGTGCTCTTTCTGGAGCAACACGCTGAAACGCAACTAAACCCAAATAATTCACATTTTATTACAATATTGTTCTCTTTATAATGTTATGTAATATGACAGTCCCAGTCATAGTCATTATTAGTCGTGCACTGCATTGCTGCAATGATCACTGGCGTGCTTTACTACCGCGTTCATTCTTAACCAAATGCATCCTATATGAGATAAATCAGATATATGTATAGGTCTACACAAAATAAACAATATTGCAACTTACATTTGCAAAACAAAAGGCTGTGAATGCACACACAAACCTACAGTAAAATGGTCCCAAACATGACTCATTTCATTTCCTCGTGTCTGCTTTACGCATTTCGCGGTTGAGGCAGCACGCCTCATGACGTTGCTTAATTGTTTTATCGATTAAATTATCATCGACAATTAATGGACTTTCATTCAACAAAGATGCATTAAACTTATCAAAAGTGATAGTAAAGACATTTATAATGTTACAAATGATTTCTATTTAGTTTTGAACTTTCAAAGAATCTTGAAAACAATGTATCACTGTTTTCACCAAAATATGAAGCAGCACAACAGCTTTCAACATTAATAATAACATTATTAGAGCACCAAATTAGCATAACCGGAGTAATGGTTGATGAAATTTCAGCGTTGACCTCACAAGAATAAATTAAATTTTAAAATATATTAAAATAAAATAATAGTTATTATACATTTTAATAATATTTGACAATATTACTGTTTTTACTGTATTTTTGTTTAAATAAATGAAGCTTTAGTGAACATACAAGACTCTGCAAAAAATTTTAAAAATATTTTGAACCGTATGAATTAGGAGAGGGTGAATGAGTATGTATTGTGTTTTATGGTCTTATGTTGTACTCTTCAGCAAATGAAAATGTGCTGCTTCATTATGAATACCAGGACAGAAGGGCCAGAGGTGAAATCAAATGATTCTAATGTCAACAAGACACCCTGTATTCATATGTTTACATTCATTACCTCTCCAACCATCTACTTCCCCATCGCTCTCTCTCTCTCTCTCGAATGGTATTCTATACTCTTGTGTATCTAAATGCTTTTTGTCACCTCACCACCCCATCTCTCTCGATCCTGTTAGGCTAAAGTATCTGGGTGTGCTCATTCTGGAGGGCTTTTCTGAAGTGTTTCTAATTCTGGCCTGCGACTCAAGTGAAAACACTCCGTCACACACACACACACACACACACACAGACACACACACACACATTGCAGTGGCTCACAGCCCCATTTAGCTGATGTGTGTGTGTGTGAGTGAGTGATATGAGAGCTAAAAGCTTGTCCTTCAAAAACTGTCAGCTCTGCTCAAGCTCAAAACAAATGTTTCTCTTTTTTATTGTGTGTGTAAGAGAGAGAGAGTTTATCATGCAGTTTATCAAAACCGATTTCATTATTCCTATTTACACATGATAAACTGTTATTGCAAAATTGTTATTTGGGCAAAAAACTACTCCAGTGTTTAAATGACATTACACCAATGTTCAATAAAGCCTGAACTAAAATAATGTGATATCCAGTGGAGAATGAGCTCAACATATATGGAGAGTGTAGGTGTTTGAGTTTGCTGAGCAAGAGGGTTAATCACTAAAGTAAGGCGAGAAGGAGAAAGACAGAGAGAAGGACAGAAGGCAGTAAGACAAGTTTTTAAATACAAAGGAAAGGTCCCTTCAGTGAGTGATGCCACTAACCGATATTATGAATTATGGATTCCATAACCTGACAAAAGCATCAAGTGAAAGCACACACACACACACACACACACCACATAACAAGAGATAGAAGAGAAGATTTAACACATAAGTGTAAGAAGACAATCCAGATTGTTTTGATCTATAAGGCATGTCATGTCTGGATATTTCAATCACACAATTTCAGTTTCACACAGTCCTTGGGACGATGTTCCCTCTAACATTTTGTTCTTACTATGTAAAGCATATGTCTGTTGGACAGACACTAAGGGTCCTATTTTAACGATCTGAGCACATTGTCTGAAGCGCATGGCACAGGTGCACTTAGGGCGTGTCCGAATCCACTTTTGCTAGTTTAACAATGGAAAAAAACGGTCGGCACACCAGGCGCATGGTCCAAAAGGGTTGTCCCTATTCTCTTAATGAGTAATAGGTGTGTTTTAGGCATAACGTGCCATGAAACCAATTAGAGTCTCATCTCACATTCCCTTTAAAAGCCAGTTGCGTTTGCACCATGGTGGATTCGCTATTTACATGGCAGAATTTGCGAGCGGAAAGAATGAACTCTTCTCCAGAGAGGAATCAATAATTCATTTTAATTAATAAATTCATTATTGTATATTAATTATATAATATCCCTCTATCAACACACACACATATAAACACATACACATCTGGCACATCTGTTTATTTGGCTACTGTTAAATCAATGAATTATCTAACACACACTCGCACACATGCATACACACAAATTCACACTCATGTAAATACACAAACCCCCTACAGGATTAATCCTGTAAACAAAGAATCCAGCATTCATCACCAGCCAAATATCCATGATCAGAACTAGGCCAACACATGATATGTGTGTGTGTGCTTAGTAGCCTATAATATATGCTGGCATCATTATTTTTGAATTTGAATAAATAATGAGTGGGGAACACATTTTATACTGTCTTTGAGTGAATGCGCTTGTTTGTAGCAGCAGGGGAGTGCACAGAAAGAGAAAAATATGTCTGAAAGGTATGTAAATTTTGTATGCGTGTATGTTTGGAGGGCAGGCTTCAATGATGTTGTATGACTCTCTTTCATTTCTGGTCAGAGGGACACGCAGCTCCATTTGTGCCACATTCCCCTTCAATCACCAGACGTCAGTCTCTGATCATTCAGATGGCAGTCACGCCGACTCACACATAGAAGGGATGTAACGTGTGTCATGCACACACACAAAAAAACACATATAGAGTCCCCAGTGACACTTCAGAATACTGTTCCGTCATTAATGAATAACTACAAAGGAACAAATACTATTAACGTTTTACTACTTACTAACGAGAAACTCTGACTAACGAATTAGTGCGTAAAATCGCTCAGTTGAATGTGGTAGTTCACTATTAGTTAATCAGTAACTACTATTTTTTATACCTCCCAGAGGACTACTAAGAAGTACTATACAGACAGAATGAAAGAAGGTAAAGACTCTTAACTCCAAAACTATAGCAAGGAGAGTCAAAAGGATATCGTTTGATTCATTACATTTGTACATTCTCATGCTGAGAAACTGCTAATATAAAACAACAAAATATATATTTTTTTATTATAATTTTACATATCTTTCTTATTTGACATGCAATAAGGAAGGAAATAGGAGGACAGTTCTGTTTTGGTGAAGTTCCCCTACATGAGCTGCATCTGGATCAAATTGTGGTGATAACAAAGTAATCAAAAGTTACAGAATTTGGAACCAAGGTAGCCTTTTTGTTTAGCCCTTGACACCCGGAAAGCATTTTTTTTTTATTGTTGTTAATCCATGAGGAATATTTTGTGATTGCCGCAATGGATTATGTTCATTTTGGTCTCTCAATCGGAAGCCTCCACTGTAAGTAATGATGTGTAATTTTCTACAATCTGTGCATGTTTCATGAAGTTATGAGCAAAAACACCACATGAAAGCTACATTTGTTTTTAGTTTTAGTTTTATGTGCCATAACTCCGTGAGGAATATCTTGTGATCGACACAATGAATTATGTTGATTTTGGAATCATGAGAACTTGCTGTAAATAATGATGTTCCATTTTCCATGATCGGTCTGTATAATATTTACATATGGGTCTTGGGGGGGGGGGTTACGTAAAAAATGTGCTTGTATTCTACTCCGTGAGACCTTTTAAATGACATATGACACATGACTGAGCTGTATGATGGTTTTGACATATTACAGTACATAGTACAAAAGAAGTATTTTATAAATTACAGGAAAAAAAACGAAACAATTTATCAGCAAATAACTCAGCACTACTTAGGAGGAAATCAAATTGGCATTACATGCATCGTAAAGTTCAGACTCTAAGCTTTCAAATGACACCTATTGTGTGTTGATCAAGGCAGTAGTTTTCACAGACAGGGCTTAGACTAATTAGGCCTTAGTTCAGTTTAGGGCATTTAAGTAGATTTTATAAACGTGCCTTCGAAAAAAAACATTACAGGTGTGCATCTTGAGACAAAACAATGGCACTGACATATTTTAAGATTTGTCAGTGCATTATGTTTTCAATTAAAACAGCTCAAACATGCAT
The DNA here is from genome assembly GCA_039654625.1 of Rhinogobio ventralis. Lineage (NCBI taxonomy): Eukaryota > Metazoa > Chordata > Actinopteri > Cypriniformes > Gobionidae > Rhinogobio > Rhinogobio ventralis. Next base: position 14,096,110 of record CM077194.1, read on the forward strand.
TTTAGTCTAGGACTAACTTAAGCCTTGTCTGTGAAACCGCCAGCGGTACACTTCGGGTTTAAAGGGGTTAATGACAGAACAGTATTCTAAAGTGTTACAGAGTCTCCTGATGAGCAACAGACAAATAGGATTTTTTGCTTCCAATTGTGAAAATGCTGACAAGGTAAAAACGTAGTCTATGCTCAAACACACACACACACGGTGCTCGGTTTAGGCATAAATTTAAAGGCAACATCTAAAGAATGCAAATTTGTAAGGGCTAACAAAAGAAAGCCACGGAGAGCGATGAAGTGACAGAGAGAGTGTGTGTTGATGTGTGTGAGTCATTCACACTGGAGACAGTCGCACACTTTTTGATCACTAAGAGACTTAATTAGACTCTATTCTTGCTGTCTGTCTCTCTGTGGGCTGAACGTAACACTTCACTGCTGATAAGGAGCATGAGGAGAAAATCATTCTCTCCCCCTTCTCGTTTTTTCTCTTTCTTTCTCAGTGCGAACAAACTAAGAGGGTTTGCAGGTGTCGCTACTAATGACATAAATATGTAAACCTTTGCAATAATAAAAAGCCAATTGCCTTCATTGGTCCGCTGATAATGTTTGAGAGTAAATAAGAGCAAAACATACAAATCTCATTTCCACCAGAGAACTAATAGCATTGCTTGTGCCAATCTGATACCACGCGGTATACAAATAGCTATCGCAACCCAGACCTAGAATTATTGGAGCACTCCAGACTAATGAGACAATGCTTTATTCTACCCTGTTTGCATGGGAGCGGCCTCATATTTAAAAGGCAGGTGGGGACGCACACCTGCGGTCAGAGAATGCTGGGAGGAAACTCTCCTGCTCCCTAGGGCTGAATTTTGCACATTATTATTAGCTGTTGCTGGGGTGTGATCTCCATCTTTACACTCCCATCCAGCAGGTGTGTATGTCAACAGAGTGATTTACTAAACAACATGGCTCACAGGAAATTGATTGGATAGAAAAATTAACAGTCACACAGAAATCCCACAAAATGATATGATACTAAACTTAACACACAATAAAATGTCAATTAAATTTTGATTACACTAACTAGAATCATACTCAAAAAAGTCATACTTTACCAGAAGCCTGAGTGTAAAGGTGTAAAGGTGTTCATAATGCCTCATAATGTCATCTAACAAATAATTGTAATACATTTTCATACTTGCCTATATTCATAATTAAACTTTGAAAAAGTATAAAGCACACGATAACATTATATAACAAATGAAACTGGGTGTTAATCATCTGGGTGTTTTTCTGCACTATGCTATTTAAAAAGAATTCAAATGTAGGCTATTTATAGTAGTTACAGTTATTAATAATCAAATAAAACTATAAGGTAAGGTGAATGGATTATATTTAGAGCTGTTTTCATTTTACATTTAAAATTTTGACAAAATGTAAATAAGCTGTATAACATATACATTTGCTGTAAAATAATTTCAATAATATAAAATTATCTACTTAATGCAAAAACTAATATATAGTAAAAATGAGTTACAATGATACAAATTGTCCACACTGTTAATTAAGAGAACACACAGATAAATTATATTAAAAAAATGTTATATGCACAATATTATATTTTGATAAAAGGCTTTTTTTTTTTTTTTTTACTAAACCAGTTTAAATGTGAAAACGCCACAAAAGGAATGCCAATGAACACTTGATGCAGATTCATTCAATACAGAGAGCTCAAAAGCACATAAATGAACATTTTTACAAGATATCTTAAATCAAAGATATATCCAAAATTAAAATATATCCATCCTCATGTGAAAAAACCCCCCGCTGACGTTGTCTTTAGGAATTTAAATGGCCATTAAATAAGAAGCGCATTAATCATTTCAATATGCATGATGCTGGAAAATGTTATATTGCAAACAAAATAATTTTGGATATAAAAATGTCCATATTGTCCAGGCCTAATTTAAATGTATAGGCCTAAATAGATTGAAGCTGGAAATGCAATTGTTACTAAAAGGGTAAAATATCGGGAAAGATTAGATTAAATAGGTTTTAAACAGACATGCTTGTGTAAGTGAGTTTAAAAACAGTTTGAGTCTTGAGCCAGTGCCAAATCCTTCTCTTCCTCTATTTTCAGTGTCTCTGTGCACTAAGTTCCTCTCCCTCGCTTGAGCGACCACAAAACATGGCCATAATCGACAACAATAACAACCTACAAACACTGGAAAATGGTCAGAATCTGTATGTGTTGAGATTTGAGAAAGATTGACCTGTGGCCCGTGTGCTTTGCCCTTAAACTTTCTTTCATACCTGTTTTCACTGGGAGCCTTCAAGACAATAGAGCGACTAAAGTCATACACACCTGACCCGTGATGATGAATATCAGCCCCAACACCACACACACACACACACACACTTCTCTCTAGGGTTTGGATTCTATCATTATCTCTCACCTTGTCACGGTCAACCTGAAAAGCTTTCTCTCTCTCCCTTTCTTTCTCTTTCCCTATGACACTCTCTCTTTCTCTCCGATCATCTGTTCTTGCCATTTCTGTGCCAATGCCTTTTCATTTCTTTCTCAATTGTTCTTTCATTACTTGTTTTGAATTGACTCTCACCAAGACTAGAACAGAGGAGTGCAGCGATAATGTCTTTGTCTTTGCTGACTAGCCTAATTAAGGATGGGGTGACATATACATCACATCTCCCTCTCTTTTCTCTGCTTCAGATATTTCTCTGAAAATCCATCCTTCAAAGTCGAGTCTCCTTCATGAGATGAGGAATCGGAGGTGACCGTTATGCTTGGGGACAGACTGGGACAGCCTCTTTCGGTCTGGCATTTATTCAGCTATGAACTCCTGCTCTGAAATACTCAATCAATCGCCCTAATGAAACTCCGCCCCAAAACTGCTACCTTTAGAAAAACCCAATAAAACGCACCTCTGAAACAGCCTGGCACAAAGTAGTGATTCTTTTAAACCAGGGTAAACAAAACAAATTACTGTGGAGTGATGCTTATGTAAAACTTTCAATGCATCAAAAAAAGCAACACATAGCAAGGTCTCTGTGGCGTATGAAAGTCACTCTCATTACCAGATGTCTCCATTTTACTGATCTCAGACCAGCGTTTATCTCCTCTCCCCGAGAAGCCATTTCTCCCTCCTACGCACCCCACTCTGACAGAACGAAAGAACGAGTGAGAGAATAAATTAGCATTTCTGAAAGAGAGAGAGAGAGACAGAGCGAGAGAGACAGAGCGAAAGACGGTAGAGAGAAGCGATCAAGTTATTCTCAGGAGATTGGTTAAGATGAGCAAAAACAGTAGGGGGTTGCTTATATACCTACACAAACAATTCCAACCACCAAATGTACAAACGACATTGACATGAGAATACAAACGTACAAAATTACGTTTTTAGTGGAGAACGCAGTACACAGGAAGTGCATACCGCCTACAGGTTCACTGAGGATAAAACAATCCAATACGGCAACCCCCCACCCCCGCCTAACGCACCTCGCACGGTTTTAACTGTGAAGCGAACTAGCTTGCACCGTTGTTTTGTTCAATCATGCATCTAAGATATTCCCCAGCTCCTCACCCAGAGCTGGATTCTAAGTTACATTGCTCGTCAGACCATCTACCTGGATCATTAACTAGAGGTTTTTTATCCAAAGTGACAGTACACTAATTGCAGGGACAGTGCCTCTGGAGTATCCTGGGATTCAGTATCATGCTCAAGGGCTCGATGGTAATAGAGCAGCAATGTGATCTCAGTAACTCTCCAGTTCATGGATCACACTCAACTGGGACCGAACCTCCATTCGCCACATTACCGGTGCAGATCGGTTTCCGCAAAGCTAATCGTCAGCCTGATCATGCCGTACCCGCATACTAATGTTGCAGCCAGAGCACCTCCTCCGAGCGCGGTATCTCTACGAGCTGGTGGACAGGAATAAATAAACTTGGCTGCAGCTGAGTCCGTTTATCTGAACGCAACAGCATTCCTGCGAACTAATGGAATGTTTAGAATCCAGAGCCCGTGGGGACGTTCTGATTCAAATTCCAAATGCGTTTATTAATTCCGCTCATAAATGAAGTTCCCCTCCTCGCGGCATATCGCAAATGAGATCCCTTTCCATAATTTGTCTTTGTTGAGTTTCACAGTTCTGCACTGATCTAAAAGACCCTGCGACAAACGACACTGACAGAGGTAGGAAGATGAGGGACCTCATATTTCTAATGCGTAAATCATCTTTGGAAATGCTCCTGTTTGACACCTTGGACGCTTTCAAATGTTTGAATACAAGCTGCATTTACCACCGCCTGCAGCAAATGCCAGTTTTTTTTTTTTTTTGCTTCACATGTATTTCTCCTCGTATGATGGACTGGAAACCATCTACAACCTCTACAAATCACAGAATTAGACATTTCGCTCTAGAAGTCTGGCAGTAAACGCTTTCATAAATTCAGCCGTTCATGTGTTGCTGAGACGCTGGAGGCTTTTGAATGAGGGCGGTTCAAGTTTAAGAGTTTTTAACCATCTAAACATTTATAAGCCATGGACACCAACTCAATACTGTTTCGTATTTGCAAGTAACTTCTTTGTGCATGTAGCATAATGCAGCTGAATTTCCCATAATGAGCCAATTCAATTAAGATTGAATTTCAGATCAAACTTACAGTATTGTCCTCTCTGCTTGATCTCACGAGCTTTGGAATAAATACATCAATAATTTCATAAGATGGAGAGAGTTTATGATGCAATTGTGCTTGGAATCATTTTGGAGAAATATAATTTTCATTGCTGTTTTTATCCCATTGGACATTCTAGAAAACATCTCAATGTAAAATAATATAATGAAACACATTTAAAACTAAATGCTGTAGACAGTTTCATTTGTATAAAAAGCTCATGTCAGCCTAAAAAGCTTTCTCGCTCTTTCGTTCTAAGCAGTCTCTCATGTTTTTATTTGTAAACTCGTTATTTCTAGAGATGCACCAATATTAATTAAATTCTGTCAGGTAAGCTACTATTTTGTTCATGTTCTGGCAAATAACTGGCTGATATTAAAAGACCATTTTGTCTAAAATAACACTAAAACCAATCATTTTAAAATGCTACTAGTGAATTTAGGCATCACTACATTATATAGTACAATGTGAAAATGTATATTCCTTTTGGGATTTGCTAAAGATTATATTTAATAGTGTTGTTAATGTTTTTAAAGATTAAGTATGTGGTGTAGATGATGGCAGAGATAATGAAAATTTAAAAATATAGGATATTATCATGTAGAATTAAATATTCAATATCAGCCAAAATATATTCAATATTAAACAGTACTGATACAATTTTGAACAGTAATATTGTGAAATACTATTAAAATTTAAAATAACTTTTTACATTTTTAAATGTAATTTATTCCTGTGATGGTAAAACTGAAATTTGTGCTGAAATCATTATAATATGCTGATTTGCTGCTTAAGTAACATTTCTTATTATTATCAATGTTGAAAAAAGTTGTGCCGCTTAATATTTTTTCCAGCATTATTTGATTAAGAGAAAGTTCAAAAGAACAGCATTTATTTTTGAATATAAATCTTATGTAAGTCTTTACTAGGGGTGCAACGGATCACTAAACTCACAGTTTGGATCATATTACAGTTTTTGAGTCACAGATCAGCTGCCCACTTTAAGTACTTCGATAGCAGAGCAAAAATATAGCTTTTAATAATTAAACATTATTAAAGACAAGTGAACAGTCAATAATAAAATATGAACAAATACACAAATTACAAGCAAAGATAAATATAGTAAGGTATAACAGTAGGATTCAGGTACAGAAATAAGGGTTTGTACAGACTTTCGAGGACTTTTCAAGCACTTTTTTGGTTTTCAAGGACCACAATAAGATTTACATTTTTAAATATAAGATATATAAGATATTTAAATATAAACATTTTTAAATATACAGATATAAGGCATCAAAAATACAAATGTATTTAATAATATATATATATATATTAAATACAAAGTTTAAAATGACTATTATTGTTCAATAAATAATATTTTATATTATAATGTTTGCATATCGAGAAACGGTCTGATGGGGGTTTATCAGACGGACTGCAGTGGTAATTTTTCCTGGAAAGATTGTATTAGTGTTTTTTCTGAAAAAAATTAAACACTAATTTCATATATATTGTATTTAAATAAGTCAAGCTCTTTTCAAGTAACTCTTTATAAAATGTCTGTTTTCAAGGGTTAAATATCAAATTAAAGTCAAATTCAAGTACCTTAGTATTTTAAGCACCTTCTACAAACCCAGTGTAATCATTAAATCATTTAAATATAGATTAGTCTTTTATAAAGATGTGTTTTGTTGTTTGATTAACATTAATGAAATAGGCTGATGTCACTTTAAGATCTAATGCATGGATCCAATATAATGATACACATCTGATTTCTTTATCAGCTGTTTACGTTCACTTAGGACATAACATACTTGCCGAGATGGATATTTTAACATAATTTTGTGTGTATGTAAGGTAAGGTAAGGTTAACTTTATTATCCCCAAAGGGCAATTTGTTTCACATCAAGCAGTAAACCATACAATCAACAAAAACAAACACACAAAGAAGAAGAAGAGGGGAAAAAATGGTGCCTGTTCAAGTGCGAAAGAGGAATCAATTCGGTGTTTGCACACTAAACGCGCCTCTGTGTGTGAGCGCTTCGGGTGTGTGTGGCTGTACGTTCAGATAATAGTGTGATCGAGTTCTCTTTCACCTCTTCTTGCACTCAAATGGGTTAAAAATCGCTTGAATGTGTAAATTGTCAAGAAACTTTGACTGTATGATGGTTACACTTAGCAATTAATCACATGCGTGGGGAACTGTGGGACCTGGTCCAGATCACCTGCGATCTGTTGTACCCCAAGTCTTTTACGGTCATTTTTGATCAATTGAATGCATCCTTTCTGAATAAAAATATGAATTTCTTTAAAACAAAAAATGACTGACCCCAAACTTATATCAACCAATAAGTGATATGGTTAATGTCTAGTTGTTTCATCAGTTATGCAGAGCTGCTTACACTCGCTCAGGTCAGATGAAAGTTGTGCGAAAGCAAAACTCCTGTGCACCAATCAGGGAGCACCAATCCAGCGCGCACACTCCATTATCACCTTGGACAGAACCACAACGCACAGCTGAAGACTGGAGACGTGGCATAGCTGGAGTCGATTCATGCTCACCAGGCTAAGGCTTCACAAGAAGACAAGTAATGCTGCTCTCTCCCTCTTTTCCAATCTAACAGAAATGTTATGCTGAAGCAACCAAATAGACAGTCTCTCCAAGACACTCCAAATTCATGTTCCGCCTCCTCAACCCCCATCTCCTGGAGAACTCCCGACGAGTGCACAGACACACAAGGAGCTCCCATAGAGCACTATCAGTGCACTCTAGCACGATAGAAACTGACCCATCGTCTACTCAAAAACCTCTTCAGTCTGATCGGCCTCTTAATACTAAATAAACACCTCTCTGCAGCATTTCCACCATGACCCCGACGTGCTTCTCTTCATTCCTGGCACACATCCGTTATAATCTCTACAACAACAAAAACACTTAATGTCAAGCATGCAAACGGTGGCTCTGATAAAAATTCATAGGCTAATACAATTTCACGACGTGATATTTCAACACTGCCACATTCCTCCAAAATAATCATGCTGGATGAAGACAAAAAGAGCCCTGCTTCATTAATTATGCAACAGAATGTGAAAATTGATATCTATTAAATAATATAAAATATTACAATATTACATTTAAAACAGCTTTATGAGGTCACTGACAATAACAAGTGAACAATGATTCAGCGAGATGTTTTATATTTTCTCTTTCAAGAACCCTAATTTTTCATGTGTTCTTTTCCCCAGATGAAAAACACTTTTCACTGGCGACCCCTTTGATTCGATGTGATGAGATGACTTGTTGAATTATTCAGCTGTTTGCATTTTCTCAGCTTGATCGCTGTGACATAGCTACTGATGTGATTGTCATAAAAACTGCCCGGAGAAAATAAAAATAAAAATGAGATCTCAAATGTTTCTCCTAGACAAAAATGCTTGAGTATCATGCTTCTCACACTTGTCTCCTGAGACAAAACCTCTAACACTCTCACAATGGTGTCCTTTAAAGTCTTAGAAGAGATTGCATCATCATCATCACACACTGCTCATATTTTTTCTAAAGATTTAGAAGACCACCAGAGTCTTTAGGTAAGGAGAAAAATCTGAGCACAATGTGTGATGTTGTTGAGATCTCTTCTTAAACTTTAAAGGAGACCATTGTGAGAGTGTTAGAGTTTGAGTGTGAGAAGCAGGAGACTCAAGCAAAAGTCTCCATTTGATGTTAAAGTAACCTCATTTATGTCTTTCTAGTGTTTGGAAAATGTGCTGCATATACAATGCAGCGCATTGAAGATAAATTTAAACTATTATCTCATACTACTCTGAAATGTATAATTTTAAATGATAGTTTCAGTATTTACAATATTAGGAATATAATTTTTTTTATATAAACTTAACATATTTCTCCTAAAATAAAATAATCTATAAGACAAAGCTGATACCCTGAAGAGACATATAAGAGAATCACCATAGTCTCCTGAGCTTAGAGAAACCTCTGAGCCATAGCCTTGTGGGCAGCACATCGTCATCGAGACACAACTGCACCTCAGACAGCACAAGTTTGAATCCCAGCTAAAGGTACTTTCATGCTCCTGTTCCCTTCTCACCTTTCCCATTGTTTCCAGTCTCTCCTCCAACTGTCCTGTCCATTAAAGGTGAAAATCTCCAATGTCATATAATAATAATAAAAAAGAGCAACCTCTGCAAGACAATAAAGAGATCTCTCATGTTTCTCACAGCCTATTCTCATTTTGGACTCTTTTCTCTCAGAACTTTCTCATGTCTCAGTTGTGAGAAAGAGATAACAGCAAGACAATAAAGAGATGTTCTATGTTTTTTCTACCACATTCTCAGTTTTGACCTTTTTCTCTCAAATATTTCTGGTCTCATTTGTGTCTATTTGTATTTCTCCTAAGAATTTTAGGAGAAACATCTGAAATGCTGTTGATACTAAAATGAGAGATATATGAGATCCACAACTAAGTCTCCTTAGAATGTAATTTTTCATGGGGTTAGGTGTAGTGAAATACAGTTGATATACAGTTGATATAGGCTTTGCATTAAGCATGCATTATTATGCAAATGCATGAGGAATACAAAAAAAAGCCAAATAGATATTTGTAAGTACATTGGAAAAACTGACTTTAGCTTGAGGAAACGAACCAAATTAAATGAGAAGAACTTTAACAAAATATTTTTTATGGTCCAGAAGGCTTTATTTCAGGTCTAGGGCTATGCTTTTTTAACAGAATCCATGTCAGAAGCATTGGAGGGAAACAGAACAGCAGTGGAATCAGATCAGGTCTACGGGGCTTTGGATCTCACACACAAATCAGTCATAGATCTTTGGCTAAGCAGTTACAGGTGATTAGGTGAGGGCTTTACAGGCTTAAGGCTTCTTTAAACACACACACACACACACTTACACTTACAATTACCCCTAATCATTCCACAACAGGTGGCAGGTCGGAGTCCAGCCTTGAGGTGAACCGTTCAAGTGCCCTTATTACAGGTTAACAAAGCACCTGCAGTGGCACAGATGAGAGCCTGACAGGGCCCATTTTAAAGGCTGTCTCACTGATAGCAAACTCTTTCCCAAACGCCTAATCATCTCAACGCACTAAAATCCAATCATACTTAAATTACAGTGTGGCTCAAGAACTTTAGATTGGAGGACTGTGTTGTGACAAAACTGCCCATGTGCTTGATTAATCACTCGATGGGCTTCATCAATGTAGCCAGAGAGCTTTCTTTAAGAAATGGTTGTTACAGCAAATGCTTTGCATTAGAGAATTTACAAGTGTGCGCATCAGCTAACAGAATCAGGAAAGGATTTTAATATTTATGATCATGATCACAGTGATAAATTACTGCAATATCACCAAAGTACTATATTAATGCATTTACATATATGATTGCAAGGCCAGTAAAATAATGATGATGAGTCATATACCTTTAGAATACATTTTAATTTTACTTTGTATTTCAGGAATCAGAGTGAAACATATTCAGCTTCTTAAATTAAGCTAACTTAAAAGGGAAAGTCATCATTTATTATTATTATTCACCCTCATGTTGTTCCAAATCTGCAAGCTTGTCTTTCTTTTTTGGAATACAGGAAATACACTCACCTAAAGGATTATTAGGAACACCTGTTCAATTTCTCATTAATGCAATTATCTAATCAACCAATCACATGGCAGTTGCTTCAATGCATTTAGGGGTGTGGTCCTGGTCAAGACAATCTCCTGAACTCCAAACTGAATGTCAGAATGGGAAAGAAAGGTGATTTAAGCAATTTTGAGCGTGGCATGGTTGTTGGTGCCAGACGGGCCGGTCTGAGTATTTCACAATCTGCTCAGTTACTGGGATTTTCACGCACAACCATTTCTAGAGTTTACAAAGAATGGTGTGAAAAGAGAAAAACATCCAGTATGCGGCAGTTCTGGGGGCGAAAATGCCTTGTTGATGCTAGAGGTCAGAGGAGAATGGGCCGACTGATTCAAGCTGATAGAAGAGCAACTTTGACTGAAATAACCACTCGTTACAACCGAGGTATGCAGCAAAAGCATTTGTGAAGCCACAACACGCACAACCTTGAGGCGGATGGGCTACAACAGCAGAAGACCCCACCGGGTACCACTCATCTCCACTACAAATAGGAAAAAGAGGCTACAATTTGCTCGAGCTCACCAAATTTGGACAGTTGAAGACTGGAAAAATGTTGCCTGGTCTGATGAGTCTCGATTTCTGTTGAGACATTCAGATGGTAGAGTCAGAATTTGGCGTAACAGGATGAGAACATGGATCCATCATGCCTTGTTACCACTGTGCAGGCTGGTGGTGGTGGTGTAATGGTGTGGGGGATGTTTTCTTGGCACACTTTAGGCCCCTTAGTGCCAACTGGGCATCGTTTAAATGCCACGGCCTACCTGAGCATTGTTTCTGACCATGTCCATCCCTTTATGACCACCATGTACCCATCCTCTGATGGCTACTTCCAGCAGGATAATGCACCATGTCACAAAGCTCGAATCATTTCAAATTGGTTTCTTGAACATGACAATGAGTTCACTGTACTAAAATGGCCCCCACAGTCACCAGATCTCAACCCAATAGAGCATCTTTGGGATGTGGTGGAACGGGAGCTTCGTGCCCTGGATGTGCATCCCACAAATCTCCATCAACTGCAAGATGCTATCCTATCAATATGGGCCAACATTTCTAAAGAATGCTTTCAGCACCTTGTTGATCAATGCCACGTAGAATTAAGGCAGTTCTGAAGGCGAAAGGGGGTCAAACACAGTATTAGTATGGTGTTCCTAATAATCCTTTAGGTGAGTGTATATTCTTGTGCATACAATGAAAGTCAACAGTGCCCAACAGGGCGCAAAACAACAGTGGACCACATCAACTGCCATAGTAGAGAAGAATGTATTAAGTAATACAAGAACTATTCCCTTTTTTATATAAAAATGAGTATGGGATAAAACAATTGGCAGACTCATTGTAGTAGCATCAAGGACCTCCTAGGGGTCACAGACCCCTTGCTGAAGACTCAAGGTATAATTGTTGACTGATTGTCAGAGATATTACCTGAAGGGTTTAATCCAGTCTATGTGACACTTCACATAGCAATCCACCCACTTTTTCCTATAATTTCCTGTCACCTCTCTACTGTCCTGGACAACCTGGACAGGTTACTGTATGTAGGTTGCAGGTTCACACCTCAGCAGGGGACAGCTATACTGTGGAAAGTTACTGTGGCCCATTGTCAATGCGGTGCCCTTGAGCAAGATACCTGACCCCGGGTCGCTCCTGAAATTAGCGTACTGTACGGTGCTTTGGATAAAAGCGTCTGCTAAATGACAAGTAACCAACCCCGGCACCCTGCTGTATGATGTTTTTTACTTTGCAAATGAGTCTTCTGATTAGAATAAGAATATATTCCAAAATGTCTCATCAGTATGTTAATTACTCTAAACCTGCAATGTAAGATGTGTCATTAAATCAAGCTGTACGGCCATGTCTGCTGGGCACTGTTACGGGTGCTCGAGCTGGACAATGCGTCTTTTTCACCCATTGTGTTGAAAGGCAGCATAACCTTTTTAAAATGGATGGAAATGTGTGGCCTGACCTATAGAGTGAGAGGACGCTTTCCCCCCCAACATATTATGCATTTTCAGTTCTTTTGAAATGTGTAATTTAACAGAGGTAGATAGAGAGATACATTACTGTTTCCAAATTGCCAAATATCAAAAACAGTGCGCACAATACAAAACGCAATAAATTCACAGAGTAAGGTTAAAACGCACAGAAGGTTAAACCAATAAAAAAAAACATTTTTACAGTCTGCTGTGACATATGCTAAATATCATTCACACATAATATGTTTGTGCTGGAGGATAACGCAGCGTAGACAAAGAATATTTGCTTTCCATCACGTAAAATAAAATGTGTTGTGGTTTTTCATGCATATCAAATATCTAGGAGTGAAAAATCTAAAAACATGAATATAATCATTCAACTGAGTGCAGCCGCTCGCTCGGTCAATCTGGTCATCGTTGAGACATGTTCTACATGCTCAATCTTATTCACATTATTCACAAATTGGAGGAAGACAATGAGAATGATGAGGGTCCATGCTTCTCAAACACACATATCTGAGACTTAATGAGTGTGTCTTAGAAACCCCATTTATCACACACTTCTAGAGTTTATTTTTAGAGGAAGATAGTTCCTATACATTTCACTGAACAAGAAATGTAATGTTCTATTTAAAAAAAAAAATAATAATAATAATAATAATAAAAACTAAATTTAAGAGCAGTAGCACTGCTGCCGATAGTGGCACCAGCACCTAATTTGGTTGCGCTTGTTGGGGGGCGCATTCGACATATTAAAAACAGAAACATGCAAAAACCAAATTTTTATAGTGACATTTTTTTATATTCTACTCTTATTAAATATGCCATTGTTCTTCTATAGCATGATACTGAACTGACTGACAGCTTCAGTGATTATAAAAGGAGCGCTCTTTACTTGCTCTTTACGTGTAATTCAGTCTCAATTGAAGAAAAGTTTTGGTTTTCATGAGACTTTGTGACTTCATTCTTCAGTACAGAAAATTTCAAACTTTGACAAAAATTGCTTTCTTGAGGATTTTATATTTTATAATAGTGATCAATTATAAGAATGTCTAAATATAAATTCAAAAGCAAAACTTGTAAGAAAAAAAAAAAAAATATATATATATATATATATATATATATATATATATATATACACTCACCTAAAGGATTATTAGGAACACCATACTAATACTGTGTTTGACCCCCTTTCGCCTTCAGAACTGCCTTAATTCTACGTGGCATTGATTCAACAAGGTGCTGAAAGCATTCTTTAGAAATGTTGGCCCATATTGATAGGATAGCATCTTGCAGTTGATGGAGATTTGTGGGATGCACATCCAGAGCACAAAGCTCCCGTTCCACCACATCCCAAAGATGCTCTATTGGGTTGAGATCTGGTGACTGTGGGGGCCATTTTAGTACAGTGAACTCATTGTCATGTTCAAGAAACCAATTTGAAATGATTCAAGCTTTGTGACATGGTGCATTATCCTGCTGGAAGTAGCCATCAGAGGATGGGTACATGGTGGTCATAAAGGGATGGACATGGTCAGAAACAATGCTCAGGTAGGCCGTGGCATTTAAACGATGCCCAATTGGCACTAAGGGGCCTAAAGTGTGCCAAGAAAACATCCCCCACACCATTACACCACCACCACCAGCCTGCACAGTGGTAACAAGGCATGATGGATCCATGTTCTCATTCTATTTACGCCAAATTCTGACTCTACCATCTGAATGTCTCAACAGAAATCGAGACTCATCAGACCAGGCAACATTTTTCCAGTCTTCAACTGTCCAATTTTGGTGAGCTCGTGCAAATTGTAGCCTCTTTTTCCTATTTGTAGTGGAAATGAGTGGTACCCGGTGGGGTCTTCTGCTGTTGTAGCCCATCCGCCTCAAGGTTGTGCGTGTTGTGGCTTCACAAATGCTTTGCTGCATACCTCGGTTGTAACGAGTGGTTATTTCAGTCAAAGTTGCTCTTCTATCAGCTTGAATCAGTCGGCCCATTCTCCTCTGACCTCTAGCATCAACAAGGCATTTTCGCCCACAGGACAGCCGCATACTGGATGTTTTTCCCTTTTCACACCATTCTTTGTAAACTCTAGAAATGGTTGTGCGTGAAAATCCCAGTAACTGAGCAGATTGTGAAATACTCAGACCGGCCCGTCTGGCACCAACAACCATGCCACGCTCAAAATTGCTTAAATCACTTTTCTTTCCCATTCTGACATTCAGTTTGGAGTTCAGGAGATTGTCTTGACCAGGACCACACCCCTAAATGCATTGAAGCAACTGCCATGTGATTGGTTGATTAGATAATTGCATTAATGAGAAATTCCTTTAGTGTATATATATATAGTGGAAGCCAATAAGTGCTCCTCTGCTGTCATCTACTGGTTATAGTGGTATTTTCATGTCTTTTTTTTCCTTTCTTTTTTTAAGTGTTTGTTTGCCACCAAGTGTTAGATTTCCTAAATCATGAAACTTTTTACTTTTACAAATGGGGGCAATCTTTGAAGGACGAACAAAACATTTTTTTGGTCACATTAAAAATGGTATTTAATTTGGATAATATATTTAGAGCTTTGAAAAGCTGCAAAAAGTTGTTTGAAGCACTTGAAAGTATTTGAAAAGTGCTTGAATTTCACTCTCAAAAGGTTGTACGAACACTGAAATAAATAATGTAAAAAAAAAAAAAAATTGGCTATTTCTGCTACAGTACCATGGTTACAGTTACCATTACTACATTAAATCCATGGTGAATGTTGGTGTGAACTGAAAAGCCTTCTATAACTTTTCCTGGTTTCCATGTCAGCACTGTTTGGTCTGATATCTATGGTTTATAACAGAGAATTCTGCGCCAAATTTGAATGCTTCTTACTAGATCTCGCAGCAATGTAGGGGTGGGCGATATGTACCGAATTCTTATTTCACGATAATTATATACATCACATTATAGTTATTTTGTGTTATTTTATCTCATTTCTGTTATTAAAAAAATAAGAAAAAAGAAGCAAATTACAAATAGGACAAATGCAATATAACAAAAATATAAATTAAACAAATGACTTTTAACATAATTTTCTGGTAGAATAGGTTTATTTAACACGTAGTTAGAATTAGAAAAGAAATTTAATAAAGAAATGTAAAAATAAAATATTGCATTCTTCACTGTATGAATTAAATATAAATGTATTCTTATTAATGCTAAAGTTATTTTCTCTTTTGTTTGATTCATATTAATGACACAGAGCAGCAGGTAGATGTATTAGGCTGCTGTCACTTTAAGACCAAACTCACAGATCTATTATACTGATACACACATCTGTTTTACACCTAACGGTCTACTTTCACTTGAGACATAATGGTTGTGTTTACATGAATACTCCACACGATGGGCATTTTGACATGTGTGTCCCAAATTCAAACAATTATGTACCAAATTCATGATCGCCTTCTGAGAGAGGCAGCTTTCTGTGCGCGCACTCTGGTAGTCTTCAAAAAGTTAAGAGCACCAGCAAAAATTTTGGAGCACCACAACTAAAATATAATAACTTAACTTAATAGCTTAACAACTTAGCATCCTTAACTAAAAATATAAATAAATTATTCTGATAAGTGTGTTTTCCAACATTATGATGGAATTATTAACATTTTATTGTCAGGCATTCATTTGCAGACTTTCATTAAGCTACGCAGTATCGGGGTCCACTTGTTTAAGCAGCAATGGAGGCAAAACTGATCCGAGAGAAATTTCAAAAAGAGAATTAAAAACAAAAGGAAGGAAAGAAAGAAAAATACCATGTGGGAGTGTTTTAGTGAAGTAGTTAACTTCGAAGGCTTTCCTGTAGCTCAAACAGTAGAGTGTGGCGCTAGCAACGCCAAGGTCATGGGTTCGGTTCCCAGGGAAAGAAGGAACTAACAAAAATGTAAAATATGTACCTTGAATGTCAGTCACTTTGGATAAAAGCGTCTGCCAAATGCATAAATGTAAGTTAACAGGACAAATCAAGTGCTGGGTATGTGATATCTAACAGTGTTTTTTTCATCTTCTCTCTTCAGCTCTTTACATTTTGCGTGCCAGTTGGCTCCTTGTCATGTGACAACGGAGCGCAGCGAAAGTGAGTGATTGACGGCTAATATTAACCAACCTGAAATCTGCTTTTAAGTTAAGACCCTAAAGATGAAGTTTAATTGGTTATGTGATATAATGGTGTATCAGCTCACAGCAGGCACGTACTGTTCAGAAATAAGCAAACGTTTTGTAGAGAAATGAAAACAGTCACACCTCAACAATTATTTGCAATCCCACAAATTCTCCCAAATATATTTTGAGGTTGCACAGATTAAATTTCGTAAGCATATTGGTTGCAATTTCGAGCCTTGTATATATTTACATACTGCGATATACACAATATAGCAAAATCTCTAACAATAGACATTTTATACCATGGTAACAATATATATCGTCATACTGTCCAGCCCTACAGCAATGTTATTAATTCTGCTGGAAATTCAAATGTTTTCTCACTGGCTCTCCCAGCGCTGTGTAGTATCGCACAATCGCGTTATAGGGATTGGCTCGCGAGTAAACCTGTTCTGAGCTTGCGCTGTGCTGTCTATTACTGATCCGAGCTAATACACAGTCCGTGCAGTGCAACTCAAACCATGTGTGGGTATCTACAGGTTGGAGTATTGGGTGTGGCAAATGATTGGGGCGTGCCGAAAGGTAGGGGGCATCAAGAAAGGTATTTTTAATTGGTTGCGAAAGCTGTCTGTCATGATGTTTGTAGGGTTAGGGGTTCGTTTCTGTTTTAGCAATACGCCTCCTTTCGGCACGCCCATTACTCCAACCTGAAGCTATCCCTGTCTCACTCAAATGAGTAGCACGGTTTCGTTCCACTTTCATTTCATTTGCCGTTTGATGTTTTTCATATGCAACAGAAATGGCAGCTCTTATCAGTTGGGCAACGTGGTGTTTTTTTCTAGCCAGTGCGACTAAAGTTTGTTGGAGATCGCACTGGCTAGAAAAAAGGTCGCGAAACGCCCTGTAATAAAAATGACTGCTAAAGGGCTAATATAACATTATATACTTTTGTTTAAATAAATAAATAAATAATTTAAACAAATTTAAAATCAATTGTTTTAAATCATACAAGTGAATTTCAGCATCACAACATTATAATGTAAATTATGAAAAATATTAATTTTAGAAATTGCTGAAGATTTTACAGTTAACAGTGTTATTAACCCTAAAACAGGCAACCACGAGTTACATACTCTTTAGTGTCTTGTTTGGGGCATAAGAAAGATTTTTTCATAAAATCCTTTTATCAATTATCATAGCCTGGTCTGTCTGGAGTATGCTGGTCACATGATTTGTTTCACATTTTCTGTGATCAATTAGTCAACCTGACCTAAACCCAACATGGGTGCCACTGGTGCCACACATTCAGATTTTGTGATAAGTAAATATATAAGATGTAGTGAACAAAAAATGTGAATATTAACATGTGCAAAAAAAATTACATAGATTGAGAAGGGGGACTGTGAGGCCCAGAGGCCTGGAGGGCCTATAAGGGTCTTCCCTAATGGCCCCAGTTCTGGAACGAGATTTCTACTGGCCCTCCCACCACCCGCAACGACCCCTCACTCATCACCCCGGAATTCGCAATAATGCAATGACCAGTACTGGAAGCGCAGTTTACCTTGAAACACCATTCATTGTCAATACTGTGGATAATCCTTTTTTTATAGCCTACCCTAAACAGGCAGCGTGAACTGGGAGTTAAAACTCATAAAATCCAAACTACATCAAATATTTCAAAAATCCCTTTGGATATGTTTTACTTAAGTCCAGATGATATAATGCTATAAGATTAGCATAACTGACAGCAAAGGTAATCCAAATGTAAAAATGGGGGTAATGAGCAAACAATAATCCATTATAAAATGATACTGAAAAATTAAAAGAAATCTCTAAAATTGGCTGATAACCAATATGGTACCATGCATCCCCTACTATGCACAGTGATGTGTTTAATATGAAAACAGATGTAATGGTTAGAGTACAGTAGAGTGTTTTCTTAATGTTTATGTGTATCATAATGGCACTGTAGCAGTCACATATCTGCTTTATACACATGCACAACTGCCTAGCCAAACCACTCTTGAGGTCAATTAACCTGAATAAAGCATTGAGTGGTACAAAGGTGATGCATAGGAACTGATGGATAAATATCCCAGTATGAAGTCATATATCAAGGTACAAATCTTCCATATATAAAGTGTCCTTTGAACTGAACATGCACAACAGCTATGATGTGGAAACTCACTTAAAATGTTAAGAATAACACCCTGTGTAATCCAGTTCACAGGGCACAACAGTGTGATTGTAACATACCCTGTGATTAACCACAAAGTCAAGATACAAAACTGAATGATAAAACACTGCATCTATTCTGACATCACAGTCCTCTAGAATCTCAGGGATAATATTTAAACTTGTTAATTTTGTAATTATTTATTTATCTTCTCAATGTGAAGAAAAGGGGAAGAAAACAGAGATGGAAGAGGCATATGAAGAAACAGAAAGATTAAGGTTAAGATGGAGCTCACTGTAACTGAACTGTAGTGAGTTTGGGGGTGGGTCAAGACTGTGAAAACCACCACCTTCCTTAGAAAGACTACAATCTAAATGGCAAAAAAAAAAACTGGGGGGCTCACAAAGTAAAGAGGGTAAAAGAGGAAGAGAGGAGACATAAAGGAGATGTGAGATTCACATTGGGCATCTGATAAGAGGATAAGAAAAGAAGCACAGCTCAGAGTCCTGCTTCTGTATTAATGGCAGTGCTACTGTAGATAATGTGCTGCTGCATTTTCTAGCAACTGTAAATAGTACTTTCTTGTGGATAATGCTTGAGATATACCTTCTTGTTTTCAATATATAATTTGAACACGCAAAAAACATAAGGCCTAAACCTACAATAGTATCATTGCTGAGATTTTGAATCCATATAAATTACTAATTTATCCTTTCAAACTACAATTACAAGCAAATAAACATCCTGCTGTAGTGAATTCGTCTTAAAAAGAGCTATTAGTGTAATAATATGTTTTAACCTATTATTATAACAAAAAATGTTGCTTCACTATGCTGAATACATCACCTTTTTTAACCTTAATAATGACTAAATAACCTTGATGTATTTAGATATATGCAGCAAAACAAAACACTAGTGATTGGTCCCCTGGTTATTACTCATCAGCGCTTTAAATTTAACTGAAGTATTAAGCAAAAGACACTGTGCTGGTATAATTACCGGCTGTGTGACTGGCAGATCTGGGTTG
Source organism: Rhinogobio ventralis (assembly GCA_039654625.1). Classification (NCBI taxonomy): domain Eukaryota; kingdom Metazoa; phylum Chordata; class Actinopteri; order Cypriniformes; family Gobionidae; genus Rhinogobio; species Rhinogobio ventralis. The sequence continues at coordinate 14,115,786 of CM077194.1, forward strand.
GGTAAGTGCTGCTTAATCCCCTGTTTCCAGTACAGTATTAATCCGGACATGAGGGAGTAGTGCTAACATGCTAATGTCAAAGCTGAGGCCAGTTGACAGCGGTGGCTAATCTGTAATGAGGCCCAATATATTCCCCCTTGTGACACCAAACCGCTTGATAAACCCTTATGGGTTTCATATGGTTCATCTGCCATAATTTCATAGTTGCAGCTATGCAAACAAACTAATAACTAAATACTAAATGAACATAGCTTACCCAGCCTATTCACCAATGGTCGATCAACATAGGTTTATTGATGGCCGATGCCAATATATTATAGAGCATTGTGGTCGATACAAAGTAGATATAAAGATATCAGTCTGTTTAATCTAAGTTTAAAGTTTAAATTTAAGTTTATTTTACATATTTTTACTAAAATACTAAAATTGGAAATAAATAGTTTGCAAGTACATCACACAGAGTACACTTCACCAAAGTTTGCAAGGTTTGTAAAATTAGCGTATTCAAAGAATTTTTTAAAGGGATAGTTCACAAAAAATTATAATTACCCCATGATTTACTCACCCTCAAGCCATTCTAGGTGTATATGACATTCAACTTTCAGACGAATACAGTTGGAGTTATATTAAAAAATGTCCTGGCTCTTCCAAGCATTATAATGGCATTGAATGGCAGCCCAAAATTTGAAGCCCCAAAAAGTGTACCCATCCATTAGAAAAGTAATCCACACGAAGCGATGCGATGCGTTTTTGTAAGAAAAATATCCATATTTAACACGTAAAATATCTGGTTCTGGGGGACCGCCTTCCGCATTCAATTTACTGTACGATGATGACGTCGGACGTAGCGTAAGCGTTTTGAACTGTGCGAGAGAATTTAACTATTAAAATATACTATGACAACGATATCTTTTTCCTTATTCAAACTATTTTTTTTTTCCTTTCATGAATATATGATTGACCTGAAGAATTAAAGTTGTATCATATACTATCATATACATTTATATGAGCAATATCACACTCATAGTCATGCGAAATGGCTCTATATCTATATCAGATGGGCTGCAGCATTAATTTTGCGTGAAAATGTTGTTTTATCAATAAAATTAAACACTAATTTCACATATTGTCTTTCAATAATTTAAGCACTTTTCAAGTACCTTTTTATAAAAATGCCTGTTTTCAAGGTCAAATTCAAGTACTTCAAGCACTTTAAGCACTTTATACGAACCCTGGTTTTAGATATGGATATATGTCTTACACAAACCCATCAAACCATTATAACCATTATAATGCTTGGATTAGCCAGGACATTTTTTTAATATAACTCTGATTGTTTTCGTCTGAAAGAAGAATGTCATATATACCTAGGATGACTTGAAAGTGAATAAATTATGGGACAAAGTGAATAAATTATGGGACATTAAATAAATTTAAATGTAAATTTTCATATTACTTGCATTAGTATTATACTAATGTAAGTATTATACATCGTTCTATCATTAGACAGAACTGTTAAACAAAGACGGTAAACTAATGAAGACAAAATGGTCACTCATATGAGTCTGCACATCGGCCGATATATCCGTCAACAACTACTGTAATGAATTGCTGTAAAAATTACATCATTATATTACAGCAGCGAGCTATTTTCTAGTAATACAGCATATTGCTGTAAACTGCAATGCATTCTGGGGTCGTGTGGCGGTTTGATTCTATATACAGAATATTGCTGTAAAATTTTAAACATCTACAGAGGCATTGTGGGATCTTCAACGGTCGAGTCGGCGAGATTCGGGTAGCAGCAAGAGCGATTTACAACTGTGGTAAATGACTTCTTATTAATTCAGTTTTTTATTTTTCATGTTTGGTAACTGTCCAAGTATATGAATGTCTCTACATTCGCGGTTCAGAACCCCACACTCACGCATCCTCTGTCCGCGGGACGCAAAGGAGACTTGCGCGGGGTTTCAGCAGCGCGGTCATGGTAGGATTTCACACATTACCTGGCGCTATAGCGGCTATGGGCAGAAAATCTCTGAGTTCCTAAGTTATGAATTACATGCTTCAATGACAACAGTTGGTATTCACGGGAACTTCGTGTTGATCAGCACACTTTGTCGTGATTATTTTATGGTGTGAATCAAATTTGCACATGCAGTCATCTGTTAATACGGGCGCCGTAATGAAAACACGTTAAGCCTCGCGGTCACCGCTCAGCCTCACGGAGGACGTGTCATATAAATTCTGAATTGTGCTGTAATACCAGTTTATATGCCGGTGACATCCCCAGTTGGTTTACATTTCAGTATGTTTTTAGGTAACTTAGATTGTAATTTGCATATTGTTTGTTTTTAACTTTGGTTTAAAAGAATGAGACCATTCAATCTTACATACTAAAATATAGTTTAGATGTAAAAAGCTGAAAGATAAAAATGGTATGGTTAAAAATAACTATTGTCACATGTGGTATGATTGTTTTAGGAGACACTTTGACTAGTGGGCACTGGATGCTGATGGTGTGTGAGGAGGGAATTCATCCCAGCTTCCTGTCTGGCCTTGCCACTCTGTTCGCAGCATATTACATATTCGATCTCGAGTACCAGGAGGCAGCGTGTACCTTGGAGTTCATTTAAAGGTAATGGTTGAATTCTACAGTAACAACTTCAGTACATGCATTATACATATGTAGATATTTTATATCAGAACTTGCCTTTTATCTATGTAGATATGTTATATGTTTTACATATGTTGAGGCCTTTAACACAATGTTTCTCAGCTCGAGAAGAGATTAAAAAAACAATTCAGGGCGAATGATTTAGATGTCTCTCTATTTAACACTATAGCAAGCTAATGAGTTAAATCAGGTGTTTTAATTGGTGGGGCATCTAAAACTTTCTGGCAGGTGGGTCCTCATGACTGGAGTTGAGAAACATTGCTCTAACATATGGCCCAATTTCAAAAACATGACTATATGCCTCAAAGCTTAAACCAATTTTAATTACTGTATCTGAATGTATCTATCATCACTCTATCATTATTTGACTGTATCTACTGTATCATTATATTTTGTAATATATCTAGTATATCTCTTTGTTCTTTTTTTATTATTTCTAACCACTCTTTGCATCCTATGATGGAACAGCATCTGGAGCTGAATTGTTCTCTTTTTTTATCAGAAGTTTGTGAAGACTCACTCAGGGCCTTGTTGTTTGGCCATGTTGGTCTGTTCATGAAGTGGTGAAAATTCATCAGTCTCTGTGGTGTTTAGAACCATTTTTTTATGATCATATTGGTCAACTTGTGGTTTTAATGTTATGCACTTTGCATATTTCTTCTTTGTGCGAAGGGCCATGATGGCGAATATGTTTCAAGTAATTTAAAAATATTTAATTTCATGTCCATTTAAAAAAAATTACTTTGTAAATAAAAATGAATTCAAAATAATACAACATACACTATTTAATGACAGTTTATCTTGCAAATGTTAAGGTTATAAATTAAATAAATTAGCTGTTTTTCCAGATTAAGACGTGTCTTTTTTTGTGAAGTAATAATTGAATTAAGTTATGCATTATACAACACTTTTAGTTAAAAATGTTAAAAATGTTTAAAGCTTATGCAGTTAATAAATAGTTAAAATGTAAAATTCAGTTGCCAGTCATTAATATTCAGCAATCAGAAATATATATTGGATATACTGCATTTTACATACTTTCTCTAAATAGCAAATACACACATTCAAGTAGTTTATTGTAAAAAAATACAGCAATTTTAAAAATACAGTTATTTACTGTAATCAAAGAATACAGTAAAATTCTGTAAATTAAATTACAGAACCGCTACTGTAAAAATTACAGTAACTGGCTGGCAACCCTGCTGCCAGTATTTTACCGAAAAATTTACAGGTAATATTTAACAGTGAAAGCATTTGTTAAAATATGCAACCAGCATTGTTTAGATGGTGGTTATTTTCGATTGGAAATTAATTGATTACTATTGCAACAAGTATGTCTGTATGTAAAAATGTCAGTTAATAAATGTTGAATGTCGAACAATAGTACCCCTGGGCTGCACTAGCCTATGATGTATTAGCCTCTCAAGCCAGTGGAGCCTGTCAGAAAGCTAAGAACTCTCAGTATTCGCTCTCTCCCAGTGAGTATGGCGTTAATGAAAGCTGAACGCAGTACTGTAGCATTTGCTGAGAGTGGAAGAGAGCAGGCAGGAACCCCTCCGGGTCTTTACCTCTATTGTTAAGAGAGGGTAAGGCATAGCAGGGGGTTAATGCCAGCGTGGGTAGCTACCATCCCTGCTAAATCTCGACATCATAAGGCGCGAGAGAGACTAAGACAGGGACAGAGGGGAAAGGGGAAAAGAAAGGTGTACTGTAGCATATATTTTTAGACATGAGAATACAAGTAATACGAGAAGACATGAGAATACGAGTAACACAAACATCTGTAATGTCAAATGTTGCACTACATTAAGGTCTAATAATCTATATTTTCGACATTAATGTATTGGATTGATGTTCCCAATCGCAACGATCCACACAAGATGAAGAAATTAGCTACCAGTACAGAATATCTGTTATATCCCTAGTAATAGAAATCCCTAAAATATGGACAGCCTTACATATTAAACAAAAGGTCAGGAGAGAAAAATCGCACAAATAATAAGGCATTTAACATTTAATTTAGTGGCATTTTCTAATAAAGTAGGCAGTGTCAGTTTTCGCATTTCAGAGATATTTCAGCATAATAACAAGATGTAACAAAAAGGCTAATTCACCTAAGGCAGACTGACATATCAAACACATACACACAATTTTTAGCACAAAAATACTGCATTTTCATAGTTGCCATTTAGCACTTGCTTTTTACAACTTACTGTTAACCACTTGCTGAGATAATGTGCCTGGAGCAACCTGGGGCGTCTTACTTGAGGGCACATTTATAGAGTAAGACTGTGATTTCTGTAACCCAAACTTAGATTTGTGTTGTAAACTTGTAATAAAAAAAAAGTATTCAAGTACTAATGTACTAATCCACCACGCTAGAAAATTACATATTTTAGCACCATTACACACAAAAATATACAAATTTGGTATTAATCAGTGCTCAAAGTGGGCCATAATAACTCGTCAGAGCAGATACCGGCAATTCTGTACCAGAAACTCTCCTCAAATGCTGGTACTCTCTTTGTAAATGCTTGACCATATAGAGTGCCCTGTTGCTCTCACTAGACAAAGACTGTTAGTATCACAAGCAAAAGTTTTGACCATCAGCATTAAATGTGCATTAAAATTTAATATTGTGAGTTTTAACACATACAGTTCCTCTTTTAAGACAAGACAAAATGTTTAAATAAACTACTGCTTTATTTAAATATGCAAATAAATGTATTATTTTTGTGTGGTTTCTGTATCATATCATATTTCTGAGTAAAATATTGAAAAGGGGCTCCTGAGGTGGTAAAATTGGATTTTCTTTGCAGAGGGATCAAATAATGTCATTAATATTAATAATTAATATTAAATCTGATTCATATTAAAAATTATTTGTTAATAGTTTTAAGAACAATACATAATTATTCTGATTCTATATATATATATATATATATATATATATATACACAATACACACACACGTATGTATATGCAAAGAAGGGGAGTGCCCTGGTATTTATTTATTTTTGCTTATAATGTCTAGAGCACTATAAATTATTTATTTAGTGTTGAATTATATTAAACACAATCTTGTGTCCCTCCTTCTCCTCTGGTATAATCATACAAATGAAATCAAAAGCATGGTCACTTAAACTCCCGACCAACTCTATTCATGTTAGCAGAGGATTCTCTCTAAGGGAAACTGAGTGAATAATGCACAGATGTGTCGCAGACCACTCACACACACTAACGGGGAAGCGAAGAACAACACATGAATAACACTGGATTCAAGCAGCTGGTGGGGTGGTCTGTATTCCCTGCTAAAAGGGAGAAAATCCCGTGAAATTTAAATATTTACCAGTTACAATTGTCGAGACGTGCAGGTGACCCGGTCGGGCGCGAGACCGTGCTCATATTTCTCCGTGAAATCTCCTCACACTGATTTAGACCCGTCTGCTGTGTTCTCGCACATAACTCGAGGAAATATATATCACAATTAAAGAGTAAAAGACCGTAAAGGTCGCATTCAGTCAGTCAAGTTCACAAGCAGCGGGTAATTGGTGTCTCGTGCCCAGTCGATACTGTCAAGAATGATCTGCGCGCGGTGACGGCGGGAAAGCTCGCCTCTAAAACGAGAAAGTCTCGCGGTGTATGGATGGGAACCGAAGCCTTTTTAACGGCTGCTTATTTGTGAATGTCTGAGCTGGGAGAGCCTCGGATTAGTTACACAGATGTGCTGCGCAGGAAAAAAATGACCGAGCTTTTTCTCAATTGCGGTTTTTCTATTTCTTATAGGTTAAAAAGAAGAGAAGCGTTTATTAGAAAACGGACCGTGATAGACCGCAGTCATTCGTTTGAGAATGGATTCACGTCTGTTTTCAGCGTATACGAGCAAACACACGCAGTTATGGAGAACCGGTTATGTTTACCGGGGTTCTGCTCCTTACCTTCGTCAACGCTGAGCATGATTCAGTGTAAAATCCCCGGATAGATCATTTAATCTCTGGTAGATATGTGGGAAAAGGGTCCGGCGCCGAATCCTGGCGATTATCCTTCAGAAAGCAGAGCGCCTCGGTCGGAGACGCGGTGACTCCGGTGAGACGGCAGAAGCGCGGTGCTCGGTTACTGGGAAACGCGCGAGAGCGGATGCTGACTGAAACGGGATGCGGCTGTTTATACACACGCACACTCGCACGCGGAGGGAGCGTCGTATTCTGAACGGATAGGATTCAAATTCAAGTCTTCACGGATTTTTTACTGTCTGACACGTTCGGCATCACCGGGACGTACCATTCAGCGCTCGTGAGAAAGGGGGTGTGGCAGCAGGCGCGGGGAGCGGGTTGCGCGTGTCTACCGGCGCGAGCGGCCGACTCTGCGAGCACAAGTCCGACCAGAGCGCGCGCCGAGGAAACATCCACAGTGTGACTGATTTCCTAATAACACCGCTGCTACACTGGATAAACACTGCCAATAATCGTTTAGGAATGTGTTTTGCGGCCTAGTTAGATAAACATCTACAATAAAACACATGTTATTGGAAAAGTAGGCTACCCAGTTATTTTAAAAACATATTAGGCTACTGTTATTGAGAGTTTGTGCTGTTAGTATAAGGGCCCTTGCAGTTTTTCAGCGTTTGGGCCAGGGACCAAAAAAAAAAAAAAAATCACCTCCATCGTGGGTACCAGCCAGTGGTCCCCACACCAACAATTATTAATAGGCATAGGCTACTAAATGTCTTAATAAAAATGTAAAACTGCAGATAGGTTTGAGGTTGGGTTAGGGGATAGAAAATAATTATCCTTGTATAAAATAAAAGTCAATAGAAAATCTCCAAGAAAGTCTCCACCAAGAAACAAAGTGTTCATGTATGTATGCCTATATGTGTGTGTGTGTGTGTGTGTGTGTGTGTTTACAAATTCATACAGTACCTGTACAAGAATAATTGGAATTTGATGATATTAGTGTGTGTGTGTGTGTACTGGGGAATCAATATGCTCTAAGACTTAATGGAAACAAATCTGTTGTGTTTGGACATCAATACATATATCAATGACTCAATGGGAGCATATCTGTGATCAGCCAAGGTCATAGTAAATCATATACATAAACATTTAATGCATTTTCCATCATGTTGCATCTTTCTTAAGGTGACCTAAGCTCATCTTCAATAAGGCTATTGGCTATTCAGCAGTATAAAAATTATTTCAAACAGAATAACAACTTTGGCAACAAGTTGCAGGTGGTGTGAATATACTGACATGCAGCGTTACACATGAATATAGCAGACCTACAGCCAGGGCCGTTTCTGACCATTTTGCACTATGCAAGATCCCTGTTGGAGTTATTTTGCAGACACATCATTAATTTAAAAGTCCCCATGAAATCACGTTTTTTGGCTTTTAGTATGAATATATTAGCCTTACTGTTATCTATAAGCTAGTGTGCTCCAAAACAATGACAAAATTCACATTTAGAAGATTATAAGCATTCGAAACTTAAAGTCTCTCACTTCCGCCAATATAGATAAATGATTTTGATGACATCACGCTGCACTTCTTCAGCTTCTCATCAGATTTTCTGTCCAATCAAATGCTCTCTAAAATCTGAAGCGTCCCACCTGCCTTCATTATAAATAGACGCTGACGCTGCAGCTGAAATCGGTGACTTGTTCACACATTTACTATTTTCTACATGATGAATGGCACATAGTGTGTAATGCTTTCTACTGGGGCGAATAAAGTCAGTGTTACGCGAACCACCACAGTGCGCACACAGTCTGCTCCGGCAGAGACACGATAGCACAGATGTGCAAGTCGGCGCATACCAGAAAACATATGGGAACCATTTGAATTCTGCAGTTTTCATGTAGCCTACATCATGTACATGTATTCATGTAAAATATAGCAACATTTTAAAGCGATATATCATGGAGGAGATTAAGAGGAGAAATGGTTAGAGATCAGGTAGTCTTGCATAGCCAGACCTTCAGGCTGACGGCTCATTGTCACAGCTGCAAACACAATAATGGTGTTCTTCTTCCACTAGGGAGTTTGGAATCACAGCATTTGTTTCCTGGCGGACCATAAAGAACGCAACACACACGTCTCGCAAACATCCTGTAGAATTCAACCAATCAGATGACGACTTTGAAACTCCTGAAATGTTTCCAGATAAGTGTGCCATATGCATCAGGCATTCAGCCAATGATCCGTGGGCGTGATGTCTGAGGCTGAGACTAGAGATTAGGAGGAAACTGCGGCATTACCGAGCTCAACGGCTCTGGTCGAGCTGTGATATAAACTAAACACTATTGGCTTTTTTTTTTAAAAAGGGAGGAGCTGTTTGATATGTCCCACCCTGTCTTCATGTTTCAGTGGAAATTATGTCAGCACACTGAATAATGCTGCACGTTTCAAGGCACAGTTAAAGGAGGGAGGAGCAAAGATATTGACTTGGCAGGCGATGCCCTGGCGACGACCAACGGAAGTGGAGCCGTAGTTAGGGAAGCCCAAGGCGCAGCCGGAGAGCCGAGTGAGCAATGACCAGGGTGGCCAGGACAGGGGCCATAGCGACGACTCCCGATATGAAGGCAGGGATCTGGAGGCCAGAGGTTCAGCTGTGGCGACCAAGGGAGGAGGGGAAGACTGAGGGAGGGTTAACAAGACTGGAGAAGACAAAATACATTCTGGCCAGAACAAGGGACACTCTCCAAAACTGTCCAATTAGTCCAGTCAGTACTCTCTCTCAGTGGCGGGAGGGAGGGAGGGGCTCGCATCCACACCCTCGTATTCCACGGCGATGGACAGGGACGGCTCACACCCCTGGTCGGAGTTTTTTAGGTGCTTTGGCTCCAGGACAATGGTGTGTGCTGTTCTTTCTTCCTTGGGCACAGGCTCACAAGTCACGGCAGGCGGAAGCTTCCAGTCTGCGGGGGGCTCTGGTGTAAAATCCTTTCAATCGGGATGGTGGCGGGCTAGGCTCAGGGTCAGGCTGCGAGGTGAGGCTGGACGTTGATGTTGTAGTCGACATCTGCTTCGTCCACTGTGAGTCTAGATCTGTTCACCCACAGCGCGAAGCTGATGTAGTCCTAAAGGTTCCAACAAGGATCACCTTGGGGCAGGATGAAGCAAATGTCGCCGTCCAGTCCACACAAAATCTCTCCATTAGGCAGACGTCATCGCAGCTGCCATGATGGTAAGTGTTGAGGAACTCCCATGTAGTCCTCCAGGCTTTGACCGTTTTGAAAAATAAACACCGTCACTCCTTTCAACAGTCTGATGCCCCTCCATGGGGCAATGTTTATGGATGCAATATCCATAATTTCACATTTTCAGGTCCGGTCTTCTGTCACGCCGTGTTGCAGGAAGACACACAATGAGGAAGATAAGGTATAAACACAGTCTTTAATAATAATCCACAAGGTAAATGAACCGAAGGCATAAGAGAAAACGCAACTTAAACGAGACCAGACCATAAACACTGAAAACACAATAACTTAAGTACTTAAGAGTCCAGAGTGGCGGGAAAACTGAACAAAGAAAAACATTAACTGATGAATACAAACTAAAAGACCATGAAAACAAAACTAAACGACACACATAACTGATAATCCGTTCCAGACAGTGCATGCTCAAAAAATACTACAAAATAACTGACCGTAAAAAAAAAAAAAGTGAAATATGAGACCAAATAATGTATAAATCGCTAATTTAAAAATTATACTATTTACTAATTTCTAAAGCAATACTATTCAACAGTAGCACTGGTGGATAAAGTTTCAGAGATAAAGCACTCCTTTGTGCTTTCATTAAGTTCCTAAAGCGTGCCTTGAATATGAGGAGGGTAACAATGAAATATACATCAAAAGCACATCGCAATGACTTACTGATTGATTGCGCTTTCAATCTCATAATTTGCATTTAGTTTTACTAAATAGTATGTTGTACTTGTTGCTGGTTACTTGGTGATGGTGTAAGGTAAATGCTGTTCGAAGCAATCAAACTGGGAACCATGTAAACATGAAAAAAAAACTTCCAGAATCCATCAGAGGCATTTCCTGCAATTTTCAGGTTGTTAGCCATTTGTGATGCCTCTTATTTGTGACTGGGTGCTTTTGACCATGTTTTAAGAATTCGGAAGGTAATTTTATGCAGACGAGGCCATTTCATGGCTAGGACAGAGTGCTTAAACATGGGTTTAATGCATTTAGCAGTAACACACACTTTCTAAAGTGAAAGTGTGTATGTGCAAGACTGTTGTAAGATGTTTTTCCAGTGTAGTTTATTGTGTTTTTTATGTGTGTGTATGCTAACTAAATGGTCTGGGGGGAATAAGTTAACATTAGCATCTAAAAGAGTGAATGTGCGGCACTCTGAACACTTAGATCCATTATTTATGACAGGAAAATAACAGATGATTAGACTTCAGCTTGAAGATTAGAAGGCTGTGTGTGTGCGTTTGTGTGTGTTGGCTTGTACTCTGACAACATGCAGTTGGTCTCTTAACTGAGTGTATAGATCTCCCAGCATGCACCTGTTCCTCTCTGATCTGTCAGTCGGTTTCTTGGGAGTGTTTATCTGTGTGTGGCTTGAGTGTGTGCAAGTGTCCATATAATGAGAAAGACATCCATTTTTGGTTCTGGCACTGAGTCTCATCTGTGTTAGTATCTCTGCAGCAGCAGTAAACAAATATAATGATCCAAAAAGCCATTATAGATGTATGCACTGTCTACAGATATGTTCAAAATGGCATTACTACTATATAAAAAATATGCTAAATATTCTCCCAATCTATTTTCTAAATGCATGTTATTGATCTTATTGTGAATGATCGTTACATTTATTTTACCTTGTAATTTTTAATCAAAATGTCATAACTCAATCTTCTAGTAAAACTCCAGATTTCTCTTTGGTGATGTATGCCAGACTTCTCCAATCGCTTTGGCCATGTTCAAAGCAACACAATATGGTTGTCAGTCCTGTATTTGAGTCCTTAAAGGGATAGTTCACCCAAAAATGAAAAATTATCCCATAATTCACTGTCATTATAAAGTAAAATATCTAGCTTCCGGCGGACCGCCTTCCATATTCAACTTACAAAGAAAGTGTAATGCCTCACGCAGTTCAAAATACTTACACTATGTCCGACGTCATCGTTGTGCCAGTTACATTTTTTACGCTATTTCCGACGTCATCACCACGGCAGTTACGCATTTTTTGTAAGTTGAATACGGAAGGTGTTCTGCCAAAAGCTAGATACTTTATTTATCTAGATATGTGTTAAATATGGATATTTTTCTTACAAAAACCCATCGCTTCAGAAGGCCTTTATTAACCCCCCGGAGCCATGTGGATTACTTTTATAATGGATGGATACACTTTTTTGGGCTTCAAATTTTGGGCTGCCATTATAATGCTTGGAAGAGCCAGGACATATTTTAATATAATTCAGATTGTATTCATATGAAAGAAGAATGTCATATACACCTAGGATGTCTTGAGGGTAAGTAAATCATGGGGTAATTTTCATTTTTGGGTAAACTATCCCTTTAATACGGTTGAGTTCATACACAGTACATTTATTTATGTGAGTGACAACTGCATTCTATAACCAAACTCACAACCACATTCTCGGAAAACCCACACTGTGAATAGAATCCGCACTGGACATCAAGATGTCTTTCATGCTATATAGTGCGAGAGAGCCACTCTGCGCTACACAAACGCATGTCTACCGTGTGTTGCGGGTTTTCTTGTGTGGTTTCGCTTTTTGTAACTTACAACGAGGGAGATATAAGCTGTTTGTTATCTGCAGGTTCTAGATCCAGTCACTGTTCTACTCCCGTCAGTTTTGTGTTCTACACGCGACTTAAATGCTCCACTCTCCAACGAGATATAAAAAAGATATTTAAACAGATAGCGACAGTAAGTAAATTAAACCTGCATTTCAGGTCCTGTATACTGTACGCTAATGCAATGCACTCAACTTCCATTTCACTACAAACAAGACAAAGGAGGCAATATTTGATACTATGAACAAGTGTTTTGCTGTTACGTTGTCAACATAACATTCCGATTCAAAATAAATTGGCAGTAATGCTTTTCTCTGGCATCTAGCTTCATATAGGGAGTATTAAATAGGCACAGGTGAAGGTTGCCCTGCAACCTTTAAAGTTCATACTTCAAGTGCTCTGCACTCCGAGTAGACTGGCATAGTGATGATCTAGACTGAAAAATGTAATTAAATTTAATGTGCAGTATACAACCCAAGCAAACTGTACTTGGGTTTTAATTTTAAAGAATGATCAGTTTATTTTAATTTACATTTTAATGTCATTTAATTCAAAAATCTGCAAATGAGTGTCTTTAACTACACCTTATAAACAAAAAGTCAGGAATGATACAACTCTCCAAACACTTGACCTTAATCAACCACAAATCAAATGCACTTCCTATAATACATACCCTATCTTTTGACTTTTTCTGTACTTTGACGTCTGCTCTAGATTCTGTTCTGCTTTATCTTACTCTTGAACATTGGTATTACGATACTACAAGTATTTTTTTAACTCTTATGATACATTTCTTGTGATGTTCCTTATCTGTAGGTTGCTTCGGATAAAACATCTCCTAAATGGCAAAATGAAATGTAGGTTATAAAAACCTTGAATGGGTGCATGATGATGCTATATGGTATTGAAGTGTCCATTGTAGCAGGTTGCATCGCAATGCCCCATTCGCTGTGACGTGTTCATGACCCTTTAAACTCTGAAGGTCTAAATGCAGCGAATTGTGGCTTGCACTTCTGCAACTAAAGCTGAAATTCTTTTCCCATGTAACACATTGTCATGGCCCCACACTGGCTAAACACCTTCTGGCTGCGCCTGCTACAGTAGCCACGCCCCAAACTCTCGCTATAGGTTGAGCTGCAAAGTGAATGACAGATCTGAGCAAACCGCTCTTAATGTTAGAGGGTGCCGGAGGGCTCAATGTTTACACTTTTGTGGGAGATAAACCCATGAATAGCATACTAATAGTAGTCGATGTATTATAACATAACACAAATCTTACATACTTCACATTAAAATACACAAAACCCTACTTCATTTAGAGTCAGACATGACAAAAAAAAAATCTGTGGTTCAGTAAGATCAGATGTTAATTCAGTAATTCTGATGGAATCATTGTTCATTCAGTGAAGGGTTCAATAGACTGATTCCAATTTAAAATGAGCCGTTTTTTTATGTGACTGAATAAAAGAAATGGCTCATGAGTATTTATTTGTGAAAGAGACTATACTAATTGTGCTGGATGTTTTTTGGATTTGAATGCAGCCTATGGAGACAGCACAATTGAAATACATTTTTCTTGGCATTATTTCACAGTACACAATCTCATCCTATTCAATTCAGACCAGAAGTTCATAACTCAAGTACAATAAAATTTCTTTAGCCATTGTTGTAGATTTAAAAGTGGCAGGGGGCTGTTGTTGAATAATGGTGCAGGAAACAGTTAAAGAGTGTAATTTCTTCAGTTATAAAACACTTGCTACTATCCCAGTTTAAATGTGCAGAGACACAGTAAGTTATTCAGAGGTCGACTTCCCTAATAACGTGTGTAAATATTGTCTCTGTGTGAAGCTTCCAACTGTGGGAAGCCTATTAAAACGATTAAACATTATTTTTGCAATAATAGTTGCACCAAAATTAAGGTCTGTGTGCTTTTGCGTCCATTCATTTTTCATTTTTTTAACCACAGAAACAAAAAGAAAAAAAAAAACGGTTGTATTTTTAAATGCTATGTTGAATACCAAAATTTAAATTAAAACCATATAGCCTACACAAATTCTATGCGCACAAAATAAAATATTGACTTCTTTTCAGATTTTTTAATTCTGATTTGCATCTTATAAACACAAATAAAAAATGGACAGGTTAATGTCGAAAAAATATTTTATTTTGTAAAATTATTGTTTCCCCCACACTTTTGAGAGTCATGTCTCTGAAACGTCTCGGTTACGTATGTAACCCTCGTTCCCTGAAGGAGGGAACGGAGACGTATGTCGAAACTGACCAACGAATTGGGATCTATTTTCGGAGACCAATCTACTTCAAGTGTTTACAAACGAGCCAATAATCGTTGGCATGCGGTCCCCGCTCCGCCCGCAGCGCGGGTATAAATACGGAAGCGGAAGTACCGTATATCGCTTTTTTCAACTGAGGAGCCGAGACTAGTGACTCGGCCTTCAGCTGAAGCACAGCACCTGGCGACGGGATGTACGTCTCCGTTCCCTCCTTCAGGGAACAAGGGTTACATACGTAACCGAGACGTTCCTTTCAGTCGGTCACGTTCGACGTACATCGTAACTGACCGACGAATTGGGATCCCTACCAACACACCAGGGATGCTGGCCCAGCCCGCAGCTCTACATATATCTGTCAGCGAGGCGCCTTGAGCCAGTGCCCAGGAGGAAGCTACACTCCTAGTGGAGTGAGCTCGCACCCCGAAGGGCAAGGCACGTCTTGGGACTGGTAAGCCAAGATGATAGCATCCACTATCCAGTGGGCTAACCTCTGCTTGGAGACAGCCTTTCCCTTCTGCTGGCCTCCGTAACAGACGAAGAGCTGCTCTGAGGTTCTAAAGCTTTGAGTTCGGTCCATGTAGGCGTGGAGAGCGCGGACGGGACAGAGCAAAGCTAGGGCTGGGTCTGCCTCCGAAGAAGGCAGCGCTTGCAGGTTCACCACGTGGTCCCGAATTCTAGGCACGATTCGTTGACCGAAAGTGCATGCAGGTCCTCTACCCTCTTGATTGAGGCCAATGCAGTCAGGAGCACTGTCTTCATGGACAGAATGTTCAACTCTACAGACTGCAGAGGCTCAAAGGGAGGACCCTGAAGTGCTCTGAGCACCAGGGCTAAGTCCCAAGAGGGTACCGAGGTTGAACGAGGAGGATTCAGTCTCCTCGCGCCTCTGAGGAACCTGACGATTAAGTTGTGCTTACCCAAGGACTTACCTTTTACTGCATCGTGATACGCCGCTATTGCGGCGACATACACTTTGAGGGTGGACGGAGACAGCCTTCGCTCCAGCCCATCTTGCAGGAAGGAAAGCACGATATTAACCGAACACCTTCGGGGTCTTCCTGGCGGGAAGAACACCACTCAACGAACAGGTTCCACTTCAGCGCGTAGAGGCGCCTCGTGGAGGGGGCTCTCGCAGAAGTGATGGTGTCTACCACTGCTTGTGGCAGGCCACCTAGAACCTCTGCGTCCCGTCCAGGGACCAGACATGGAGTTTCCAGAGGTCTGGATGCGGGTGCCATAGAGTGCCCCGCCCCTGAGAAAGCAGGTCCTTCCTCAGGGGGATCGGCCAGGGAGGGGATGTCGCAGGCAGGGGATGTCGCGAGGAGTGTGGACATCGCCCGACCCAGGGAGCGTGTGGTGACTTTCGTCGCCCAGGGGGCGAGGTCCGTCGCGTTACGCAGTTCCTGCATAACCCCTGGGTCGGAACTACCCTTGTGCAGTTCCATGAGCGCTTTGGCCTGGTAGACCTGCAGGAGCGCCATGGCATGCAGAGATGACGCGGCTTCTCCACAGGCTGTGTAGGCCTTGCCGGTTAGCCCGGACGAGAACACGCCCGGGAGGGGAGACGCGGATTTCCCCGCCAGTCAGTAGCGGTCTTTGGACACAGCTGCATCGCAACCAACCACTCCACTGGGGGGATCTCCACGTAACCCTTTGCCGTGCCACCATCGAGGGTAGTGAGGATGGAGCAGTGAGTCGCTCGGTTTCTAGCACTATAGGGCGCTGGCCACGACTTTGTGAGCTCCTGATGCACTTCCGGAAAGAAAGGCACTGGGGCGGGGCGCTGAGAACCAGCATGGGCCGTCCCGAGATACCAATCGTCCAGCCGCGAGGGTTCGGGACGCAGTGGAGGGTTCCACTCGAGCCCGACACTCGCGGCGGCCCGGGAAAGCATAGCCGTGAGCTCTGGATCAGACTCAGGCAACGCTACCACACCCGAAGGGGGCAGCGCAGCCGAATCCTCATCTCCAGAGTCCATTAGCTCGTCCCCCGATGCAGCTATCGAAATCATATCCTCAATCAGAGCTCCAAAAGTAACGGCTGGCCCCCCGTGGGAAGGACCAGCACACTCTTCCGGGAGCTCTACCGGCGCAGTGGAGGGGGGAGGGGCCCGAGGAGTAACCCTCAGGTCTCCACCAAAGGCATCAGCCAAAGTAGCAGCCCTCTGCTTCGCAGCGGGAGGACCGCTAGATCGGGGGATGCGCAATGGGACTCTACCCCGTTTGAGGTATTCGAGCCTAGACCTTAAGACTGCGATGGTCATGTTCCCGCAGTGGGAACATGAGTCATCCACGAAAGCCGCCTCAGCGTGCTGAACGCCCAAACACGTGAGACAACGATCGTGTCCGTGAACTGGGGACAGATAACGACGGCATCCAGAAACACACGGTTTGAATGACATCTTGAAAAATACGCAGGGTCAAACCGTGTTGCTCTTTTAGAAAAGGAAAAACTGCTCAGTTTAGTGCTGAAGCGCACAGGGAAGGTGGCCGCGGCTCGCAGCGGTTCGTATGTGCAAGCCCGCTGTGAGCACTCAATGAAACGCCCAGCGAGCTGTGAAAACAGCTGTTTTGTTTTGTTCAGCAGCCCGTCACTGTCTCGCGCCGTCACACCTGCACCACTGAAGCAGCAGGAATCCTCCTCGAGCAGACTCGTGAGTAGTTCACTTAGTAGACAAACAAACGGCTGGTAACAGCACAGTTCGGCTCCGAAGTTGAAAGCGATATGCGGTACTTCCGCTTTCGTATTTATACCCGCGCTGCGGGCGGAGCAGGGACCGCATGCCAATGATTATTGGCTCGTTTGTAAACACTCAAAGTAGATTGGTCTCCAAAAATAGATCCCAATTCGTCGGTCAGTCGACGTACGTCGATCGTGACCGACTGAAAGGGAACCATGATAATAATACGCTACATCTAATGCATTTTGATGCAAGTCATTCTATTGACGCCAGAAGAAATGGCAGCTGGCGCTTATAGTGTCTGTGTATTGACGCAAAAACACTAGAAACTAAATTTAGCATATTTACATATAAAAAAAACAAGTATATAATTTTTTTAATAAAATAGTAATATTGTAAAATAGGAAAAAAGGAAAATAGCTTGTATCTGCTAATTCTATTAATCAGTGTTAAAATAAAAAAAGAAGAAACCGCATCTTCCATATTTCATTTCTGGTTTAAAAAAGGAATGGACGCAAAATTACTTAAGACTAATTACACACTTCACCTTTAAAAAAAGGACAAAATCTAAATAAAAAAATGGATAAACAGCTTGAATTGCCACTGCATTCTTTAGTTCAGTAGTTTGATGAGAGAGAGATAAGTTTAAAATAAAAACTTACGTACGACTATAGCAGTGGATGACTTTCAATTTGTTGCATTGAACTGAGGAGGAACTGATGGTTAACCAATAAGCGGAAAAGGGTGTTTCATGCTCGTGCACATGTGGAAATCAAATATTCAATCTGTTTATCCATTTTCTACTCCTGAACCTAAAGTAAGCAAGTAAAAATTGTTTTTTTTAAAGAAAGAAAAACAAGCTGTTTTCTAATTTTTCTGCTTTCAATATTATATATATTTTTTTAAATTAACACAGTGTACCATACACAGTTTATACTGCATAGTATGCATTAGCAATATGTTAACATTCTGACCCAAAAAAACGTGTGTTTATATCTGTGGTTGAAGCAGAGCTGATCTAGGGTCAGATATTGCCACCTGAATCTGAACTCTGTAAGTGCATTAGTGCAGAAGAGTTGATCCACGGTCAGAAATTCCCCCTGAGACTGAACTCTATAAGTGCATTAGAGTAGCAGAGCTGATCAAGGGTCACATGCTCCCTCTCCACTCACATGTATGCTCAAACATATTTGTAACGCTGGTATGACTCTCCTGTACAAAGATGTTCCATGGACACAGATCATAGACTTAAAGGGCAACAAACACACCGTTGTGAATTTGTCCTGTGCTGAGACAGACAGTATGAATATAAAAGGGTTATGGGATAGATTCTTGGCAAAGCATGATCGTAGGTCAAAAAGAGATCATCTATCGTATTCGTATAAATTTAAAACGCATACAAAGAAGGCTTAGATGAGCCTCCAGTGAACAACTGCAGTGAGAGGAAAGACTCTTTTCCTATTTTGCAGCTTGTTAAGAATGAATGACACCTTGTCTCACTGACACTGTGTGAGTGTGTGCGTGTGTGTGTTTGAGTGTGTTTGGGTCTGACATCATGCCCCACTACCTCTGAAATGAGGGGCTGCATTTTCTGATCCAATGAAGCTTGTGATTAGAATGAAACTTTATGACAACGAGAATCTCTTACCTATCACAGAGCTTTCTCTCTCTCTCTCTCTCTCTCTCTCTCTCTCTCTTACTCTCTCTTACTGTGAGTCTCAATCTCAATAA
Organism: Rhinogobio ventralis; assembly: GCA_039654625.1. NCBI lineage: Eukaryota > Metazoa > Chordata > Actinopteri > Cypriniformes > Gobionidae > Rhinogobio > Rhinogobio ventralis. Next base: position 14,134,946 of record CM077194.1, read on the forward strand.
ATGAAATAAAGTTTCAGGCTTGAAGAGAGTGTTTCTCTTTAGTGGAATCCGAATTTAATGGACCCAGTGAGATCATGTTGGCCACATTGTTAAGCACTGCTCAATGACTGAGCATCAATTACAGATATTTAACATTAATCTTTGTGTACATGATTTCAGCGATAGGCTTTTGTTTACACAGCTCTCAGGATCTGTGTTAATGACAGTATGATTATTACAATCTAGAAATAGACCACAAATCTTTATATGCAGTTTTTTAGCACTGTCAATTTAACAAGTTATCAAAAAAAAAAAAAAAAAAAGACTATCTGTTACGTCCCTTGTTAGTTAGATGTTAAAAGGTCTAGCATGTTATCAGACATAATAAAAATGAGGAGTGTGTGTGCGCTTCAGATAGTAGGAAGAATGACCCAAGATCAACAACTTCAATTGAAAAAGATTTAATTTGTGATTAGGACCATAAAGTAAAATAATAAGGTGAAAAGTAATAAAGTTGTAAAAATAAAGAATAGTTACAAAATACACAAGTAGACAGGATCAAGCAAAAATCAACCAACAATCGGGGAGAGAAGAAGGAGCAGACAAGTGGTGCTTAAATAAATAACTGAATATTTAAGAAATAAACTAACTAACAACAAAAGATGTAGAAAACAACATCTTCAGTGTCCGAAAACGGCATAACTAAACTACCTAACTAACCAAACAAAACATACAAATGTTAGCACCACCGCTAAACCTGGTGTGCCTAATACATGAGTTGAACTACATGTTTGTAGTAGTAGTTTGTAGTTTGTACCTGCTTACCTGACTCACAACCTCCCTTTTACCCCTTTCCTTTACGGCGTTAGATGACAACATGAAATGAAGCATCAGAGAACCGCAGTCACAATCAAATGTAGTAGCACCTCAAGCCTCTAACACACCAACAAACAAGCACGAACGTTAGCAGAACTGATCGAACTGCTAAGGTGCAACAGCAGTGAAACCCCGAAATTTGATCAGACTCTCGGACCGGAATCTCGAACGAGAGACCGTCGTCACAGAGCGTGCCCTCTCCCCAAAGTCAGAGCCCCCCTCCTATTGCACTTTGCGCCATTCATAAACAGCCTCAGGACCGATGATTGGTTCCGCAATCCTGACGTCAGCGTCTGACGTCTGTTGACGGCCAGGCAGCTCCTCCACTCACGTTCCAACTCTGAAACACAGGTTAACCAAACACACCCACACACATATGCATATGCACCGCGTAGATTAAAACAGATTACGTAGCACCGCGTACGTAACACTATCCATAATAAAGTTTTTACCTACCATCAGAGAAGAACCCTGTGAGGGACTGTTTTCTCAATCCCACTCCCGCAGAATTTCTGACCATTACCATCCGGTCCCGCAAACATTCTGTTACAGTTTGTTAAAAAATATAAAAACATTAGGGCTTTGCTAACCATTCAGAATAGCACGTATAAAACATATATCTGTTTTTCACAAATAGAGATCGCCTATTCAAAACAAAGGCGTAGCTTGATGACGCCGAGATTGAGCACGGATTCATAGGAGATGTTGTCTTCAACTCACAGTTGGTGGAAAAGAATTAGGACGTAACTTGGGCAGTAATCATGTTCATGGATGAGATTAACATTACTGTAGTATGAAGCAGAGCAAGGCAGAGTGATGTGGGACGCAACGTGGCCACTGGAGTGATTGCTAATGAGAGACGAGTGTGACACACGGATGAAGATCAGCAGAACTTTTATTATGCCACAGTCGCCGCTTCCGCTTCTTCCTGTCAAGCGTATGTGGGGTAACGCAGTGACGTAGATCATATTAGATACAGCTAAGCCAGATCAATATTACTCATGGTAAAACATGGTACTAGTGGTAAATCAAGAAAACAATATTCAAACAATAAGACTAAACGTGTTGAGCTATATAACAATGATTAGTTTTCTGTCCATAAAGCTGTTATCTATCAATAAATGCATCCAAACAGTTGTTCCCTTGTCTAATAAAACATATAATATATTAAAGCGTCACTGGTGTTTCCATGGTTTCTACAAAATAAAACCGGAACTTGTGGGTAACGCGGGTATGTCATTGATAGGCGACGCACGGACACGGTCCGTGTCCTGGAAAAAATGCTTATTTCTCTGGATTTAAACATTCTTGGAAACATTTGGGATAATGTAGGCACACAAGTCGACAAAATATATAACACTGTTCTAGTGTTTTTTGGATATTTGAATCCAAAAATCTTACATATTGTGCCTAAACTCACCATAAGATAAAGTAACGCTAGCACCACACATGACACATATAAAATTCTATCAACTGTTAAAACAAAACATCAGAACTAGTGGAGCCTAAAAACATATTTAAACATACGCGTAACAACACACACGCACCTAAAACATAACAGGTAACGGGATAGTTCATCCTAAAAAGCAAATTAATTCATAATTTACTCACCCTGGTGTTGTTCTAATGCTGTACGCCATTCTTTGTTTTATGACCACAAAAGGAGAATTTAAAACAATGTCCCACTCACGCTCGTCCATATAATGGCAGTGACTAGTGACCAGCATCAAGCTTTTTAAAAAAAAAAAGCAAAAGTATCACAGAATGATCTCATGCGACACGTGCCATATTTTAAGTGTTCTGGGGGTGTACAATATGAAATTTAATGTATTATTTAATGAAAATCCTGACCTTGGTCAATGGTCTGTGCTCGACTGTGCGTTCATGAGACACCACCACAGTTCACTTCGACTAGCCCAGAAAACACACACAATTTCCGACAAATCAAGAAACAAAAACACAAAACAAAATACAATCCATGAACTTTCTTCTCTGAGGTGAATATATCTGTTGTGTTATTGCGCTCACAATCACATCCGTCAACTGTCATTCTGACTGCCATCTGACAAACGGAGTTCCAGTCCGAAGATAGTTAACTCAGGGAAAAAAGTTCATTGACACTTTTTTTTGGAGATTTCTAGGCATTGTATTTTATGTTGCATATTTACGTAACGAATTAATGAAATAATGAATCACTTGGCCTAGCCTACTACAGATTTCTATGGAGGACGAAAATGTTACTGATCGACTGCATGAACTTCATTTGTTGACTGCTTTCTTGTTATGTGGGACTGCGGGACCTGCAATGTATTTTTTGACCACCCACTCCCACCCACAGGAAAGGCTAAACCGCCCGTTCCCGCAAGATTTGCGTTGGGTCCCATGGGACCCACAGGATCTCAATCCCAATGCAGCCCTCTACATCAGAGCAATTTGACCTTGCACTACCACTTTCAAGTTTTTGTGAGTTTGGAGTAACTGCAGCCCACCTGCTACTACAGGAAACAAGCCCCACCAAACCTCACTTAGCCTACTGAGATCAGGAAGCACAGAATGAGTAAAAATACATTAAAACAGGACGCATTCTAGCATTCAAAAGCGGCTGGATGGAAATAGAACATTCAAAATAAAAAACAAAACAATAAAATAAAATAAAGAACAAATGCAGGGGTCTGGAGAAGAAATTACTTTTAACTTGACATAATAAAATGCCCCACTAATGGTGCGAGACTCAAAAAAAAGCTTTAAAAAAAAAAAAAAAAAGCATAAAATCTAGTCTAATCAAATGTAATTGAATAACTAAGTAATATGAAAAAATTATTAAAGATAAAAATTATTTTAAAAAACATATGATTAAAGGCTCCAACGTTACACCAGTGCTGTTATCATAAACTAAAACTATTAATTAAAAGTTTGTTAATTGAAATAAAGCTAAAATAAAATAAAAGAATTAAATGTAAAATTTAGAAACTTGGCAACTAACTGTAAAAAAATAAGTTAGAGTGACTGAAATGGACTAAAACTAAAGAATACATTTAAAGAAAATAAATAAATAAATAAAAACCTAATAAAGGGCTCAAATTAAAATGAAAACTTTAAATCTAAAAATAAAAGCTAATTCATAAATAAATACTATAATAGTATTTACTAAAATAACATGTAAAATACTAAAATAACACATCACCAGTTCTAACAAGTAAAATATCTAACTATATATAGGGTAGAGTAAATTATAGAGTCATTTGTAATTAAGGGTGATTGAGACATAAGGGTCAAATGGGGCAGTATAACTATACAGAGTTTATTTTCTCACCTAATGAGTCAAAATAAAAACTTTTTTGCTGAGCCCTATGTGAGACCACATAATCAAAATTGGATGCCCTCATTGGTGTGACATCATGTAGGTGGGCGGGGCAGGCATCAAACAGAAGTTGATTCTGAAATGTATGAAGTAAGGAAAATGACATAAGCTTTTGCTAGTTTTCATAATAAGGTCATAATTTTTGTCATAATTACTATGAAAAATGAATATGATGCACTACTGCAGCAAAATCAATAAAATGTGTTTTTATGTGATTTTATCAAAGTTTGTAATGTGTGACTGCTATGCAAAAACTAAAATAACCTAAATAACCTGCTATTCTTGAAACAATTAGTACATATTCTGTGCATATTACAGCTCATTTTAGACCAAGAAAAGAGTTAATTCATAAGAGTTAATTAAAACAGAGTTCTGAATAATACATTAGCAAGAAGAAAAACTCAGATCTATCAGACCTTATTTAATTTTTTTACTTTTTTAGGGGTAATTCTACATACACTCAGATTGATAAAAATGATGTGACAGAATTAAAGAAAAAGAGTTTGGGGTTGAAAACATGTGTAGTATGTGATAACATTGCTATGACCGCTCTTACGTGAGTGCCATGTATACATGTGTGCTTCTTCATCGCAACACATCAGAATGTAAAACAGTACCTATTATGTAGCCAGGAGAGATGTTCAATGCCAGCTACCACTGTGTGTGTGTGTAAGTGTTGATCTAAGCATGATCCCAAGAGAATATCAGGCAGAGAGTGTTTGTTAATCTCAATTCAAAGACATGCTCGTGTTTATGCGGGACCAGAATTCTCAGCTCCAGAAAGGCTCCATTGCTCCAGAGAGACTTTCTGCATGAGAACCTGCACACTTAAAGATGACTCTCTTTGCTTTGCAATGTTCTACTGATGTGAACAAGGAGCAGTGTGTGTATGTGTGTCTTTTGTAAGAGATAGCATTTCTCAACAATAGCACAATGCCCTTGAAGGTGCAGAGTTCATTCTTTCAAAAGAACATGAGCCCAGCAGCAGATAAAGACAGACCTCTCTTTCAGCTCTTTTTCTCTCTCTTTCCGACTTTAATTTTCCAAAGTCTCTTTCTCTCTTTCCTATGCATTACTATGTGAGGGATTGTAAAAAGGTAAGATCAGACTAAACATCAAAGCATTCAGATTATGTTCCTGTTTCCTCAGTCTAACACACACACACACACAACGCAATATCCATCAGAAATCAGCTCCCAAATCTCTCAAATGTTCTTTCAGCCTTTCATTTTGAAATTGTCTCCTTCTCTTCTTCCTGTGCATGACTGTGTTAGATTGTAGAGTAAACATCAAAGCATATAGATTATGTTTGTTTCACCTCTAGCTGTCAAACACACACATATACCAGGGGTGTTTTCTCTGTTTTCTCTAAGGAGGCAAGAAAAAAAATTATATATATATATATATATATATATATATATATATATATATATATATATATATATATATATATATATATATATAGAGAGAGAGAGAGAGAGAGAAATATTTGCATGTATATAATATATATATATATATAAAAATCTTATAAATAAATATTAATATTTTATATATAAATATAACAATTTTCTTAAATATATACATGCATGTGTGTGTATTTATCTATACATATAATAATTATACACAATACACACACATATATTATGTAAACACAAACTTTAATTGTAGATATATATAAAATGTTCACAATCATTTAATTAAACAGCCTGAATGGGTCAAACAGGACAGACTAATTACACTCAGACATCACGTTCGGTCATGTCTGAACTTAAAACATCATCACCTCCGTGTCTATGATCGTCATGACACCTGCTGTGCTTGCAGAGGATTTGATAACTAATGGTCTGGATAGAAGGTGAATACTAACAATTATGATAGCTGAAAAACAGTTGAAAGACATAAAAAGACATTTATGCATTATTATTAGTTCATTATTTTGAAGCGATGGGAGGGGGGGGGGTAAAAACATCTAAGCTTGATGAGACATTAGGTGGGTTTCCATCCACATATTTTTATGCAAATATTGATATATCAAATAAAAAAATTGTTGGATGGAAACAAAGATGAAAACTAATTCTATACCGATGTTTTTTTTATTCAGTAAGAAGACATGCGCATTAACTATGATACAATAATTAATTGAAATTGTTTCCTGTAAATTTAATTTAAGTGAAAAATCAGAATATAGCAAAAACAATATAAAACCATATTATATAAATACAAAATATAATCTTATAACTATTTTCTGATTTTCACATAAATTTAATTTACAGCTATGGAAACGAAACATGGCTCTTGATGAGACCTGATTATAATAAATTGTATATTGGTAACACTTAACAATGATTTCATTAGTTAACGTCATTAGTTAACATGAACTAATAATGAACATAATGAATTATAATGAATCTTTGTTAATGTTAATTTCAACATTTACTGATACATAATTAAAATCAAAAGTTGTATTTGTTAACATTAGTTAATGCACTGCGAAGTAACAAACAAACAATGAACAACTGTATTTATATTAACTAACTGTCATGACCCTGGGCTGATCTGTCTGTTCTTTCTCTGTCTCTGTCATGTGGTTGTGTTTGGGAGCACATGGGTTCGTTCTGACAGTTCACCATTTAAAGGCTGCATACGTCATTGAGGTGGTCTCATTTAAGAAAAGTAACCGTTAGATTGCAAAATAAGAAATAAATTACAGTATTTTACACCTCACAAGGAATAACAGTCAGTTTTATTACGGTTACTTTTCTTAAATAAGACATCATTGATGACGTATGCAGCTTTAAAATGTGACCTTGAGGACGCAACCTTCGAAATGAGACGCAGCTAGTGTGGCGTCTTGACCTGCCCCCTTGTTATTCCATTCATTACCTCGTTATTGTTTCACTCCTTCCACCTGTTCTCTATCAATTAAGATCCTTTAGTCTCCTATTTAATCCCCTCTCGTGTGCTGTCTTGTGCCAGAACGTTGTTTGTTCTCTGTGCAAGCGATTGATCCAGTCTTGTTGTGTCACGTCACGTTGGATTTCTGCCTCTTTGTCTTCGGTTCGGCCGTTTCGTGTTGGACTATTTGCCAGTTTTGTTTTCATCTTTTAGTTTTTGTTTTTCTCCTCTTCCCTCCCTCCTGTTTTCTCCAGCTGGTTCTCCACCGCCTTCAGCCCTGGTCTCGCTCTCGATCACTGATCACGGATCGCCTTCTCTGCCCTGCTTCACGTGCCGCCTAAATGCCGCCAGCTAGGAGGTCTACACGGGTGTCTTAGCCTACCTATAGCCGTCGTCTCTCTTCCTTGTACCTGATTGTGATGCATTACAATCCTTGCCAAGAAAAAAGTTATATCCATGTTATTCCTCTTGTTATTCCAAGCATGCTTAATTCACTCATCATTTCAGCTGTAAAAGTCCACTTTATGTCACAGTGACGGATGACAAATGCGACTTTGCAGATTTGCATTTCGACTCGAGTTAACTTGCATAATAACTTTGACTGTTTGCCCTTTTGAACTTAAAACGATTGCTCGTTCGGTGCCATAGCCGCTGACGTTAGCATTATTTATTTGCTATCATCTCTGTGAGCCGAGTCTGACCACCAAAACTTTAAGATTAAACAAGACGGTTCATTCATATTATTTTTAAAGTCATTACAGTCACTGCGGAAGCTCCGGTTGCCATAGAAACATGACACGTGTTTGAGACTGCACATTTGAGCATCATAGAAAACATTTATGCGACAGTTCACCTGAGATTTTGTTGCTGATTTGAAATATTTAAATATGAGTACATTGTAGCGACTCGGCTGCATATAATAATAATAAATTAAATTAGCTCAATAGGGAATTATGATTATTAATGTTTAATTATTTATAACTAATCGCAACAGGTTATGATTAAATTATAAATACCTAACCTAGGTATTTATGCAATATATATATATATATAGTTAACGACAATGGGTTGCAATTAACTACGAATATATATTAAATCATTACAGAATAACCTTTGAATTAGAATTAATTCAAAATTCATCTGATCCGTTCATTTAACGAACGAACAGTACTACAATCTTTTATCAATTCTCACAAAGTATTATTCTTATCTAATCTTCGGGAAGGTTATCCTTCTGGTCACGAAGAATAAACTTTCCGAATTATTAGGATATTAATTAAAGTATTCAAAGATACTTATGAGAGCTCGTAGCTAGATCTGAACATTAAAGTGACCATGTCTTGTGAGCGGCAACAATGACAATCGAACGTGGATACAATGGTTTTAATAATTGATACTACGAATACATACGATTAAACAAAGAATACATGTATATACAGAACAACGAATGGTAACGAAAGAGAATGAAAAGAAGAGAATGAAAGAGAGGAAGGAAAGGTTCAGGAATGGCAATTTCACAAACATAACCACCGAGAGCCAGCAACGAATAATATCACCTTAAACAGGGGTACACATCTTAAAACGCATCTAAATTTCGATGGAATTTATACTTGCATGGGTTGTTTTGTGCTGAGTATAAAGAATGCGTGTGAGTCTTCTCAGAGAGTTCTTTGAGCTGGAGCGTGTTCTCTTTTGGTCCTTCCGAAGCGTTCTCGATCCACGGGAAGTTTGAAGATGGTTGGAGCGAATGCCGAAAAGGGGAGGAAAAGAAGATTGTCTCGTCTGAGTTTGATTGTTCTGACTCGTCAGCTGTTGTGTTCAGGAGAACACTACCCCGGATGCTCTTCAAGAATAAATCCTATCTGGATTATTTACAGCTTTTTGTTTTGCCTTTTTGAATTCTTCTCTGTTCCTGAATTGCTGGACTGAATGAGGAGATCCAAGATGAGATTGCCACCCAAGAGCTCCCATGCGGCTTCGATCTTTTTGACTTGGCTCTCCGTGTGAAGCACCAGCACCAGCGTTTGGCTGTTCACTCTCCCTGGAGGGTGGGAGAGCTGCCCGGTGACCCCACTCCTGTTTTGCCCTCACCTGCATCAGTTGACCCTGAACCCATGCAGTTGCGGCGTCTGCGTCTCACTCCTCAACAGAAATAAGAACGACTTACCCGGGGCCTTTGCTTCTACTGTGGAAGGGCCGAGCACTTTGCCAACAAGTGTCCGTTAAAAGCCAGGGCCCATCAGTAGCCAGTAGCTGGTGCAGCACGGCCCTCACGTGGATTGGGCCGGAAATTGTCATGGAACCAGTCTTGTCTTGCGTCTTGTATGGGTGCTACCTCTTCTCCTGGCTCCGTGTATCCTGTTTTACAGGTGGAGGCGGCTGATTTGTCCGGGGTCCTGGTGAGATCCCACGATCTTCGGCAGGTCTTCAGCAAGTCATCCGCCCCTCCTCGTCTCCGGCTGGTGCAGGGTTCTTCATCAAGAAGGATGGCTCCTTACATCCTTGATTATAGAGGTTTGAATGACATTACTGTTAAGAATAGGTATCCCCTGCCCTTAATGTCATCTGCCTTTGAACTTCTGCAGGGAACCAAGATCTTCAGTAAGCTAGACCTTCGCAACGCTTATCATCTGGTCCGGATATGAGAGGGGGATGAGTGGAAGACAGCATTTATCACATTTATCACTTCCTCGGGACACTGAGTACCAGGTCCTCCCGTTTGGCCTGACCAATGCCCCAGCTATCTTCCAGGCCCTGGACAACGATGTGCTGAGGGACATGGTTAACAAGTTTGTCTTTGTGTACCTTGACGACATTCTAATTTTTTTTCTCCTTCGGCTCAGGTACACACCCAGGACATTCGTCAGGTGCTACAAGGGCTGTTGGAGAACCAGCTATATATGAAAGCGGAGAAGTGTTTTCCACACAGAGTCAGTTTCATTCCTGGGCTACATTATTTCAGTGGATGGGATCAGAGCAGATCTCACTAAGGTAAGGGCCGTAGCCGAGTGGCCGACTCCAGACTCCAGGCTCTACAGCGGTTTCTGGGATTCAGCAACTTCTATCTGCGTTTCACCCAGAACTTTAGTCAGGTTGCTGCACCCAGTTCTTTCTTTACCAGACCCTGAACAGCAGTTTATTGTGGAGGTGGATGCCTCTGAGGTTGGGGTAAGCGCGGTCCTGTCTCAGCGGTCCCCTAGAGATGGGAAGATACATCCCTGTGCTTACTTCTCTCACCGTCTGAGCCCAGCAGAACGGAATTATAACATAGGGAATCGGGAGCTGTTGGCGGTCAGGCTGGCTCTGGGCGAGTGGGGTCACTGGTTGGAGGGGTCGACACAGCCCTTCTTGGTCTGGACGGATCATAAGAACTTGGAGTATGTCCGTTCGGCCAAGAGGTCTCGCCAGGCCCACTGGGCACTCTTCTTTGGCCGGTTCAACTTCACTCTCTCATATTGTCTGGGCTCTAAGAATGTTAAACCTGATGCCCGGTCAGAAGGTTGCTGGATGTCAGACGTAGAGGTCTGGGTTTTCAGTATCTTGTGGACTGGGAAGGATACGGTCCAGAGGAGAGGAGTTGGATTCCAGCTCAGGATATTCTGGACCGGTCGCTGATCAAGGACTTCTACCGGCAGCGTGGTGGGCCTCTCCCTGGGGCACTTCTAGGGGGCGGGGTACTGTCATGACCCTGGGCTGATCTGTCTGTTCTTTCCCTGTCTCTGTCATGCGGTTGTGTTTGGGAGCACATGGGTTCTTTAGTCTCCTATTTAATCCCCCCTTGTGTGCTGTCTTGTGCCTGATAGTTGTTTGTTCTCGATGCAAGCGATTGCTCCAGTCGTCTTGTGTTGCGTTCTGTTGTGTTGGACTATTTGCCAGTTTTGTTTTCATCTTTTAGTTTTTGTTTTTCTCCAGGCGGAGAAAAACACTCGATCCGCCAGCCTCCCGCCTCAATAGTGCCTCCCGCTGCTCTACGCTGCATTGTTCCGACTCGTCAGCCGTTGTGTTCAGGAGAACTCTACCCCGGATGCTCTTCAAGAATAATTCCTATCTGGAATTGTTTTGCCTTTTTGAATTCTTCTGTTCCTGTCTGGACTATTGACAGCCTTGTGTTGCAGTCTTTGTCCTGACTTGACACTAACATTAACAAAGATTAACAAACACAGTAACAAATGTATTGCTCATGGTTAGTTTGTTAGTTAATACATTAACTAATGTTAACAAATAAAACCTTATTGTAGTGTTACCAGTATATTTATATTAAAGGTGCAGTGTGTAGTATTTATGAGGATCTACTGACAGAAATGCAATATAATATACATAACTATGTTTTCAGTGGTGTATACCTTACATAATTAACCGTTATGTTTTTATTACCTTAGAATGAGCCATTTCTATCTACATACACTGCGGATCCCCTTACAGTGAAGTCACCATTTTGCGGCACCCTGTTTCTACAATAGCCCTAAACGGACAAACTGCTCTAAAGAACGCTAGCTACTCTCTGCTGTCTCAGACGACGACATCTTTGTCCTGTGTCGGCCAAAGTAGCTTTTCTATGTGCTTCGAAAGGGAGGGGTGGGCGGTTGCAATTCGTAACCTCACCACTAGATGCCGCTAAAATTTACACAGTGCACCTTTAACATACTAAAAATATTGGCTGCTTGTTGATAATATGCAATGCTGTTTATTTAACATTTGGCAGATGCATGCCTTTATCCACGCTCTACTGTTTGAACTACAGGAATGTGCACTGCAACAAATTTGGTGTATAAACAATGTTCACTCAGAAATTGCTAGTAAAATCCACAAACAATTACAAAGATATGGCAAGTAACAATTACACATGAAATTTTGAAGTTGGAAAACTGAAATTGTATTTTCTTGTCCAACGTACTCCAATAATCACTGATTTATTTACTACTTTGAAAAAACACTTTTTACAGTGTATAAGCATCAAGTGAAAGAGAAATTTGACAAAATTGTACATTGAACTGAAAAACCCAAAGGCAGAGAGGGGATTGTGCCTCCTAATGTCACAAACTCACCACAAGCCGCTGACACTGATATATATATACAGCATCATAAAAGAGTTTCCAAATGTCAAAGACACATGAGTGTTTTACTCCTGACTCATTCTCATCTTTTCTACCTCTCACTCCCAAGTCTTCCTTTCATTCTTTTCCTGAGGTGCATTTCATTGAATTTCAAACAGCAGCTTGTCACTGCACCATATCGGAGTCAAAGGAACAGGAGCGTATGTGTGTATGACTCTAAAATTTCAATTGCTTTTTTTCATTTTGTTTGTTTTTCACCCCACTGTGATGCTGTGTTTGAATAGCCGCATGCAGCACATTGCTCAGGTTTGTAGTCTTTAGAGAGCCTGCGCCTCTGCTCTGCTCTGTATTCCACCGCTGCCGTCCTCTGCTCTCCTCATGCTCCACCGAGAGAGATGGATCATTAAGGTCTGGCCGAGGAAAATCTCATTTATGAGAAGACACGGTTTCTTTGATCGGAGTGTGCACGTATGAGTGCGCGGAGCTCAGAATTAATGGGTGGATGCATTCGTGTTTATCATGTTTTCTTTTTTTGTTTTCTTTTTTGTTTTTACATCACGTATCCTGTAGTATTCATGTAAAAAAAAAAAAAAAACTCAAAGCCACCATGTTAGCATGATATCGACCCTTATTTTAAGTAATCAACCAAATATGTTAATCTGCTCATTTTCAGACCCTCATGTCATTCTTAAAACTCAAAATCTTAACTTTCTTTCTTCTGTGGAACATAAAATAAGATATTTCCAGTAAAAAAAGCATAGCATGGCCATTTCAAACTTCCAGCCCGCTTACAGGACAAATGAAAATCATGTATAGCATCTCTGTTCTCCAAATTTGAATATGCGGTTTTTTTTTTTTGTCAACAACTGAAAGGTAGTCTAAACAGTCTATTACTCACACAAATCTCGCAAGAGTTAGGAAGACAGTATGGACTACTTTGTTGTTGCTTTTTTTGTCATTCACTTTCTTTATAAAAGAAAGAGTGATGTAAAAAGTCTAAATTTTTCTTTTTGTGTTCAATGCAGTGCTGGGTAGATTACTTACAAATTGTAGTCAGTTACAGATTTCAAATTACATGACCAAAATAGTAATTAGTTATGTGATCTATTATATGACACATTGATTACTTTTAGATTACTTTTGAACTAACTGATTTATCATATTGATTTGAATAGGATAGTCTTGTTAAGTATATAACATTATAAGTGGACCTCAGAGAACATTATAAAATTAAAAAATACAGTTCATGACTCCTTTAAAGCGACAGCAGCCTAATAAACCTGCTGCTGTCTGTGTCATTAATGTTAACCAAAGAACAAAAGACAAAGAGAAAATCACTCACTGTTCTTTGACTGAATAACTTTTGTAGCTTTAATAAGGATTAATCTAGATTACATTTATAATTTATGCAGTGAAGACTGTCCAGTGTTTATTCGATTTCTGTACATTTACGTTTTTTGTGCATTTTAACATGGCAGGAAAAAAATCTGAACCGGCTCAACTGGGCCAAACCTTAGCGTTGAGCCCTGATATATCCAAGGCACAGCAAAATGTGACATTTATTACAACTGATTTATGTCAAGATTGTTTTAAGTTGTTAAATTTTTTAAAGCCTATTAAATGTTAAAATTGATAGCTTTCAATTATACTATAAATGTTGAATGGCTATAATTAATGGCTAAAATTGAAAAAGTATTGAAATAAAATCAGTATTGGTATCGGTGATACTGGCCTTCATTCATAGTGCTTAGTTAAAAGATGCAATTATACAAATATTTAAAATATAAAATATATCTTTATGTTGTTCTGACATTATTTTGGAGATTCAATGTGAAGTGTATTGCAATATAAAAAAAATATTAAAAATTGTAATGGTAGGTGTGATTATTCACGATAAATTACTGCTGACAAAAAAGTTGTGAAATGCCTGCATTACATGTAAATACGAAATGACAATTTGTGCTTTTAATGTGTTTGAAAGACAAAAGCCTTCCAAAGACATACAGTAGTAATAAAAAATTTATAAATAAATGACTCACTGAGTGATAATTAAAAGAATTGTGGTCAAATGCTATGTGGCCTCTCCATTTTACATGTAATTATAGAACTATGAATAGCCTAAAAGAATGACAGTGACAAACAATGGTACATTTATTCATAAGTTTGTTTAAACCTAACACCGTAAGTCATCCTTTGTCAATTACAACTGTGGTAACTCCAATAACTGTATTTGCTACAACCAAGACTTATAAAGCATATTTAATATGCATAAATCCAAATTACATTTAATCAGTTACTACCCAGCACTGGTTCCATGGAAGAAAAAAAAAATGCATATGCATTTGGAACAACATGAGAGTAAATGATGACATTATCTTCCTGATGGCGACAAAGAGATGTTGAAAACCATCTAATAAAGGGGATTGCGATGTTTAGGATATTTCTGATGACTGCATGTTGGTGTCTTCAGTATTTTGTGTTAAGAGTGTGATTTGGTGTTTCTCAAAAATGATTAGCCATTAGTTTTATGTATGTGTGTGTTTCATAATTATTGAGCTTGGGATAATGGATACAAATGCTAAAAGCATATTTTAGATAAGCAGAGAGGCAGAAAAACAATTGCAGAGTGTGAGCTGAGCTCTGGGTTCATTTTAACACAAAATGACAGTAAAAACAAAGGGACCATGAGATCCAATAGTGGCAAAATATTTGGAGAGAGCAGCACACTGTAGATAATGAAGGCCGGCAAGTTTATCTCAGTTTTGTTTTGCTTGAAACTTGGTTTGCCGTAACTTTATAGAGAATGGGGAGGTTTTATGGCATAGAGAAGAGTGACATTACAGTGTCACAATCCTCATGTGTGGAAGACTGCTGCTCCTCATCCATCTCTCTCTCTCTCCCTTTCTTTTTCACCTTTCGTGTCAACACAATTTCCTCTCACGCAATCCACCTTCAGGCTTTCCTCTCTCTTTGAGAGAATGGGCAATCTCTCTTCTTCCCTCTTAATGATTATCTCACAGTAATTTTAAGCTTAATAGTGTTCTGTCAGAATAAAGAGAATTCATGACTTTTAACCATAACAAGATACAGGTTCTGTCATGACTATTCATAAAACTACCCATCCCATTTTTCATTTGCATTTCAGATTGGCTCTGAGATTCAGGGATGCTTCAGAGGCCATTTTTTACAGCTGATTAGCTATTTATAGTCCATTTGTCCTGCATCTATTTAAATACATAGATGGTCCATGTATGCTGGGTCTATATTGATTTAAGAAAAGCACTTTCCACAGAATTACTCCCTAACCTTTCAAATATTCCACATATTCTCGTAATCCTCCTTCTATTTATTGATCCATCCATCTGTCTATCCTCTTGCTGCGTAGATATCCAGGTTATATAAACATTCAGCACTATATCACAAAATACACGTTACAACTAAATTTCAACATTAATGCTAGTAACATTTCAAGTTATTATAGTTGAGAGCACTAAAACGTATAAGCAATAGTAAAGTACACAAAACTTTATAGGGATGCACTAATAAAATGAGATATAATATTTGATACCAATAAACCAACAGTCCTTTTCATGTTATGGCTAAATTAAAATAGCATTCTATACTATTCGGCCTAAATAAATGTAAAAAAAAAACAACAACTAATAAACAATTGTTTTAAATGCTACAAGTGAATTTAGGAAGCACAACAAAATAAATGTGCAGTAGGGAAAATGGATAATTTTGAGATAAATCACACAATTATTAGTGTTTTTAAAGATCACCTTCAAGTGAATGTTAGATAGGTGAATCTAGAAGTAAAATTAGGGCAAATAAGCATGCACAATTAAAACTTCAATATCAGCCAGTATTGGGAAAAAAATCAATAACCAATAACCAATATTGTAGCAATATACAGTATAATGTATCCCTAACACTTTCTCTTACACTTGTACACAGGCCACATGCAAACATTACCATCCAGAATTAAACATGAATTAAGCACAAAAAAAGAGTGGTGCTACAATCCAGCTACTCCGTTTATGCAGCAAAGTTGTGTGTTCCACCAAACCATTGCTTTTAAAGAATATAGAACAACTTAGTATTCAGGTTTAAAGGAACAGTTTCTTTTAAAAAATTCTAAAAAAGACAAATCATGATCTCACTCTCACTCACTGAAGCTCTCATAAATGTACAGTATCATAAAAGTAGTCCATGCAGAATTCCCATTGTTTGGCAACTGTTCTTTTAAAACATAGCTGTTTTAATTTCCAGAATGTTTGTTACCTCCTACAGTTAAAAATGCAGTATAATTTTTCAAATGAAACTGGCACCACTGGAGAGAACATATCTTCATGGCTGTCAGTGTCACAAAGACTGGCAGTATTCATTATTTATAGAATCTAAATCTAAATCCTTATAAACACAACCAAAATTAAGAAACAAAATCTCATATCTGCTTCCTAACCTCTTGACACACATACAAATAAACTTGACACAAGCACGCACTGTTCTCCTACCATGTCAGGCGTGTAATCTCAAACTCCTCCATCTAATTAAAGACCATTAAGGCTGCTGCAGTTTGTGTTTCAGCTGATATACACACATACACACACTCACTCACTCAGAACTAATGATAATGTATGTGTGAGTGTGTGTGTGTGTGTGTGAGAGAGAGAGAGAGAGAGAGAGAGAGAGAGAGAGAGAGAGAGAGAGAGAGAGAGAGAGAGAGAGAGAAAGGACATTACAAGTAGCAGTAGGCTAAGGTCTAAATTGATAAAGGACGTTGGGTTTAAATTCAACTGTGCTTAACATATGTCATGCCTTCATGAGAGACACCAAACACGTTTGAGAAATTTAGTGTAGGGTTAGTTTAGGGGGATAGAATATACACTGAACAAAATTATAAATGCAACACTTTTGTTTTTGCCCCCATTTTTCATAAGCTGAACAAATCGGTCTAAATCTGTGTTAGTGAGCACTTCTCCTTTGCTGAGATAATCCATCCACCTCACAGATGTGGCATATCAAGATGCTGAATAGACAGCATGATTACTGCACAGGTGTGCCTTAGGCTGGCCACAATAAAATACCACTCTAAAATGTGCAGTTTTACTGCATTGGGGGGGGGGGGGGGGGGGGGGGTCTGGGGGGGGTCCCAGAGGGTCCAAAAAAAAGTCAATATCTGGTACGACCACCATTTGCCTCACACAGAGCAACACATCTCCTTCACATAGAGTTGATCAGGTTGTTGATTGTGGCCTGTGGAATATTGGTCCACTCCTTTTCAATGGCTGCACTATCATCTTTGAGTTCAGCTCATGAAAAATGGGGGCAAAAACAAAAGTGTTGCGTTTATAATTTTGTTCAGTGTACATACACACAAGTTTGTGTGTGTGTTTGCTAACAGTATAATTTTGATAGAGTGAATAAACTGGAAGCCTGTCTGTGCTTTTTACATTTGGCCCACTGAAGAAATTCAACATCTCATCTTAAATGTCAGAACACATTTAAATCATCTTATGTGGCAGAACAGAAGAGGGCGAGAATATAAAGAAATTAAAGAAAGAGAGGACAGATATTAAATATACCCTAGTCAGAAGCTGAAAGCTCATGGCATATAACTGGAAAGGGCTTAAGCGATCTGATAAGAAAAATGAGAAAAAGATGGTAAGAGAGGCATGCAACAACATGTCAGCAGTGGGAAGAGTAAAAAAATACTTTGATTAATGTCCAGTAATGCAAAAATTGTTTGAACATTTAATATTGACTTCACATTATCCTTCAAACATGGCACGTGACCTGCACAGGCAATGCACAGACGTTTTAATGCACAGCACTGCCACACCTGTTTTTGATGTTAGTACAGCCAACTTCCCACAAAATATCATATTTCACTAAAAGATATAAATATATAAAGGTTTCCTACAATGCTGTGGTTTTAAACTTGTATTTAATGTGTTTCATTGTTATTATTCTATTCTATTTTATTGTATTTATTATTTTCATATTATTTATATTTTATTTATTGCCATCACTTTACAATAAGGTTCAGTAAATTTAAGTATCATAAAAACATTTTACATTTAGTAGTTTAGGTTAAATGTTAATTTACAAATGTACTATTGGTCACTGTTAATTCATATAAGTTCACAACACATTAATGTTAAATACTTGAACTGTTAAGAGTGTATATGTACACATTAACATAAACCAACATTAATAAATGCTGTAAAAGTAAACAGTAAACAAGTAACTAGTCATTAGGTGTGTCTCAATGAGCTCCCTAGCTTCCTAGGCCGTGACTCATTATATCATGTACACGAATTTGGGCAATTTGGGCAATTTGGGCAATTTGGGCATTGGTTCACTACACACTGGGACACTGGTGACTTTATTTCCAGGTGACATGACAACGTCCTCATTGTACAACATGACTGGTATTTATGAACAACATCAGAATGATATCTTTATGACATAATTTTTTTATGTTATTTAATGTAAATTATATACATGCAACATTTTAGCAGTAAATAAATTGTATGTTTATACTGAAATATAATTAAATAATGGTTTGTACCATGTGAATTATGTTTCGTGCTTCAGAACTTCCATTAAGGGAGCATCGATGCTCCCTGGTTTTCACGGTGCATCGTGTTACTTTTTAGGGAGCAAACGTTTCAGGGCACTGGAAGGTTTTTGCGATTGAGACAGCCCTTAAAATGGCCGACTCCCTGATCAGTGTCCTGACTACTGAACTATGGAGATGATTGAGACACACCCCTTTTGTCATGGCTGTGATTTTCTGTAAATGTTGAGGTAGCTATCATGCCAGACCAGAATCGAATTCTGACACTCTGGTCCAAACAATTAGTGACAGTTTTTATATAATGTTCATGTCTCAAATAATGGCATAGCACATATTTTACACCACGACACATTCTGTGGATCTACTTAGAAGCCTGCCAAAGTTGAGCATGCAGCAAGCAAAATTCTACAGCAATTCTACAGGAATAAGTACCTGGTTTTAATGGCTTGCCTGACAAGTTTTACAGGAATTTGCAACAAGGCTTGACCTATACAAGGGTTTAATTGCTTGGAAGTGCCACACTGCACTCAAACAATGACTGCAAAAAGAAAGGCAATCTTGAACACCTAAAGAACTGGAGGTCAGTGGCTTTACTCTGCCTTGATTATAAAATACTTTCAGCATCTCTTCAATAGACTGCAAACATCTATGAATTTTCGAAAAGAGACAGAGTTTCAGTCAGTGGTAAAGCTACAGAAATCAAGGATACAAACTGTCTAGACAACTACAGAGTTTGACTATCTAGAGGTTCTATTATGTGGGAGGTTTGATTGATCTGTACAGCCAGGTCAAGGCTTTCTGATTACTGTCTGCTCAGCAACTGTTAACAATCCACAGACTGTTATAGACAGTAACAGCCGGTGCCCTCCTAAGAACTTTGGCTATAATGAACATTTGTTCTTTCTGAAGATCAATGAGATAATTATCTGCTTATATCTCACAGTGGATAAAAGAAATTGGTAGGCACACTGTTCCTTCGGAATACTAACATGTGAATTTTATTAATGCATCAAAAAAGCAGTGCATGCATTACTATGAACCCACAGACTCAGCCTCAATGGACTGAGGAAAAAGTTCCTGCATAAAACTCTTATTAAAACAGATACAGTCAATCTCCATTGTAGTATCATACATTACTTTAGAAATGTGATCTGGATCATAGTTAGAATCGACTAAATCCATTTGATCTGTGGTTTAGGCTAAAGATGAGATTCCAATTCTTTATAGACATACGGTACAAAATCTGAGTAGGAGACATTGTTGAGATATTGTTGGAGGGAAAAGCCCTTGGATTTTCAACTTAAACAAAACAATGGAGAAATGAACTGAACACACCATCACTTAACACACTGTGTGCAAGGTGGAAAAATACAGTGACTCTCCAGGCTAATGAGTTGTCCAAAAGCTAATTGCTGTCAAGAGTCAGCTAACCTGAGTCCAATCAATGAGACAAGACTGAAGATTTTAGTTAGATTCAGCCTAACCATTCAACCATTCAAAAAAAAAAAAGAAAAAAAAAGTACTGCCTGATATAAACCATCGGGTATAGGGATCCCCCAAATTGGCCAGAATTTTATTAACTATGTCAATAATTATTTTAATTCTACACCAAGAAAACCAATGAATGGCAGATATTAAAGCGGTATGCTATTTTATCTAAATTAATAAAAAATATAACACCATTAGGTATTACAAACTTATAATAACCAGTATGAAAAATGGTCACATTTAACAGTATTATTAGTAAGTGAAAGCAAGCTTGCATACAATTGTGAAGGGACTGTGTTTATGCAGACTTGGATAAGTACATTAATAGAGAGAAGTCTGTCAAGCATTTTTAAATATTAAAAATAAAAGGATTCCTCTCTGGAGAAGCATTCAGTCTTTCCGCTCGCAAATTCCGCCATGTAAATAGCGAATCCACCATGGTGCAAGCGCAACTGGCTTTTAAAGGAAATGTGAGATGAGACTCTGATTGGTTTATGGCACGTTACGCCCAAAACACACCCATGACTCATTGAGAGACTAGGTACAACCCTTTTGGACCATGCGCCTTGCGCGCAGACCGTTTTTTCCATCGTTAAACTAGCAAAAGTGGATTCGGACACGCCCTAAGTGCACCTGTGGCATGCGCTTCAGACAATGTGCTCAGATCGTTAAAATAGGGCCCATATAAATAATTCACAATAATATCTATATCATGCATTTACAAAATATATAGGGTTATTTTTAATAGCATAGCGACCTGACTTAAAATGATTAGTGTTTTGAAAAATACGCAAGTATAAGTAAGCATTAGATTAAATACTTCTAGAAATTTCTAGTACATGCTCTCTTTTGACAAGTCTACGAAAATGTAAAACACTAAACAGTTCATGGAGCAAGCCACTGCTGTCAAAAAAAAAAAAAGTGAGGCACGTCTGAAGTTCGCAAAAGAGCATCTGGATGTCCCATAGCACTATTGCCTTAACATCCTGTGGACAGATTGAAAGTTTAGTTGTTTGGGAAAAAACACATAACGCTATCAACATTCCACACA
Source organism: Rhinogobio ventralis (assembly GCA_039654625.1). Lineage (NCBI taxonomy): Eukaryota > Metazoa > Chordata > Actinopteri > Cypriniformes > Gobionidae > Rhinogobio > Rhinogobio ventralis. The sequence continues at coordinate 14,156,236 of CM077194.1, forward strand.
TAATGCTATATTTCAACATTTAAACCTTATTAAACTCTGGAGGCCATCATGGAGGTGGATTTGCTGTGTCAGGACCATGACATCTTGCTATCATCGACAGAAAAATGAATTCCTGTGTTTATCTGGGCATTTTGCAGGAGAATGTAGGGCCATCTGTCCACCAATTGAAGCTCAACAGATGTTTGGTGATGCAATGAGACGAAGACTCACAGCACAGGAGTAAATCAACAACAGAATGGCTTCAACATAAATATGTGACAGTCGTCAGTGATTCTTTCTTCCCTTTCCTATTTAGTACTGGGGGGGGGGGGGTATGTTTTCTCCTCATTGAATATCGTAGAGCATCGGAAAGTTGTGTTTGAGATGGCTTCACATGTAAATGGAGCGTTTTGTGAGGGAACTTTTTCCAATTCGGTATGAGGTCATCTTGTGGTTTAAACACTGTTGTGATCTTTTTTTTTTTTTATATGATATACTGAATTTAATAAAATCTTGATTTCCCTAACAGAACTGATTAAGTGTCATCCCTATGAAGTGTCTTTAATAATTATAAATTTAATTTAATAACTGTTGTGGTTTTTACCCCTGGCACCCAAACCCAACCTTTTACGGCCAAATACTGTCACAAGTAAACATGCCTTCTGTTGATGCTCAGTCAGAGCCCTGGGGTCCGTTCTTCATACCTCGCTTAATACATCTGAGATGATTTGACAGATCCCAGATCTTCTAATCGTGATAACTGATCTCTGGCTAATTTGGTTCTTCAAACGAATTTGCGGATTGGATTAAAATATCTGGATTAAATTGTCCAAATGCAGCGACTGGCTGGCGGCAAGACAGCAACGTAATGACATCATATAATTAAAAAAGCCACCCAAATTTCTGGAAACAGCCAAGTGACCAAAACAACATAAAAGTTATAATAGATAAATTAAATTAAACATGATTCCCAATTTATTATTTTCATGATTTATAGTATTTGTACACCCTTTACATTTTTATTTCAATGTTGTAATTAGCAATTCTTTTAATTTTTTATTCAATTTGAAGCAGATTTGTTACGTGACAGTATTAAAGTTTCTGCTTCTCCTGTGCTGCATCAAGCCACTCCCATAATATCCATCATCACTTAAATTAATGCACAGCTCAGACTGACGTTACAGCATGTGTGTAAGACTGCAATAAATTTATAAAGTAATTATTCTATCAAAAATAAATATCTCAATCAAGTGGCTGTGTCTATAGTACTATACACAACATTATAATATTATTTTCAAATACATTTTTATATTATTATTATTGTTATTATTTTAAATTATTATTGCCCCTGGTTCAGTAAGGAACTCTCTGTAATAAAGTAGCAGTGGTTGGGACAAATTTTAACTATCAATGCCACTTAAAAAGATGCAATCTAATCCTGTTTACATTAAATAAACCTGCTCCTGAGCAGGTTTAAGCTTACGGACCTGTTGCTATGACAGCAAGTCCAGAATGAGCTTTGAAGAACCAAACAATTCAAGATCATGCAAAATCATCAACAATCAAATCCAGCTAACTGAGTTAGCAACGTACGAAAAACGGACCCCTGACCTCCACCTGATTGAGATGCTTTGGGATGACCTCAAGAGAGCGATTTACACCAGACATCCCAAGAATATTAAAATTATTATAAAGAGGGATGGAGCAAAATTTTGCAATTACATACCTTACTGCTGCCAAGGGAGGATCAACAAGTTATTAAATACAAGGTTAACAAACTTTTTCCACTATGCACTGTGAAGCTTTACATGGTATGTTCAACAAAACATCAAAATATCTCATTTATAGTGTTATTTAAGCAGACTGGTTTTGTCTACAGTTGTGATCAGATCAGATTTTATGACCAATTTATACCGAATTCCACAAGCTTTTTCCTGCAACTAGAATTTGTAGTTTTCAACACTTAAAAAAAAACTTCCATTAACTGTACTACGTATTATTATATTCTTAAAATAAAAATCATTTATCCGAACCAGGTGTTACATTGTCTCTAATGCATGCATCTTTAAATAAACCCATAAAAAAAAAAACAAGTCACCAGATATTTCACAAACATATACATACACTGCACACTGATTATCACTGATGATTTCTAATGATAATTGCTAATATAAATTACCTGGCATCCTGGGAGAAGTGTTTAAACACTGTAGACATGTTTTACACTCTGTATTTAAAAAAATGATAGTTGATATGTTAATAACAATATAAAGCGACATGATCTAAAAATATTGCTGTATATGAGCAAAAGCGGGAAAGAGAGGGAGGAAAAGCAAGAGACAGACAGAGATGAATGGGCCAAGTGGCCATTAAGGTCCCTGACACATAATTAGCTCTCTTATCACAACCGGTTGGCCTGTTTTTGACTGTGTGCGTGCATGTGTCTGGATGACGTCTTTTCAGAGAAGTCGGTGTTCCTCCTGCCTTTCGCCCTGTCATGGCCTTCATCTTGATTATAATGATGGTTCTGTCATGTAGGATCTCATTAACAAATTGTGAGGCTCAATATTCCCGGTGTTTGCCATCCCATTAAAGCACTTTCTTTTCATACAATGTGGCAAGAATAATTCTTATCACATGCTGTTCCCCTGTAAAAACAGAAATGCTACTTTTTTTTTTTTTAAATCATAGGAACAGTCTGTTTCTTCCTGAGCTTTTCTTTCTATGCTAATCAAACGATTGGAGATTTCACTGTTGCTATGGCTAACAAAATTACCATTTTCATTTTTGCATAATCAAAATTGCACGGTTTAAAAAGGTTGTGTTAAAATCAAACCTGAAGACATCTAATGTGGCAATACCAGAAACTTTTTTAATCTTGGTCCTGTTAAACTTCTAAACTGGTCCTGGAGATGCTACTTTCTACAGCTGATATTGAATATTTATTTGTGCATGCTCATTTCCCCTGTTTCTACATTACAGAACCTTAGGTTAGGTAGACCTAAAGATTTAGATTACCTTTACAGTCTTTAAATGCTAACAAAGTACTTTTTTTTAAACTGAATAACACTATTAAATCCAAAACAAATATAAATCTTCATATTGTCCACTTAAAATTATTTAAAATGATTAATTTGCAATGTTTTAAAGGAGTCCTTATTAGTATTAGTAATAAGTTCCTTCTTTATAATATAAATGTAATATTAATTACTGAAGAATAAAGAATACAGAATTAAACACGTGGGACCTTAATATTTCTCTAGGTGTTATTTTCCTTCTAAAGGGCACTGGTGTGAAAATGTCATCTCCTGCCAATAACGAAACAGTAAGATGCATGATTCTCCACCAGATGCTTCCTTATCTGCCTACGTCTGAACTCCAATAAAATGCAAAGAAATGAAATACAGAGACGCACACTGTTCATATATTCAAACAACATTCAAACCTATTAGTCTAGGCAAGAAGATATCAGCTTCCTTAGAGACAATGTGGCCTCAACAGATCAGTCATTGATCTTTGCTTTTCCTGACAGCCTTACAGCCAACTTTGCTTGCCCATACAGGAACTTTTAAGCAGTACATCTATTTTATTTCTAATAAACTTGTATTTGGACCCATAAATAAATCACACTAATGTAAAAAACATCACACAGTCCTAATCCACACCACGCATTTAACAACTGAAGCAGGGGCTGTAGTCTGCCACATTCAAAAATAGTACTGAAAACTACTGCTTGGATTCCCTTCTTTTAAAGAGAACATTGGGTTTCCTGAAGGTGATCCGCCCACCCTTTCCAACTTTAAATGGGATCCAAGCTGCTTTCCTAGCTCTGGGGGAAGAATCTGTTTTACAACATTGCTTTGATCAGTTTCACAAATTGTTGGTAATAAAACAGACAATATCGTATTCCTTTTTTTTCTATGTGTTCCATAAAGATGACTAGAATATACTGAGCCTGGCTATAATAACCATATACCAACCCTTCATATTCATAAAAAAGAGGTACTTTAGTGAGGCCTGGCCTATTCCCTTGAAACTCTTCCTAAACCTATAAATGCACCAAAAAGCAAATACCTTCATGGTATTATGAGAGACACCAGGGCTCAATAATAAAGACCCGGGACCAGTGTAAGGGAGCTTCGAACCAGTTGACAAAACTGTCACTTGCCCTTTAGGATCAATGCTGCACAACATTCTGACACAGATGAGATTTTTGTCAAATTTGCAAAAATGACTTATTAGAAGTATCACTATAAATGCTTTAAATTGTTTTGGATCTTATGACTGTTTTCCAACAAAATTGTGTTACATTACAGATGTATAATTTCTTACTTTTTCAAATGTTCCTTTTGCTAAGAATTAATGTGAATAAGCCATAACATTAAAATAAATATATATAAAATAGGAACTACTGGGCCAGGATAAAAAAGCCTCGATGCTGAGCACTGATATTCTTGTTAGAGGTGAAGTATGTAGTTTCTGCGACACAGAATTACAAAAATACTGCAAATTTTGCAAATTCCCCTTTCGCGCATTGCGCCTCCCTCATTATAATATCACAAATACAGCTCTTACGAGCGTTTGTGAAAGTATGTATCAACAGGTAGACTACTTTCAATAAAAGTTTGCTATGTCATGAGCAAACACTCTCTGTGGAGAGTGAACGCAAGCTTCTCGCTTATAATAATAACATTGCATGTATCTGTACTGGTCGCATTTTTTGACATGACGCACCACAAAAATTTGAGGCTGTCTACACTGGACACGCCAAAGTAAACGATATAAACTGGAACATTTGTCTTTCTGAACAGGTGCATGATGATTTTGCATTTAAGCGTCCATTGTAGCACAATGTCCCGTCGCTATGTCCCGTTCACTTTGCCGTGTTCAAGACCAGTTTAATCGCATCAACCATGGCCCCAGAGCAGCAAACAGCATGAGAAAAAACATAGTTTGGTCCATCAAAGTTTATCCTTTACATACACATTATTGAATCCATTACTGAAAACCTGACCCAGTGCAGCCAGACCTTTGACCAGATATCCATATTGCAGCTTATTCTGGTAAAGATCCACATGCATATGAACAGGAATAGCTATCTGACTGACATGCAAAGCAATTGATCATGGTTCATTTTGTTCCTATGGGCCACTGAGGACTGGCATTATCAAAGGTTTATTATGAATGAATGATTGAATAAATAACCTTGCAAACAATGACAAATACAGTGGTTATTTCATTCTTAAATCAGACAGGTAACTTTGACTTTCTGGACCAACAAACAATTTAAAAGAATCTGCCCTACTCTCAGAAATTGCAGATTATATCTTACTAGATCAAGAAAGTATTTTTCAGTTTGTGTGCAGTATGCATCAGTTAGTGGACAATCGGCAAGTGCCGTCTGAGACTACTGAGATCCCGGTAAAGGGTCTTGTACCCAACAAAGAATAAGAAACAAGATCTTATTTAGATAGACCTGGCCTACACAGAGCAAGATATTTGTTCAAACAGTCTGTTTATGTTTAGTAAATGTTTATAACATTCGAGGCAAACCCATCAAGGCCTGAGGCAGTCTACCATTGCTTTTTGGAGTTTAACTTCAGCGATGTTTCCCAGCAGTTTGCTTTAAGAGGTTCTGGAACAGTTCAGCTCCGTACAGCGAATCTGATTCATCAACAGTATACAGGTCAGAATAATATTCAACAGTGAGTGTGTGCATAGCAGATGGAGATGACAATGCCTTCATTATTCTTCAGGCACAGCATCTGCTTCTCCTGACTAGTCTCGCATTCCAAATTAAAGAAAAATGTTGTTGGCCTATCAATGTCTCTAACGTGGGTGAAGCATGCCCTAACTACGACCCGCATCACTATATCTTCCAGTACAAGCTTAGCTGATGCTTCCGATCAACAAGAGCAGTCTGAAAAACAAGCCTGCTCCACAACACCTTTTTGCCCTTGAATAGAAAAACATTACTCCCATGACTATTTATATTCATTCTGATACTTCCTGTTTAACGAGATGAATACTGGAGACAAAACACCCATATCTGAGCCTTCTCGCCGTCATAGCTTATTTTGCTCGGTAGGAATTTTGCATTAAAAATGCCAAAAGGAGGTTTTATTGCACCGCATAATGCATAATCAACGGCGATCTTCTTATGATCCAAGAGAGGATCAGGAGTTATAGCAGCGCTACACACTTTATTTCTTCTGCTATATGGGGTATAAAATCTGTCCAGCCTCGCAGCTCCGCCCTCTGAGAATTTCACCCAGGTGGACTGCTTAACTGATTGGTTTTATCCCTTTGAAAATCTAGCAATGCAATAATGTTGGACAAAACAGATGTCGTCTTTTTTTCCTATCAGCAGCAGCAGCAGTACAATTCCAGTCAGCTCTCATTAGCGTAATGTCCTCTGATCGAAAGGTTCTTCAAACGTGGGCCAGCTTAGTAAATATCTAGACACTAAAATAAAGTGAACATGGCAGCGCCGCCCACAATACTAGTAAACGCCTTGGTTCAAATCATTCTTGGACACGATTTTCACACTTAAAGCAGTGCAAAACAACAATGCTACACCTGTACTAATATAAGAGCCCTGGCGGAGAATGTAGCCCCCATCTCACCACAATCCCCAGTAAACCTCATTACTCTGATCACTGTGGGTTTCTTGCAGAAAAACTACTCCAACTTGCAGGAAAAGTATTCCATTTTAAATTAATGAGCTCTGAAACCAGAGCTCATTTGCTTCTGTCTCTGAGCCCATTTACGATTGCAGATCCTCTAAGTAAAACCGCCATGAGAAAGGGAATTGGTGGTATAAGAACAAAAGGAAAGAAACAGAGGACAAAAATAAAGAAAGAATTATAAATAATTGACTAATAATGCATACACATCATCTTCAATAGCATTTCCCACTATGATTTACCCATTGTGACAATACTGTTACAGTATGTAAAGAAGTATTATTATTAATTCAGCACGATTAATCTCACATTGTTTACTTGAACAAATAAAGACCATATATAAAAATATATTTGATATAAACTATGATATTCTATGTAAAACACAGTATATCTGTTTAAAAAAAATCTAGAAATAAAAGATCTATATCAGGGGTATTCAATAATTAATAATTGAATATGAATATTAAAAGGTAAGATCAGATGTTTTAATATGTTATTATTAAAGGGTAAAATGGCGCTATCGTTGTCATTATGTGTCGCGGTCCGGTTGGAATCAAGTCAGGGTCTGGAACCAGACTGCGGTCTGCTATTTGAGGACCTCTTATCTAAACCCTTTGGGTTTAACTAAGAAAAGCAACAGACTCATTCACAAAGAAGAACTCACTTCAGAAAAATCTGACATAGTCTAACATTTGTCATCCCCTCATCAGGTACCTTTTACATCTTGTTATCAACACCTGCTTCTCCTAACACATTCCTATCCTATATCATTCTAACTAGACTATACTTCATCCAATAAATTAAGATGTTGAACTGCTTTTGTACTCACCTTTTCCTGACTGTTTTTTTTCCTTTCAACCACATCATCATGTGGGCATCCCGTCTCACATTTCGGACTCTGTTTGCTGTCACTGTAACCGCAGACTCACATTCCCCATGGTCCTCTAAACCCTTGTTTGCTGCTTGCTTGGACATCTTCATGGTGAGAAGACATGTCTGTTTTTTATTTCTTTAAAAAAAAAGAGAGAAGCATAAAACACCTTTATCACAAAAGAGAGAACGTGCTTAAGTGCTAAATATTTAGTGATTTTTGTTGTTTTGTTTTTTTTTACACACTGAGATATGACTCAAAATGATTTTTTGTGGTAATCGACAGCATGCCACAGATGCTGTTGGTAGAGCTCAAGTTTTATTTAACCCAGAGCCATTCTTCAGTGGTTTGCGTGGCACATTTCAGCACAGATTGTTTTATGAACCTGACACATTGTAGGCTTTGCACAGAGGCTGTTATTTAAGGATTGGGCAGTGCACTGCAAACTCTTTGACTCAACAGGAAACCAACAAGCTGTGTGAGAGGAAAAGCTCTAATAAAGCTGAGAAAATTATATACGCTAGAAACATTACAAAATCAACTTTTAGCACACGAATGCAGAGGCGAGTGCTTGGTCAACTAATGGTTTGACGTCTGTTGCCAAGTATGGTGACCCATACTCGGAATTTGTGCTCTGAATTTCACCCATTCAACTGCACACACACAGCAGTGAGTATTGAACACACACACCGTGAACACACACCCAGAGCAGTGGGCAGCCATTTTTTTGCTGCGGCGCCCAGGGAGCGATAGATGCCTTGCTCAAGGGCACCTCAGAGCGTGTTCATTCACTCCCCCCACCCACAAGTCCAACTCTCTAACCATTAGGCCAAAACTGCCCCCATACTTGAACATACTTAGAGTTGCCATGAAACTGTGACAGAATTTTTTTTTCTTTTGTGACGTGTATATATACACGAGTGAAACCAATTATTGAAATGCAAAAAAAATGTAAGGACTTAATTGACTGATAGAAAATGAAAGTGAGCACTGGAAAGTAAATACCAAGTTCTGTCATGAAACTCTAGATGGTGCAGGCTGGTAGGTCCTTAACTCAATTTGGTAGAGATCACATCGTTATATCTACATAGCGCAGCTGATTGGTTGCATCAGCGGACAATGAGATGCGGCTCAACATTCAAATACTGGTAGTGTTGCTGTTAACAGTCCGCAGCAAACCCTCCACCTTCCCCAGCTCTACCTGTATAGATCTTCTTTGAGGGTTATTTCACGTATGTTAAATGTGCAGCAGTAGCATTTCTTACATGCTCACAGCAGCATGTCTGTTACTGTATTGGCATTAGCAGGTCTTGGTACTTACTCTGCAGCAGCAGCGTAGCAGATCTATTCGGCTAAAACGGTGGCTCGTTGATGCACTGGAGCCACTGAGCATATGTCCCCTCCCCCAACACTATCATAACAGTTCGCCCGCTTGATCGCGAGTTATTGTCAGTAACATTAGTTATTACAGCCTACAATTTACAAAACAGCTTACAAAACGAAAACGATGATATCAAGAAAAGGTGGATTCATTTTGTGAACAGCTACCTTGATGGAGAGCTGAGGATCACCACCAACACCTGCTTCTGCAGTGACTTTACACCGGATAGTTTTACAAACTTTCATCAGAGACAACTGGGATTCACTGATAATCCACTGCAGAATAGGGCCTAACCGACCATCTCCCGCCCCGGCCTTCATCCTCCCATCCCGCCGACATCTAGTGCCATCGTGAGCTGTGCGTGAGTGTTGTCTTGTGTGCTTACGGCAGCTTTCCCGCGAGTGGGCGTGGTTTCGGCGCTGACAACGGACACGCCCCCAGCATTTGAGAGCAGATAATGCTGCTTATTTTTTTTCAAGATTTTAATAAGCTATTTTATTTACTTGCCGGATTTTTTTTATGATTCAAATTTGGTTGGGTGGTTAATAACACATCTGTCTGTGGTGTGACAAACTCAGAACACGTTTAATTTTGACTTTACAGGGACTTTAACATTGCCATATCCATTACCATGCCAATCTCTCCGAGAGTTGTCATGACAGAAATGAATGATAGTTTCATGAGAGTGACAGTTTGCTGAAGGGGAGAGATTGAAACTTGTCTTATTGCACAGCCCTTTAAAAAAGAAAGAAATAATGTGCATGGATAAATAATGTTTATAATAAAGACTCCATCAAAACATTCTATAATAACATAATAGGGCTCCATCTTGATTTCATGGTGACTTTAACATTTGCTCTTGCATTGGATTTGAATCGAAGTCTAACGCCATGTTCACATATACTCTGTTTGCAGTGCATTTGCAGTACATATGCGGTGCATATTTGTTTAGTGCCCATGTTAACAGATTAGAGCGTTCACACTGCACACGGATGCAGTCCGGCAATGCGTTCCAGGAGCGCTTTGTCTGCAGCATTGCAGAGATCGTTCGCACAGCAAGTCTATTTTTGCTGTGCGGCACTCGCTGAATTAAAGTGACAGCGCATTATTTGCATTAAAAAATAAACATGGATTGACCCGAAAATCTAGAAATTTCACCATAAATGCATATAATTAAATTACTGTGTTTCATAGTCATCATATGGCTTTTTCCCAGGGTTAAGCAAGGAAAACTACACCTTACCTCAACAAGGTGACATAATGGATGACACTCATCTCTTCATGGAGGTGGTCAAACAAGTTGTATAAAGAAAGAAAAGATATGAGAGTTGTTTTTCTCAATTGTAAGATTTAATTTAAAATTTTAACATAAGAAAAGTTTTTTAAATGTTTTGCCACTTGCTTGAGCAACTTAATATATAAATCAGAAGTAATGCATTGAATAATACCTTGTTTACATTTAGTGTGTTTAAATGTTGATACGTATATAAAAGACTGTATAACTGTACTGTGTACAAAGAGAATCACAATTCTGACAAAAATATTCAGTAACAACTTTTGGATTTGAAATTAAAATAATGAATAAATGTTGAGTTTGTGGTATACAGCCGCAGATCAGTTGCAAACCCGGCATTTGTGAAAGCACATGAGCGCATGCTGCTCCTGCATCGCATATGTACTGCAACACGCACTGCAAACGGAGTGTGTGTGAACCTGGCGTAATGCATTTCTGAATGCAACAAACGTACAAAATCAAGCTTGCGTAGCTAGAAATGTCTATGTACATGTATTGTGTAGATTATATTTTAGACTGAATGCTAAAACATATACATAAATTACATTTTGGTTGTTTAAATGTATAAAAAAAAAAAATGTCAGAAATGCCAGGCTACATTTGAATGGCCACCAACTGAAAAAAACATGCACAGTTAAGAGCATCTACCAGCGAGGCTTAACTACTGAAGCTAAATCAACCATGACGCATGTTGTGAGTGCAACAAAGCATTGTTGCTCATTTGACATATGATGAGTGCATTTGCATATGCACTGCCCTCTAAAAGTTTTGAAATGATCCAGGCAAAGTGGAGTTTTGGACAATAGCAGCATAAATCCTTATTTTTATTATATGAATTTTCTCTGGTAAGGGACAACACAAACTATAAAAACAGTTCATTAATTAATGAATTCAGAACATAGTTTAGAGATGTTTTATAAATAATAATGCTGGGCAATAGATTCATCGCGATTAATCGCATCCAAAAGTTTGTTTTTACATAATATGTGTGTGTGTACTGTGTATAATTATTATGCGTATATAAATACACACACATGCATGTATATATTTAAGAAGAATGTTATATTTGTATAAAAAATATGTATATTTATATATAAGATTCATTATATAAATATATATACAGTATATGCATGCAAATATTTCTTAAATATATGCATGAAAGAGTGTGTATTTATATATACATAATAATTATACACAGTACACACACATATATTATGTAAACACAAACTTTTAGTTTGGATGCGATTAATCGTGAATAATCGATTGCCCAGCACTAATATATAACTATCTATCTAGTCCGTTAGGTGCTATTCTTAATCGGCTATCAATGAGTGAAGCTGTGTTGACCCAATAATCTTAAAATAATAATAATAATAATATGGGTAATAAACTAAATGGTCCAATTTTGATCCAATAATCAGACATCACAGCTGCTAAATGTGCATGTCTAATGTGATGTGTACATATTTCTATTATTAGGTATATATATATTATAAATAATAATGATTTTCGTTGATATTGTCCAAATCCCATTTTTCCCAGGGTGCTTCCAAACTTTTAGACAGCAAAAAACCATTAGTGAAAAAAATGGGGGGGGGGGATAATTGTGTCCGTTTCTGGACTACAAAGAAAACAACAACAACAACAACAAATAAATAAATAAAAATATTAATAATAACAGCAATAATGTATTATTTAACCATGATTTGTCAGAACAAAACTGCCATCCTATGCCTATAATAAAAGAGGAAGAAATGTGTCATTTTCACAATATGTTCTGACGTCATACTCAAATACCACTCACCATATGAACCAAATTGTCACGAAAAGTCAATTATGAAAAAGTGCAGGCCAAGAGGGGAACAAAAGAGTCGAAAATCCCAGCAAGCAGCAGGTAGAAAGCTCTTACACACCCACTCCCAGCATGAGCTCCATCAGTAAAGAGACAGAGTCGCTCTGTGGACACTCAGCAGGGTGGAACGATAACAAAGTTCATTTTTAATGACCGTTTTATCTCCTAATCAATTAACGTCTTTAATTAATGTGTTTACAACAGTGAGGAAAATCTAAGAGGAGGCGATGTCCCAGCAGCTGGATGGAGAAAGAATGCCAATCTGTGTCTGCTTGTGTGTGTGCACTACAGTATGTGTCTGTGTGACATTTTTGATAGCAGGTGTTTGTGACTGTTTGAAAGAGAGAGAGGCAAAATTAGAAGGAAAAAAAAGAAATCACTCCCAAATTCTCTCCTGCTGTTCCTCTTTTCATCATTTGATTCATTATGAAGAGAAAATGTTTTTAATGGAGCCGAGAGTGACAGTAAGGCTCTTTTAGAACATAACATGCAAACCCATTAAAACTTCCTCTAAGCAAAAATCATTCTCTCTCTTTCTCTCTCTCTCTCGTCCCTGCTCTTTGAAGTTCCGTTTTATTCAGTTCAGTTCTATTGAATTATAGAGCTGTTCTAGTGTGAATGCCATAATCACTTTTTCTGTGAGCCACACTGTATCTATTAAGTCAAGTACATCCTCATCTCTAAAAAGCCAGAGAAACAGGTGAGCCTGTCCACATCCTCTTGAACATTTCAAATTCGCTAACTATGACTAGGTTGAGTGCCGAGGGGGTTAAATGTCGCTTTAGAGGAGATGGATGCAGTCATCCAGTGTTTGTGAGCAGAGATCATGCTTTGTGCTTTTAAAGGATCGAACTCCGCATTTCCACCTGCAGCCGGCACAGCTGCTCCAAAACCTGACACAGAAATAAATAAGCCACTGCCTCCGTCATACTGCACAAGATTTAGGACAAACCATTGGGTGTTTTTATAATACCTTGCAGTGTGCTATGCAATATTGTTTGTTCATATTAAAACTGGCCCTTTAGTGTATATAGAGCAATCTATTTCTACATGGTGTGCATGAATTTTAAAGCACAAACCACTCTTTAAAAAGTTCAAAAATTACTATTATGTATTAAATGTTGAAATGATGCTGGTACTCTGGTACCCATTTACAATATTACCATCATTAATTAATGCCAAAGCTTCTCTCTCTCTCTTTTCAGCCCAGGAGAGATAAATGAACATTGAACATCATTAAATTCCTCTTTTTTTTTTTCCTCTTCAGAATTAGGCCATATGTAAATGACCACTCTCTGAGAGTGAGTGAGAGAGAAAGAGAGCAGGAAAGAAAGGAAAGGTCAGATCTTAAGAGTTTAACTAAAATAAATATCCGTATTCAAGATTCAGGAAAACAGACGTGCTGTTAACATACATCAGCTGTAAACACATATCAAATGCACATGGATTGTGTGTGTGTGTGCGCACGAGTGGGAGAGACAGAGAGCTACATGTCCTCATTGATCATGTATTGGTTGACATTGACCACAGTGCTCTGTGGGAAAGACACTCCAGTGGCCGCAGGACCTCAGATAGAGATATGAGACAGGAGTTTACAAATAAAGAAGAGAGACGAGATGAGGAGAAAGAGAAAGACACAAGATGAGAAAGAGGAGAGACGAGACAAGGAGAAAGAGACAAGATAACAGAGAAAAGACAAGATCAAACGAAGATGAGACCAGGTGAGAAGAGACAATAAGAGGTAAGACAAGATGAGATGAGAAGAAACAGGCGAGACAAAGAAAGAGACAAGATGAGGCCAGATGACAAGCAAGAAGAGAAAAGACAGACGAGAAGCAGCAAAAAAAGATAAAAGAAGAGGAAGAAGAAAAATATAAGAGAAGAGAGGCAGATGTATGAAATAACAGTGCAGTGGTTTTAATGTTTTTGTCTTTGTGAAATGTAAAGTTGTGTCCAAAATGTAGCCACTAAAAAGCAAGCTGAAGCATTACAACTGCACCTACTCTCACTCTAATTTATTCTAATAATACCATAATATACTGCTGTTTCCTGTCTGCAATATTACTTTTCTACCTCCCACACAATTGTAAACATTATATTGTCAAACAGGTCTATTGCAGTTAAGGTATATTTGCTGCAAATTGTATACAGTACAGTGAGAGCAAACAGCAGTAAAAGCCACAGAGTTCCAGCTGCATATGCCATGTAGCAAATTAGGAAATTAGCTCAAAGGGGAAATATTCATAACTCATTATGATTATTCATTATTATGAATTATTAGTCAGTTAATGAGATTAACTTGATGTAGCTACATTAACATTACAATCAATCAATCAATCAGTTCATCCTGTGAACATCTCAGTATTGATTATTCATTCATTCTAAGAGAAGGGTATTTATCATGGCCACAGAAAAATAATTCTTCTTTTGCATTTACAGCGCTTAGAGCGCGTAACAAAATCTATCATTTAAGTGACAATTTGTTTTCAGGCAGGGAGTCAGAACTAAATCACGAACACAACTAAACTAAACAGAAACGCATACACACAAAACAAAAACATACATGGGTGATATGTAGAGTTAAAGTGGTTGAAGAACTGGGTCAGAACAGAGGGATGAAAATTAAAACACCTGGGAGAACCATCAGTTATGACTGCAAGATCCTTTGTTTGAACAAAAGGGTTCACAGCTTTGACTAACTAAACGCAATTTAGTATATCGTACGTTACTTCCATTTGCCTAAGCGGTTTTGAAGAGCGTCCAATGTACAATCACAGGAGAAAGTCTTGATAGTTCAGTCCGATGGTGTTGAAGTTGCAATCGATTTCTTGACTGAAGAAGAACTTGCAGTTATTTCGACTCCGTCAAGGTCGAGGAAGTTGCACATGACTTGAGGTGTTGGGCCTGCCAGCCCGCAACCGTGTGGTCGGATCGGGTTTCCTTCTGGTCATAAACCTTATCAGTTCCCATGTGTCCTGTAACCAGAGGCCTCTTGCTCTTAGTGCTCTTTTGGGGGATGGGTCCATAGACCCCAGAGTGAGTTTTAAAGATTATTGTTAAATTGAACAAATAATTGTGTCTGATTTGTCTCAGTCGCTACAGCCACATGAAAAAAAAAAACCTTGAGAAACTGTGGACTACACTAAAAGCCCATCACCAGATGAAATATGACAAGGCCGGCTTCTTTTCAGCTCAAATGGATGTTAGATGTTAAACTGAAAACCTTAGAATATTTAACTAATGTAGAGTTCATCTGCGCATCATAATGAAAAATTAAATGTGCACATTTTCATTGTATTTTCTCTCTGGCTTTCTCAATTTTCTCTTCAACTCTCCTCCTCTCCCTCACTCCTTTTCTCTTTCTTTTCTTTTGCCTATTGGGGCTCAATGAAACAGAGCCAAGGAAGTCTGGCCTCAGCGGCTAACAAGAAAGGAACATTTCCCATCTCTCTTCTCTCACTTTTCCACCCATATGAATATTTTCAGAATTCATCAACTATTTATCTTAACAATCTCTCGCTCTTTCTCAGACTATATGTTTGCCAAAACCTGGAGCAAAACCACCAACCATAAAAAAAATACAAGCAGCTAAAAAAACCTGGAAACCTTCTTTGTTTGGCTGTTTTATGTCTGATGCTGAATTTGGACATGTTTTTCCCATCTCGTTATCTTTCCCATGCCTCTATTGTAAGATTCCGTCTAGTTACGTTTTTCTCCCTTATTGTGAGCTAAAGTACCTACTGCAAAGCAATTACTGCAGAGATCTGGGGCAGCGTTCACTGGGTAACAGTAAAAAGTGTGGCCCACAGCACTGACATAAACATCTCAGCATGTTGGAGGAAGCATCCCTTCCACTAAATAGAGCTGACGCAAGCTAAAGACAGAAAAACACATCAGGCAAACAGCTAGGACCATGTAATAATGAGACATCTTTTCTGTGCATTACAGACACATGGCAAATATCCTATTTTAGACCAATAACTTTGTCTTGTTCCACTAAATGAGTGGTGTGCTTAAAACAAGAGAATAAACTGTCAAAAAGACAAAATACTGTTATATTCAAGAAATATAAATGGAGATTCCCTATCAGTCAGTCAAGTTCAACGTTACATCAGAACAGACTGACGAATTGGGATCTTGCCCGAGAACCCAATCACCTTTGATTGGTAACAAAACAAGCCAATGCACACTGGCGAGTGAGATTTGCATCGCAAGCCACTCCCCTACATACGGTTATATAAGGCACTGTGCAAAACTCACACATTAAGCTTCCGCTTCGGAACTGAGCGGATGTTGTTTCACTCTGCTCTTCAATCATCATTCGAGTAAACAGAACAAGAGAGAACCTGTTCTAGTGTTGGTGTGACAGCACGTGCCAGTGGAGGTCGCATTTAGAAAAGAGCTTTTGCCAAGATACAGTGCATCCGGAAATGATTCACAGCGCTTCACTTTTTCCACATTTTGTTATGCAACAGCCTTATTCCAAAATTGATTAAATTCATTATTTTCCTCAAAATTCTACACACAGCACTCCATAATGAGAAAGTTTGTTTGAAATCTTTACAAATTTATTAAAAATAAAAAACAAAACAAAAATCACATGTACATAAGTATTCACAGCCTTTGGTCAATACTGCAATACCCTCACTACTCTTGATGGTGGGGCAACCAAAGGGTACATGGAAATTCCTCAGGTGGAATGTGCAGTTGCGATGCAGTTATGCCCACAAAGTGCTGCCTCCTGGCGGGGTCGCCCACGTCTCCCATTCAAGGCCTGTAAGTTCTCAGTGCTGCGCTTGCTACCAAGGCTTACAGTGCTGCTGGACAGGCCACCTCCGCCCGCCACACAATTGCCCTATTGCGGGTATATCAGGCCAAAACGCTAAAAGAGCTGCACAAAGGTAGTTCTGACCCAGGGTTGATTCAGGAGCTACGCACAGCGACGGAACTCGCCGTCAGGGTGATGAAAGTCACTGCGCGGTCTTCAAAAAGAGTATTTTTCTTTTCAACAAAAGAGCAGTTTCCTCAATCTCTGGGTCACATAAGGTGTAGTTTGCTCCTCTCATCCACCTCTTCTTCCGCCAAACAGGCAGGAGTCTGCAGTTTGAGGACGCAACGCCTCCTCACGGGAAACGTGGAGCCAGGTAAGTGTGACATTACACTCACAGCCCCCACACCGGGGCGCTGTGCCTTCCAGGGCTGGCCCCTGTGCTCCACACAGCCTGTCTCGCTGGGTCATTTGGACAATCAGACTCGGCTATACGATTCAGTTCGCCCTGCATCCCCCCAGGTTCAGCAGCATCCGGTTTACCTCAGTGACAGACACGGGTGCTCCTGTCCTGCGTGCAGAAATTGCGGTCCTGTTGGCGAACGAAGACAGACATCAATATCAAGTTATCTGCATGTCATGTGTTGCATCAAGCCCCTCCCATAATATCTGTCACCACCACTGATCTATATAAATATTATTTTCAAATACATTTTTATATTATTATTATTTAAAATTATTATTGCCCCTGGTTCAGTAAGGAACTCTTGTAATAAAGTAGCAGTGGCTGGGACAGATTTTAAGTATCACCTCCGCTTAAAAAGATGCAATCTAATTCTGTTTACATGAAATAAGCCTGCTCCTGAGCAGGTTTAAGTTTACGGAGCTGTTGCTATGACAGCAACTCCAGGATGAGTGTCGAAGAACCAAATAATCGAAGATCATGCCAAATCACCAACAATCAAATCCGACTAACTGAGTTTTCGGGTCACCTAGGAAAATAGCAAACTCTCCCCCATGCAGAGAATCTCATTTCTCGGTATGGAGTTGGACCTGGTCAACATGACAAGCGTGCTCAATCAGTGCTGAACTGTTTGAATACATTCACGAGCAGGACAGTGGTTCCACTGAAATTATTTCAGAAGCCTCTGGGGCATATGGCATCCACAGCCGCAGTCACAACGCTCGGTTTGCTTCTAGGGATGCGCCAATCTGATACTCAGATCAGGTATCGGCTCCGGTACTGGCATTTTTGCCGTATCGGGTATCGGTCAAGGTTGCTTCGTGCCATTCACATCCCTGGCTAGCTCAATCATGCAGCCAACACGCTCTCACAACAGTCTACATCCACGTGAGAGTGGAGACTCCACCCCCGGATGGTCCAGCTGATCTGGAGATGCTTCAGGCTGCACAGGTAGACCTGTTTGCCTCTATGGAGACGTCCCACTGACAGTTATTCTAATTGAGAGTAGGCATGTCCTCAGGTAGAATTTGCATAAAACCATCTCCATACGACTGCTTTCTCACAACCTCACCTCTTTACTTCTTACATGCTCAAAAAACACGCTACAGCCAGTTAAACACAGTAAATATATTTTATATGGCCCTAGACTATAAAAATTTAACATCTACAGGCTGTTCAGTATGTGTGTCACATATCCAACATCAAGCTAAATTGTAATCTGAAATAATTATTAATTACAAATAAACATACGTTTTAAAGTGAATTTGTAAATAAAACAATAAAATAAATTTTTTTAAGGTTCTTGTTTTAAATCATAACTGCGTGACAGCATTAACAAACAGGTTTTATACACAAATACTTGCATATGCATGGTTAGTGAATGAGGACCATGTGTTCACCTTCTATTTACTCTGTAACAAATGAACTGAACACAATATCAGCTACGTCCTTATTCACACATTATTTAATTGTCTACCGAGGGTTAAGAGGGTCATTCCTGTTATGCAACATTCTAAGCTCTGTAACTTTTAAACAAATATACATACTTGTGTAATTTAGGAATGCTCAATTAAACATGCAAATGTAATGAAGTCATGTGACAACACTATAGCATACTAAAGTTTTAAAATGCATTTTGTTGCATATAGTACCTGCCATCAGCAGCTGAGGCTATTTTCATGCCAAGAGTTGAGTTACTACAAGTTATACAAGAGTTGTATAAAAACAAAATACACTGATTAAGAATAGGATTTTTGCAGTGTACTATACATCTGAACAAGATAGCAAGTGTTTTCTTTTTAGAATCAAACGCATTGACGGATGGTGTTGTTCTATAACTTTTAAAGCTGGCATAAAAGAGAAGATGCAATCTTCTGATGTACATTATAATGAAAAAACTGTTGGACGGGAATTTACTTTTTTCATCAAGAATTGATTGGATCATTGGATCATTGATGTTTGCTAACTGAAGCGATCTCATGTGATTGACAGGGAGGGATTACTGTCCCACCCCCACTGGTGCACACGCCATCAGTTGTCATTGCGAGGGTGAGGGGAAGTTAATGTTTTTCATTAAATATTATGAGAGCACATGTATTTGAAAAATACAATAATGATATGCATGGATAAATCATTTAGATCATACAAACTGTAATATTCCATAAAAAAATAACTGCCCATTTTTATTTCATGGTGACTTTAACCACGATAGCTGAAGATGTTCGGTGTAGCATAAATAGCTCTGTGGTCTCGCTTCGCACAGGATTAGGGATGTGGTTATTCCCAGTTAGGATTCTAGCTGTCAAGAGGAAAGACATGAGGAGAATCTCACTCAAAGCAAATCAACCAAAAGACTGATCAGGGAACATTCCACTGGA
This sequence comes from Rhinogobio ventralis, assembly GCA_039654625.1. Taxonomy (NCBI): domain Eukaryota; kingdom Metazoa; phylum Chordata; class Actinopteri; order Cypriniformes; family Gobionidae; genus Rhinogobio; species Rhinogobio ventralis. The sequence continues at coordinate 14,175,908 of CM077194.1, forward strand.
GCCACTCTGGTATGTGACTAATTCAGCTTATCCACAGAATAACCCGTATAAACTCCCCAGATTGTTCCGTATGCAGCGTGCCGGTCTTAAATACACGACAAAAAAGATGCACATTTGAAAGAGAGATGAGGCTAGAGAGGCTTCCTTTATAGATTTCTGTGTGTGTGTAAATTATTTGTTTAGATTAGAAGAGCTCTTGATGTAAAAATCACTTAATTCTCGGTTTGCATCGTTCACCTACAAATGGCACACGCTTGCACGTGTATTTCTGAGAGAAAGACAGTCTGTCATTTGCTGTAATTCAGAAGTGATGAGCAGCAGCAGAAAGACACTACAAATGCATTAGTGCTTCTCAAATATACATGACAGAAAAAGAGAGAGAGCGAGAGAGAGAGAGAGAGAGAGAGAAGTCTGCTATATAGTTTAAAATACATTTAACCCCCCAAAAATTTTATTAGATGCCACAATGTGTGCGTGTGACCTGAATTTTAATTAAGAGAGTATCATATACCCCATGGGGAGGATGTGTATACACACACACACACACATACACAAACAGCCTATTGTGAGCCTGGATTCCTAGTAACGCTGTAGCTATGCAATATTCATTGTACATATTAAATATGTATAGTACCTTTTGCTACCTAAACTAGAAGACTGGGAGTTCATTCATACAAACACACTTGTTCAAGGATATCCATTGCTGGTAATCACTGCCATCACAATATTGTTGTCTATCTGCATATGAATCCGTTCTGCCAACGCTCTGGCCATGGTTCTGAAATTGAATGTTACTATAGAGCTGTTCGCTGTGGTTAGTTAGACTCAGATAAGGAAAACAGGTAGTTATGCATTTCAATATACTGCTGCATGCATATATTAAACCACTGTAGACAACATATATGCATATAGTAAGCAGAAGTATAATGTTGTCAGACCCTTTTGGATGATATGAGCATGTATGACATGATGCTTCACAAACTATTCTTTGCTGCAAATTACAAATATCAATGTCTCTCAAGTATGGCTGTAACGGTACATTGTTATATCGAGATATCAAGGTAAAAAAAATGTGACAATATGTATCTTTGATCTTTGATATGTATCACTATATGATTCGAGATAGTTACTTTTATCCAAGACTCATCATGCTGTATTTATAAGGTATAATTAATTTACCAAAAAAATTCATGTAAATTTCATGTACTCACCCTCATGTCATTTCAAACCTATAAGATTTTTGTTTATCTTCCAAACACATATGAAGATATTTTTTATGAAACCTGAGATTTAAGGTCCACTTAAAATCCACTCCCCTAAAGCTTAAAAGATCCAAAAAAAAGTCATAAAAGAATCAGTTGAGTGGTCTAATCCAAATCCAAGTCTTCTGAGGAGACATGATGGCTTTATATGATGAACCGATTCACAATGACGCACATACTCTAGTAAACACGGACATTCAAATGTGTGTTTGTGATGCATGAGAACAACATGAGAGTGAGTAAAGAGAGACAGAGTTAAATTTTTTGGATGTTTTTTGTTTTGGATAATCGCTTTGCGATTAGAACTGTGATTGATTGCACTGATCATCTGATACACACTTGAGCAAAATTGCAAACATCATTTAAAGCAGCACTCCTCAAAGTGAAAGCACAAACAGCATTAAAAAGTGGGATTCAAAAAAAAAAAAAAAACTCACATTTTCCTTGAGATTTTGACATACGAGTTCATCATACTATAAGAATATCCTGTAAGTTTCAGAACTCAAAACTTTGTTAGCCCAAAAACAGCTTTTATTGAAACCATGCCCAAAGAATGACTCGTTTTGGAATGTGCCTATTTATGACGTCACAGATAATTGAAAGACCGCCTCTGCAGAAGATCAATGCCTATTTCTACATCGTTACCACTGTAGCCCCACCCACTGAATCGCGCATGACAAATAGTAGGTAAATAACAGACGTGAGGCCAACACTGGATCGAGCAACTAAGCGATAAGCATGCCTTTGAAGTAGGGCTGAACGATTTTGGAAAATCTAATTGCGATTTTATTTTTTAACCAATATTGTGATTGCGATTTAATATGCGATTATTTTTTAAGCTCTTTATCTTCTGTATTTTTCAACAATAAATCATTGTATAGTAATGGTGGGAATTTTTAGGCACCATACGATCCGATTCCAAAACAATTCTTGAACTTTTTTCTTATAAATTAATCTTATTAATAAAACTTAAAATCTTTTTTTTTATTATTATATGTAATAAGTACTTTTTAAAATAATTACACATAAAAAAAAATTAAAACAATTGCATGTTAATAATTTTAAATAACTAATATAGCTGCAAAACATAAAAGCTAGTAAATAATAAAGAGGAACAAAAAACATATTACAAGCAATGAACAAAGAGTGCTTTCAGCATTTAAGAGTATCTGAACTGTGAGTGATTTTTCTCTCTCTCAGCTTTACTGTTGCTTGATTATTAATGATGACATCATAGACAGCGGGAGATCTGCACTCACACTAATGCACAGATCTCTTAAAATATAAGATGTGGTTTGTCCTCTCTGTTTAATTCCGTAAGACATTACTGACTGTGTTTACATTAATTTTGCGTCATAAAAGCATTTTGAGACGCGCAAAGCCACATGCGCGAGCACTCTTCACAAAGCGTGGCGTAAGCATTTGAAACTGAAAGCCTTCTGTCAGTGAGTTTCCTATTTTTAATATATAAGCGCACTACATTCCAAACTACATAAATGAAGCCTTCATAGATTTGTAAGGAAAATACTGTCGGGTGAGAACACACACTGTAAGCATAACATCAAGCTAAGTTTCTCACAGCACATATATCCTGTGCAACGAAGCCCGCGAATGTCATTGTAATTCGTTTCAACCTTTCCGAACATTATGAAATATTGTTTTATGAATCAAGTGGTGTGTGTGAGAGGAAATGGAAGCAAGCAGAATACGGGTGTTTCTAAAACACACGCAGCGCCATCGCGCACCTGCAGTTAAAATCTAACCTCAGAATCGATCCAGAATCATTGGAGAGAGAATCTTTTCTCCCACCCCTATTGTATAGTATGACCAACACTATATTAGATTGATTAAACACAAAAGGTTCTTTCCTTTAAGCCAGGCCTGTAGACGTAACGTGCCAAGTTGATGCTTCTGCAGACTGCTTTACTCTCGCACATCAAGTGACCAGACTGTAATCGCAGCTTTTGCGGTTAAAAAATCGTGTTATATCATATCTCGATATTATCGCAAATGCAATTAACCGTTCAGCCCTACTTTGAAGAGTGCAAAATGTTGTGCAGTGCCAGGTTGTGGAAAAACAGTCTCTGCATAACCTTCCAACGCTGGATTTGCAGAGTGACTGAAATTAAAAAACTATGCTGTGCCTTCTATATTGGACCCGACAGGAACGGCACAACACACATGCTTGGGGAGGAACCTGTGATTTCAGCCAGTACTGCAGGGGGCGCATGCGCATCATGCCCAGCGGAAGTACTGGAGAAGCTGATGCCATTAGGCCTAGCATTCTCTGAAAAGTTTTCAGGGGTCTGTTAGTTCCCATTTTGAACGTGCGTGCAAGCTGCTGTGTAGTAAGAGCGCGCTCGTTCGACAGTCGACAGTTCGACAGTCCAACGAAAAACCAGTCCAACGGGCGGATTTGCGCGATGATCTGTTTTAATTTCAGCATTCTGAAAGGCCATTTGATAAGAGCCTTGTTCAGATGTCTGAGGTCTAAGATGGGTCTGAGAACGTCATCTTTCTTGGGGACGAGGAAATAGCGGCTGCAAAACCCTGACTTGCGCTGTGCTAGAGGCACCGCCTCTATAGCTTTTTTTATCAATAGGCTCTTCGGTTTTGAGGACGTGGTGTCACGTTGCTCTCCACCGAAGTGTTTGTTATGCCCGTGAATGTGGTGGTTTGCGAGCGAATTGGAGCGAGTAACCTCGTTGAATTGTTTTTATAACCGACTGTGACACACCGGAGATGGCTTTCCAAGCCTCTGCCCGGTTGTACAGGGGTTTTATAATGTCAGAGGGCGGCGCGCTGTGCAGGGCGCCGACTTCAGTGTGGTGTGGAAGAGACAGAAAACTCATTTCTTGAACATATGTTCTTTGCAAGGGAGCGCGCATCAGAGCGGGCTTGCAGTTTACACTCACAACATTCAAAATAACATTTTTCTCCCTGGCCGGAACTAAAACGGGCCGTGGGGAGAGAATTCTTGAGAGAGTTTTTTGGGGGGCAGACCGGCCTGGGCGGGACTCAACCCTCCTCTCTTCCTGATCTTTTGAGTGATTCCGTAGCGCTGAATTAACAGTGCTTATATGCAGGGGTGCACACTATATAGGGGACACGCTGCCTACAGTCATAAGAGAAAAATACTCTTAATTGCTTATTAGGATCGCCTTTAATACAGTGTTTTGTGTGCAGGCGTGCGCGCTTCATAACGGGCTCGTTTACTGCAATGGTGAACCTCTCCAGTCGCCTGAATAGTGGGGACTGGGAGAAGTGGTAGAGAGAAGTCACGCTCTCAACAGAGTCTTGTGTGCAGGCGAGCGTGCTTCGTAACAGGCTTGTATACTGCAATGCTGAACCTCTCCAGTCGCCTGAATAGAGGGGACTGGGAGAAGTGGTAGAGAGAAGTCACTCTCTCAACAGTGTTTTGTGTGTAGGCGAGTGTGCTTCGTAACAGGCTTGTATACTGCAATGCTGAACCTCTCCAGTCGCCTGAATAGAGGGAACTGGGAGAAGTGATAGAGAGTGAAAAAGGGGCAGGGCCCCCATTTTACGACGCCGCTATGCGCTAGACATCGAGTGCAGCAATGACGTAAGTTGCGCTCTCAACAGGGCTGCCATGGCAATAAGCACGAGCTGCAGTGAGAGCAGGCTGTAACATAAGCCGCGCCCTCAATATTTCCAGCAGTCTGAGAGCGAGACACGCGGGGGGAGAGCTCCGGCATGAGTTCGCTCGTCCACTCTGGCATTCTCTGTCCGCGGTGCTTCTTCAGCGCGGCGAGAGAGAGGGAGGCGGGATGCATCGAGGCTGGCGAGCCAAGCCCGCGGGGTCGGCAGCACCATCTCATCGTGCAAATTTGGCGTGGTCTCAGCCGAGACACACACGATACCCGCCGAGGAATTTGCATTGCTGTGAAGTTGAGGGGGGCGGGGTCGTCGATGGAGCCCCACCATTCCTCAGCGTCAGAAGCGGCGAGAGACACGGAGTCATCGCCTGGATGCTCGCGTGCGTCCTCATCATTGCCGCCAAATGAGACCAGGCCCTCGGCTTCGAGCGGAGGGAACAGGTCCGATCGAGAGAACGTCACGGGAGAAACATCTCTCTGAGGCGAAGACGAGGCACGCGGGCACTGGGCCGACATGAGCTCGTTAGCCTAGGTGTACTCAGCCCTCGGGCTCCGACGCTTTTTCCGCCGGGGTTCGGACTGGAAAGGGAACGGGAGAGCGCGAGGGGCGGGAGAGCGCTCTTAGAAGAGCGCTATCCGCAAGCGGAGAGAGGAGATGGGCATACCCTCGCAGTGAGAGCAGCCGGACCCGGCGAGAGCAACGTCTGCGTGGGCTTAGCCCAGACAAATCACGCACACATCGTGGCCATCCTTTTCATGCAGGTGAGTGCTGCATGTTACACATATATTGCGCGACATTACGATAACTTGCTTATTGTAAAAACAAGGATACACCGTAGTGTTTCACCGGAGAGCGCAGGGGAAAGGCGCGACAGCTCACAGGACCGCTGGCAATTGAGCGCGCTGAAACAGGCCGCTGACTCGTTGCAGGATGTCCGGGCTGGCTAGCTCGCGATTACGCTGCAGGCTCGTCTTTTCTCGGCGAAAGGTGGTGTAGCTTCGAGAGTTTATCAGCAATGACCGAGATCGTCGCTGAAGGAGATTAATCTGACGTTTTAGGGCATTACAGCGTAGCTTTAAGGCAGATGCCACGGCTTTGTGCTCACCTTCGCGGGCTTTGTGCCCTGCTTCGCGGGCATTGTGTCCACTGGTTCGCTCAGTTATGCTGTTCTGCCATTGGTTCATGCAGTTCCCACTGGCCAGCCAATAGCGTGCAAGATGTCTCTACACTGTTTTGACTGGGCAGTAGTACTGCGTGATTTTACAAAAATGCTTCAGTAATTCGAGAAATTATTTCCCATTGCGTCTTAAGACGCAGTACGACTGACCGTTCGAAAGGGAACCACGGCGCTCCGACTTTTAAAAAATCCGCTCCTCACTCCATTCCAAATCACGCCGCTCCACTCCTCGCTCCGCTCCCTCTCCACTCCGCGCACATACTCTGGATCGGCTACAATGCTCATCACTGCAACCTTTAATGCCACGATCTAAAGAAAATGCTATAGATCTATATATAATGCTATAAATCAACACTTTTCTCGATTAGTTAACCTTGAGAGCTGAAACAGTAAAAACATACATAGGGGATTGACATGGTTTACCTGTTCATACAAACACTATCTGATATCTCCCTGCTGTTGTACGTACAAGATAATTTGAGTCACACCTGTTAATAAATAAAGTAGTCAATTGGTGTGAACATAACTTGTGTATTACTTTGACGGATAAGGGGGAATAGAATAGAATAGAATATTTACATATCACCACCAACCTTACCCACTGTAGGATAACGAAAGATCTCATTCAGCTTTAGCTGATTGACCTCTGAAAGATATGCAATGCACATTGAAGAAACGTACGTGTGTGTGTGTGTGTGTGTGTGTGTGTGCTTTTCCCCATGCGTGTGTAACAAGATGATCTGAGGCTCTCAGGATGAAATTTTTAATGATTTGAGTCATTCACGCTTCAGCACGTCTGCTACGGCTGCAAGTGTATTGTGTTTCGTGTGTGTGTGTGTGTGTGTGTGTGTGTGTGTGTATGTGATTCATGCATAAATTAGCAGACTGAATCTGCATTACCGACCAATTGCAAGGAAGCCAATTATGTGTATATAAGAGTGCGTATATGAAAGAGAGAGAATGAGAGCATACATGTGAGTCACAGCATTTCTAAATGTGTCCACATATGTATATTGAAGGAAGTTTTTAGCCCTGCTAGAAAGCCTTATGGTGGCTCGTGGGAGTGAGCAAGCGCTAATTCATACATGCATTTAGACTGAACCAAAGACTTTTTTTTTTTTTCAATTTTTACAAGACTTGGAAAAATCCTTGTGTTTTGTTTATCAAAATACTCCATTAAATTTTTAATTGCATTATCAGAGGAGCGACTTGTTGCTGCAAGCATGAATAATTGATTATAGCTTGTGTGAACACAAGACTTCTGTGTACCAATCAACATCACAGTGTTTCTTACAACGCATGGATTTCAGCACCTCAGACCGGGCGAAACACAGGCACGTGGGCAGCAGGTGACATGGGGGAAAAAAACACATCTGACACAGATTTGAGTTCATCAGCAAAAAAAGATGCTGGTGCCCCAGTTTGTGAGGAAACCTCTCAAGTCTCTCTCTCTCTCTCTCCCTCCCCAGACAGTAGCTAAGCAGACATGGGCCACACAGAAACCCTCAACCGACACCGACTTCTGCTCCACACCCTCAGCGTGAGATAACCTCAAAGAGCCTCTCCCCTCTTCCACCTCCATGATCACAGACAACCTCTTCCTCCCTTTAGTCAGGAGTGTGCCATCAATTATGGGCACCAGAGTGCTGCCACAATAGTAGCTGCTGCCAGTTAGTAGCTGCCAGGTAGCTGAAAGAAATATGTTTGTTTGTTGTTGTGTTTGAGCAATTCCGTTTTCCCTCACTTTGAAACATTCACAGATTTCACATTCACAATATGTTTCCCAAGGTCAGCTTTTTGCCATTCTGATCCTGTGAGCACACCTTAGCTGCCGCCTAGCAAGCTCTCATTGAAAGCATATCACTTGCATTATGCCATGTGTCAAACTTAACCAGTCGACCAGACCAAAAAATTGCCTCACAGGGAAGGTGAATGAGGAGCCCCGGGCTAGTGGCCATTTCGAATTCAAGATGTCGGTGTGTAAAAAAGGGCATATGACCTTAGGCGTATTGATTCTGTTAATGTTATCTTTCTAGCTAGCTACGAAAAGTTGGAAAGGCAGATATGAGATTGTGTTCGCATCTTGATGTCAGGGACTTCAGCCGCTTTTAAAGTAAATATGTACATTGGCAGTAATATGCTGCAAATTAAAGCTATGTGATGAGATTATAGGCTCATTGACGGGAATCTATGGAAGGCATATGTGCGAGATACTATATACAATGATGATTTTGTTTGTCAAAGTGTTTTAAAGGGAAAGTTCACCCAAAAAACCTGGAATGCCAGTCTCTCGTGAACACGCGTACGACAGTTAGCGGAAGTTAGAGATTACGATTTGTAAAGTTTTAAATATGGATATTTTTCTTACACAAACGCATTGCTTCACTTCAGAAGGCCTTTATTAACCCCCTGGAGCCGTGTGGATTACTTTTATGATAGATAAATGCACTTTTATGGACTTCAAAACAGAAACAGCCATTCACTGCCATTATAAAGCTTGGAAGAGCCAAGACATTTTTTAATATAACTCCAACTGTTTTTGTCTGAAAGAAGAATGTCATATACACCTAGGATGATTTGAGGGTGAGTAAATCATGGGCAAATTTTCATTTTTGGGAGAACTATCCCTTTAAGGAATGCTCCTGCAACAACCTCTATCAGAAACATCTGTGATGCTGATGATTACCACAATACCACAATAATTTTGACCTGGTAAAACTGGGTCGTTTTGTGCGTGACAATGTTTTATTTTGATGTCCCCAAAACTCTCGGTTTGTAAAAACAAGCAAAAATCATGTTTATATTTATGCTCTTTCAGTACAATGGAAGTCTATGGGGGAAAGCATTCTGGAAAGCGTAAAAGCAGAAAAGTGCAGCACATATTTTTGTTAAAGCTCTTATATAAATTCATACGTACAAAAACGTGTGCTATTTGTGCTGTAATATTGCCCAAATCATTTTAGTGGTGTCATCATCATTCTAGGTGGGTGAACTTATGCATTACCGATATAATTCCTGTTGATGGATTTAGCTGTAAACAAGTCCCTTTCCTTGTTTATTATGCAAAAGTTACAGAGTTATTGGCTTTACATGGTGATGACTTGAAAAATGGGATATAACTTTGCACAAAGTTAGCAAGTGATGTGGTCATACTAGGCATGTTAGCAAGCCAAGTACAATGTGCCCTGTAAACTTCCATTAAATACTGTACATTTTGTCAGTTTACACACATTTAAAAAAAGACTTTGTGCAGTAATCAACAGCATCTTTTGCATTGAACCCCAGAAATAATATATAACATGACATAAATGCTAAAAACTGAAAATTGATTAACTGCTGTACAAAAACTATTTGAAAAAACTTTGATTGTTTTTTATGCTAACTGCCGACATTTAATTCGCCACGTGGATAAATTAAGCCACCCACTGCCTTCAATTATGACATAAACATACTTGCACAGACTACTATGCTTGTTCGCAATTACCTGTCACACTCATTTAAAGAAAATACTTTATCATAACGAAATTCATCAAAACCATGTCTACAGTCAAGAAAACAAGAGATATTCTAACAGATGACTGACTCTCACTTGCAATGTGGGCAGCAGTGCTTTCAGCCAACATCTGTTCTCATCTACAAGATATTTGACTATTTCCACAGCAAAAAGACTCCAGAAATTGCCAGGTAACAGTTTCACAAGTACAGACCAGATGGAGAAATGCATTACTGCATTATTGAAAAGATTGTAGAACTTGTGTTTTTATTTTTTCTCCAGTCATTAAACCACCCTTGTGTAATTAACAGACCTGTATGATTTTCTATGCCAATCTGCAAAAATTACAGAAAGCACTATAAACGTACTATCAATGCCAAACATCACTGTTTTTTTTTTTTTGTCTGACCAATCACGACACACCAAAATCAAATATGCATATGTTCAAATCTCACAAATGACATTTTTCAATGTCTTCGTTTGCATTCCACAGAAGAAAGAACATCCTACAGGTTTGGAATGACATGAGCGTGAGTAAATTATTTTAATTTTAGAGTAAACTATCATTCTCCATTTTGGAGTGCAAACGGAAAAAAACATACTGTAAAAAGTAAATCACCTTGCCCCTACACATGGACACATCTTGCATGTATACTCACACATATACGGTATGACCTGCAGGCATAAATACAATCGCATATATATATGCTCCTAGCACACACACTCATAATAGAAATCCACAGCAGGGGTTCAAAACTACAAGATGTCAATCAGAGTTAGCTGCCAAACAGACATGGCAGCTGTGCAGTTAAAAATGACAGATCTGGACCAAACAGAGGAAAAAATATCAACATCTTACGGCTAAAAGCTTTAAAAAACAACCTCAATTTAAACTTGATGTTGTCATGACAAACAAGCAAAGATATCACTTGATTGTTTATGTCAAATGTAAAAAGTCTGTCATAATTTACTAACCCTCGTGTCATTCTTTAGCTGTGATACTTTCTTCACGGAACACAAAAAAAGATTTTAGAAATGCACATCTTCAAATGCACATCATCTTTGTTGCATGCGCAAATTATGATACACTAATGCAAAAAAAAATTGTTGTATTCACAAAAATGTCTCTATTTGTACAAATCGCTGCACATTCATGCAATTCTGTATTTTGCACACACAAGTTGAAAGGCATTTGTTTGTGGATAGTAAAACATAGCTGCAACATTTATTAAGCTCATGGATAATTGTGCGTGCATTTATTATTCATTTTGAGACTAAAATCATCCCACAGAATGACAGCCTCAGCCTTCATTTTCACTGAAGAAATTAAGTCAAACCAGTTGAAGGACATGAGGGCAAGTAAATAATTATTACAGAAATATTTTTTTCCTCTTGTGTAGTTTTTAACCACTGTAGACTATATGGCTGTTTAGTGAGCAGGTGTTAAGCATTTACATGTGCATGTGTTCAGCTATTTTACATACGCCATATTTATTACATTTCTGGTCGGTGCGTGTTCTTGTATTTGTGTATATTTGTGAATGTTTAGCAAGTGTGTATTGTATTTGTGTGTACCTGTTTTCCATAAGCTAAAGCAGTAGAATGTCTCACACCTCAGTATTTCTGGCTGCTGAACTTCAGAAACCACGTGTCACAATACAGCAATGGTAATTCATCTGAAAAGCACAAAGGAAATTTATGAAGTGCAGTTGACAAATTGTCCAACATGACAATCCACATTTTCCTAACAACCCCGCGCAGGGGCGGACGGGGGCAAAAAAAGTGGACCTGGACTTTCTGGCACAAAGCGGCCCAACACCCGGTCTGCAACACACCTCACCATAAACCCACCAGCTCATTATACACAGAGCAATTTTAAACACCACTTACGAACATATAGATGCTATTTATACAGAAATATAAATATTTGTTTTTTTATTGAAATTTTTATCTTAATGACTGGAATACTTATTTCGGTTATAATTGTCTTTCCTGGTTCACATGGCAAATAGTAAATTCTTTACAAATTTTGAATTATTTTTTCCATACACTGACGTTTAATATCAATAATTTCAAAACCTACCATAAAATCTGTCCATATACAATGCTATGGTCTAGAAGACTTAGAATTTAGTGCAGAATGTGGACTGTTTTATAGTGGTTATAGCTTTGACCACAGAAATAAATGACATTTTACAATATATTCACATAGAAAACAGCTACTGGAAATTGTATTAATATTTCTTAATATTTGTGGTTTTAATGTATTTTTTATCAAACAAATTCAGCCTTCTTCTTTCAAATTTTTTTTTTTTTAAGTCTTAATTATTTCAAACTTTTGATTGCCAGTGTGTAAAATAATGCATGTGAACTAACTAGTAAATTATATATTTATTTTAGTACATGACACTTTCCTACACAGGACATAGGCTACTTGAATAATGAAAGTTGCCCGTTTAACCATGTAGGCCTACGTTTCAGAGTTATATTTTGAGTTTTATGAATCATTTGAAAATGATTGTGAAATTACTGAAGAAAGCCTGACAGTCAGATAGACAAACATTCCCTCTGATATGCTGAAAACTGCTACGTTAATGTTTCTTTGTGCATTGTGTGAAGAATAACGTAAATGCCATTAAAATCTGAGAAATTCCAAAAGGTCAGCAGTAGTTTACATGCCTGGAAATTAATGTCCGTCGTTTAACATTTTTAAATCGATAACAGTTGGGAAATATTGCTAAATTTTGACATTGACGAGCGCTTTTAGACCACTGAGTCTGGTCATGCTAAATAGATAGAGTTTTGCCTCAAGTGGGCCGCATGTAATTTTACTATAATTTATTCTTCATATATATTTACGTAGCAAGAGGCCGGCCCACAGGCAAAACGCCAGGTGCTCCAGATGGCCAGTCCGCCCCTGACCCCGCGTTTTAAAATAGGTTCTTCCGGTTTTTGTCGAACTGTCACTCAAAGGGACTGACACAAGTAATTTCAAACAAGGTTGAGCTACAAATAATCCTTATCCGTCAGTTTGACCAAATGAGCATACATGTCTTTGTATTGTGGGCTGAAACCGGAGCACTGAGGAAACCCACGCGGCACGCCAAGGAACAAGCTATGTGACTAGAAGGGGTACAGCAACGGTCGGAAGTGAGGCAAAATCTCACGATAAAATAACAATAAATAAATGTGCTACTTACCATTAACGCCTTCACCTACCCCAACCCTAAACCTACCCTTACAATAATGCAAATACAGTAATTAAATGACGTAATATTGATGTGTGCATGCCCAGTGGCCGTGGTTGTGTCCTACTGAGTTATTGAATCAGTTAATTGAATTGATTCAACCGATTCTTTAAAATCTTCAAAGACTTACATCGCTGTACAGTCCAAATGTGTGTTTGTTTGTTTGTTTGTTTTAAGGGTGAGATTGAGTCAATGTATAACTTACTTTTTTAAAACTAAAGCTTGGTTTCTTTTCTGACAATTTAATTTTATAAATATGGAACTCATATAACTGATGACTTGCATTGAGACGAAACAATACTTCACTGTAAATTAAAATAAAATACGTATTTATTTTTACCAAACAGCATGACATCAGGGACTTTATCTTATTTTCATTTTAAATAAGAACATCGTTTTTTTTATTTTGATAATTCTGAAATATAACATTGCTACCATAATTCATCATGAAGTGTAGGAAAACATGTGTATATTTATTTCAGCAATGGCGACATTGTCTGACAAGTTTAGAGTTAGACTCGAAACCATGCCGATTCCAAATGAACAACTCTTTTGACTCTCTTCTTTGCAATGAATCAGATAACCGACAGCTCACTGAATCCTTCGGAACAGTGTTACCAACTTAGCAATTTTGTTGGTAGATTTAGCAACTTTTCAGACTACCCTAGCAACTTTTTTTCAAAAAGCACCTAGCAACAAATTTAGCAATTTATAAAATGTATTTGACAACTTTTAGCAATTTTTGGAAAGTGACTCTAATCCAAACAACACATCTACAAGCTTGCTCAATAGACTCTGGCTCGAGCGGTTCATTCATAATTCCTTAAACATGCCACTATTTTTGAAAATAGGTTCATTTTCCAACTCCCCTAGAGTTAAACAGTTGAGTTTTACCGTTTTCGAATCCATGAAAATAGGCTAACTTCCGTCAACATAACCAACGAGACAACCTGCTTGCACAGGGAGCGTGCTGGGAACTATTTTCAGGCACTGCGTTATATCATTGCGCCTGCTGCACATGGTACGGCAGCAAAGTTCCTTGATTATTACGCAGGAATGAGAGTATAGTTCCTAGCCATATCGGCCTAGAAAATTGCAACTTATAATTTTCCGTCGGTCTTAGTACACGATGTAACTACAGAAGAGTCAAGTTTTAAATAGGAAAAATATTGTAACTCTTTGGTCATTTTTGAGCGAGATGCTAACGGTCTAATCAGATTCAATTATCTATACTAAGCTATGCTAAAAGTTGTACCGCTAGACCAGTGGCGTAACTTAGTAATGACGGGCCCCATGGGCTACACAGTTATGAAAGCACTTACAAACACACACACTGCGCTCGTGCACAATATCATGAAATGTGTAGCCTATCTATAGCACGAATTGTATTTATCATTCAATATCATTCAATACTCATAACTGAATTTTTATGTGCATATGATACGCAGTTTCTCATTTCTGCATATAAATTAATCGATAGGCTAAATACAATTCGTGCTATAGATGCGCACTTTCTTAAGATCGAGCTGCGTGTCTATGGAACCCTATCTATATAAGTGATATAACTATATTTGTGTGTCTAACCTATAGGCTACTTAATTTAGACCCGGGGCGATTCTATCATTTTCATTTTAGGGGGGCTCAGCCCCAGTAAGGGTATGAAAAAATGGTAACACTTTAGTTTAGGGTCCAATTCTATATTAGGATATCGGCTTTTTATACTTATAAAGCAAATATTAAGGCCTTATTCTGAATATTGTAAGGCCTACATCCCTTAATCGTACCCAGGAATATAGCCAGGGTTAATAATCACAGAGATTCCAAATGTGAGGTAGTTAGGGGGGTTGGGGGGCATGCTCCCCTGAGAAAATGTAGATTTCTATGATCTACATATGTGCATTTTAAGATGTTCTGAAGGCCAAAAAATTAGATAACAGTTTGAAAACCATGTCAGTGGGCAGATATGATATAGTTTTTTTCCATTTTCGTCAGTGAAGAAAGTAAACCTGGTTAACTGATATTTATATGTTTTATGAATCATTTTCGTAGACACTTTAATTTATTGAAGGCTACCAGGAAAGGTAACTATGTTTATTAAATTAATTCACAATATGCACACATTCATTACTAATCTTATGCTCAATACAGGCTGAAAAAAAGCTGAGCTTTTTTAATTTACTGAAGGCTACAAATGGAATTATATTAATTTACAATATGTACACATTCATTATTAATCTTAAAAAATGCTGGGTTGTTTTTTCAACCCAAACGCTGAGTTGAGACTGTTGTTTTAGTTTTTGTTTAATGAATTTGTGTTCCTTAGTAATGTTCTTTTTCCTCTTTTTTACCCACTGATGAACAGGTGGTGACCTGGATGAATGCTGGTCAAAAAGGAGAATGACTTTCCCCAATGGAGATCATTGATATGACAGTGCTTTTAAAGGAGGACATTGTCCTGGATAAGTTAAAGGGTGTTGCATGCCTTTGCTGTGCTGATGGAGCTTCTTCATGACTGAACATCAGTTATCCTAAGGAGGTCATGAAAATTGGTGGTGATGCATGTTCTGTATGTGTTCACGGACTTGACAAACTGTGAGCATTAAATCTGTAATCACTAAACAACACTAAAGAAGCATGGAACATTTTTCGAGGAATTCACGCTCTCATTCATACACTCGCTCATTCTTTCACATGTATACTTGTGTCTTAGACAGAAAATTCAATAACTTATGCAAATGTTATAATGTCAGTGCTAATGTTGTGGTTTGTGTTCATTAATGTTATTTTGGTAACACTTTATAATAAGGTTCATTAGTTAACATTAATTAACTACATGAGTTAACATGAACTAATAATGAACTGCACTTATAAAGCATTTATTTATCTTTGTTAATGTTAATTTCAACATTTACTAATACATTATTAAAATCTTGTTAACATTAGTTAATGCACTGTGAACTAACATGAACAAACTATGAACAGCTGTATTTTTATTAACTAACGGTAACAAAGATTAACAAATATGCAAAAACACAAACGTGCTGCTCATGGTTAGTTCATGTTAGTTAATACATTAACTAATGTTAACTAATGAAACCTTATTGTAAAGTCCGTTATTTTGTAAAAAACTTGTCATGTTAACTTGTTAAAAAGTCTAATTTGGTCTTAAATGCAAGTTATATTCATCAATGTTCATTGATATGTTAAAAAAAAAAATTATTTAACTATAAACTGTGTCAATGTTGATTTGCAATTCTTTTCTGATGTTCTTCTCACATGCACTTTGTTACTTTTGACCATGTTTGCCCTTGTTCTCGTTTTTAATAAATGTTTAACCTTTCATAGTAATTCTTTGTGTGTAAAAGAATTTTTATAATTTCAAATATTTCTGGCTTTAATTTCAAACCAATTTTGGGTTCATTTTAATTCAGCAATGTAGTAATTTTACACTAAAATTTAGGTTAAAAAACAACCCAGCATGCTGGGTCAAACATTCAACCCAGCGCTGGGTACGTCCCTTTTTGACCCAGCGGTGGGTTGCCAAAATAACCCAATTTGGGTTGATTTTAACCTAGCATTTTTTAGAGTGGCACATTCATTACTAATCTTATGCCAAATACAGGCTGAAAAAAGCTAAGCTTTTTTAATTTACTGAAAGCTACAAATGGAATTATATTAATTTACAATATGTACACATTCATTATTAATCTTATGCCTAATCTGAAGAAAACTTAATATTTCTTGTTTGTTAATTACATTATGAATCGCATTACATAGGCCTACTTTCAATTCAAAATTTTGAAATTAGACAAAAGTTTATTAATTTGCCTGAATAATTTTGTCATTTGTTTAACATTTCTAACTTAAAGAAGCAGCTGTCAAATATGAAATGTTAATTTAGCTACTTGCATATCTTGCACTTGACGTCGAGTCGCGCTGCTAAAATTCGAGCTCAGCCTCAGCAGCTTCTGTGTGAACATAAAGCCCGCCTACTCTGATTTGATTGGTTTTCTCAGTTATTTTGGCATTGACGAGCGGTGACAGACCAATGAGGCTCGGATAAACGCATGAAAAGGTCAGTAAGCGCAGCGGTATAGAGCGAAACCAGTGCATTTAATTTGAAATGTGAGTCACAATATCCTGCGAAATCACTTTGTCGCCAGGGGCCCGCTTGCGATGTGGGCAGGGCCCGCGTGCGCTGCGGGCCCCCCCCGCCGCACGGGCCCCCAGTGCAGCTGCAATGCCTGCACTGTCTGTAGTTATGCCCCTGTGCCAGACCCGGAGATCGGCTAAATGGATTCGAAAACGGTAAAACTCAACTGTTTAACTCTAGGGGAGTTGGAAAATTAGCCTATTTTCGAAAATAGTGGCGTGTTCCTTTAAGATCGCTGTGGAAATGTGGAAAACACTGTGAAAACCGGAAGACAAAACACAACGAGCGCAGGGGCGGGGCTACATAACGTCTGCGGTAGAAGCAAAAAATGTTGTCTGAGTGCAGCAGCAGTAGCATGCATTTCACATATATATATCTATATATATATCTACGGATTAAATAATATAATTATATATATATATATATATTCAAATAATATCTACGTATTACATAATGGCGTAGTTTTGCGTTGCGTTTACGTAATGACGTCATAGCGCAATGACGTCACAACATCATTTAGCAACTTTTAGCAACAAATCGATCTGCCTTTAGCAACTTCCCCTGAAAATTTGTTGGCAACAGTGCTTCGGAATAATTTTCTGCTCACTCAAACACAGAATTGTTTGAAGCGGTTTCCTACTCCGTAAAACAGTAACGAGATACTTTTACACAAAGAACAAACAGAGCGCTGGATTATGTGGATATTTACCTACAATCCATTGAACCTAAACATGCAAATTCCTCCGATCATTTGGCAGCGATGAAGATCGAAGGTTTTCATTGAGTTCAACACCTGCACGTCAAACGGCCCTGTTCCCCTGGCAGTTAGGCCTATATGTAACGGAGTTACATAATTTAATTACAAAATAAATTTAATTGTATAGTTACTGACAAAAAAACTGTGCAATTAAATTACAGTTACTTATGAAAATCTTAAATATTACAAAGGGGGTTACATCTGAATATTTTCTGTAAAAAGCTAGGATATGTTGAATAATATTAATTTGCTTTACCTTTTTTTGATGTGCACAATGTTTGCCATTTAAAGGCTGTTTAGTAAAGCAGTGCTATTCTGATGCTTTTGATTGTTTTTTGTCATTTGCAGTGCACCATGTCTGCCAATTACAAGTTCACATACAGGAGGACTATAAGACTACATGAATCGCAATGGTGCTCACACTACACAAGTTTTCTTGCCATGTTTCATCTTCTTGTCTTAGTAACGCTCATACTACACAACACAACACCGATAAGGTACACAAACTACATGATCTTTCGTCAAGTGCAGGGCCGGATTTCCTGTGCCCAGGGCAATACGACTCAAGGGCCCCCCCTGCCCCAAAGGAACAATCGCAAAGTCGCTATCACCAAGAGCATATAGCCTATACTTCTATACTAACAAATCAGGCTTCCGCATGGCTCAGTGGAGATGTATGTAATAGCCTCAGCATAAAGTGCATTCAAGAGACAGAACAGATGCACAAATTTTTAACATAACCTTTTACAATGAATCTTTCACAGAACTTGGTGGCTACAGAGTAATTATTAAATGTTTCAATATAGCCAATCAATTATCTTTTGATTGCAACAGTGAAATAAAGCAGACAGCTAGGGAAGACTTAACTTAAAACCAGAGATTATTTCTAAAATGCCACAATGTGAAATTATCAAACTAATTTAATAATAAAATTTCAGACAGTGTTGCCAGATTGGGTCGACGATTTCCAGCCCATAAACTCACTAAAACCTGCCTAATTCAAGAAAAAACAGCCAAAATTTTGAACTGACAAAATAATGTGATATAATTTTATTGCCATGTCAATCAAGGTTGATTAGCACCATTTTATCTCCTTAAAACAAAATAAAATAAAAATACATTTCCCAGGAAAATGGATCAAAACAGGGCAAATACATTTGAATACAGTCATGCATGACTAAAATGTCCAAGTGGAAAAATCACGAAATTAACCAATGACTTTAACCCATGGAAAAACACATGCATCATTTTCAAATGTTGACAGTAAGAATCAAAGTGCAAAAAGTGCCCAATATACAGGTGCTGGTCATATAATTAGAATATCATCAAAAAGTTGATTTATTTCACTAATTCCATTCAAAAAGTGAAACTTGTATATTATATTCATTCATTACACACAGACTGATATATTTCAAATGTTTATTTCTTTTAATTTTGATGATTATAACTGACAACTAAGGAAATTCAGTATCTCAGAAAATTTGAATATTACTTAAGACCAATACAAAGAAAGGATTTTTAGAAATCTTGGCCAACTGAAAAGTATGAACATGAAAAGTATGAGCATGTACAGCACTCAATACTTAGTTGGGCCTCCTTTTGCCTGAATTACTGCAACAATGCAGCGTGGCATGGAGTCGATCAGTCTGTGGCACTGCTCAGGTGTTATGAGAGCCCAGGTTGCTCTGATAGTGGCCTTCAGCTCTTCCGCATTGTTGGGTCTGGCATATCGCATCTTCCTCTTCACAATACCCCATAGATTTTCTATGGGGTTAAGGTCAGGTGAGTTTGCTGGCCAATTAATAACAGGGATACCATGGTCCTTAAACCAGGTACTGGTTGCTTTGGCACTGTGTGCAGGTGCCAAGTCCTGTTGGAAAATGAAATCTGCATCTCCATAAAGTTGGTCAGCAGCAGGAAGCATGAAGTGCTCTAAAACATCCTGGTATATGGCTGCGTTGACCTTGGACCTCAGAAAACACAGTGGACCAACACCAGCAGATGACATGGCACCCCAAACCATCACTGACTGTGGAAACTTTACACTGGACCTCAAGCAACGTGGATTGTGTGCCTCTCCTCTCTTCCTCCAGACTCTGGGACCCTGATTTCCAAAGGAAATGCAAAATTTACTTTCATCAGAGAACATAACTTTGGACCACTCAGCAGCAGTCCAGTCCTTTTTGTCTTTAGCCCAGGCGAGATGCTTCTGACGCTGTCTGTTGTTCAAGAGTGGCTTGACACAAGGAATGCGACAGCTGAAACCCATGTCTTGCATACGTTTGTGCGTAGTGGTTCTTGAAGCACTGACTCCAGCTGCAGTCCACTCTTTGTGAATCTCCCCCACATTTTTAAATGGGTTTTGTTTCACAATCCTTTCCAGGATGCGGTTATCCCTATTGCTTGTACACTTTTTTTCTACCACATCTTTTCCTTCCCTTCGCCTCTCTATTAATGTGCTTGGACACAGAGCTCTGTGAACAGCCAGCCTCTTTTGCAATGACCTTTTGTGTCTTGCCCTCCTTGTGCAAGGTGTCAATGGTCGTCTTTTGGACAACTGTCAAGTCAGCAGTCTTCCCCATGATTGTGTAGCCTACAGAACTAGACTGAGAGACCATTTAAAGGCCTTTGCAGGTGTTTTGAGTTAATTAGCTGATTAGAGTGTGGCACCAGGTGTCTTCAATATTGAACCTTTTCACAATATTCTAATTTTCTGAGATACTGAATTTGGGATTTTCCTTAGTTGTCAGTTATAATCATCAAAATTAAAAGAAATAAACATTTGAAATATATCAGTCTGTGTGTAATGAATGAATATAATATACAAGTTTCACTTTTTGAATGGAATTAGTGAAATAAATCAACTTTTTGATGATATTCTAATTATATGACCAGCACCTGTAAGTGATCGGAATAAACAACGTAATTAGCAGGCATTACACACACATTAGGCTACTGCACACACCACAGCCAAAATGTGTCATTCACTGATACACACTGTATGATAGTCCTACAACAAAAAAATATCAAGAATGCGTTTACTTCAGACAGTAACGTTATGTCTTTCGTAAAGTACATATTTGTAGAACATAACGCAGAACTGAACACAGTCGAAACTGATTAATCGTTGATTCAAACCTCTTTCAGCAGCTGTCGGGACGAGTAGAGCGCAGACTAGACGGTTTAAAAGTTGCAGATGTCCTGATCAGGGCTGCATTTCCCAAAAGCATTGTAAGCTTAAGTTGATCGTAAAACAATTGCCACCAATGGTCTCTACGATCAACTTAGGCTTACGATGCTTTTGGGAAACGCAGCCCAGGTCAGTGTGCTCACGATGATGGACAGGAGTCATATATTCGATTTCAATTCAAGTCATTCAACTGTGCTCTATAAAGAGTCTTCGAGTCACAGGTGTAATTCACGTTTTGAGAGTTGGTTCACTCTCCCACTCATTACTGTAGATAACTTACTGTATATTTATGCCACTTTGGCATAGCGATCACTTGATATCCAGCTACAATTTCGCGCTGAAAACCTGTCATGAATGAGTGCGTCTCCCTGCTGATTACTGATTGGCTGAAAGTGCGTGCTCGTCGGCGACGTCAACACTAATGCCAGCTGACTCTACGCTGGGCCTGTGTGTGTCATGATGACGGTTTTTATGGAGTACATGCACACTTGAGTTTGCTATTAACCAATTAGACTATAAAATTTAGATGTTTGAAAACCGCCAAACTGACCCCAAACCAGCCCAAATTTTGTCCATCCGCCCAAGCACGTTTTTACCCGCACAATCAAATTCAAAACCCGCCCTGGCAACACTGATTTTAGAGCGTCAAGTCACATGATTCGACGTGACAGCTCGTCCTCGCTCACTGCGCAGTAGTGCAGGAAGCTATATAGATACTGTTTTTGACGCGATTTAACATAATAATTTAATCGAACGGGTTGCAAAAATCTGCATAAAATTAGGAAAGTGAGGGTTGCGTTTATAAAGGGATCTAACATAACATTTGACAGTGCCCAGGGCCCCTTATATGTCCTGTACCCCTGGGCAAGTGACCAGTTGCCCTAATGGTTAATCCGGCCCTGGTCAAGTGGCAACCCTGACCAACAATGAAAAATTGTTTCCTCACATGATTCATGGAAGACATGAGAGAGCCTCTCATCATGTTCGCGATGCTGTCCAAGTCATGCAGAAAAAAATTGACCAAAAAAAAGAAAGAGAAAAGACAGTTGGGCTGAAATACACACAATGGGTTTTTGTAAGAAAAATATCCATATTTAAAACTTTATAAACTATAATCACTGGCTGCTGGCAACGGCCATATACGTGCGCCGAGTTCCGGCGGAAGGGTGACCTCTGACCCTTACAAAAACTCATGCTTCAGAAGGCATTTACTAACAATTACATCAATCCACATTGCCGCTGCAAGCTTTACACCGTGGCTGAATCCGAAATCACCCCCTAAACCCTCATTCACTATTCTGTAAAAAATGGCTGTAAAATTACAGCCAATTTCCAACAGTAAAGTACTGAAATTCCCTTCTTTCAGGGAACCGAGGTTATGTTAGTAACCGAGCAGTTTTTTCAATATACAATTCAATTATGTAAATTTACAGCTAATGGCCTGTAAATTAAGCACTTGCAGTAAATTTACAGCATTTAACAGTAAACCTGTTTGTTCCTGAGAAAAACGGCCTGGCGCTGTAAAAAGCAGCACACAGGGCGGGGCATCTTTAACACAAGCCCTAGTTTTCTGCAGAAAGCAGTCAATGCCAACGGAATCTTTTCAAAACTCTTACCGCCTGCGTTTACTTTGCCACAGAAGGAAACTGTACAAGGTAAGTTTATTTCTTTGTTGTTAGTTTACTATGTTGCACCCAACTAGTAAAATCTTTTCATGATAGATTTTTGACTGCACTACTTGGCTCGAATCGTGTGTAACAATAGCAGACAGACAGACAGTTCCCTTTCGAGGGAACTCGCACTGCATCTACGACACTTTGGGGATGCTCCCTTAGCAACAGCGTGTCTGAAGCATGAATGAAAACTAATCCAATCCTAACTGGTGTTGCGTCATGACGTAGTATGTGACAGCATACGCAGAAGCTACAAAGGGGAGGCCGGCACATAGTACAGACAGCTTTCGCTCTTTAGCAAGGCGCTCTGTGTCAAACTGTCTGTCTTATTTGGTGTTGTTTGTCCCAACTTAGATATATTACACAATGGCAATCGAACAATTCAGAAAGTGTGTTCACCCGTGCCCACGTTACATCTCGGGCACGGTTACACACCAGTTATGCGTGCATTGTCTGGGCGTGCAGCATGCTCGGGCAGCTCTCGAGGGGGCTGCCTGTGGCGAGTGTGAGAAGCTGGCCATGTTTGATGAGGCCGGCCAGCCTCGCGAGCCCCGCGGTTCTGGTCCCGCGTCTGCTGAGGCAGCGCGGCGATGCAGGTCATGGGGCTCGCAAATGGACTTGTCAGCGGGACTCGAGACTGCCGAGGCATCTTCTCAGTCCTCGTCTGACAGTTCAGATGTTCTCTCTCCCCGTGTGGAAGCCCGCACTGTGGCTTCTTCCCCCGGGGTGGAGAACCCGATGTTGGAACTCTCTGATTCTGAGGAATTAGATGAGCTTAACATCGAGGCGGGTGAAGCTGAAGTCCATGACTCGCCGCTTCACTCACCCGCTCATGGCTATGGGACGATGCCTCGGGTTGAGGATGCGCTTGCAAGCCATCTTTCTCCCCACTCTGCGTCATCCCTAAAAGCCCCGGTGCTGCCCACTAAGCCATGTAGGAACACATCTATGCTGGTGGGCAGAGCATATATGGCGGCTGGTCGCACTGGTAGTTCCCTGCACACACTCGCTATTCTGCAGGCCTATCAAGCCGACCTCCTTAAAGATTTAGATGAGGGTGAGGGACCCAGCCCTGCCGATATTACGGAGCTGCGTAAGGCCGCTGACTTGTCTCTCCGCATCACCAAAGAGACGACCCGCGCTATCGGCCGCTCTATGGCTTCAATGGTGGCTGTGGAGAGACATCTCTGGCTTAATCTGTCTGGGATGAAGGAGAAGGAGAAATTCTTCCTCCTGGATGCCCCGATATACCCTTCTGGTCTGTTCAGCAACACCGTCAATACCGTCGTTGACAAATTCCAGGAGACGAAAAAACAGTCAGCGGCCTTTAAGCAGTTCCTCCCTCGCCGCTCTAGATCAGGGAAGCCTCAGGTGGGCAGCCTCAGCCGTCTACCAGCTCCTTGCACCGGCAGGTGCAAAAGGAGAGTGTCGCCTCTAGAGCCGGCGGCACTCTCATCAGAAGTCTTCCGAAAAGCCGAAGGTTGATCTGAGGACCGTCCTTCAGGCCAGGAAGGCCTCTGCGAAGAAATCCTAGCTGCGGCTGGATTTCTGAGAGCGCTAGGTTTGCTAGGTTTAGGAATAATTGACCAGGGGCCGTTGAATTATTAGGAAAAATAATGCACATCCGAGGTTGTAATGCAGCCAGACTCAAAACGCAATTCAACAGCAGGCTTAAAACTATCTTGTGTGTAATTATGAAACTATTTTATTGATAATGTGTCCATGTATTTTCACGTCTATGTGCAAATGCGTGTCAGAACTGCAATGTGTGCGTTTTTGTATGGGATAAAGAGCGGGAGAAAGAGAGTATGCGTTCCATATAAAACATGAAAATAGTATGTCATTTTTATCCTTTTTGTTATATTTATTTGCTGGATCAATTTCTTTGTGGGGTTTTGGTTCTTTTGCTTTTCTAGGCTCTAAGGACCTTTGAGATAACTGAAATCATTTGGCGAACTGTAAAGCGGTCAAATCTTCAAGATGCCTGGAACTACTTGGACCTGCCCGGAACAGCTGTAATATTGGTAATATTGCGAAAGTGGTTTGGTTTTCTTTTATATGAACCCTTAAATTGATTTACAATAATTTTCTGATTTAGTAAGATCAGAGTCATGTATTCTTGCAAACTTTGTGCACACACATGCAGTATTATCTGTGCATTTGTGAGGCACATACATTCACATGCATGTTTCTAGTAGCATACAGAATACACCCATAGCTTACAGACACAGACTCAATCACTTAATTATTCACTCCTCTCTGGCTAGCTGGAAATCACACAATCACTTCCTTTTACACACAGATAAACTGTCTGGTCATGTCTTGGCCTCTTTTAAATGTATATTTTGTCTTGTTTTCTCTATTGTAACAAACATATACCCTCATTTATTTACTTTATAAGTTTCTAATTACGTTCATCTACTAAACAGTTCATTTTCTGTTTCATTTAAAAGTGTGTGCAGTATTGATGATAACTGTAATTTGCCACGTGCTATGTAGTCACTAACATTTTCTTAATGTTTTCTTTTCAGACCTGGGCGTGTTGACCAGTTTCATCAAACCTCATGCCAGATCTATCCAAAGTTTTTGTAACGCGCTGTCTTTTTTTTCTTAAGGTTTATTCACACACTAGTTCTTCTCATTGGACGTTGCAATTTACACTTTTCTCTTTGACATTGTTTTTTTCCTCTTAAAAATGTTATCATACTATTTAAAAATATAGTGCAGTATAGTTTCAAAAATAAAGATTCTCATTATTTACTTACCATGATGCCATCCAAGGTGTATATGACTTTATTCATCAGAACACAAATTCAAGCTCTGTAGGATGCGTACAATGCAAGAAAATGGGTTCCACCATTGTGATTATTGTAAGAAACAAATCAATAAGTAAAACATTCTCAACTTTAAACTAGTGCTTTGGACCAATGAAATGTCTGAACTTTCATGTGACGTTCATTCTTCTATTACAATCAAAACATTGTTTTCTACTTCTCACATGAGCATGCCAACATACTTGCATTACACAGCTATTGTCTTTATACACAGCTTTTATACACCTATTGTTTTGCATAAGGAGTTAATTGATCAGGTTGTGCATGCATTACTTTTGGACTTTCTAAATGATTTCAGCCTTTTATTTTCATATGCATCTACAGATCTCAAATTTCTTTATAAAAAAATTTGTGTTCTGCTGAAGAAAGGCAGTTGTGCACATCTGGGATAGCATCAGGGTAAATTAATGAAAATTTATTTTTGACAAATTCTTTAAAGAAATGGTGTTGGTTAAAGCAAGTACTATTTTAATTTTTCTTAACTTACTATTTGTATTTTATTTATTAAGAGATTCAGTTTGGGTCAGGTTCAGCCAATTTGTCAATGTCTTTTTTTGTCAGTGTTTTAATAAATAGCAAATTATGTACCATAATCTATTTTTTTTCTTTATTTATTTTCTCTCTATCTAGTGAAAAATAGTTTGACATGTCTGTATACATTATATACTACTTAGAGATGTATTATGTATTATGTAATGTGGTATTTTTTTATATTGTAGAAATATAGCTGTAACCTTTGCTGCAAGTACAATGTAAAACGTTATTGAAATAGTAGAATTACAGTAAATGGCTGGAACCACAGCTGCCAGTACTTTATTGTAAAATTACAGTAAAGCTGTAAAATGAACAACAGTACTGGTACTGTTGAATTACGGTAAACAGCTGGAACCACAGCTGCCAGTATTTTACTGTGAAATTACAACACAGCTGTAAAATGGAAAAACGTTAAAACCGTAAAATTACGGTAAATGGCTGGAACCACAGCTGCCAGTATTTTACTGTGAATTTACGGTGACATTTTTTACAGTGTACGTTAGTCCACAGTTCACTGAAGGAGTGAATGAAAACAAGTTTGTGAATTTGAATTCAAGCTTGAATTCAAGCTTGTGCACAGCCTGTGCACTCATTATTGTGGTGAAATGTGGGATAGAATGAGTGCACTTGATAACGTCCACTATGGTTTCGGACACCACTACAAATGGCTGTCCCTTCAAATAAAGCCCTATTTGAGGGTATAGGGGGCGATTTCGGATTCAGCCCATTTCTACACTAGACGCGACCGCAGCTAGAAGCTGTCTACACTGCATGCGACAAAGCGACTGTTGCACAGCATTTGTCCGTCATGTATCTATGTCATAAATTGAACAAAGCATCAGTTTACTGTCGGGGATTTGTCGTGTCGTAGTGTAGACAGCATCAGTGATTATAATGGGTTATAGCCTATTGTATTTTGTTGCATCGCGCCGCTCGCATCCGGTGTAGACACGGTGTTAGGCTACAACTTATCTGGGAGTTGCCACCATGGCGAGTGATAAAAATGCGTTCCAGTGCTGGAAATTTTACAATAATTTTGTCCAGAAATCAGAAAAGGGCGCAAATATAACAGTTCAGTGCAACATATGTTTGACAATTATTAAAATGCTATCTACATTGCAGGCTTCCTGAGGAAGCATCTCCTATGATGAATGTTAACCTTAAGCACCACCTAGTGGACAAATCTCTCTATTAGTTTGTCCTGTTTTGACTTGCAAAATAGAGCTATTTAACTACTCAATGATTGGTCATTGAGTCTAAACAGTATTTTAGGTGGAATATAACTTTATTTAAAAAAAACACACACAAAAAACAATATCATGCATGTTATGAGAGCTACACTGGGGGAGTCTGTTTGGGTTGCCAGTGAGTATGAAACTAAAATCTATTCAGATTTTGCAGATTTTTACTTTTTTTATATCAGAAAAAAGAAAACCATCATGTAATTATTACTACATTATAATTATGTAAAAATTGTGTGTTTTCTCTTAAATATAACCAAATACAACTATCGTTGATTAAATAGATTAAATGTTTGAAAATTATTAACAGTTAAGAGAAAAAACTGAAAAGTAATCAAATGTAATCAGTTACATTACTTTAATAAAGTAATTGAAATAGTTACACTACTTATTACATTTCGAACAGGGTAACTTGTAATCTGCAACCTATTACATTTCCAAAGTAAACTTCCCAACACTTTCCGCAGGTAAAGACATTTCCCAACCAAAAGAGAATAGAAACACTACTAGGCCTACACGAAAACATTTAAGTACAATGGCATTGCCATTGCTTTTGTAAAGGTACCTTGGTATTTCTTTTAAGTACCATGTAAAACTTCAAAGTTTACTTCAGACAGTGAGGACTCTTACCAATGTCATCACAAGTTTCATTATATTTGTGAGGACATTTTTTATATTTTGGTCAAGTCAAGTCAACTTTATTTATATAGCGCTTTTTAAAATGCAGATTGTTTCAAAGCAGCTTCACAGTGTTAAACAGGAAAATAATTAACAGAATTTGATTCGGCTGTACAGCCGCTCTGGAGAAAACGGTGATGTCATCAGCTCATTTCAATTATCATATACAGGGAGTGCAGAATTATTAGGCAAGTTGTATTTTTGAGGATTAATTTTATTATTGAACAACAACCATGTTCTCAATGAACACAAAAAACTCATTAATATCAAAGCTGAATATTTTTGTATCAATATTTTAAGTAGTTTTTAGTTTTAGCTATTTTAGGGGGATATCTGTGTGTGCAGGTGACTATTACTGTGCATAATTATTAGGCAACTTAACAAAAAACAAATTTATACCCATTTCAATTATTTATTTTTACCAGTGAAACCAATATAACATCTCAACATTCACAAATATACATTTCTGACATTCAAAAACCAAACAAAAACAAATCAGTGACCAATATAGCCACCTTTCTTTGCAAGGACACTCAAAAGCCTGCCATCCATGGATTCTGTCAGTGTTTTGATCTGTTCACCATCAACATTGCGTGCAGCAGCAACCACAGCCTCCCAGACACTGTTCAGAGAGGTGTACTGTTTTCCCTCCTTGTAAATCGCACATTTGATGATGGACCACAGGTTCTCAATGGGGTTCAGATCAGGTGAACAAGGAGGCCATATCATTAGATTTTCTTCTTTTATACCCTTTCTTGCCAGCCACGCTGTGGAGTACTTGGACGCATGTGATGGAGCATTGTCCTGCATGAAAATCATGTTTTTCTTGAAGGATGCAGACTTCTTCCTGTACCACTGCCTGAAGAAGGGGTCTTCCAGAAACTGGCAGTAGGACTGGGAGTTGAGCTTGACTCCATCCTCAACCCGAAAAGGCCCCACAAGCTCATCTTTGATGATACCAGCCCAAACCAGTACTCCACCTCCACCTTGCTGGCGTCTGAGTCGGACTGGAGCTCTCTGCCCTTTACCAATCCAGCCACGGGCCCATCCATCTGGCCCATCAAGACTCACTCTCATTTCATCGGTCCATAAAACCTTAGAAAAATCAGTCTTGAGATATTTCTTGGCCCAGTCTTGACGTTTCAGCTTGTGTGTCTTGTTCAGTGGTGGTCGACTTTCTGCCTTTCTTACCTTGGCCATGTCTCTGAGTATTGCACACCTTGTGCTTTTGGGCACTCCAGTGATGTTGCAGCTCTGAAATATGGCCAAACTGGTGGCAAGTGGCATCTTGGCAGCTGCACGCTTGACTTTTCTCAGTTCACGGGCAGTTATTTTGCGCCTTGGTTTTTCCACACGCTTCTTGCGACCCTGTTGACTATTTTGAATGAAACGCTTGATTGTTCGATGATCACGCTTCAGAAGCTTGGCTATTTTAAGACTGCTGCATCCCTCTGCAATATATATCACTATTTTTGACTTTTCTGAGCCTGTCAAGTCCTTCTTTTGACCCATTTTGCCAAAGGAAAGGAAGTTGCCTAATAATTATGCACACCTGATATAGGGTGTTGATGTCATTAGACCACACCCCTTCTCATTACAGAGATGCACATCACCTAATATGCTTAATTGGTAGTAGGCTTTCCAGCCTATACAGCTTGGAGTAAGACAACATGCATAACGAGGATGATGTGGTCAAAATACTCATTTGCCTAATAATTCTGCACTCCCTGTATGTTCAAGTAATGTAGTTGATATAATTTAGTTTAGTAATTAAATTTATTTGGATATTTATTTGAAAATGTTGTGTCCCCAACTGAGTAAGCCAGTGGTCCCCACAATGTGCACACACTTAAAACAACTGTTGTTGTTGTTGTTGTTTTAATAAATAGTTACTAAGCAGTAAAATATTCAATATTTAGAATGCATATGATAAAGCTTAAATATGATTAGCTACTCTTCATAAATACATTGGTTTTTCTGTAGAGTTGTTGGTGGTTTTGATGGGCAGGCCTACATTTTTTGAATATGTTGTCCAACATTAGGTAATAGTGTGTTGTGTGTATATGTCATTTTTTAAAACAGTAGTTTGTCCTTGAGTGTAGTAACACAGAGCCTTGTCTTCTAAAACAATGTCTCACAAGCTTTCAGCTGTTAAACAAACTTCATTTTTCTTCTCTCTCACACACAAACACCATCTCTTTTTCTCACAGGAATACATAAAAAAAAATGTTAAATCATAGGCAGTTTTGTTATTGCAAAACTGCAAAACATTTTTTATCCTAGGCAGTTTTGTTATTGCACCATTAGAGTACTGATTATTGAAAGGCAAAGAGAGAAAGGGGTTCTGTTCTTCTCTGTCCTTCTAGATGTGTTTAGCTTCGTGAGCTTAACAAATTCTCAACCCTCAGCAGAGGCACACTCTCTCATGAAGAGAGAATGTCATGCTGCACTCAGCCCCTCACTGAGATCCTATTCAATAAAGTCTCTAAACGCACGTTTCATAAGCAGGGATTTTATACAGACAGTTATATAAGACTCGCACACATCCACACTCGCTCGCTCTCACTCCATTATAACAATAGGCATTGAGACTGTTTCCCGTAGCAACGTGGCACATACGTGAGAATAGTCTGAACTCTTTAGAGACTGACACTCTCCCTCACACACACTCATACATTAACCACCAATCATTTGCATGCTATCTGGATTAGCTTTATATACACACTTTCACACAATAACTTGCTTTGTCTGTCTCTTTCTCTTTCTGTCCTTTACTGTCTGCCTCTGGTTTTCTCTCTCTCCCTCTGCCTTTTACTGTGGCCATGTTCACACTGCAGCTTTAAAACGGTTGTCACTTCTCTTTAGAGTGCTTAATCTGCTTCTGTTCATGCAGAACGTAGCTACGTCCTACGTAGGACAGGTTCCTCTTCTCTTATATCGAAATTAAAACTTCTCATTTTCGACTTTTAATTCGTGACCAGCGTTTTGTTTTGCTCTATCCTTTGCGTTTCCATGTTCGCCAACTCTCACCTAAGCTTACACTATGCCTACGTCATACGTCAGGTCAGAGGTCACCCTGCCGGATGTGAAGTCTCTCTTGAACACGTGTACGGCCATTGCCGGATATATTTCTTATAATATAAGAAATAATATCCATATATTTGCATCGCTTCAGAAGGCGTATATTAACCCACTGGAGTTGTATGGATTACGTTTATATGATGTGCTTTTAAGAGCTTCAAAAACTCGGGCACTACTCAATTCCATTGCAAAGCTGGGAAGAGCCAGGATATTATTTAATATAACTCTGATTGTGTTCGGCTAAAAGAAGAAAGTCATATACACCTAGGATGGCTTGAGGGTGAGTAAATTATAGCATAATTTTCATTTGTGGGTGAACTCCTTTAAATCTGATGAATCTATCTTGTAGTCTATATTGTTGTCAGTTAATGTGTGAACAAAAATCTATATCTATAAAAATAAAAACCTTGCTATTTGCTACGTGTATTGTGCTGGACTAACTAGGACACAGCACTTGCATATTTTTGCCCTATTGTTGGTTTGATGGCTTCTATTGCTCTCCTCATTTGTAAGTCACATTGGATAAAAGAGCCTGCTAAATGATTAAATGTAAATGTAACCGAACGCTGAGCCGCATCAGTTCAAGCGGCACATGAACTGATTGTCTCTTTCACTTTACTACTAGCTACAGGACAAAATATACATGAACAAACATCTGAGTGTATGTTGAAAGTATAGTCCAGCTTACAGAAATGTATCATATATCACATAATCGCTCAATCAGTGTTTCATCCACGGAAATATGTCAATAAAACTGCTTGTAAACAATATGTCACGTAATATTTACCTCAGGAAAGCCATTCAATGACCATAGCACAATAGTTAGCTCTATAGTAGGCTAGTCATTTGAGTAGGGGAAATCTCCAAAACTGATGTCAAGACTGTGTTTCAATAACACATTAATGAAAAACCTGATAACAATGGCATAAATTGTGCTTCTTTAGCTCAAATCATAATACAAATTTTACAGGTGTTGTAACCTAAACGTCTAAACTTTCATTACTACAGCTGTCATATTGAGCATTACGATTTCAGTCTCTCTATATAGTATATGTAATATAATATACAGTAGTATATTAGCTATAGCTAACTTTAAGCACACAACACACAAGCACAGGCAGATAAAGTTCCTGATTAAAAAAGCACGGGCCGCTCCCCTGACTCTTTTCTGCCGTTTACAGGCCTAGGGCAGTCTCAGAGACAGGTGTGATTTCTCACGACACCTATCTCAGTGATATCTGTCAGGTGTTAGGACATATGTGTGGTGATCCAAACAAATATCGCTTACAGCCCCTTTAATTATCATTGAAGCTCAACTAGTTAGAAATATCACCTCAAGCAAAACACAATGTCGATTGTATAAACATGGATGAGAAGGGCATCAGAGAATTGCAATAGCAAAAACATCTTTGTTACACTTTAAGTACATAAATTGTGGGTAGAAAAAGCTAAACGTTGCTATATCAATTGTCAGGGCTTCTGGAGTGACTAGTACTCTGTACAAACATAATTTAAGAAAGAGTCGCATCTTCAGAAAGAGTACAGATCAAAACACAGGCAATAAAGGAACAGAAAACAACAACAAAATATTTTGGGGGGTTTAAATCTTTTGTGAAAATTATCAAAAACTCTGGCGCTCGCTGGCAACTTTTTTAAAGGGTACATAACACACACAGTTTCTGCCAATCTCATGTTAATCTTGAGTACCTATAGAGTAGTATGCATCCTTCATATCTCCGAAGAGTCTTTAGTTTTATCATATTTATAAAAGACAGATATGCTGTAGCCCATACAAGCAATTCCGCCCTTTATGAAGTCATACAGGGCATACTCAAAAAAAACTTTCCGAAACGTATTCGAATCCTGAAGGTGTGTATTGTAATCTTTTTTTTTTTTTTTTTTTTTTGGCCATGTTTAGCATGAGAATCCAACTCTTTAACAGTGTAAATAAGTCAGAATGCATGAAATAGCATTAGACCCCCCCCTAAAAAAGGAGTTAACATTAAAGGTATTAGGTTAGAATGAAATGAAGGTGAGTAAATTATGACAGATTTCTCTGGCAGTGTCTTGAGGAGTGTCTCCTACAGTAGTGGCCTAAAGTGATGACGAAGGGGATATTTGGCAGCCCAGGCTCATCTCAAAATTGCTTGCTGTTTTACTAGTGTTCGTTTCTGTTAGAAACTGCAGTGTTATGTATGTATTATTACATATTTTGTGTTTTGCAGAAATCAATGAGCCTGTGTTGATATTTGCACAATATTTGCTTTTAATGACACTTCAGGTTCTATTAAGCAATCAAAATATGAGGAGTATGTTCTACTGGAAAGAATACACATAGTTAAGGTATTAAAATGACAAAATTATTTGGCAAGAAATGCAAACTCTAGCATATAATATGGGTTTTATTGTATTATGTAAAAAAAAAGGCATAGAAAAACAAAAAGCTCACACGAAATAAAGATGACATTGACTACAATGTAATCAGTTATTAATATTTTGTTGGTTCTCCCTTGTTTTTGATTACAGCAGCCATTCTCCTGGGCATTAACTCACTTAACTTTGCGCATGTGTCATGCTTAACTTCTTTCCAATCCTCCCTAAGTTCTTCTCAAAGTTGAGCTTCATTGGAAGACCTGCATGACTTATTACAATGCAGGTTTATAATTTCCCAAAGGTATTCAATGGCTTTAAGGTGAGGGGAATGAGGAGGCGACTTGAAAACTTCAAAATGCTGGTGTGTTTGGGATTGTTATCATGTTGGAATATACACATTTGATCTCCAAACAGATCCTCCATACTTGGCAACATTGTGTTCAGCAGGATTCCCAAGTATTGGTCCATTTTCAAAGTGCCAGAAACTTTGTAGAGCCTTTCAACTCCTGCTGCAGACATGCATCCCCAATACCATTATGTTTCCCCTGCTGTGCTTAATGGCGCCACGCATGCATTCGGTATTAAAACATTCCAGTCATCTCCTACTAACATACCTGAAAAGGTTGTTAAATTTTGACTTGTCATATTGCAGAACACGACTCCAATCATCCACTCTCCAGTCCTTATTTTCTTTGGCAAATGCAAGGTGATATTTGCAGTAGATAAAACTAATAAATGGTTTCTTTACTGGTACACAACCTCTCAATCCAGTCTCTTATAACTGTTAGCTTACAGTTCAAGATTAAATTGGAGGTTGGATGTCTCATCCAGGTATTTAGAAGCTGTTTTGAGGATGTCCCACATTCATCTTCCTGTCAAAATGCTCACTAGTCTTCCTTGACCAGCCACAGCACTTTACATTCTGCATGATAATGGCCTCAATGTGCTTTTAAATAATTTTGTGGACATTGTTAACATTCACATCCAGCACAAGAGCAATATCCAAAACGAATGACCACATTTAGCTGTTTTAACAACTACAACTTTGGTTGTAGAGGACTGCTCCTTCCATCTGGCCATTTTCACTAAATCCCACAAAATAAAATCTAATAAAACAGCTAGTATTTAACTTTAGCCTGGGAATAATGAGTACAAGCTTGGTATAACCACCAAAAATGACATCCACACAATTCGGTATGTTTCATTGCGTCATGATAAATTATACAATTAAAACATGGAACACGTACATTATGTAGGGACTCTGTATAAGGGAAACAGGTCTATTTAGCTCAAATGAAATTATTAATTAATTCATAGGGAATTTTGAGAGAGTCTGATTGGACGGCGGAGCAAATGACTCGTCCAGCGTTCATTTGAACGGGCCGTAACTATCAACTCTGCAGCGGATTAAAATATCCAAACAATAATGAAACACTAATAGCCAAGTAACATAGATCAGCAGTTTAAGACATTAAATTCGTAAGCACATAACACAAGAACACTTATCTTTAAATACAAACGAAACTTTATTGATTACTCTAACACATAAAACTAATATCTAACACAAACACATGCACACACACATTCAAACGAGTTGCAGAAAGGAGAAAAGTGAGGAAAGAATAAGTTTTAAGAGAGTGAAATGATGCAATCCCAAGTTTCTAGCAATGTATGCATTTATAACACATGACCTGAACGAACCATCAATCATTAATTGAACCCTCCTATCATTTCTTAGGCGGGGTTATTAAATTTGATATCAATGCACCAGTTCAGTTAGAATCTGGAGGTTACTTGCGTTTGTGTCTCGTATCATCTTTGAATGGGGATTCCCTTTTCGGTCCTGGCTGGAGGGGTTTCCCAGGTTCTTTGATTCGCTGACGGTCTTGTTGTGTCTTTGATCGACGTCTTGGGAAGCCAATCACGTGGCGTGGTGGCGGATGGCTGGAAAGTCTTGTGGATGTTGTTTGAAGTTGAAGCGTGCTCTGCTGTAGATTCGTCGAGCGAAACTTTGCGGCAAAACTTAACTTAGAACACGAGACTCAACGGAAAGAAAAGAAACTAAGTAAAGAAAAGAAAGTGAGACTAGAGTATTTAGACGGCTTGAATTAAATTGTTAACCCATTTTCTCGGATCTTGGTCTGCCATGATCGTCTGATCATCTATCTCATCATCTTATGTCTCCTTGAACTAACTCTTTGTTCGTGTTCTGAGATTTTAAACTCAAATATTTGCCCATCCTCCTGGATGGGTTCTGACCAATTAGGTATCATCTTGGTTCAGAGGTGACTGTGTCCCCACCCCTCACCATAAATTATCTGTTATCTCTGGTCTCCTAACTTCCCGTTCTTAAGCAGAGTACAGTTAGACATGATTTCTTATTATAAGAACATGATACATTCTACACAAATTCCAATCAAGCCATCTTAATTATTTTGAGTACACAAACATAAAGATACCAAGCAAGATACACTTTCAATCAATCATTCAATATTTATACAATTACATTAATTGTAAGTGATATATAGGCATAATAGTCACATGTATTGGTTATAGACATGATATCAAATTATGCAGTAAAAGGCTGTTTGAATGTAAGTCCGGCTATCATCCTTGAATGATTTGATGCAGTTTATACGTGACAAATTTCTGTGGGTTTTTCCTGTGGATTTTAACCGTGTCACTCAGAGTTCATTTAAAGGTCGTTGAGACAACGGGAATCTGATCTGTTTCTTTGTCTTGTGGGTCAAACAACCTCGTCATTTTCTTGGTGTGGCTCGAAGTTTGCAAGGCAATAAAATACTTTGCGGGGGGGTTTTTGTTAGTTGGCAGACTGAACGGTGGCCACATCTTTTATGGCCATAAATTGTTGATTTGTTGAGTTGAGTTTTGTGTGGAATTATGTTAGAATGAATCATCGGAAGATTCAGTTGTGTCTGGTGCGCCCTCAAACCCTACAATTAGTTTTACACTCCAGGCTGAACTTCACAACATGCATATAAAATATTTAATAAATATTTAATAAAAAGTCTGAATTAAGTGTGAAGAAGCCAATTTCCCTAGGTCAGACAACACTTTTAGTCACTACTGTATATTAAGTGCTACAGACTTAACATTTAGGAGCCCTTTTTTTCTTTTCTATTTTCTTTTGATCAAGATGGATGTTTAGATCCCATTTGATGTTGACATTACAGTAATCCTGATCTCACTGCACTGTCATTTTTTTAAAGTAAAATATTGTGTTTATTATTAATCCAATGTGACAGCCATCTTGGTTTTACTAAGTTTTTTGAGAATACCAATTATTACAAAAAAACATACTGTAACATTATCGGACATAACTGAAAAATGATTCACAATTCCGTGCAGAAGTCAGTTACGTGTTCACCTAGATTTTTAAGTTATTGTAACATGTTTTTATTGAATTTATGACAATTTGACAACCAATGAAAGAATATTGATCAAGAGATCTTGATTTTATTTATTAAAGTGTCGCAGGTATTCAATGGCTTTAAGGTGAGGGGAATGAGGAAGTGACTTGAAAACTCCAAAATGCTGGTGTGTTTGGGATTGTTATCATGTTGGAATATACACATTTTATCTCCAAACAGATCCTCCATACTTGGCAACATTGTGTTCAGCAGGATTCCCAAGTATTGGTCCATTTTCAAAGTGCCAGAAAATTTGTAGAACCTTTCAACTACTGCTGCAGACATGCATCCCCAATACCATTATGTTTCCCCTGCTGTGCTTAATGGCGCCACGCATGCATTCGGTATTAAAACACTCCAGTCATCTCCTACTAACATACCTGAAAAGGTTTGGTAAATTTTGACTTGTCATATTGCAGAACACGACTCCAATCATCCACTCTCCAGTCCTTATTTTCTTTGGCAAATGCAAGGTGATATTTGCAGTAGATAAAACGAATAAATGGTTTATTTACTGGTACACAACCTCTCAATCCAGTCTCTTATAACTGTTAGCTTACAGTTCAAGATTAAATTGGAGGTTGGATGTCTCATCCAGATATTTAGAAGCTGTTTTGAAGATGTCCCACATTCATCTTCCTGTCAAAATGCTCACTAGTCTTCCTTGACCAGCCACAGCACTTTACATTCTGCATGGTAATGGCCTCATTGTGCTCTTAAATAATTTTGTGGACATTGTTAACATTTACATCCAGCACAAGAGCAATATCCAAAACCGACTGACAACATTTAGCTGTTTTAACAACTACAACTTTGGTTGTAGAGGACTGCTCATTCCATCTGTCCATTTTCACTAAATCCCACAAAATAAAATCTAATAAAACAGCTAGTATTGAACTTTAGCCTGGGAATAATGAGTACAAGCTTGGTATAACCACTTGTATGACATCCACACAATTCGGTATGTTTCATTGCGTCATGATAAATTACACAATTGAAACATGGGACACGTACATTAGTTTTACACTCCAGGCACAACTTCACAACATGCATATAAAATATTTAATAAATATTTAATAAAAAATAAAAACATACTGCAACATTATTCCGGACATAACTGAAAAATGATTCACAATTCTGTGCAGAAGTCAGTTGTGTGTTCACCTAGATTTTAAGTTATTGTAGCATGTTTTTATTTTTTATTGAATTTATGACAATCTGACAACAAATGACAGAATCTTGATCAAGAGATCTTGATTTTATTTATTAAAGTGTCACTGTTTTGTAAGAATATTTCTACCTGTTATAAAAAACAAACAAATATTGTGTTAATTATGGGCCAATTTGTCACCCATCTAACAGTTCTACTCACAAAGTTTCCAATTCAACATTAAAATTGGACCTCACTATGCTAAACAATGTCCAATGATATTGTTTTTTGTCAAATATTAGAATTGTTTTAGAATACCAATTTTTATTTGTTTTTTGTTTTTTTAGAATACCAATTATTACCAATTATTATACATCTCTGCTGTGAATACATTTGTTACATTTTTTTCAAGTTGCAACCATATATACACATGGATCAGTTATTTAAGAGATTCACATATGCATTTAAATGTAGTTGTCACTCCCAAAACTTTGCAGTTTGTATGAGCCCTTGATGTCTGGAGTGAAAGTGTCTGTGTCTTTTTGCTGCTCCTTCTTTGAGACCAAACTGTGTGTGTGTACGAGAGAGAGAGAGAGTGTCAGATTCTATCTGCATCAGTC
This sequence comes from Rhinogobio ventralis, assembly GCA_039654625.1. NCBI lineage: Eukaryota > Metazoa > Chordata > Actinopteri > Cypriniformes > Gobionidae > Rhinogobio > Rhinogobio ventralis. The sequence continues at coordinate 14,214,421 of CM077194.1, forward strand.
TGGGCATGTTAACATAAAACAGTGCATCTCTAACTCAAATGAAAGAGGGGAACCCTCCATCCCTCCATCAGACAGACGAGTGGGGTGCAGATAAAGGCGAAGGACAGATGAAAGAGTTCAGCTGACAGAAGGGATCAGAGAGGACGAGAAACGATGGAAGGAGAAGAATGGGGCGGGGGTGTGGGGGCCATTAAATGGAAGGACAGACAGATTGAGGTATTTTGTGCAAGAGTTTCTGTGCAGGTGAGAGAGAAAGATACAAGACTACAGAAAAGAAAAATCTCTCTAGTGAAAGAAATCACTGCAAAAGTGGAGAGAATTCCCAAGGCAGAGGGCAGAAAGACGGGAGATATGTTGTGAAATAAAGATGAGTAATTTAGGAGAAAAGAGGATAGATGGATTCATTTAAGGCATAAGAGCATTCTTTCGGGGAAACTGGTCCCGTTACTGTGGTAAATTTGAGACACACACCAATATAACTACAAATGCTCTGATCATTTGTGGATTAAAAACTGATGAACATTAGCTCTTATTGAATGATTCTTACAAACACACACAATTATATACTCGAATTACTCAGAAACACACACACAGACGAGTAGCTAACCAAAACCTGCATTTAACTGCCAGCGCTCCTGTATTAAGTCTGTAACCACAGTAACCCGAGCAGATGTTTGGCCACACCTGTGCTGCGTTTGCTGTTTACTGTTTATGTGTTTGTGTTGTTCTGCGCCATTGCAGGTGAAACTGATCTCTGTCCAAATGGAAGGCAAAATACACACATTTACACACGGCAGGGTGTGCTGCAAAGACACACACTAATAGACATGCGCTGGCTCACAGATCACTGGAGCATGTCCAGCGTGGCCCTCATTATGACAGGTGTTTCAGAGTCGCTGGAGCGCGGCCACTTGAGTGGGACACGGCAACTTTTCTGCATTTCCTCTCTCTCTCTCTCTCTCTCTCTCTCTCTCTCTCTCTCTTTCTCTCTCTCTCTCTCTCTCTCTCTCTCTCTCTCTCTCTCTCTCTCTGTCTAAAATCTGACTGTAACAGGCTGTAACAGCTGTTAGCAGAGAGCAGCCACGTGGCCAGTGTGTGGTTTTGTAAGAAAGACAAAGAAAAATACATTGGCTGCATCCCAATTGGCACTACTTATGCTATATGCTAAAAGTCAGGGGTGCCACTTTCCCTATGTCTGATATTAAAATGTGTACTACCTCTGATAGCTAACATTAAAAAGACATTTCTGATGATCAAAAAAAATCCTTGGTAAATGTGAGCAAAACAGGCCATGGAAAAATGTCTTTGGCTTTTATGCTCTTTGTCGGGCATTCGGAATATACACAAATATGTATTCAACAATTACACACCTTCATTTAATAATTTGTGCAACCAAAATAACAGCTGAGTCTTCTCCTATAATGTGTAATAAGCTTGATAAACATGGCAAGGAATCTGAACCCATTCTTTTTGGATTTTTAGGGGTGCCAATAATTTTTGCATACATACTTTAGAGAAAAACACTTTTAATTTATTCCACCTTTTTTTTTTTTCTTTTTTTACTTTAGCATATATTTTTTAAAGCTTCACTTTTTGAAGAGAAAAGGCAAAAACATAGTCTGTTTGGCCTATATTTACCAAGGGTGCCAATTTTATATATACAATACTATTACTACTAATACTAGATGCTCACTATCTTAATTAAATGTTATTTATAGTAACAATGTCTAAGTAAATGTAAAACTGGCTGGATATTGTATCTCAATGACAAGGCAGCATGAAAATGTTATGGCTCATGAATATTAATTTAACATGAAAGAATTATAGAAAGAATACATAGCAATGTCGCTGCAAGCTAATTAATATCCATGAGACCAATCTTCTTATAGTGACGTCAGCACCCCATACTCTAAAACTTGTTCCCATGCTGCTGCTAAAGAAGTGCATATATTTGAGTGTATAATAAATTCATAAAATAAAAAAAATCTTGGTTTCAAAGAACCTCGTCATGTAATTGTTTGCAGGTAACTAAATTAATTATGTGAAAATCCAAGTAAACGTACCTTTAGGTGCTTTTTAAGAACTGCTCAGGCCTCACATTTCTCTGCACTGTTCTTTAACTGGAAAAGTTGAAAGTAAACTGTCATCCATTCACTTAGTACTTGCATGACTAGAAAATCGCTACTTGGTGTAGGCTACTGTACCGTGACACATATATGCATACTTTTAAGAATTATCTCATCTCGGTTTGCTAGTGAGCCGCTCAAACTGTTTCTTATACTAGACACGGTGTGAGAATAAAAAGAATTTATACACTTTTCACAAACCGAAGCTTGATGAAGACCCTTACTTTGTATGCAAAGATCAGCTCCTCACAAAGGTATAGTAACCAGTTTAATTACCCTAATGACTTGAACGATCTCATGGGTGAGCGAGGTCAGAAAGACCTGTTTAACGGAGCAGATATAGTGCTGATCAGGCGCTGTTATAAAAACCCTAATCAGAGTGGCTCTTTAAGAAGTGAAATAAAATGTGATATTATAGATCTTATGAAAACTTTGTGTTAATTAATAATTCGTAGCTTTATGCTTGTGTAGGTTTGCACTACATTGCTGTAATGTTAAAGCAATGCATAAAAACAGTGACGCTGTACATTCAGCATGAAGGATGCATTAAATTGATCAAAAGTAACAGTAAGGATGCTTTTTAATGTTAAAAAAGATTTCTATTTCAAATAAATGCCGTTCTTACCAATGTTCTGTTAATCAAAGATCCCTCAAAAAATGTTGTGACTTTTTTTTTAAACATTATAAAATCTTATTGACCCTAAGCTTTTAAATGGTAGTGTATAGGCCTACTATTTTTATACATTATATATTATTTATAAATTAAGTGCATATACAGAAATTGACACAGATACTCAGTGAAGTAAAGGTGTGACAACTAGTCCCAGAATTCCCTATGCCACAGTTCTGCAGTTAAATCAGGCCAGTGACAAAATGCTTTTCAGATTAATTCACTCGTTAGAACAGCACTTCAGAAAGGAGTGTCAGCTCATCAAACGAAAAGGAGAAGAGGGAATCACTTTCAGCTCATTTTCCTTCTCTTTTTTTCCCCCTCCACCTCTTCTTTCCTGTTTTTCTTTTCTGCCGGTGAGGTCATAATGGCAGTGTTTCCTCTAGAGTCATGTCATCACAGCAGGTCTAACTCTCTTTCATTCACACATTACCTCCATTCGTCTATCCATCCATCTTCCTCCTTCACTCGCAATACTTTCACTCATTCATCTCTTTTCAGTCTCTCAATCTGTGTTTCTCTCTCTCCCTCTAATTCACTCTATAGAGAGAAAGAGAGAGACTTTGCTGATGCTTCAAGAACACTTCATCTTATTCCCTCCAATTCTTTTTGGCTCTTCCCTTTTTTATGCTCTCTGTCCTTTCATTTGCCCTTATCCTCTTGTTTTTTTTTCTTCTTAACATGCTTTAACCCCAATTCTCTCTCTCTTTCCCATTCTGTAGTTGTTCTTTATGCTAAGCTGAGCATATTTAAGTAGAGTGAGTTAATAGTCTGTGACTCTGGGGTTTAGATTTGGTAATATAAGCTCTAAGGATGACTGAGAAAAGAGGATGAGTCTTTTAAAGAGACAGAAACCGGATTGTGCGCCATTCTGAAATGAAAATGCCTTTAAATTCCTGAAAGAAATTGAATAGTAATTTGAAGTTAGGGAAGTAAAATTCAAATGGAATTAAGTTTTTTTAAGTATTTTTTTTTCTCTTCTCAATATGTTTATTGTCCTTTTCTTGTTTTATAACCACAGAACAAGTACACAAGCATACACCCTTTCACATACACACAATCAATTTACACTTCTTATTTATCTCTATTGGGTCCATAGTAAAATTACCAGATTTATTAGATTAATTGTTCTTTCAGATTGCATTTTCTTTATCCTCCAGGCCAATAGCTTACCTGCTTTCCCCCCCTGATCATAGTATGTTTGCTTAGTCCACATAAGGCTTTTAGCCACTTTGTCAGTTGTTAATTTATCATAATTAGCTCTCATGACAGACAGGTTATGTAATTTTTTAGGATTATTATCAATACTAATTTCAATTTAAATTTTTTTAATTTGATCCTCTAGTATTTGTAATTCCTGATTATGTTGTTTGGCTTTAGCACTTGTATAACTAATAATTTCTCCTGTAAGCCTTAAATGCTTCCCATCTAATACTGGCTGTAGTTTCATTTGTATTTAGTGCAAAATATTTATCAATACAATTTTCCACAAATTTAGTAAATGCTGGGTCTTGTAAGTTTGCAACCTCCATCTAGGACGATGCTGAAATCTGCCCAAATGGATCCCCATAGATAATGCTGCAAGATCACTAATTACTATACTATTATACCAGCATTTTTTCACATTAGACAATAGTTCCATAGAAGTTATAAAATAGTCGATGCGTGAGTGAGTTTTATAAGAACTAGAGTAACAGGAGTATTCTCTTCTATTTGGGTTTAGCATTCTCCAAACTTCAATTAATCTTAGATCCTTCATATAATCAATTATAGTTTGTATATAGATATATATATATATAGAGTTGTATCAATTTGGGTGGATCTGTCCAATAGGGGGGTCGAGGGTACAGTCAAAATAATATATATTAAATCCCTCCAAAGCAGACACAGTTAAAAATAATTTCTCAAAAAATAATGGGCTGTCATCGTTTGGACCGTAAATATTTATAAGATTTAGCTTTTGTATCAAAATACTCCCCTGAACAATAATACATCTTCCAGAAGGGTCCTGAATGGTTTTTGTGGCAATGATCTATGAATGAGGATAACTACACCCCTTGAATGACTATTGAAAGTTGCATGAAATACTTGGCCTGGCCATCTTTTATTTAAGTAATGTATATCTGATGCAACCAAGTGTGATTCTTGTAGAAAGACTATTTTAGATTTGAGATATTTTATCCTATTCAATACTTGTTTCAGTTTGGCCAATTTTCTCATTCCACGAACAACTTGTAATTTTAATATCTAGACTGTTTGATAGTTTAGTTTTCTCCATACATTGTCATTGTCACAGACCCGCCAGGCTCCCACGTCACTCAATCACAGCGCACGCCTTCCCCTGAGTACTGATCACGCGCACCTGCAGCTCATCATCACTCCAATCACCCACAGTACAAAAGACACACTCACACGCTCAGTCACTGTCCGGTCTCGTTTGAAATTGGTACTTACCTCTACGCTTACTTCAAGGACTTCCTATATGCTACTTACCTTCTTCCATTGTTCCCTCCAAAGAGTCTCCTGTGTTCCACCCTCGTGTGTGTGTGTCTCCATCCTCTTCTCCATTCCACACCTCTCTCCAGCGATCTCAACAGCAAGTACTCCGAGCCACTTCACCAAGATTCCTTCATCCACCTCTCACGATCCTCTTCACCATTCACCTGCACTTCCGTCATCATACTGGTCTGCTCTAAATAAACATCACTTCCCATACTTCTTGTCTCCGTCCCTTCTGTACCGTAACAGAAGACCGGACCACAACCGATGAGCACCAGCATGAGCACTCCGGATCCGTTCCAAGAACTCGTGGACGCTGTCCGACGAGCACTTCCTTCCATTCCACCAGCGATCACTTCCGCAAACACCACCGCTTCTCCCTCTCCGCCAGTCTACGCCAGTCCCATGGCCAGACCAGCGCCCTACTCTGGCCTGGCGGAGGACTGCAATGGATTTTTGCTACAGTGTTCGCTGGTCCTGGAGATGCAACCGCAATTATACCCTGACGATAGATCCAAGGTGGCATTCATCATTTCCCAACTAAGGGGCAAAGCGCTGCAATGGGCTGAGACTCTGTGGACTCAGGATAATCCTATCGTTCGAACCCTGACGAGCTTCATAGCTCATTTCAAGGACGTCTTCGGGAAACCAGCTTGGGATGCCTCCATAGGTGAGCAATTGTATCACTTAAAACAGAATAAAATGCCGATCAATGAGTATGCCCTCCAGTTCAGGACCCTAGCCGCCGCCAGTGGATGGAACGAGCAATCTCTACTCACCACCTATCGTCAGGGTTTGGATCCCCGTGTGCGGTTGCATCTCGCTGCATACGAGGATACCATCGGGCTCGAACGCTTCATCCAACTATCCATACGCTTCGCCACTCGTATGCAGTCGTGTCTCGAAGAGCACCAGGGCCAGGAACTCGTCCTTTCTTCCCTCCGTCAGCCAGAGTCCGTCAGTCCTCCAGAACCAGCTCCCGAGCCCATGCAGATACAGCAAGCACGCCTCACTCAAGGTGAACGTAGGAGACGGCTGACCCAGGGTCTATGTTTATACTGTGGGTCTACGGGGCACCACATTAACCAATGCCCCATTCGTCCTCCTCGTCCTATGGTGAGTGCTATAGTCCCATTTACACATGATATGCACCCTCTCACCACTATTGTTAACCTAACTGCGGCCGGTGTTACCCTTCCAGTATGTGCCCTCCTCGACTCTGGGTCAGCCGGCAACTTCATCTCTGGTGCCCTCTGCCGTCAGCTTCACCTCAAGACCACTGCTACACCAACAACCTACCAGATCCACTCGGTAACAGGGAAACCCCTCAGCCGACGTCAAGTGCGTTCCGTCACCATTCCCATCCAGCTCCAAGTAGGTATCCTGCACACGGAACAACAACAGTTGCTGGTTCTGGAGGAATCCACCGCTGACGTGATTCTAGGGCGCCCATGGTTAGTGCAGCACAATCCCATCATTTCCTGGAAAACCGGCGAAATCCTGAAGTGGGGCGATAGCTGCTTCCCGAGTTGTTTTGAGGCTCTTCCTGTTCCCCCTACTCCATGCTCCAAGAAAATGTCTGTGTGTTCCACCTCCATCGAGAGCCCGGTCGAACAACGTTCGGTTGATATACCATCATGCTATGCCCCCTTCAGTGATGTCTTCTGCCCTCAGCGAGCGTCAAAGCTGCCTCCACATCGGCCATGGGACTGTGCCATCGATCTGCTTCCGGGTGAGTCAGTGCCCCGTGGGAAAATTTACCCTCTGTCACTCCCGGAGGAGAAGGCCATGGAGGAATACATCAAGGAGGCACTCGACCAAGGTTACATCCGCCCGTCTACTTCCCCTGCTGCTTCCAGCTTCTTTTTCGTGGCCAAAAAGGACGGAGGCTTGCGGCCCTGCATCGATTATCGAGCACTCAATAAAATCACAGTCAAATTCCGTTATCCCCTTCCTCTCGTCCCAACGGCGCTGGAACACCTCCGTGGTGCCACTGTCTTCACCAAGTTGGACCTCCGCAGCGCCTACAACCTCATCAGAATACGTGAGGGGGACGAGTGGAAGACAGCCTTTGTGACCCCTACTGGCCACTACGAATATCTCGTCATGCCCTATGGACTTTCCAATGCCCCCTCCGTATTCCAGGACTTCATCCATGAGGTGCTCCGGGAGTTTCTCCACAGATTCGTACTGGTCTACATCGACGACATCCTGATATACTCCCGGAGCCTGGCCGAACATCGCCACCACGTTGCGGAGGTCCTGCAACGCCTGAGGGAGTTCCAGTTGTATCTCAAGGCCGAGAAATGTTCCTTTCATCAACCCTCAGTGCAGTTCCTTGGATACAACATCGACAGCAGTGGCATCCGGATGGACGAGGGGAAGGTGGAAGCCATCAAGAACTGGCCCACTCCCACAACCATAAAAGAACTCCAGAGATTCTTAGGATTTGCCAACTTCTATCGTCGATTCATTTTCAATTATAGTATTATTTCTTGCCCTCTTACTCAACTACTCCGTAGTAAGCCCAAGTCTCTGTCCTGGAACCCCGCGGCCACGAAAGCCTTCGAAGACCTTAAAGAGGCCTTCACTTCGGCTCCCCTCCTAGTGCATCCAGACCCCACGAAGGCCTTCGTAGTCGAGGTAGACGCATCTACCACAGGAGTGGGAGCCGTACTCTCACAGCAGCAGGGGACTCCAAGTAGACTCCATCCATGTGCCTTCTTCTCCCGCAAGCTCAACCCGGCGGAGGTGAATTATGACATCGGCAACCGGGAGCTTCTCGCCATCAAGATGGCCCTGGAAGAGTGGAGGCATTGGTTGGAGGGTTCCCAACTTCCTTTCCTGGTACTCACGGACCATAAAAACTTAGAGTACCTCAGGGACGCCAAGAGACTCAATCCCCGCCAGGCCCGGTGGGCACTGTTCTTCACTAGATTCAATTTCACTATCTCCTATCGGCCTGGACCCAAGAATGTGAAGGCAGACGCCCTTTCCCGTCTCTTCAACCCCGAAGAGGACTCCAAGAAGTTTGAACCCATTATTTCTGAGAAACTGTTCGTGAGTCCCATCACCTGGTCAGAGGAGACCTTGCCCTCTTCCAATGTCTCCACCAATGCTCCGCCGGGTTGTCCACCAGGGTTACAATACATCTCACGGACACGACGCACTCCCCTCATTCACACGTCCCACACGTCGTTGGGCACTGGCCACCCGGGGGTCAATGAAACCCTCTCGCTGCTGAAGGAGCGCTTCTGGTGGCCCAACATGGCGACAGACGTCAGAAGGTACGTGAGAGGATGCCAGGAATGCGCCATCTCTAAGAGCCCTAGACATCTTCCCTCCGGCAAACTCCATCCTCTGCCCGTTCCCAACCGTCCATGGTCACACCTAGGAGTAGACTTTATTACTGATCTTCCTGTGTCTGGGGACTGTACCTGTGTATTAGTGGTAGTGGATAGATTTTCCAAATCTTGTCGTCTGATTCCGCTGAAAGGACTGCCTACTGCCATGGAGACGGCAGAACTCATGTTTAATAGGATCTTTAGATACTATGGTATCCCTGAGGACATTGTTTCCGATAGAGGACCTCAATTCATCTCCCGGGTATGGAAAGCGTTCTTCTCACTCCTAGGTGTGACTGTCAGCCTCTCTTCCGGTTATCATCCACAGACCAACGGGCAGACGGAGAGGAAGATTCAGGAGATCGGTCGCTTCCTCCGTACCTTCTGTCACGGCCACCAGGACTCCTGGAACCAGTTCCTGGGTTGGGCCGAGTACGCACAAAACTCCCTACGTCAGTCTACCACCGGTCTAACTCCATTCCAGTGCGTGCTCGGTTACCAACCCCCATTGTTCCCTTGGTCCGGGGAACCGTCGGATGTTCCAGCCATAGACTACTGGTTCCGGGAGAGCGAGAGGGTCTGGGACTCTGCACATCACCAGCTTCAACGGGCCCTGCGCAGACGCAAAATGACAGCCGACCTTCGTCGCTCCAACACTCCCTCCTTCCAACCGGGTCAGAAGGTCTGGCTGTCCACCAGGGACATCAGGTTGCGTCTGCAATGCAGGAAGCTCAGTCCCAGGTTCATTGGCCCCTTTCCTATTGTGAAGCAGATCAACCCAGTCACGTATCAACTCCAACTCCCTTCACAATACAGAATTCATCCCACTTTCCACGTCTCATTACTGAAACCTCACTTTCCCTCCGTTTCTATTCCCACAGAGCCTGGCGTAGCCGAAGAAACCCCCCTCCCACTCATCGTGGAGGACGGTACCGCATACCAGGTGAACGACATCTTGGACTCCCGGCGCCGTGGTGGTCTCCTAGAGTATCTAGTGGACTGGGAGGGCTACGGTCCCGAAGAACGCTCATGGGTACCTAGAAACGACATCCTTGACCCGAACCTGCTCGAAACCTTCCATGCCTCTCACCCCAACAGACCTGCACCCAGAGGCAGAGGCCGACCACCACGACGTCGGGGTCCGCGGCCCTCTGGAGCGGGCCGTGGAGGGGGGGGTAATGTCACAGACCCGCCAGGCTCCCACGTCACTCAATCACAGCGCACGCCTTCCCCTGAGTACTGATCACGCGCACCTGCAGCTCATCATCACTCCAATCACCCACAGTACAAAAGACACACTCACACGCTCAGTCACTGTCCGGTCTCGTTTGAAATTGGTACTTACCTCTACGCTTACTTCAAGGACTTCCTATATGCTACTTACCTTCTTCCATTGTTCCCTCCAAAGAGTCTCCTGTGTTCCACCCTCGTGTGTGTGTGTCTCCATCCTCTTCTCCATTCCACACCTCTCTCCAGCGATCTCAACAGCAAGTACTCCGAGCCACTTCACCAAGATTCCTTCATCCACCTCTCACGATCCTCTTCACCATTCACCTGCACTTCCGTCATCATACTGGTCTGCTCTAAATAAACATCACTTCCCATACTTCTTGTCTCCGTCCCTTCTGTACCGTAACAGTCATAGCATATTATGAAATATGAATAAAAGGCAGAAGGAAAAGAAAAAAAGAGGGAAAAAAGAAATTAAATAAAAAAATAAAAAATTGTGTAAACGCATTATTTAAACTTACTCCTGCTGTACATCTCGATTATCTGCTGTTATCCACAGCTGTTCAAGCATTTTTACTTGTTGGTTTAATTCCGTAGATCACCCAACTGTAGATTCTACGTTAACTGTGGGATGCTTTAGTAGAACTTTTCAGCCTCTTGTATAGCACTCGAAGCTTGCAAGGGTTATGCTGAAATCTACGGAAAGCGTTGGTATTAACAAACAATTTTGTGACTGGATTAAATCCCCATAGAATCCGTCTCTGCTGAGAGATCCTGTGCAAACGATAGCTTGACCCCGTCGTGCGTGATGTCTCACCTCCTTGATTCACGGTAAACAAATTCCTTCTCCTGAAACTTTAAGAAGCAGATGGCCTCGGAGCCCTCTTGAATACCATACAGCCGGAGGTTCTTGCTTCTGCCCCGGTTCTCCAAGTCGTCAGTCTTCGATTCGAGATATACGATTCGTTTGATAGCTGAGTCGAGTGTGGCCTATGTTTTCTCAAGTGTCGTTTCTGTATCATGTATGCAGCCTTCGGCCTCCTCAATACGCGCTGCATTTGAAGAAACATCTCGTTTTACATCCCACACTTTGCTTTCCAACGCGGCCATTGAGTTCGCCACATCAGTCAGACGGGTATCAATGTTGTTCAACTTCGTTCCGATCTCTGCTCGAAATGATTTCAGTTAGTTTAGACTTCGGATAAGCTTTCCATGTGGTTAGCTTCCACCTCGCTTGTTTTTACGCTGGTCTTGCGTGCTCGGGTGACGATGTCACACTGTTTAGTTGCTGGAGTTTTTGACATATCAACGCCGATGCGTTACTCAAAGATTGGCAGTATATATAAGGAGTTTTTATATTAAATTGTGCACGGTTTGTCGGAGCTTAAGCTGCCATCCCGGTCCTGGTCACGTGACCCCCCCCCCTCATGTGGTATTTCTGTTTATACAAAATATTGTAGTAATTCATTTTTACTAATTATGTATTTCTTGATATGCAAGAATATTTTTTACCTCAAAAGAGTATATGTATTTCTCTATGTTCAATACTCTCAAAACAATTACAGAAATTACATCAATTTTTAATTTTACAATGCAGCAACACAAAATGTCCATATAAATATTACTGTTCCATAAAATATTTTTAAATAAATATTTATACACTTCCAATCAATACCATCCATATTTAAAAAAAAAAGAAAAAAAAAAAGAAATTAATACTTTTATTCAGCAACGACACACTGAATTGATCAAAATGGACAGAAATAATATGTCTATTTCAAATAAATTGAGTTATTTTATCATTGTGTTAATCAAAGAATCCGGAAAAAATGCAGCACAACAATGATTTCTGAAGAATCATGTGACACTGAAGACAGACGAGTAATGGCTGTTGAAAATTCAGTTTTGCCATTACAGGCATTTTCTTTTGCCAGTTAACAGTTAATTAATGTAGTAAATTAATTTTAAATTGTAATAATATTTTCCAATGTGACTATTTTTACTGTATTTTTGATCAATTAAATGCAGCCTTGGTGAACAGAAGAGACTCAAAAGCAAAAATAAAATCTTACTGACCAATATTACTGATCAGTAATATTTACAGTAAAAGGTGGACATTTTGTGTTTCTGTTGAAAAATTTTAAACTGTTTGGAGAATTATGTAATTACATAATTATTAAAAATGTATGGTGATTACTGTTTCTTGTGTTAGACTAATGAAATTCCTCTGTTTAGTAAATACCTGTTTCTGTCATTCCAGTTCAAAATAGAATTTAGCTTTCTGTTTCTTGACTAGTGGCCAAGTCCATTTAAATTCCAATTTCACCCTGTGTGTGTGTGTCCAGGTAAACCCTACATTATGAGGACAAAATATCCCCACAAAGATGGCAATATTTAAAATCCTTGTCCTTGTGGGGACAATTTTTGGTCCCCATGAGGAAAACAGCTTATAAATCATACTAAATAATGTTTTTTTGAAAATGTAAAAATGCATAAAGTTTTCTTTGATGGGTAGGTTTAGGGGTAGGGTTAGTGTAGGGGGATAGAATATACAGTTTGTACAGTATAAAAACCATTACGTCTATGGAAAGTCCCCATAAAACATGAAAGTACAACGTGTGTGTGTGTATGTTTCTGCGTGTGTGTGTAAGTGAGTGAATGAATGTACTGATGAAGTTAGAGATAATATTGTCGATGTGGGCAATGACAGTCGATACATAATTTTATCACATCTTTAACCTTTGTTTGTGTGTGTGTCTGTGTGCAAACATGTTAATCTACCCTTGAATTATCTCTAGCAATACAATAGGGAACACAAAAGATTTAGAAAACATAGAAGAGAGCAGAGAGAAAGAGATGCATTCAGGAGTAGCAGAATGCTGATGATGAATTCTGATGGAAGTCTTCGGATGTAAGTCTGAGCATTTCCATTTCCATTTATTTTGTTGCAGGCAGCTTCTTTCTTACCACAGCATCTTAAAAGGAAGCACATATATTGTGAAGTCACGATATCCCAGCAGGTCACAAAGGGCAGGAAACTGAGCACCAAGAAACCATACAATGGCTCTAGGAAAACCTGTACCAATTTTACTGCTATCAGTAGAATAAGGGCAGGGTTTGGTTGCAATAGTCAAAGGTTTGTGCATTGTTTTTCAAGACTCACAATTTCACTGCCTTATATATATAGATATATTTTACATCCGTTTCCAAAAAACCTGGTTCCAGCGAAAAGGTCAGGATACACAGCAGGCGGTCGGCATCACCTGGCAACAGGAAAAAACAATCATCAGACTGCTGCCGACACAGGTGGTCATGAACACAACAGCACTGCGCTGTAGAAAAGATTCAAGTTGAAAGCTTATACCATCAAGACTGAAAAGGATCTGTAATTGATTTTGCTGAATCGATGTTGATTTAGTTGCTGCATCAGTTTGGCCGCAAACTAGATTTGGCTGCAAAGTAGCGCTTGTTTGTGTAGCCATGACAAATCAGATGAGGACGGATTTGTGACTGTTATTGTTACTTCTACATAAATGGCAATTATAATTTAAGGGATAGTGCACCGACAAATGAAAACACTCAGATCATTTACTCATTTATTGTTCCATCGTCCTGAATGATTTTCTTTATCTTGTGACAAAAAACACACAAAACACAAAAGCAGACATTTCACATTTTACTCTGAATATTTTGCCTGGCTTGCTGACTGGGGAGATTGCAAAGCACCATCTTTCTTTTATCTTAGTTTTTCTGTTGTCTAGCTTTTATGAATTTTTAGTAAATTTTCAGTGAGAATTTATCAGTCTGTCTCACACAAAACTATCAAATGGCTTTAGAAGCCTTTAGAATATAGAGCGCAACTGTTTTTATGGTGCGGTTTTGTACTTTCTGGGACTTGACAATCTGCAGTTACGGTCTAACAATATCTTCCTTTGTGTTTCATGGAAGAAAGTGCGTCAACAACGCGGATAAGTGAATGATGACAGAATTGTAATTTTTGGCCGAATTCTTACCAAATTAATAAACAAGTTTTCAAATTGAATCATCAGGAATCACCGTCCAAGATCACATGATCACAAATGGCATCATTTCTTCCTCACCTTCATGTTGTTCCAAATCAGTATGACTTTCTTGTCTACTTTTGTGTTCTGCAGAAGAAAGTAAGTCATACAGGTTTGGAATAACAGAAAGGTGAGTAAATGATGACAGAATTTTCATTTTTGGGTGAACTATCCCTTTAACATTTAGATCAGAGAAGATGTGTAACATTTCATGTGTCTTGTTTAGATGAGCAGGTTATCTGTTAAGGATTTTTTTGCATGTGAGAAGATTCGTTGCTGTGGATGGGTCTCATGTGTTTTTCTCCCTACAGCAAAGGGTGGAATTTCACGCTGTGTCTCCCGGACTTTAATCACACCTCAACCTACACAACATACGGCCCCTATTCGTGAGAGGGTGTATTCGGTGACTTACTATATCAGTAAGATGGTTAGAGGTGTTGATATTCACTAATTTCCGAAGCCTGTAAATTTAGGGATGGCTCCAAAAAAACTGTGTAAATATGACAGTTGAAATATTTAGCTTGTGTTTCTCACCCTGCGAGAAAGACAGAATTCCTCTGTCATCCCACAGCGCTGTGACATTAGACAAAATTACACAACAGCCTGCCGCTTACCAACCGTAATCACACAAACCAAACAACATTTGATAACCCAAATGGGTGTATGTGTGAGAGCGAGAGAAAGAATTGAGGGGCTTCACAGTAAGAACAGACTGTTAGGACAGATCGTACAGACGCTTTGAGACCATCTGCTCAGATAGAAATCATAACACACCACACAGACCTGTTTGCGTTTGTATGTTTGGATGCATGTTCCTGTGGCAAATGGACGAACACGTGTCTGAAAACAAAAGGGTAAAGGAAATGTGTACATGTGCATGTGAGGCCTTATCCACATAATACGTTTTCGTTTGAACACACATCTTTTTCTCTCCGTTTTGGCCTTCCGTCCACACTAAGGCGCCATTTTTGAAGTTTGAAATGAAGTTTTTTGAAAACGCTCTCTTAAGTGGATAAATTTGAAAATGCAGTTTTCATGTTGTAGTGTCGACTGTGAAAACGGAGGTGTTTGAAAACAAAGACGCATGTTTAGTTATGTGACGCATATTGTACCGATAGATATACATGTTACTACCGATATTGTGCCTGTTATATGCTATTCACTTTCATACAGTTGCTAAAATTTGTTACTTTGCACACTCTTTATATCATAGTCCTGCAAAGATAATAAAAAATGTACTCTGTGCATGTGCATTTGCTGTTCTGCGGCAAAACATGAGAGCAGTTGTGTTTTATACCAAACATAATGGTGAGTGAGTGAGACCTGGATGCATCAGTGAATGGTGAGATATTTTGCTAAATAAAATAATCTTGCCAGAAGAATTGCATGATAGTATATGTCTTGTTCCGTCTGTAACATCTCAGTGAGCTTTTATGAGGGTTTACTCATGCGCAGTAAGGTGAATTTTGTATTTTCCTACGTTTCAGTGTGGACGAGAAACTTTTGGAAAATGCTAGTGTGGACAGAGAGCGCTTTGAAATGAAAACACTGTTTTCAAATGTATCTGGATTAATGTAGACGTAGCCTAAGAGAGAAAGAAAACAGAAATGGAGAGATACAGAGCATATGCAGAACAATAAGAGATAGTGATATAACATTTCAGTTAAACTATATTTACAGCACGTGTACTTACAGAGTATAAGGTAACTACATGGGTTAAAATGGAACTTCTGTTATTAATTACTCACCCTCATGTCGTTCCAAACCCGTAAGACCTTCGTTCATCTTCAGAACACAAATTAAGATATTTTTGATGAAATCTGAGAGCTCTCTGCCCACTTTCAAGACAACGTTAAAATAGTCCATGTTACTCCAGTGGTTCAACTTTAAAGTTATGAAGCGACGAGAATACTTTTTGTGCGCAAAAAAACAAACAAAAATAATGACTTTATTCAACAATTTCTTCTCGTCTGTGCCAGTCTCCTACGCTGTTGACATTGTAAATACAGTGCAGCACTTCCCGAGTTCTGCGGCAGAACGGCGGCTCACTATTGGCTAGCTCCTGCATCAACATGCGTTGTGGTGCTCACATGAACAGCGTCGGCCAGTGGTAAGCCGGCATTCTGACTTAGAACTCGGAAGCGCTGCACTGTATTTACAACGTCAACATTTTAAGAAATTGTTGAATAAAGTCTTTATTTATTTTTTTTTTTTTATCAAATTACTGTCTATGGAGGGGTCAGAAAGCTCTCGGATTTCATCAAAAAGATCTTAATTTGTGTTCCGTAGATAAACAAAAGTCTTACGGGTTTGGAACGACATGAGGGTGAGAAATTAATAACAGTATTTTAATTTTTGGGTTTATGGGTAGGAATTGCTATAATAAGTATATAGTATGTACATGCAGAACAGGATTGTGTGCTACCAATATTTGTATTTAGTTGTAATTTTAATTAATATCAGTTTTAGTAGTACTAGTTTTAATACTTTTAGTACTCAGTAATTAGAAATGCTGCCTTAGCAATTTTTCTTATAGCTATTTAATTTATTTTAAATTTTAATGACAATTATTTTAGTTAACAATAACAATACTGGTTAATTGTACCAATGTTTATTGTTTACTTCTTTTGGTTCAGCTGCTTATATATTCACTTCAGTGCATGACACAATAACAACTGCTTCCCAGGTACATCTGCTGGCAGCGTAAGGCAAACCAGGAGCAAGATGAGCAAATGAGGGAGATAAAAACAAAGAGGAGATACAGAGAGATAGAGTAAGAGGGCGGGGGAAGTATTTTAGTCCAAATGGGTCTCTCAATCAGCGCTATTATAACCAGAGAAATCAGATAATTAATACGCTAGAGCCAGGCACCCCGCATTATGTGATTGTCCCCTCTCTTTCTCTCTCCATCTCTGTCTACACACATGCACGCACACACACACAGTTGTGCTGCAAACGCCATTTTGTAAATTAGCCCATTATCTTGACTTGTTGATTCCTTCAATATTTGTTGAAGTGGTTACCATGATAAACAAACAAACCCACGCAGTAATTAAAGCAAATATCAATGTGTTTGGGCGTGTGTGCGTTTATAAGCAGGTTTGGGTCTGTCAGTGCAGTATCATCAACCTTTTGAAAGGCTTTTCATTCCAAACAGCACAAACAGAACCTTGAGGCTGTCCAAAGCGAATGCAGAAACTCTTGCCAAAACAAACAAAACAGAGACTCGAAGGAGTCCAACACTACAGCAGGAGATTGTTCTGGTATATATTCATGTCAGCTCCTGGAAATATGTTTTTTTATAAATCATTTACCATGGTAAACATAAGTTCTGCCAAAATGCCATTTTACTACAGTTATTGTTAGAATAAACAATCTTTTATACTGTTTGAAGGAAATACCAAATACTTTTGAAATGATTTTAAAGTAATAACAATAATTGCTGTAACCATGGCATTTTGGCAGAAATTATGGCTACTGTGGTAACATTTTGTTGACAGAACAGTAAGCCCAAAAATGTAAATTAATTTTAATATAGTCCGTAAGGAAAAGAGACTTCTTATTTTAAGATTTAGTCACAAGTCTGCTGCAAAAAAAATTTTTGGAGTAGGTAGGTACAAGAAAACTATTTACATGTCAGTCTTTCTACTTGAAAAACGTCTTGGTTACGTATGTAACCCTCGTTCCCTATCACCTTTGACTCGTTGAGCCAATGACAACGAAATGCCATGGGTCTGCGTAATTTGCATAGCGTAGCTCCGCCCCACCCTGTGGGTATATAAGGAAGGACGCTGGCAATCTCGCATTATGTTACCTGCTGAGGAGCCGAGACTGAACTCCTGGCCGTTCCAGCGGTACAGCGAAACTGGCAGGAGGACGTAACGTCTCTGTTCCCTCCTCAGGGAACAAGGGTTACATACGTAACCGAGATGTTCCCTTTCGTTCAGTCACTCTGAGTTATGTCAGTGACTGACGATTGGGGATCCAATCTAATCACGCCACTCGGCTGTCTTCCAGTTCCTCCCTGAGCTCCCTGTTGTGAGACTAGCACGGACGAAGGACTCCACTTAACATAGGAATACCAAGGTACACTGGGAAGCATATCCCACTTGGAGAAATGCAACACAATGCCTGCCCGAAGGGAGGACTTAAGAATACACATATGACCCACGTAGGGGCTGCATATGGAGAACTCTGGGGTATCCAGCCGAAGGTGGAATATTTCAACCCCAGGGGTGGCAAGGGGCTTGCCAAGGGAAAGACACCTGCTCAGAGAGGCTTACAGTGGAAATACACATGTGGGGGTTGCCCAGAGGGGGAACCATGCACATGGAGGCACCTAGCCTAACACGAGGGCTGACCGGGCATGCACTCTGGTGTCGGCATCACCAGTGCTGGAGGAACTCAGGGCTTCAGGGGAAACTATCGCATGTATCCAGTCCATGGAGTGGAATGGCGAGCAAGGAAAGACACCGAGCCGGTCCTAGTTACTGGCTACTGGAAGCGAGTACACGGGAGGACACTGGCTCCACTCGGAGATTATAAAATCTGGCGAATGTGTTGGGTGTCGCACAGCCTGGAGCTCTGCAAATGCCTTTCCCTTCAGCTTCCCACCATAACAGACAAAGAGCTGGTCAGAGGTCCTGAAAAACTGCGTTCTGTCTACGTAAGCACGGAGGGCGCGTACTGGACAGAGCAGTGCCAAGGCTGGGTCTGCCTCCTCCAAAGGCAGCGCTTGCAGGTTCACCACCTGATCCCTGAAATGAGTGGTGGGAACCTTGGGCACATATCCATGTGAGAATTAACAGGTCTGAATTCCAGGCACGCTTCATCAACCGAAAATGCCTGCAGGTCCCCTACCCTCTTGATGGAGGCCAAAGTGACCAGAAGCGCTGTCTTCATAGACAGGAACTTAAGCTCAACTGATCGCAAAGGCTCAAAGGGAGCTCTCTCCAGGGCAGATAAGACCACTACGAGGTCCCAAGAGGGTATGAGGGGAGAGCGAGGAGGATTTAGTCTCCTAGCCCCCCTCAGGAACCTGATGACCAGGTCGTGCTGACCTACTGTTTTCGACTCCATAAGGTCGTGGTACGCAGAGATAGCTGCCACGTAAACCTTTAGAGTGGAAGGAGACAGCCTTCGTTCCAACCCTTCTTGGAGGAAGAAGAGCACAGACCCGATCAGCATTCCCAGGGGTCTTCTTGGCGAGAAGAACATCATGTGACGAAGAGGTTCCACTTCAACGTATAGGCCTGTCTCATGGACAAGGCCCTAGTGGAAGTGATGGTAGCCACCACCTTTGGTGATAGGGTACTCAAACTGCCACGTCCTGTCCAGGACCCACACGTGTAGGTTCCAAAGATCGGGATGCGGGTGTCAAGGGGTGCCCCGTCTCTGAAAAAAAGAGGTCCTTCCTCAGAGGAATCGACCAGGGAGGGGCTGTCGCAAGGAGTATGAGTTCGGAGAACCAGGTTCGGCCGGGCCAATAAGGGGGAAAAGGACCTGTTCCTTGTCCTCCCTGATCTTGCACAGTGTCTGTGCAAGAAGGCTCACTGGGGGAAACGCATACTTGCGGAGGCCCCGCAGCCAGCTGTGCGCTAGTGCATCCGTGCCGAGGGTCCCCTCAGTCAGGGAGTAACACAAGCGGCAGTGGGAAGAGTCGTGGGAGGCAAACAGATCTACCTGTGTTCCCAAATCAGCTGAACCGTCTGGGGATGGAGTCTCCATTCTCCAGGAAGTGGCTGAAACCGTGAGAACTTGTCAGCTGCACGATTTAGGTCTCCCGGGATGTCAATGGCACGAAGCGACCTCAGATGCTTCTGACTCCATATGAGGAGATGACAGGTGAGTTGCGACATACGGCGGGAGCGCAGACCACCTTTTCGGTTGATGTACGCTACTGTGGCCGTGTTATCTGTCCGGACTAGTACGTGTTGGCCCTTGAGCAACGCCTAGAAGTGGTGCAGAGTGAACCGTACTGCCAGCAACTTGAGGCAACTGACATGCAGGAGGCACTGAGATCCTGTCCATGGCGACCGAGTCTATTTCTATACTGAGATCCTCTGCACGGGGGAGAGTTTGCTCTTTTCCCAGTTGACCCGAAGGCCCAGACGGGCGAGATGCTGGAGTACCAGCTCCCTGTGTTCGCACAACTGGTCTCGAGAGTGACTTAGAATCAGCCAGTCGTCGAGATAGTTCAGGATGCGAACCCCGTGTTGCCTGAGTGGCACAAGGGCTGCCTAGACGACCTTCATGAAGACGCGAGGAGACAGGGCTAACCCGAAAGGGAGAACCGTGTACTGGTATACCTGCCCTTTGAAAGCAAACTGTAGATATGGTCTGTGTCGAGGAAGAATGGAGAACAGCTGTGGACATCACCTGACCCAGGGAGCGCGCGGTCACCTTTGTCGCCCGGAGGGCTCTGGGTCGGCTCTATCCTCGTTCATGTTCAAAGAGGCGGCGGCCTGCCCCGCAGCTCTGTAGGACTTCGCCACCGAAGTAGACGAGAGCCTACAGGCTTTCGAGGGGTGCTTAGGATCGCCACGCCACGTCGAAGCACTCTGCGGACACAATTGCATCGCAACAGAGCGTTCAATGGGGGGGACCCCAGTGTACCCTTTGGCTGTGGCCCCATCGAGGGCAGAGAAGGCGGAGGAGGCCACCAAACGGTTGCGGGAAGATAACAGGGACTTCCAGGACCGCGTGACCTCTTCATACACCTCGGGAAAGAAAGGCATTGGGGATGGGGCCTGACGGCTGTCAGGGCGCACCGCCCCCAAAAACCAATCACCCAACCGCGAGAGCTTGTGACAGGGCGCAGGGTTCTGCACCAGCCCGAGATAACATGGATCGGACTCGGGCAATGCTCTTTTTGTGAGAGGAAAGCTCTGCAGAAGTGTTGAAGCTCCCAGGGAAACACACACACTCAGCTGTTGCAGATCACTGCACAGATCAGCGGGCAGGCAATGTGAGATCGCTGGAACGCGCCGTCACACCAACACACTGGAGAACTGCTCGTCTCGAAGAACTGAAGAGAGAAATCAGAATTCAGGCTTACAGGAGTGAAGAGATGCTCTTGGCTCCGAAACAGAAACATAATGCGAGATTGCCAGCGTCCTTCCTTATACCCACAGGGTGGGGCGGAGCTACGCTATGCAAATTCCTTAGACCCATGGCATTTCATTGCTATTGGCTCGTTTTGTAAGAACTCGAAGGTGATAGGCTTCTAAGCGAAACCCCCATTCATCATTCACTGACGTAACTCAGAGTGACTGAACGAAAGGGAACTAATGTGTTAATTGAAAATATAATTAAATGTGTAACTTGCTGGGGTTTTTTTAATTGTGAAATTTACTAGCAATTTCTGAGTGAAAAATGTTTCAAAGTACAATGAAGTGACAACTGACTCATGTGCATACCAACTGCATATGTATTTCCTCTAAAATCTCAGTGCTATGTGAGCTTCCGGTATAATATGCTTTGATAGCAAACTGTGCAAGTAAGAAAACTCTTTCTTTGATATTTATAATAACTATAGATCACAAATCATTACATTATATTATACCATAGTAATATACACTCACCTAAAGGATTATTAGGAACACCATACTAATACTGTGTTTGACCCCCTTTCGCCTTCAGAACTGCCTTAATTCTACGTGGCATTGATTCAACAAGGTGCTGAAAGCATTCTTTAGAAATGTTGGCCCATATTGATAGGATAGCATCTTGCAGTTGATGGAGTTTCTTGGGATGCACATCCAGGGCACGAAGCTCCTGTTCCACCACATCCCAAAGATGCTCTATTGGGTTGAGATCTGGTGACTGTGGGGGCCATTTTAGTACAGTGAACTCATTGTCATGTTCAAGAAACCAATTTGAAATGATTCAAGCTTTGTGACATGGTGCATTATCCTGCTGGAAGTAGCCATCAGAGGATGGGTACATGGTGGTCATAAAGGGATGGACATGGTCAGAAACAATGCTCAGGTAGGCCGTGGCATTTAAACGATGCCCAATTGGCACTAAGGGGCCTAAAGTGTGCCAAGAAAACATCCCCCACACCATTACACCACCACCACCAGCCTGCACAGTGGTAACAAGGCATGATGGATCCATGTTCTCATTCTGTTTACGCCAAATTCTGACTCTACCATCTGAATGTCTCAACAGAAATCGAGACTCATCAGACCAGGCAACATTTTTCCAGTCTTCAACTGTCCAATTTTGGTGAGCTCGTGCAAATTGTAGCCTCTTTTTCCTATTTGTAGTGGAGATGAGTGGTACCCGGTGGGGTCTTCTGCTGTTGTAGCCCATCCGCCTCAAGGTTGTGCGTGTTGTGGCTTCACAAATGCTTTGCTGCATACCTCGGTTGTAACGAGTGGTTATTTCAGTCAAAGTTGCTCTTCTATCAGCTTGAATCAGTCGGCCTATTCTCCTCTGACCTCTAGCATCAACAAGGCATTTTCGCCCACAGGACTGCCGCATACTGGATGTTTTTCCCTTTTCACACCATTCTTTGTAAACTCTAGAAATGGTTGTGCGTGAAAATCCCAGTAACTGAGCAGATTGTGAAATACTCAGACCGGCCCGTCTGGCACCGACAACCATGCCACGCTCAAAATTGCTTAAATCACCTTTCTTTCCCATTCTGACATTCAGTTTGGAGTTCAGGAGATTGTCTTGACCAGGACCACACCCCTAAATGCATTGAAGCAACTGCCATGTGATTGATTGATTAGATAATTGCATTAATGAGAAATTTAACAGGTGTTCCTAATAATCCTTTAGGTGAGTGTACATTATTAACTATAGCAGACATTTTAGTGTATTATATTAAAAGGATACTTGAAGGTACTTCACCGACAAAAAGGGCTTTCAATAAAACTTGGCTGCCTGTACAGTAGAAACTGCCTTTGCCTTTTTCTAAAACGGTGCTACCTTGCTAGAGAAAACAGAGAAAAAGGGCTGTTGTCTTCCCTTTCAATATTATATTCCTGCAATACCGGAGGCTGTTTTAGGACCACATTTCTAGGACTGCATTTCTAGAACCCTGTTTTTTTTTGCAACAGCGCCACCTAGCCAATTCTACTCCAACAGAGGAGGCCTAATTAAAACTTCAAACAAACAGATGCAAAGACTAGATTAAACTTTTAAACTTGTGTGCAAGGATTTTGTTTGTCAGCAGTCAGGGACACGTTTGTGTCCATTTTGTTTTGTGATATCAAGGGAACGAATAGAGAGTCTCCACAACAGTTAGCGATAGATTGAAGCGCTCGTCTGTTCACGAGTCACCGCCACTGATAACAGTGGCAACGAGCACTCAGTATGATTTTTTATCCAGCGATAGATCGCCTTATTTAGACTACTATTTAGACTACTCTGCTAGTCAACTAGAGATTGTTCATTTATATTAGATACATCTGTACCACAAGATGCCTCCTGCCATTTAAAGGCTGTGTAGTAAAGCAATGCTATTCTGATGCTTTTGATTGGCTCTCTTTTGAATTTGCAGCGTACCACGTCTGCCAATTATATTAATCCACATTGCTGCTGAAAGTTTTAGGCTACAATCTGTCTGAGAGTTGCTACCATGGCAAATTATAAAAATGTGTTCTAGTACTGGAAATTAGAAAAGTAATCAAAAAGCAATCAAATGTAATCAGTTACATTACTTTAATAAAGTAATTGAAATAGTTACACTACTAACTTGTAATCTGTAACCTATTAAATATCCGAAGTAACCTTCCCAATACTGGCTACGGTTTCCAGTCAAGGATCCAGCGCGTTGTAGGCGGTGGCTAAAGGCTCCAAAGAATCATAAATGCCGAGAGAACACCATGATGGACAATCTGATAAACCCCTGTGATTGTAGTAAACATTTCAACCACGAACACAGTGTTTTAGGCCAAATGAAGGGGAAAAAAATGAAAGAAAATGAAGCAATCCCAATACCCTGAAACAAAATGCTGTCGTGTACAGTTAAGAAAGTTGTTGCCTAGTGTTACATTTTTTGAAAAAAAAAAGTTAAAGTTACAGTTACACTTTAAACTATAACATAAGTTCCAGAAGATTTAAATATCTTGGTGGAAGGTGGATTGTATCAACATTGCTTTGTCCTGGCCTAACTTTATGTTTAATATTCTCCATATGCTCCACTGCACCGGAAGTCCATTACCATTTTATTTATGTATTTTACATGCTTACAATAATAAAGAATTCAAACCAGATAAAATCATATTTAACTCAGTGCATGCACGTGTGGAAAGGCTAAAAGGTTACTGACATTCAATCCTAATCTATAAATTAAACTGCAGTAAATTAAACACCTGCTGTATTTGTGCATATGAATGATGCACTGCTGTTCCATCGTGTATTTTTAGAATTGTTGTTCAGAATGTTTGTTGAAGCTGTTTAATGTTCAGGGTTCAAACAAACCACCTACTCACACCTACAGTATAAGAAACCATCGCTAAAGAGGAGCATTTTTGAAGGGGAAAAGAACACACACCGCATGATTTTGTACCTGGGATGATGAAAGTAGACAGTTGTTATTTTCTTTGAGGAGTTAAACACCCGGCAGGCAAAGTAGGAGAACTTCAAATCGTGTTAAAATGTATAGAGTGTTTTTGTAAGGGATGAGGCAAAAATGTAGCAACAGGAGGAAATGTAACAGCTGAGATAGCAACCATGTGAATTAAATACAAACATATGAAAATATCAAAACAATATTCCACTGTATCCTGCTTTAGAAAGCTGCGTGAGATGAGATGATATGAGAGACTAATATATAGAGGGAGAGCACAGTGATGGTGGAGTGTAAATCATCAAGTTTGGCTCATACTGTTAGTGACTCATTGTGGTCGGAAATGCTCAGCATTAATTCAATAAATCTGAATCATTAATCAATTAACATCCTTCTCTGAATAAAAAAAGAACCCAGATGGTTTTCTGATTGGCCACCATGCATCATTCATATTCAATTGATCTGTGCTGTAAACTTCAAAAAGTATTAAGGTAAATATAATGTTGTGTTATATTACCATTTGTTTCCACATGCTGTATAATTCATTTATTTCATTCCAGTTTTTTATGAAAGCAGACTCTGTTTGGACACCACAGGGGACAACGTCATATTACTCTCACACAAACTATACATGCATGCACACACAATTGTTCACACAATCCCCAGGTAGCAGAGCTGTCAAATTAGTATTCATTTACGAAAATAGTGATTATACATCATTAAACTTCATTCATTGTTAATTGCAGCATTAAATGAGAGAGCTGACTGAAATACATTCAAATTACAGAAAAACTCAATTAAACAGTTGCAAAGTCTCTAAAAGTTCATAAACATCCAAACCGCTCCATCTAAATTCACCTGTGTGGATAACATAACGCTTGCGTTGAACACTACACAAGAAAATACATAGCCTATATATTGTGTTGGAGACAAATAACGAAAGATAGAAAGAGGATTCATATGGAATACTAAGAAAAGCCATCATCTATAGAACCTTGGACATCTATAGAATTTTGAAAAGTTGCAAAGACTATTTCAAGTTAAAGTTGGTCGAATACAGCAGACATCAGACTCATCAGTGTAAGGACCAGGGGTGAGTCACAGGTCAATGGCAAATACCCTATGTTTACAGGTACATTGAGAGAAACAGTGTGGGCCATTACCGACATGCCGTTCCCATGGCGATGCCTGGGGGCAGCTGGTGAAAAGAATACGGTGGACTGAGAGCACAAATCAATGAGCATGTCATTAAGAAGATCTTCAGGGTTACTGAGTAAATAAGTACGCAAGTGCATATGTGAGTAAATATCAATTGTCCAAAAGGAATTATAGAGACCAAAATTATACACCCAAAAATAAAAATTATTTTATCATGTTGTTCCAGACCTTGATTTTATTTGTACTGTGGAATCCAAAAGAAGAAATTAAGAAGAATATTCACATTGCTTTCTTCTATACAATGCAAGTGAATGGGAAGCAGAGGCTGTGAAGATGGGAAAATATTGTATAATCTGATAAAACATTGAAACACATTTATTTCACAAGCTAAAATTTAAGTTTTTATTCTCTATAAATCCTGCTTTTTTTTTTTTTTTATAGCTGTGGTCCCCTTTTACTTTCATTGCATTAAAAAGAGCAGCTTTGACAATGTCATTTTTGTTTTTCAATGAAAGAAAGTCATGTGGGTTTTCAAAAACATGAGAGTAAATAACTTTTTCATTTGCGAGTAAACTATTCCTTTACTACGGAGCCCCTAAAGGGACATGGTGCAGGAAAAAATATGAGATGGAGGAAAAAATATTTGTTCTCTCGCAAAACCTTTTGCATTCTGCCAAGAAACTTTGCGTTCGCTTGCAGAAAGCTCAAAAGGTTTTGTGAGCGAACGCAAAGTTTTCTCGGGGGAACACAAAACAAAATTATTTTTCTTTCCATCTCACTTTTTTTTCCATCACCATGGCCCTTTAGGGGCTCCGTACTTTACGGGGTTGAGGAAGTCAAAATTTATGTTGTTAAACAGTTGCAGCAGAAAGTTGCAGCAGAAACTAAAACCAAATGTTTCAAAAACAATTATATATATATATATATATATATATATATATATATATATATATATATATATATATATATAATTCTGAAACTAACTTGTAAATTAAAATGCACTCGCCTATCTCAAAATCGAATCAAACACACTCATGCAGAAGGCTGAATGTGTGTGTGTGAGTGTGCGCAGTTGGTTAGTGACAATTGTTTGCTTTTTCCGAAAGACTGTCTGTATCTCAGATTGAGTGTTTTTGGTCACCATGGAAACAAATGCCACAGTAACAGTGGGAAATCAAAGCCCGGGTGATGAGCTGCTGAGAGGAAGTGAGAGAGAATGCAAGTGTTTGCGTGTGTGTGTGCATGTGTGATATAAACAGGTTTTCAAAACATGGATTTGTTTTATCTTCTGTTTGGTCCGTAAATGAAATTTGGAAAATCATAATGTCGCTTTCCACACCACATCAGATATCCTGCAACCTAGCCTCTTATTTTTTGCCACTTTCAGGATACATATTCTCATGTCTACTTTTCAAAGGCCTTGAAACTTGCTGTGCACATCAGTGAAGCTTTTGTACATCACAGAAGCTTTTCAATATGATCCCACTTGTTGAGCTGAAATGTCTTCGACATGGCTGCAGTCTCCCTATAGGGGAATAGTAACACTGATCTTGCTGTTTATTTATTGATGAGACTATTTTCTAGGCTACTTAAGCCGTGTTGTTTCTGCACTTTACAATGAGTCCAAGAACCTGTTTAAAGGAATATTCTGGGTCAAACTCTAAATTAAAACAAAAATTAATGTGGAGATGTACTGTACCTCCTTTACAGTATTTAACAATTATCAACATTATTTTGTTTTAATTGACAACATCCCACAGATTTTGTTTAATGGAGCTTATCCATTTTTTTATTTATTTTAAGACTGTCAAGCGAATAAAAAATTGTATCTAATTAATTACATGTTGTGTCGATTAATTAATGGCAAATTAATCACACATCTAGTTTGGCTGAGAAATGACCCCCAAAAGATAATTTTAAGTTATTGTTGTGTTAAATGAGACAAGCTTCAAATAGACATTAAGTAGCTTAAGAAAGAAATAGGCTATTTTATTTTATTTTATTTTATTTTTTTTATCAGAAGCTGCATCTAAATTGGTATTTAGATATATTTACCGATCAAACGAGTTTGGTTACCAACGTTCTTCAAAATATTTTTTAGATTTTTTCACAAAAGAAAGTCATACAGGTTTGAAATGACATGAGGATGAGTGAATGTAAATAAACATAATTAATTTCAAACTATAATTCTTATTACACGGCTCTGTGGAATACTTTATTCTGATTGGTCAATCGCGCATTCCAGCGGTATGTTATTCCCAGATAACAACCGCAAAAAAGTGAATAACACACCGCTCATCCGGGTTCTGCGAGTTATCTTGACCGGTAATACTTATGTGTTTAAAGTGTCACTCCGCTGTCGTTGACTGATGGAAGACTTCAAGGGTTAGTTCACCCAAAAATGAAAATTAGCCCATAATTTACTCACCCTCAAGTCATCCTAGGTGTAAATGACATTCTTCTTTCAGACAAATACAATCGGAGTTATATTTAAAAAGTCCTGGATAATCCAAGCTTTATAATGGCAGCGATTGTTGTTCTGTTAAAAATGCCATAAAAATGCATCTGTCCGTCAAATAACGTGCTCCACACGGCTCTGGGGGTTAATAAAGGCTTTCTGAAGCGAATCGATGCGTTTGTGTAAGAAAAATATCCATATTTAAAACTTTATAAAGTAAAGTTTCGGCCGATCGCCTGCCGTATTGAATTTATGGGGAAAGTGTTGAAAGTGCCTCTGCAGTTCAAATGCTTACGATACCATATACGGTCGTCAGACGTAGCGTACGCATTTTTAATTGCGAGAGGCACTTTCAACACTTTTTCCACGGAAGGCGATCGGCCGGGACTTCACTTTATAAAGTTTTAAATATGGATATTTTTCTTACACAAATGCATCGCTCCGCTTCAGAAGGCCTTAATTAACCCCCCAGAGCCGTGTGGAGCACGTTATTTGATGGAAAGGTGCATTTTTTATGGACTTCAAAAACAGAGCTACAACTAACTTACTGCTATTATAAAGCTTGGATTATCCAGGACTTTTTTAAGATAACTCTGATTTTATTCGTCTGAAAGAAGAATGTCATATACACCTAGGATGACTTGAGGGTGAGTAAATCATGGGCTTATTTTCATTTTTGGGCGAACTATCCTTTTCAGCATTAATTTCAACATATATGGTAAAAACTAATCTTTTCTGCAATAGATAAAGGCTTAAAGCAGTTTGGAACTGTTTTTCTTCGTGGAAGCTTTGTGTTAGAGCTAATAAAATATTTAAACTCCAGACAATATTTCGTGTCTAATTTACTTGAGACAAGTAGCCGTGTAATAAGCGGGATAATGTACATTATCCCTTACATATCATTAATTTCAAACTATATCAAAATATGAAATAATTTCTGAATGAAGTGATAGGCTACTCAAAATAAGAAACTAAAACTGCCAGTAGTTGCCATAAAAATGTCAGTAAATGAGTCAGTTATTGAGTCATTCATTCATTCTATTTGTTCAAATGTCTTATTCCTTCAGGAATTAAGTAATTGGCTCTCTTTATGAATGGACAATTGAATCATTGGTTCACTCGATTGCTTTACAAAATGCAGATTCATTCAGAAACAAAATGTTGCTCGGAGACACACAACAGGTCTGCTCTGGCTTTACAGGTAATATTTTCTTTGGCAAAATTGAGCAAAAACACAATATAACTAAAATATAACACAATTTTAACTTCTTATATTGAACTGTTGTACTACTAAATCATTATCACATTTGCACTTGTGCTATTCGGGACAAAAACAGCACTCGTATGATATTGCACTTGTTACTCGTGTGATATTGGAGCTATATCATATGATATAAATACGAGACAAAATAAGAGGGTCATTTTTGCCCTGATATCTTGCATTTTAGAGGCATTTTATTCTATACACAGTGAGTTGTTGCCCTGCTTCATGTTCCTCATCAATCAACTGTATGAAATGTAAAGATGACATACATAGGTCTGGGGCGGGTGCCTTAAAGGCATGTGTTAAATTGACAACCCTAATTTTAAAATTTTCTTGACTTAAAGGGCACCTATTATGCCCCTTTTTACAAGATGTAATATAAGTGTAATATAAGACACACTCAGGTGTCCCCAGAGTGTGTCTGTAAAGTTTCAGATCAAAATTCCTAACAGATCATTTAATAAATTAAACTTAAACTAGACTAGTTCTCTTTCATGTGTTATTGTGATTCAACTGTCAAATGCACACAAGGTTATGTCAGAAACACACAAAGTTGCTGTGCAAGTATGCAGCAAGTACAGAAATCCTGTGTGTATATTAGATCTGTGTAACGTTACTAAAGTGAAAGCACTGTAATATACACTACATACTGCTATATCTGCTGTTAATATGAATCAAACAACAAAAGATAAACAGAAAATCACTCACTACTCTTGACTGAATGAACTTTAGTAGCTTTATTAAGAACACATTTCTTACTTGAATGCTGCTGTTAAATTATCTGGCGAGGAGATAAACATGGCAGACTTTGTACAGCTCTCTGAGGGCGGGGTCTATGCTAATATGGCAGTGTCCATCAACACTCATGGACGGGGCCTGTGAAATGTGACGTCACTTTGCCAGGAATCTGCAAACAGCTTGTTCCCTTTCAGTCGGTCACGTTCGACATATGTGCGATGAGCCAGCCTCCTCGGGCCCCTCAATCCTCCGCACCTGCGCCGGTGGAGCTTCCGAGATAGCGCGCTGGTCCTTCCCATGGGAGGCCAGTTGTTTCTTTTGGGGCTCTGGCTGAGGATAGAATGTCGATCACTGCATCGGAGGGCGAGCTAATGTCTTCTGGAGATGCCCCCTTTGGGTGTGGTTGCGTAGCCCGAGTCTGATCCAGAGCTCACGGCTATGCTTTCCCAGGCCGCCACGAGTGTTGGGCTCGAGTGGAACCCTCCACCGTGTCCCGAACCCTCACGGCTGGACGATTGGTTTCTTGGGGTGGCCTGCGCTGGTTCTCTCTGCGTTGGTTTCGTTTTATTTCTGTTCTGCCGCCGACTACCACATTCTCAATAAAAGAGCAGTTTCCTCCCTCCCTAGGCCACAAGAGAGAAAGGTTAGCAGTGTGCGACGTTTCGATGCCTTCCCACTCCCTTCCTCCTCTCCCTTCGCCAGCGGACAGCAGTGTGCGGTTCGAGGACGCCACCAGGCCTTCTCATGCACTCTCTGTCCCCCCCTGGAACCAGGTAAGCACACTCAGACCACAGTGAGTGTGCTTACCTTACTTCGCCCGGCGCCCTCCCAAGTACAAGGGCATCCACTTCACCTCTGCGCGAAGCAGCGATGCTCATGTCTTGCGGGCAGAGATCGATGTCCTACTGGCAAAGGGCGCGATCGAGCCGGTTCCTCCAGCCGATATGAGGTCGGGTTCTACAGCCCCTACTTCATTGTACCCAAGAAAGGCAGTGGGTTACAGCCGATCTTGGACCAGCGTGTCTTGAACCAGGCCCTTAACAAGCTCCCATTCAAGATGTTGATGCAGAAACGCATTTTTGAATGCATCCGTCCCCAAGATTGGTTTGCAGCGATTGATCTGAAGGATGCGTACTTTCATGTCGGATATGTGCGTTTCTTGACTCCAGTAGTGTTCCCCAGAAATGGCTAACCCTGTTGAGTTCCTCCATCACCCTCGGCAGTCAGACATTGCGGAGCGTCTGATGCCAGGCCTATACTCGTATTCATGGTGGAACCTGTGTTAGGCTGGGTGTCCATATGTAGCAGTCCCTGCGGTGACCCATATGTGTATTCTTCCACGGTACGGCTACCCTTCTCGGCTAGCCCGTGTCTTTCCTTTGACAGAGCTCGCTCTGTCGTCTCTAATGGTGTTCTTCCCCCCCAGAACTAGGCTGGAACCACCCCAGAGACTGCCATATGTTGTACTACCCTGCTTGGCTAGTCCATATGTGTAACTGCCATCTCTCCTTCCTTAGAAGGATGTGGCTCTGCAGTGTTCCCTCTCCTGAGGCGGGCACGCTTTCCCAGCGATATCTAATAGTCACACTGAGTGGGTCTTGCAGAACAGCAGTGACTGACCTTTTCTGCTTAGAGCCCTGACTTTCGGCTCCAACAGATGGGGGCGGACCAGGGAGCTCAAGCAGAACGCTGAAAGGGCCAGCTTCTGTGGGAACGGAGACTTATGTCCCGTCGCCACAGGTGCTCCTCAGCGGAAAAGCAAAGATGCGGTTCTTCCACTTCCTTATTTATAACCGCGCTGCGGGGAGGAGCGTGGAATGCGTGAACCGCATGCCAATATTCATTGACTCGTTTAGTTACACTCTAAGTAGATTGGACTCTGAAAGCGTTCTCCTCCCCAGTCTCATACGAGAGATGCTGCCCCTACTGGAGGTTATTCAGGAATAGCTTGGCATCGTGAACCTCGACTAGTAAAGCTAGCTGACTCTGATGACATAGAGCACTTTTTAGTCACCTTTGAGCTTTCCGCTGGCCTGAGACTGACTGGACTTTTTATTTGATTCCATTATTGACTGGCAAAGCAAGGGCTGCGTATGTTAACATGGACTTGGATGATTGTGTTGAGTATGATAAGGCCAAGACAGCCATCGTCATGAAATATGATATCAGTGCACAGACCTATAGACAGAGGTTTTCGCTCTGTAGATGTCCATCCTTCTGAGAGTCCAAAGGAACTGTATATAAGACTTAAGGAACTCTATTACAAGTGGATCAGACCCAGGGAGAAAACGGCCGAGGAGGTCAGTGATGCTCTCTCCTGAACTCCAGGTCTGGGTCCGGGAACGGGACCCTGGGACGGCAGCGGAAGCCGCGTCATTTGCAGATGTCTTTGTGGCTGCAAGGAGAAAGAATCAACCATGGGCACGGAAATTGGGTAATGAGACCCAAGGGCCACAGTTCCCTCAGTTCCATCAGAAACC
This sequence comes from Rhinogobio ventralis, assembly GCA_039654625.1. Taxonomy (NCBI): domain Eukaryota; kingdom Metazoa; phylum Chordata; class Actinopteri; order Cypriniformes; family Gobionidae; genus Rhinogobio; species Rhinogobio ventralis. The sequence goes on from CM077194.1 coordinate 14,246,974, forward strand.
TGTGGCTGGGTCAGGTAAGTCTCCCAGGGGAGATTCTCCAGAAATTACATCACATAAAAGTCTAAAAGGACCAGTTGTTTGTTTTTTTAGTGCGGACAAGAGGGCCACACAAGGCCAGTCTGCCCACAAAATGCAGCCAAACTGACAAATTTGTGCTATGTTCCTAGAGGTGGGGCAGCGGATATAAACAAGCCAAATGTACTGCTACAGACAATGACAGTGACTGTAAATGATAAAGAGCTGAAGGCCCTAATTGATACTGGGAGTGACCAGACGTTGGTGAATAGGAAGTTTGTGGCTCCATCTTTAGTTAGGTCCTTTAATAAATTACCTATCTGCTGCATTCATGGGGAAGAACGAATGGTGCCCACTGCAGACCTATACATTGGAGTAGAAGGTCAAACCTACCTGTTAGAGGTAGGGGTAGCCGATAATCTTCCTTATCCCGTAGTTCTAGGTCGTGATCTACCAGTACTACTTGATCTGGTCCGGCCTTCACAACAATGCAATGTGGTGTTAACCAGAGCCAGGGCAAAGAAGCCAGAGGAACCCATACAGACTCTTTCAGCACTGCCATTCTATGATGTTGACTTGAAGACGGGTGCCCCAAAGTAAAAAAAGTCCCGACGCCAAAAGAGACGAGCAAGGCTTGAATATAATGCCTCCCGAATGTCAGTAGAGAGTTTATGTAAGCTAACTCTGCAGGTCCAGCTGCCTACCAACATAATTCAATTACAACAAGAAGATGCTAGTCTTGCTGTATGCTTGGAGAAAGCAAGTCAAGAAAAGGCAGGAGAGGGACTTGCTAATGACAAGGGTGAGTGTTACTTATTCGAACAGGGCATACTTTACCGCCAGACCGGATCTGTGAAGCAGCTGGTGGTCCCGCAGGATGCTCGGGAGGTTGTCCTTTACCTGAGCCATTCAATTCCCTGGGCTGGCCACCTGGGGAAAAAGAAAACCACAGCGCGAATCAAAAAGCACTTTTACTGGCCCGGCCTGGAAGCGGATGTTGCCCAGTACTGTAAAAGCTGCCCTGAGTGCCAAAAAGTATCCATCAAGCGTCCATCAAGAGTGCCCCTCCAGCCCCTTCCTGTAATCAGTACACCATTTGAAAGGCTAGGCATGGATATCGTTGGCCCGGTGGAAAGGAGCCGTGCAGGTAACCGGTTTCTACTGGTCATCACTGATTATGCTACGAGGTACCCAGAGGCTTTTCTCTTAAAATCTATCAAAGCCAAATACGTTGCAACTTGTTTAATCCAGTTCTTTTCCAGAGCCGGGTTGCCTGCAGAAATTCTCACTGACCAAGGGACCAATTTTATGTCCAATCTCCTGAAGCAGGTCTACCAGTTGCTGGGTATCAAGAGTTTGCGTACGACACCCTACCATCCTCTAACTGATGGGCTCACAGAACAATTTAATCAGACGTTAAAGCAAATGCTCCGTAAATTTATTGATGATACTGGCCGGGACTGGGACCAATGGCTCCGATATCTCCTTTTTGCGTACAGAGAAGTACCCCAGGCTTCTACTGGGGTTTCCCCGTTTGAATTATTATATGGTCATGAAGTTTGGGGACTTCTGACATTGCTTAAAGAAGTCTGGGAAGGAGACCTAGGTAAGAGCGAGCCGACTAACATTGTGTCTTATGTCTTACAAATGAGGGAACGTCTGGAGAAGCTAGGCCCCACCACATATGAGGTGGTCACTCCTGGGCAGGACCGTGCTAGTAGAGTACTTCACGTGAACCTTTTAAAGAAATGGGTGTCCCGACCTGAACAGAGAGCACAGGTGATGATGATTTGCCATGTGCCTGAGGAAGAGGAAGGGGAAGACCAGTATCTGTATCGGTATCTGGGGATATCAATCTGGAGCATCTGGCTAAAGATCAATAATCCCAGGTGAGAGCTCTATGTATCCCTGAAATATTCTCTGAATATCCTGGCTTAACATCTTTGATACAGCATGATGTGATATTAAAACCTGAGGCGGCTGTTAGACGTTTGAGTTACAGAATACCCGAGAGACTCCAAGAGGCCGTGAAGGAGGAAGTGAACTTGATGCTGAGATTAGGAATTATTGAACCCTCTGTAAGCGAGTGGTGTCATCCGGTGGTCTTAGTACCGAAAAAGGATGGAAGTGTCCGGTTTTGTATTGACTTCTGGTACTTGAACTCTGTATCACAGTTTGACTCTTATCCTACTCCCCGTATTGATGCCTTAATTGATCGACTAGGCAAGGCCAAATATCTGATATACCATTGATCTGTCCAAAGGGTATTGGCAGATACCACTGACACCGCAGGCACGTTCTTTAACAGCATTCAGGACACCCTGGGGCCTATTTCATTTCCGGGTTCTACCCTTTGGCCTGCATGGGGCACCGGCCATCTATCAAAGGCTTATTGATCAGGTGTTACGTGGATTGACCTTTGCTGCGGCTTATTTAGATGACATAGTCATCTATAGTAGCACCTGGGAGGAGCATGTTCAACACCTTCAAGAGGTCCTTCAGTGCCTCCATAAAGCAGGCCTCACAGTGAACCCTGCCAAGTGTGCCGTGGCCAGGAAGGAAACGGAATACCTGGGCTTCGTCATCGGCAACGGGATAGTGCGACCTCAAGTCAAAAAGGTTCAGGCATTAGAGGAGGCTCCTGTTCCACAGACCCGTAAGGAACTCCGATCCTTTTTGGGAATGGCAGGATTTTATAATCGTTTTATTCCTAATTTCTCCAGTAGAGCCGCCCCTTTGACAGACATGGTGGTCCAAATCAATGTCCGTGGTCAGAAGAAAAGATGGCAGCCTTCCGAGATATTCAGACTGCCTTAAAGAATGCTGTGCTTTATAGTCCAGACTTTGAGCAAGAATTTATTAGAGATGCCTCTGAGAGGGGCATAGGGGCCGTGCTGCTACAGGGATCTCCAGGTGAGCGACAGCCAGTGGCTTTTATTAGCCGCAAACTCTTTCCAAGAGAAGTTCGCTACTCGACCATAGAAAAGGAGTGTTTGGCGGTTAAATGGGCCCTAGACTCCTTGAGATATTACCTGCTGGGAAGGGAGTTCAAATTAGAAACAGACCATAAAGCTCTCCAGTGGTAGGGAAAGATGAAAGACACCAATGGGAGGATCACGCGGTGCTACCCGGCAAGTCCAATGTGACCGCTGACTATTTCTCTCATTGTATCAACGAGAGGTCTGAAGGGAGGGGGTGTGTGATGGCCGAACCCGTGGCCACACATTGATAAGGGTAACTCATACGCATGCATTCATTCATTCACTCACAGCGCATACATTCTCCTCGAATACATTCCATTGATAGTTATTTTATTTCAGTTGATTAACCCTTTAAGTTTATAGTATAGCATTTGAGGTTTGTTATATAGACTTATAAAATATAATAAAAACGCTACACATATTTTGAATCTGATTTGTTGAATTTTACTCGGTTCTATTATAAACATTTCTTGGTTTGCATTATTATTATTTTGGTTTGTTTGTCACTGTTTGTCTTAAATACCTGTCTGTTGTCCCAGTTGGAAGGTCAGTTTGTTCAGTTCAGGTTGTCCTCAGTTTTCTCTTTATATTGAGTTAAGTTTGTTTTGTTGACCTCGGTTTATTTAAGTCTAACTAGAGTATTTGTTAGATTAAGTTGATTTATTTTGTATTCTTTATTTGTGACTTTCCTTATTTTTTGGGTAAAATAAAACCCAGTTTGTTGGAAATCTAGTGTCCTCGTGTCATACTACTTGGCTATATCACAGGATTTAAAAAAAAGGAATGATTTTTTTTTTACCATTATAGGGTGGTTGTGTACACACACTGCCAACACACATTTATGTTCAAACACCATGTAAAAGTGAATTTCACATAATATTTGTCTTATAAGGCCTAATTTACAGGAAATATATTACCAAAATGTCTTAAATGGTCATGTCTAGGGATGTCCCGAGGACCTGAGCCGATCAAAAATGAAATTTCTTTCATTAATTACTCACCTTCATGTCGTTCTAAACCCGTAAGACAAATTAAGACATTTTTGATGAAATCCGAGAGGTTTCTGAACCAAAAATGTCATTGCAACTTTCAAGGCCCAGAAAGGTAGTAAAGACTGTATTCAAACTTAAAGGGTTAGTTCACCCAAAGATGATAATTCTGTCATTAAAGGTGCACTGTTTTTTTAGCGGCATCTAGCAGTGAGGTTGTGCATTGCAACCGTCAACCACTCACCCCTCCCTTTCGAACACATAGAGAAGCTACGTTGGCCGACACAGGACAAAAATGTCGCCCACGATTTCCACTTTCCTGCAGAGTTTAGCTCTAACCCTAATTAAACACATCTGAACATTCTAATCAATGTCTTCAGGATCATTAGAAAATCACAGGTAAGGGAGTTTGATCAGGGTTGGAGCTAAACTCTGCAGCACTCCAAGGCAAGAGGGCTATCTATGGCTCATTCTAAGGTAATAACATAACGGTTCATTATGTAAGGTCTTTATACACCACTGACAACATAGTTATGTATATTATATTGCATTTCTGTTAATAGATCCTCATAAATACTACACACTGCACCTTTAATTACTCACCCTCATGTCATTCCAAACCTGGCTCACTATTAGCCGATGTTCACATGAGCACAACGATGCATGCGTGTGATGCTGACGTAGGAGCTGGGCAATCAGTGTCCAATACTGTGTTAATCGTGATTTCAATATTGACCAAAATAATCGTGATTATAGGCTTATACAGTAGCATATACACTCACCTAAAGGATTATTAGGAACACCATACTAATACTGTGTTTGACCCCGTTTCGCCTTCAGAACTGCCTTAATTCTACGTGGCATTAATTCAACAAGGTGCTGAAAGCATTCTTTAGAAATGTTGGCCCATATTGATAGGATAGCATCTTGCAGTTGATGGAGATTTGTGGGATGCACATCCAGGGCACGAAGCTCCCGTTCCACCACATCCCAAAGATGCTCTATTGGGTTGAGATCTGGTGACTGTGGGGGCCATTTTAGTACAGTGAACTCATTGTCATGTTCAAGAAACCAATTTGAAATGATTCGAGCTTTGTGACATGGTGCATTATCGTGCTGGAAGTAGCCATCAGAGGATGGGTACATGGTGGTCATAAAGAGATGGACATGGTCAGAAACAATGCTCAGGTAGGCCGTGGCATTTAAACGATGCCCAATTGGCACTAAGGGGCCTAAAGTGTGCCAAGAAAACATCCCCCACACCATTACACCACCACCACCAGCCTGCACAGTGATAACAAGGCATGATGGATCCATGTTCTCATTCTGTTTACGCCAAATTCTGACTCTACCATCTGAATGTCTCAACAGAAGTCGAGACTCATCAGACCAGGCAACATTTTTCCAGTCTTCAACTGTCCAATTTTGGTGAGCTCGTGCAAATTGTAGCCTCTTTTTCCTATTTGTAGTGGAGATGAGTGGTACCCGGGGGGGTCTTCTGCTGTTGTAGCCCATCCGCCTCAAGGTTGTGCGTGTTGTGGCTTCACAAATGCTTTGCTGTATACCTCGGTTGTAACGAGGGGTTATTTCAGTCAAAGTTGCTCTTCTATCAGCTTGAATCAGTCGGCCCATTCTCCTCTGACCTCTAGCATCAACAAGGCATTTTCGCCCACAGGACTGCCGCATACTGGATGTTTTTCCCTTTTCACACCATTCTTTGTAAACTCTAGAAATGGTTGTGCGTGAAAATCCCAGTAACTGAGCAGATTGTGAAATACTCAGACCGGCCCGTCTGGCACCAACAACCATGCCATGCTCAAAATTGCTTAAATCACCTTTCTTTCCCATTCTGACATTCAGTTTGGAGTTCAGGAGATTGTCTTGACCAGGACCACACCCCTAAATGCATTGAAGCAACTGCCATGTGATTGGTTGATTAGATAATTGCATTAATGAGAAATTGAATAGGTGTTCCTAATAATCCTTTAGGTGAGTGTATATAATCCCTATAGTAATTGTTATATTGGAATTAGTCCTTAGTGATAGATGCCCCAGTTTTACATTTGCATCCCTGTATTCATTGGATTGTACTGGATTGAACTTTAATGTACTTGAAGTGTGCACAAGGCACTAGGAAAATATTAGTATCGGATCAGGACATGGTATAAGCAGATACTTAATATCAAACTCGGTTCGGATCGGGGGCGCAACAAATTTGATCGGGACATCCCTAGTCATGTCTGTTAGAGTGTACATTTCCTCTATACCAGCAGAAATCTTGGTCTTAGTGTGTTATTTTTTCTGCTGGAACTGACAGGCATGTGCTATAATAACTTACTATTGAAGTGTGGATGTGGGTTAAATTTTAAACAACTGTTATTATGCATTTAAAAAGTAACCTTTTGAGGTTAAAGTTCATTTAAAAATAAATTGTTTCTATTGACTAACAATATCATGTACACACATACTTATATTTTAAAATATATAAATATATTATAAAAAATATATAAATGTATCCCCCGTTATGACTATACTGTAAAGCATGAGTGTTGTAAATGTAATTCATATTAACATTGGCCTTTGTTTACTTCTAGATTAATTGTATGCTACTTGATTTATTAAAAGTTATTAATTTAATGGTCATGGGTGATGACTGTTAAAATTAGCTCAATTTGTATATATTTAAGCTATTATATTCTGAATAAATAAGCAAAAAGGACTTGAATATTTCTGCTATCCCCTATGTTGTTTTGCTTCTTTTTTACTACTTTTTTACTACTTATAACAGTTGCTTTGATGTTTTTGCTGCACTTACATTTAGCAGATGCTTGTTTGTAACACAAGCTTAAGCATAAAAACAGATTTAAAATATAGTGCACAAATAATGTTATTGACAATTATTGGCACATGTAGTTGAAAATGCACAGTTTGTTAACAGCTGCTTTACATTACAACATTACATTACTAATCATAGAGATATAAAGCTAAGTCACAGCAACATGTATTTTTACCTGCATAATATGAAGAAGATTTGTTGATAATTTTACATTACATTTTTACAGATGGATGATAAAACCCTGAATTGAGCCATGGCACCTTTACAGAAATAAAGTTATAAAAATAAATGTGGAAGCAATGATGAGGGAGTTAGTGAGTGAACACGTCATCTGAACTGAATTGAGACATGTAATAAAAGGACATGTTTGATCAATGGTTGTCTATAGACATCAGTTTCTCACTAAGCAGATGGAGGGAGGGAGGGAGGGAGAGAGAGAGAGAGAGAGAAGATTTGAGTGGAAGAGTTAAATAATTAGGGTTGTTATGATCGACAGATGGCTGAAGTTTGGCTCTGTGGAAGTTTATGGAAGAAAGTTTCCTCTGTGTGTGTGTGTGTCTTTAGTGCAACTCCAACAGACAGAATGCCGCTCTCTCTGAAGACCGCTCTCAAACTCTGGAGGATTTGAGAGCTGAGTTCGCCATTAGCGTGAAGTTTAACTCAGGTCTAGCCTTAATCTGACAAATAGATCTCTGCTGGTGCCGTCTTCTACAGCAGCAATCACACACACACACACACACACAGATAAGCCAACTTAAAATGATATACTGCTGAGAGGTACATCTGAAGGTTCTTAAGAGGGTGTGAGTGTGACTTTTGGTAAGGCTGTGTGATGTGTCATTTGACCAACATTCATATGCCCTGATGCAATTGTTCAACCTTCAGAGAAATCTGTCATTATACTTTCATCATTTCTATCCTTCTCTTTAATGATGGAAGGTAAACTGCCGGCGTGAGAATGGATTATGCTTTAAATCTGGGATTAAAGCTTGGCTATGTAACATTAGACCCACTTTGTGTCACCTGGAGAAAAAAGCTGAAGATGAGTTTAAAAAATAACACATTAATTATTCAACATGGGTTATCCTTCAATCCCATAACTGAGAGTTTCTTCATCTATAGGCACTGTGGACTTTTAGAATATGAACTCTCTTACAATATATTTTACACAGTTTGATTTCCACCGATGTATGTATGTATGTATGTATGTATGTATGTATATATATATATATATATATATATATATATATATATATATATATATATATATATATATATATATATATATATATATATATATATATATATACATACATATGTTAATAGAGCCTAGATAAAACAGTGAAACCTTAACATACAAGGCATTTGAAAAGTGGAATAAATAAATGCACGGTGAAAATATTTCCAAGTTTTAATGTTTTTAAAGTTTTAATTGCTTTCATTTTTTTTCCTGGGACATGAAAGTGCCAAAGTTTAAGAAACTCTCAATTTAAACGTATATGTGTGTGTACAGGTTTGGCTATACTTGTAAGGGACAGTTTGTAGAAAATGTCCTATACATATAGTGAAATGTCAAAAACCGACTTTTGAAGTGGTCATTGTTATTTGAAAGGCTCATAGTTAAAAAAACAAACAGGTTTGTGTGAGGTTAGGTTTAGAGGTAGGGTATAATTAATATTGTGTTAGTATGAAAACCATTGTGTCTGAGGGCCCTATTTTAATGATTTAAGCGCATGGTCTAAAGCACATGGCGCAAGTGCACTTAGGGTGTGTCCAAATCCACTTTTGCTAGTTTAATGATGGGAAAACTGGTCGGTGCGTCTGGCGCATGGTCTAAAAGGGTTGTCCCAATTCTCCTAATGAGAAATGGGTGTGTTTTGGGCATAACCGGCAATAAACCAATCATTGGTTTGCGCTTGCACCATGGCGGATTCGCTATTTACATGGCAGAATATAGACACCCTCAACCTGATGAGTCAGTTTAAATACATGTGTGTATTGCCACGATTGGTTAGCCAATGGCATTCGTCATTACTGCAAATAGGTAATTCTGATAGATGCAATGACTATCCATTATGACATGTAGGCATTTTTATCTTATGAACACATTATTAATCTTTTACATTGTAGTCATTTTAGTTTTAATATTTGGCATGTTTGTGTGCTGCTGCTCGTCCCTGTGTGTGTGTGTGTGTAATAAGCAGAGTGTATGCACGTTGTGGACCCACCTATAGGCGCATATTACTAACGTGCCCTTTAAATAACACAAAAATTCAGCGCTATTGACTTTAGACTAGGTTTTTGTTGGTCAATGGCGCAGTCATTTTCAGTTGCCTCAAAATAGCAACGCGCCAACAATGCGCCTGAACACACCTCGTTTTCAGACCAGCACGCCCATGGGCGCACAAGTGGGCGCAAATGCATTTGGTATTTAAACAAAGTGGCGTAGGACGTGAAAATAATAACTGCGTCAGGATGAAACTAGCAAAAAACACTTGTGTCACGTCTGGCGTCGCATTGCGCCGGGTGTACGATAGGGCCCTGAGAGACCTTCAGTAATGTAGTTTCAATTTCTAAAGTCTTTTTGTTTATGTATGTAGTTTGGTGAAAGATAGAGGAATCACATTTAATGTGGAGGTGGGGAGTTGATCTGTTTGCTGATGGTGAGAAATGTTCGACTAAAGCTCGACCTGAATGGGAAAGCAGGGTCTCTGTTTGGAGGAACATTTTGTATTGAATGGTCCAGAAGACCGCTGAGCACTAACTCTTTCTCTCTCGCCCCATGTGTCCAGTCCCTGGTGCCAACTCCGCTAACCCTACCGGCTGGAGGATGCAGGACTGAAACGGAGGGAACATTTAGGCACAAAAAGAAACAAAACAGCATGACGGGAGGAAAGAAGAGGAAAAGTGGGCAGGGGGCAGTAATGAAAGGTCAATGAATGGTGTTGTGGTAAGTTAATTAAACTTTAATTGAGTGTGCAATATATAAACAAAGTGGGAAAGCAATGTGAAGAGCTCTTCAGATCTAAAGTACAGAAAAAGGCTTTTTAGAATCTGGAAAGTGAATACCTGTTGCATTGTTTTTTGTTTTTTTGAGCATATCAAAGCATGCACATGTCAAAGCCGTATAACAGGCTTGTCTCGCTTTGAACCTTTATCCTTTAAATTATTGTCGTACAAGTCATTTGCCTGAGGCAAAGTATGTGTTTTGTTGTGTGTCTGTCTCTGTGTGTGTGCATATATATGTGTTTGTCTGTGTGATCATGTGAATGTTTCAGATCTGTGTGTGTTTGGTGGGGGTCAAAATCATTTGGCCCCTGTCATTTCTGTTTAAGTATTTCTGCCATCTCTTAATCCCTGGTGGTGTGTGTATGTGTGTGTGTGGATGCATGTGTTGAATAGCATAGATGATTTGTTTACTGACAGACACAAACCTGTTTGTATGCCCGTCAGAGTGTGTTTGTCAGGAAAAGCGAATCTACAGATCTAATCATCTTTAAACCAGCCGCCCCAACACATGCACGTGTGCAAGTCACATCTAAGCATTAGTGAATGGTGTAACGTTTTAACATACACATTTATTTGGACAGTCGGACCACTAAAGAGCACTGAAGGCTTTTGTTCATAAACACTATCCCAACAACAAGCATATATGTATTTTTGCACTAATGCAAAAAGCACATATGTCTGTAATAATGATTGAATTTTTCTGCTTCCAGCAATGTCAGTTCTAAGCTGTTTCAATGGATTTTTTTTTAAAGTGCAAAGATGTGAGCATTGGTTTTTCTGAAATGCTTTTGGCAGGTGCTTTTATCCAAAGTGACTTGCATTGCATTCAAGGACAAGTTTATGCATTTCCTGGGAATCACATCTTGGCATTGCTAGTGCCCTGCTCTACTGTTTGAGCCACATGAATGCTTCTTAAATGAACTAAAATAAATATATTGTTTATCATCAACAGCATATCACCTGCAATGTCAACGACTCAATTGAATGCAAAGATAAAACCAGGACTGATCTAAAATGTGCAGCCAATGCTAGAATATAGACTCATTTGTTTTTGACCAGTAAATGACCTACTTTGACAAATGCTGTTTGGGTCATTTATGGTATGTGGTCGCTTCTGTAACCTTTAATATGAATAGTGAATATGTCTGTCTTCTAGAAAAGAGTATACCAGACTTTCAGAAGTATGATCAGGCGCTTAAACTTTATTAAACATATTAAAGGACTTGTTTGCTCACAAATTCAGGTTTGCTTAAAACTCTCATTTGTGAAGCTTCATCGGAAACTGACTTGTGAAGCCTGTCGAGACTCATTGGCAAATATTTGTTTGGAAAAAAGTCAAATGAAAGATGTCGGATTAAGGGAGTAAAATGCAAGCCAATCTCTTTGATTCTTTCTATTAAAGTCAACATGAAATCAAGCTTGATCATTCTTTTTTTTATGGAATATTGCCTTTATCTGTCTAATGCATTGATTTATCCATGCACAATTATTTTCTATTCAAGTTCAAGTACCATCATAATCTTAATCAACAACATTTACTTCCCCTCCCCCGGGACAACAATCCCTCCCTTCTAGCAACCTTTCACTCACATAACATCACAACAATTAGCAAACAACAATGATCCAACTATCCAATAAAATTCTCAATGGTAAAAAATTACATAATACAGAAAATTTTTCCTGTCAACTCTGGCAGCCAAAACAATGTTATGGTTCCCCATCAATCTAGGGTTCACGCAGTGGTCAGACTTTCAGGAAACAGTCCTGTCACATGAATGTTAGCACTATTTACACTTCTCACCACAAACCTTGGGAGGATTTATGTGGATTCTGAGTCCATCTTAGAGGATCAGTTTATTCCTTCTCTCAACAGAGACTAAACTGCTCGCACACGGACAGCAATTCTGCAAAACACTTTGTTGGAGAGGCTTTGGACTGTTAGGTTCTGATTAGCTAATGGATGAGTAAACCCCCCTGGGTACCGGTCAGAGCACAAATAATGAGGAGACAGGTGATCAGCTTAATGCTGTGTATTGGAGGTAGATGGATGGACCGCAGATGAATATTCAATGATGAACATAGTTTTGTGGTCAGTGACTAACATCTTGATGTTACATCAACACAGGCACAGCAGACAGCCGCAGCATAACTCACTACGCCGTTCACTACCGGAATATTACTGCGACTCCGGTTTCATAATAAAAGTCCCAACTGAATAAGCCTTTAATACACACTTTATTTAATGGGGAAAGAAGACACTCTAAATATACCACACAAATGTATTTAAGAATTTGGTTAAGAGAAGGTCACGGTGTCCCTTGCCCCCCACAGAATGTTGTCTGGGGCTTGAGTGCGTGTTGTGTAACCCTAGAGATAGATCACTTTTCTCTCCTGAGCTCAATTCACTTATTCTCTTGGTCGAAGTAAGAGGCTCTTAGTCAGGAGAATGGTGGAGAGCTGTCCATGGTGCTGAACAGAAGGACATGTAGTAATAGAAAGCACTTTATGGTCCTGAACAGAAAACTGCTGAATTCAATGGGCAGTTGTCCATGGTTCTGAAACTGGGACACTGGCTGCACAGTGGGAGGTGCAAATTACAAGGTTGCAAATTACAAGGGTGTTCCATTATCACCCTCTAAGTCGCCCTCTAGTGGTCATTTCTATTATACAGCTGTAGCCATGCTGTGGATAAATAAGTTATAGGGGTTTGTGGGTTGTTGTGGAACTGAACTTTCTGACTGTAAATGCAGCAGGTCGATCAATGCCACAGCTGACCTCAATTATATACAGTAGCTTGTCTAGAAAATGAAAATTATGTCAATAGCAACAACAAAAAAATGAAGGTTTGATACAAGCTGTGAGCTCTGTGTCATACATAAACACCTTAGTCTAAATAGGTTTTTAATTTCCGATTTGAGTATAAATGAAGTGTTGTCAGCCAATGCAATGCTGCTCTTATTTGTCAGATGTCCAAGATAGTGACTTTTAAATGGATAGTTCACCCAAAAACATTTTCATAATTTATTCATATGAGTATGACTTTCTTTTTTCTGTGAAACAAACTGTTTTTGAACTGTTCCTAATCATCATTGGACCTGACTTTCAAAAAACATTTTTCAAATAAGAAAGAGGGTCATACATTGATTGCATTGGCTGACATAACTTCATTGAAACTCAAATTGGAAATTAAAGACCTATTTGGACTGAGGTGTTTAGCTTTGTATGGCACAGCGCACACAGCTTGCTTCAGACCTTCATTTTTTGTTGCTATTGTCATGTCTGGGCAGATGTATAAAGAATGGGTGCCATGCCAGGACAGCATCCTCATTCCCACTAGACATCTTTTGTTTTTCTTGTTTTTAGATGCACCTCACATTGTTCACTGCAGTCTGTCAGGCAGGTGGTGCACCTGCGTAACCTATTATACATGCAATTACAGCACCCCATGGATTCATAACAATGTTGTGAAAATGTTTGATTTGGTTTTTTGGGATGCTTTTTCTCCCTTTAAAAGCAACGTTCCACTGCACAGTCCAGTACTGTCTTTGTAAGTGTACCATTGAAAAAATGGTGTGGTTGATTTCCTGCTGTTACCTTTCAAAGGCGTTCTGATTAAAGCTGAAAATCAAGAATGAAGATCTCTAACATCCAACTCTTAAAACCAATGCAAAAGAAAGTGATGCTTATTGTTTAAGTAATAGACAGACAGACAGACAGACAGATAGATAGATAGATAGGTACATTTCAAAGTTTTTGTTGTATTTAGTATATGATGGATGCATGAATGGATAGATGGAAGGAAGAAAAGGCATTGCCCTTGAGCAATAGACTAGGTTGCTTCAGAGGGACTGTCCTCTTGATAAAAGTGTCTTGTAAATGACAGGCACGTATCCACAGCTGTCTTTGTGTGTATGTGCCAAAACAAATTAAATTCAGGTGTGCGATAAAGCTTTGATCCTCAGGAGTGATTGATTTTGCTTTGAATATGGAGATCCTGAACCCAGAAAGACAAATTTCTCTTGATTCAGTGAGTCTCTGCTTTCCGTATGGTTTCTTCTGAGAAGTTTGAGCCTTTTGTCTAGGATCAGGGCTGTTATGTCGAGACTTTTTCAAAGCTCACGCTATGAATATAACATCAATATGGACAAAGATCTAACAATCTTCCAATAAATTATGCAGAGCATTTTTTGGCAAGTCCTGTGTTTCAGCAGCATAGCCAATGGCTGACGTTCAACGGAAGATAGAGTATTTTTGTGTCTGTTTGTCTGCGTGCGCCTGTGTGTGTGTATGTGTATGACAGACAGTATGGGGGTGTGATTATGTGATTTGGAGGTGTTGTGTCTCTAAGCCGTCGTTAGGGGTTTGCTCTGAAAATAATAAGACACGTTTTGCGGGAAAAGGTGAAAGCTTTAAGGCAAATGAAAGCACGGTTGAAGGGTGAAATCAGTCTTGGCAGAGTTTAAGTGCAGTTGTGCTGACTGCTGTCAGAGGCTGTGGCAGAACTAACTTCAACAAAATTCAGAACCCCTTTAGTTTTATAGACATTTTATTCATGACCTCAGAGTGTAATTTACTGATAGAGGTTCGCGATCACAGCAGCCCCGAGGGCACCCTATTGCCGTCTGTACTGTCACTGCATGCAAAGGGCCCCACTAAAGCTTTTCTCTTATAGTTTTTGATCTCTCCTCTCCAATTTACCCTCCCATCTCTCTGTCTTTCTCTCACACTTTCTAACTCTCCATTGCTCTCTTTTTCCCCCTCTGTCTCGCTTAACTGGTTGGTGTGTTTTCAGGTCTCTGCCCCGAGGCAGCTGTTCAGATCAGATTATGGTAGAATAGTAGTGATAATCTGCGCAGATCTTTGGGGACAGGACACATCAGTACCAACTGGACCCATTAATAAGCTTTTCAACTGATGGATGCATTATTATGCATACCATAATGACTAAATGACATGCACAAGGACATATGCTGAAATTGTATTCTAACCATCAGGATGGTAGTGTGCCCGGTAGGTACATCAGTTTCTCTCTCTCGCCTTGCCATTTTGATGCCTTTTGTGCTGCTTAAACACACTAAACATGTTTCAGTTTGCACGCATTACGAAAATGCTCTCATTTCCAACTTAAAAGTGCACTCTCTGGGTTAGGCATAAAGAAAGGGTTTGTCACAGAGAATTAGCCTTGAAAACAAACTAACATAGATCTTGTACCTCCTGACCTGCTGGTTTATTTATGCTGATGATTGACAGCTGTCATTTTGGATCAGTAATAGAGACAGAGCAAGGGCTTTTGAAGATGTTGTCTGCAGTGCCGGTCCTCCCTATACACAAACTAGGTCCCCTGAACCACCACCATTTTTTATCAAAGATTATTAAAGTAGCATATCACTATATAAATGTAAAAAAAAAATTATAACATGCAATTATAAATGCAACTTCTGTCATTTGAAGAAAAAAAACTCTAGTCCAGATATCCTGGTTCAATATGCTCCATGATTAAATGTAATTTTCAGTTGGGGTCATTATATATCAATAGTCAAAACGTGGTGTAATGTATTCAGTAAGACGTAACTTCCGCTATGCTTGCCACCATTTTTGTGTCTGACATGGCAACGAACATATCACATTCTAGATGAGACAATTTGAGAAAAAAATATATATATATTTGGAAAAAAACATTTGTTATTGGTTGTGATCCTTATTTATTACACCCAACTATGTTTTGTTCCTTAAAATCTGCGATGCCAACTTACTTTTCTGGATATTTCTACAGTAGCGCCCCCGAGAATAAGGTGGATATATCTTGTACATAATCCATCACCATACACGTGCTACCAAAAAAAATATATTGCCTAACATAAAAATAAAATACAATAAATACCTCAATGCAAACGTATTGGACAACATTACTTAGGCTACATATAAAGAAACAAAATGCATCTGCCATGGATAAATAAAATGAAATAGCCTCTGCACGGACAATAAGGAAATTATTTTAATCAAACCATGTTGTTGATGAAAAAATATGAGAACAATACAAGTGTTGGTTATTAAAAATAATGCATCAATGTTTTTTGAAAAAATATTAAACATTTTTAATATTACAGTAATTATAAATATCTTTAACATACTGGTTGATCATTGCTGTTTGAGAGTGCTGAAGCTTAAGAGAATTAACACTCATAAAACTGAAGCTTGTTGTGGTTCCCGTAACAACACTCTGAAACACGGCAACTGAGCCCGAATAATTCACGTTTTATTACAGTAGTGTATACAATTATAATGCTATGAATATGACAGCCCCAATCAGTTATTAATGTTTTGCATTGCTGTTTGAACGTGCGCGCTCCACTGAAGCTAAAGATGATCAGGTACAAGCGCTGCAGAATATTTACCTCGACAACGTGCATCTATATGAGATTAATCAGATATTTATACTATGTAACTTAATATTACAACTTATATCTGCATAAGTGAAGCTTGAACTAAGTTATGTGCTAATGTGCAGAATGTGTACGTTAAGCCGACGCGCTCTTCTCACAACAGCGCGCTGAAACAACAACAAAACCAAACCCAGAGAATTCACAACGTTTTATTACAATAGTGTCCTCATTATAATAATGTTAATTCCAGTAGTTATTAATGTTGTGCATTGCTGTTTGGCTGCCAGTGGTCCCTTCTGGTTGAAACCACCCCTATTCCGCTGATATAACTCCTTTGGGCTTGAATAAAATTGTAGTTCAGTGTTTCTCAGACGACTGTTGTTACAGCTGTACAACATATCCCAGGCATATTGTAACCTTGTTGTGAACCTTCTGGGAGTGTTTTGTTGATCTTCCTCTGGACACAAAAATGGCGGCGATAAAGTACAGTGACGTCACATGGTCCGCATGAATAAGAAATAAACACATTCCTGTTCAGTCATGCGAGCAGTCCTGTGAGTCCTGTCAAGTGCTTTAAAAACAATGCCCAGTAGTCTAAAGTTAGTATATTTAAATAATTATTGATGTATTTTTGTATGTTTAATTAAGCTTTCTTGGTTAAACTATCATGCTTTAGTTTCATTTGTAATCATTTCAGCTGTGTTATAGTTTTTCTGACTGCTAGATGGTGTCAGAGCGATAAAAAGCATTTATTTAGCTGTCAACATAAATTTGGATTAAGGGTACATTTACAGAACAACAATGTACTAAAAATGGAAAAGTTTTTCCTTCGTGTTTTACACGTACAGACAACAACGTTGTCAAAAACAGCCTCATTCACACGGATCCATGAAACGATTAAAACTGCTGCATTATTCATGCCAGGGCAGTAGTTGGCGATGTTACTTTACAATAACTTGAACAGCCAAAACGCATAATTTGTGTCATGTAAATGGCTCCTTAATTTTACTTGTTCTTACTGGCAGTTTTTTGTGTTTTAAAGGCGCAGTGTGTGAATTTTAGCAGCATCTAATGGTGAGGTTGTGAATTGCAATCACCTTCCACTCACCCATCTCTTTCGAAACACATAGAGAAGCTACGGGAGCCAACACAGGACAAAAATGTAGTCGTCGGTGAGAGCAGAGAGTGACTAGCGCTCTGTAGAGCAGTTTGTCCATTTAGGGCTACCATAGAAACATGAGGCGCAAAATGGTGATTTCACTGTAAGGGGACCCGCAGTGTATGTAGATAGAAATGGGTCTGTTTACCTGGCCGTGAACTCACACAACCTGCAAACTTGACTTGAAGCACATCATCTTGTTTTACTGGACTGGATAAATCAACATTCAAGTAAGTAAAATGGCCAAAATATTTTTTTATGTGATTAGTTGATGCTATTAGTTAATGCTTTAAACATATTAGATTTTGAGCTTGTAATGTCAATGTTGTAATTTTACAACACTAGGTGAAAGGGGTAGCAAAATTGCACATTACATGGATGCATTTTACTTAAAATAAATACTAATAGAAACATTATGTTTTTGATCATTCACAAGTTTTAAATGTCTTTGTTACAATTTTGAGTTTTAATCAAAATTTCATTATTATTAAATGGTAAGTTCAAGTTGAATTAATTATTTAATTTATTCAAGTTGAATTAATTATTTCTTTGAGAATTTGAAAGTAGTTGTGTAGTAATATTTGAAACGATCTGCATCTTATGAATGTATAAAACATACTTAACTGGTCCTGTTTTCTTTTCTGGGCTTTGCTTGTTTGCCCAAATATCTGCTTCCTGCACGAAGGACAGGTGATAATGTTCTGGAAAGTGGGGGCTATAAATTCTATTAGCATGATAGTAGAGGGCACAATAAGCTAGCCAGACAGTATTGTGTGATTTTGTGGAATGTGTAAATTCTTTACAATGTGTAAGTATCATTGGGATATGGAAAATAACCAGTGTTTTGTTCCATTTCAGAATGCACCAGCCAGGAAAGACTGTATTATCTATAAAGTGTATGATGTCATTGATAGTGTCCAAAATGGGAACAGTGATTTTGAAATGGATTCTGATACAAGTTAAGAAGATGAATGTGGAGATGCCTGTGAACTGGAAAAGTAAAAAAAAAAACAACCCATTGACCACCCATCTGATGATTATGTGGACATCATGCCGACAAAATCAAGTCACTCAAGAACACAGACCATGCCCTGTGACAGGTATCGCTGGCTGATAAAAGATTTTATCAGTCCCAACACTGATTTTTCAGGTCAGGATATCACTAATGATGCCGTCTCCCTTCATACACCACTGGAGTATTTCCAAAAGTTGTGTCAGAAGATATGAACAAAATAGAGGACGCTGCAGACACTGTGGTAAAGACTACACCAACACACTTTGCAGCAAGTGCAATGTCCGCATCTGCTTCTCGGAGGACAAGAACTGCCTTTGGACTATCATAACTGAATATGGCTATGAACATAGCTAAATCACATAAATGCCAAAGTTTTCATCCAGTTCATCAGGTTTTGTAAATATAATCAGAACATATTTTTTTATAATAAATTATTTTTCATAAAAATATGACTTGTCCAGTTATTAATACAGTGGTGGTCAGAATTATTGGCACCCCTGGTAAATATGATCAAATATGGCTGTAAAAAATAAATCTGCATTGTTTATCCTTTTGATCTTTTATTAAAAAAAATCACAATAATCTAACCTTTCATTGAAGTAAAATAATTAAAAGTGGGGGTAAATCACATTATGAAATAAATGCTTTTCTACAAAACACGTTGGCCACAATTATTGGCACCCCTAAAATTTTTTATGAGTAAACTATCTCTGAAGTATATTACCATTAATTAAAAAAAATATACAGCACACCAGGGTGACTAGGAACATGAAATTGTTTAGCTATGACATCTTGTTCCACAGGAGTATAAATATGAGGAAACACAAAGGCCAAATTCAGTTAATCATTCATCACAATGAGTAAAGCCAAAGAACCTTTCCCCTTGGGGTCAGAAAAATCAAACAACCCCTACATTACCACATGTTGTTTGGGAGAGATTCAAGAAAAAATCCTTCTTGCTCATCCAGAAACTAACTCCAGCATATTAAGTTGTCAGACACGACTTGAAATTCAAAAGGGACCTGGTTCTGTGGTCAGATGAAACTATAAAAAGAGCTAATTTAATTTTGTGGGCCTATTTTTTTGCTGGAGGTCCTGGAAATCTTGTTCAGATACATGGTATAATGGATTCTAGCAAATACCAACAGATAAAAAATCAAAACCTGACGGCCTCTGCTAGAATTCTTATAATGGGCCGTGGTTAGATCTTCCATCAGGACAACGATCCAAAACAAACATCAAAATCAACACACAAATGTGTCACTGAGCACAAAATGAAGCTTCTACCATGGCCGTCCCAGTCCCCTGACCTGAACCCTATAGAAAATGAGTGGGGTGAACTGAAGAGAAGAAGCGCCAACATGGATCTGTGAATCTGAAGGCTCTGGAGAGATTCTGTATGGAGGAATGATCTCTAGTCAGGTGTTGTCCAAACTCATCAGGCATTATAGAAGGAGACTCAGAGCTGTTATCTTGGCAAAAGGAGGTTGCAAAAAGTATTTAATAAAAGGGTGCCAATAATTGTGGCCAACGTGTTTTGGAGAAAAGCATTTATTTCATAATGTGATTTACCCCCCACTTTCAGTTCTTTTACTACAATGAAAGGTTAGATTTTTGTGAATTTTTGGAATAAAAGATCAAAAGGATAAACAATGCAGATTTATTTTTTACAGCCATATTTGATTATATTTACCAAGGGGGCCAATAATTCTGACCACCACTGTATTGTGTTGTTATTAGTGTATATGTACGCTACTAAAATAATCATTACACCCTGCAAATGAACCCAAGATGTTCTCTACATTTGTTCAGACAGTTGAGTGAAATCACTGAAATTCTGCTACCCAACAGGCCCAACGTTGCAATATTACAACATTCCCCTAAAAACTTACTAAAATGTCAAAAATGTAAAAACCCATTTATTTCTGCATTAGAGGCCTCCTACAACAGGTGGAAATTATTTTTACAGTTCTATAAAAATCTTTTTCTATATTTGGGTCTTTCAGGGGTAAAGTGCAATTTGTTGCACCTTGCATATAGTATACCATTGTTATTACTAATGTTTATTAAAATTCAACTCTTTTGTTGAGAGTAAAACTGCACTAAAAGAACAGATGGTGGGGTGAGGGAGGGTTATTTCGACAGGGGCCCATTGACAAAGTTTTGCGTAGGGCCCCCAGACGTGTTGGACCGGCACTGAGTGTCTGTCACTGGATTCCCAGGAGACAGAGAGTACAAACACACACCTAGATTTTGACAGTGTTTACAGGTCATGGTGTACCTGTAATTTAAGATTTAAATATAGATTATGGAAACAGCACAGACACAATATTCTGGAAAGTTCTTTGCATTGACAAAGATCAATGGGATTAACACCAACTAAAAATACTGATGCTACAAATGTAACATTTCATATACACTCACCTAAAGGATTATTAGGAACACCATACTAATACTGTGTTTGACCCCCTTTCGCCTTCAGAACTGCCTTAATTCTACGTGGCATTGATTCAACAAGGTGCTGAAAGCATTCTTTAGAAATGTTGGCCCATATTGATAGGATAGCATCTTGCAGTTGATGGAGATTTGTGGGATGCACATCCAGGGCACGAAGCTCCCGTTCCACCACATCCCAAAGATGCTCTATTGGGTTGAGATCTGGTGACTGTGGGGGCCATTTTAGTACAGTGAACTCATTGTCATGTTCAAGAAACCAATTTGAAATGATTGGAGCTTTGTGACATGGTGCATTATCCTGCTGGAAGTAGCCATCAGAGGATGGGTACATGGTGGTCATAAAGGGATGGACATGGTCAGAAACAATGCTCAGGTAGGCCGTGGCATTTAAACGATGCCCAATTGGCACTAAGGGACCTAAAGTGTGCCAAGAAAACATCCCCCACACCATTACACCACCACCACCAGCCTGCACAGTGGTAACAAGGCATGATGGATCCATGTTCTCATTCTGTTTACGCCAAATTCTGACTCTACCATCTGAATGTCTCAACAGAAATCGAGACTCATCAGACCAGACAACATTTTTCCAGTCTTCAACTGTCCAATTTTGGTGAGCTCGTGCAAATTGTAGCCTCTTTTTCCTATTTGTAGTGGAGATGAGTGGTACCCGGTGGGGTCTTCTGCTGTTGTAGCCCATCCGCCTCGAGGTTGTGCGTGTTGTGGCTTCACAAATGCTTTGCTGCATACCTCGGTTGTAACGAGTGGTTATTTCAGTCAAAGTTGCTCTTCTATCAGCTTGAATCAGTCGGCCCATTCTCCTCTGACCTCTAGCATCAACAAGGCATTTTCGCCAAAGGACTGCCGCATACTGGATGTTTTTCCCTTTTCACACCATTCTTTGTAAACTCTAGAAATGGTTCTGCGTGAAAATCCCAGCAGATTGTGAAATACTCAGACCGGCCCGTCTGGCACCGACAACCATGCCACGCTCAAAATTGCTTAAATCACCTTTCTTTCCCATTCTGACATTCAGTTTGGAGTTCAGGAGATTGTTTTGACCAGGACCACACCCCTAAATGCATTGAAGCAACTGCCATGTGATTGGTTGATTAGATAATTGCATTAATGAGAAATTGAACAGGTGTTCCTAATAATCCTTTAGGTGAGTGTATATGCATTAAATTATATATTATATATATTATAAAATATATATACTTTTATTCTGCAAGGATGCATTCATTTGATCAAAAGTGAAAGTAAAGGCATTTATATTATATTTTTAGAAAGATTTCTATTTAAAATAAATGCTGAAGAAGACCGTATCAAAAATATATCAAGGTTTTCAGAAAACATACACCAGCATATTAGAACTATTTCTGAAGAATCATGTGACACTAAAGAGTAATGGTGCAGAACATTTTTAAACTGTAATAAAATTTCACAATATTACTGTTTTTACTGTATTTTTGAGCAAATAAATGAAGCCATGAAGAGCATAAGAGACTTCTTTCAGACTTTCTAACCTACTCAGAACTTTTGAACAATCTAAAAAAAGATTAAAAAAATTGTGTACATTTTGTTAGATTTTTGCTTAAAAACAAGATAGTCACTGAAAACATTTATCATCTTTTTGCTTCTCAGGTAAATTAATCCTGTTTTAAGGACGTTTACCTGGAAACCAAGACAAAATATACGTTTTTTGCGTGTTGACAGTTCATCAGCCTAAACCTACATGCACATCAACTGTAAGACAACATTTAATGTACGTCACTGTATATATGTAGTATAAGCGCTAAAACATTACTATTAATGAAAACTACATACATAATGTACTGTACCATGTATAAACACACACATACACAATACTAGACTGTTAAGACAGCTTTTGGTCACAGCGTATTAGCGATTGAAGCTTTCAGACTTTACAGTATATGACAACTACAGACAGAGCCGCACACACATACACATACACATACTGTAACATTTTGCTGAGCTTCATAATATACCCTGACGATTCCCAACAGCAAACCTCTTATCGTCTAAAGGTCATTGTGAATCTTCCTACAGTTGTTTAGATTTGGAGTGTTGCTGCGATATCTTCCGACCTGCTTTTTTATTCTTGCCAAAGGGTCCGTCAGAATCATCACAGACGCATTCTTCCCGGGTTTTTTTTTTCTTTTCTTTTTTTTCCGCTGCGTTGTCATGGTGATATGATTATTGCCTACCAACAGGAGAGGAACAGGATGTCGTGTTCTCTCTGTACAGTTTGAGCTGTGGGAGAGTCTCCTATTATATCTCGCTGTCAAAATGGTCAGGTGGCTCAAAGTGAAATGCATTTAATTATTTTCATAATTTACTGCATTATATCAAGAATGTTGCGATTTGTATTTCTCTAAGTCTCCATTCAGATGGAAAGGATCCAGAATAATACTAAATGCATAATGCTAAAGCTTATGCGTTCAGTCTTTTGGGTGGAGTGTGCCGCATACAGGAAGAGTGACACATGTACAGCGCAGCGACCCTGCCTGCTGTCTCCCTTCTCGCTCTCTCTCAAATTCAGTCACCTTTCCCCAACCCCTCATTTGTTATCCTGCTTTTCATTTTTTATTGCCCCCCTTTTACCTCCGCTCCTCCTGTCTTTGGCCCCAGTTGCCCCCGGCAACAGCAGCAGCGGGGTGAATTGGGGGGCTCGACCCCTCCCTTCACACTCGGGTGTGCGTCGCACAGTTATACTGTGAACGCCCCACACACACAGAGTTCAGGTATATAGAGGCTCATTCATCAAGGTGTCAGTGGTGTTTCTGTGGTAAATTAGCCATGTCTCCTCTCTACTCTGGATTCCCTCTTATAAACCAGCCTTCAGGGAAACCATCCCTCTCTGCCTCAACCTCTCTCATTCATTCTCTCCCTTGGACGGGGGGATGTGGGAGGGGGGGGGGGTCGCTGAGAGAAAGAGGTACAGAGATTATTGGGTTTGTACTTAGTTTTCTTCACTTGATCGGACACATTGATGCTGTGTTGTGGCTTTCTGTTCTCTGTGTCGTTCAGCCAGACCTCAGTACATAAGCCACAGCCACAGCCACAATTACAAATTTCAGAGCCGTTTACAAGCTGTTTACATGCTTAACCCTCTAATTAAATTCACCTGAGTATGGCCTCATAGGGGGAAAGAGTAGCATCACATCAGTGGAGTTTGTTTGTGAACTTGTTTTTTTTCATACTTTTGACCAGATATTAGATTTGACAAAACCCTAACTGCAACTGTTAAATTTTGACACGTAACGCGTCCCACATAATTTTTGCTATGGACATTTTAAGCACTCCAAAAAAAAAAAAAACTCCCTCCACAACACCCCAGTGTCATGACAGTGCGTTTTTACTTAAAATAGTTCAAATATAAATAAAATGTTTTATAAAATTATTGGGCACTGAAATGCATGACCTGTTTTTTAGTTTAAGACAACTCATCTGTTTCTGAAGAAAAATCCTGACTTTGCAGGTATGAATTGATTCTACAAGAAACTCTTAAGACATTTGTAAGTTAATGAGACCTGTGGGTGTGTGTTTAAGCAGCTTTAATACCCAGTGGGAGAATCCATCAGCCGAGGGAGAAAGCCAACAGCAGCAAACACAGCCAAACCTCTCGGAAACTCTTGAAAGAGTCATGAACGACAATGAAATGTCCTTCAGTGCAGACGGCGCATTATGGTAAAGTTTTGAATTAAATTCTTAGATTTTTTTAATGGTTTTCAGAGGTACATCAGCTTTTCAGCATTCAATCAAAATATTGTACATATAATGTGTGGTAAGTGGGGTACGATGAACCACTTACGTTGTTGAGAAATGAGAGGATGTCTGTAATCTATAAATGAAATTATTAGGAAGTATTAGTGGTAAAAAAAAAAGAAAAAACAGAGAAATTGTTCTTAAGATAGTGTATGGGTTTTGTCAAAATTTTACTTGTTTACAAGGCAAAGTACCTAGCTTAAAACTAAACACTTGCCTAATTAGTCACCAAAACCTAGACTTTTACTTAAAGCTATGTGTTTAATTATCATCCTATATGAATGAATTTAACTTGATTATCAATTTAAGAAAGAAAGAAAATAAAAAAAACAGCTACTTTTGAATTTAAAGCTTAAAAATTTTCAGAAAACCAGTTTCAGGATATTGGTTTAATTTAAATGTGGTCGTCCTAAAGCCCTAAACAGTCAGAACAAATTGATTAAAGAGTCTTCTTTACAAAGTTTGTAGATCAAAGTTACTTTAATAGGAAAATTCCCCCTGTCTCTGATAGATTTCACCTTTTTATTTCTAATCTAAGAAATTTTACTTTTAAATCTATGCATGGAATTAAATGTGGAACCATTTCTACATAAGGGCCATTGACTTAAGTTGTAGCCATTGTCAACTAAAGTGGACTTCAAGTAAAAAGTAACATCAGGAAATACTTTTGATGTTTTATATATATATATATATATATATATATATATATACACCGATCAGGCATAACATTAGCAGGTGAAGTGAATAACACTGATTATCTCTTCATCACGGCACCTGTTAGTGGATGGGATATATTAGGCAGCAAGTGATTAAACATTTTGTCCTCAAAGTTGACGTGTTAGAAGCAGGAAAAATGGGCAAGTGTAAGGATTTGAGCGAGTTTAAGGGCCAAATTGTGATGGCTAGATGACTGGGTCAGAGCATCTCCTAAACTGCAGCTCTTGTGGGGTGCTCCTGGTCTGATTAATCCCGTTTTCTTTTACATCACGTGGATGGCCGGGTGCGTCGCTTACCTGGGGAACACATGGCACTAGGATGCTCTATGGGAAGAAGGCAAGCCAACGGAGACAGTGTAATGCTTTGGGCAATATTCTGCTGGGAAACCTTGGGTCCTGCCATCCATGTGGATGTTACTTTGACACGTACCACCTACCTATGCATTGTTGCAGACCATTTACACCTTTTCATGGAAACGGTATTCCCTGGTGGCTGTGGCCTCTTTCAGCAGGATAATGCGCCCTGCCACAAAGCAAAAATGGTTCAGCAATGGCTTGAGGAGCACAACAACGAGTCTGAGGTCTTTGCCTCCAAATCCCCCAGATCTCAATCCAATCGAGCATCTGTGGGATGTGCTGAACAAACAAGTCCGATCCATGGAGACCCCACCTCGCAACTTACAGGACTTAAAGGATCTGCTGCTAACATCTTGGTGCCAGATACCACAGCACACCTTCAGGGGTCTAGTGGAGTCCATGCCTCGACGGGTCAGGGCTGTTTTGGCAGCAAAAGGGGGACCAACACAATATTAGGAAGGCAATCATAATGTTATGCCTGAACCAAAATTTAAAGGTGGGGTAAGTGCTTTTGGTAACCGATGTTGCTATTTCAAATCACCAAAACAAACACTCCCCTATTTTGATAGCTCCGCCCCACACATACATAACCCAGGCAACGACTATGGCGGAATCTGTGTGTTACTATGGTAATCCAGGTCGAATGTTCAATGAAAAAGTCATCCCTTCCATGCCAAAAACACAAACAGTTCTCATGAACAACTCGATAGCACAAGCATGACAGTCTAACTAACGAACATATTACAATTATGACAAGATTAGAGGGTTATAGCGATCACAATAACACAAACGGTTCTCATGAACAACTCGATAGCACGAGCACGACAATGCAACTAACGATCATATTACAATTATGACAAGATTAGATGGATATTGATCATGAAAAGAGGAAACAAACATATATTAGGAGTATATTATCTTACTTGTCGGACACGTTTTGACAGTGAGGAGGTTTAGACGCTCCAGGCTTATCGGGTGTGGAAATGAATGGGTAATTGTCATAGCTGAAGTGAATGACAATTCAATCGCAAATGGACAAACAAGTGAACATGACACACGAACATATTCAAGCAAAAGCCAGCATATATTAGTTCTGTGAAACAAAACAAAATCAATGTTACTCGTGTAGCGACTCGGCTGCATATAATAATAATAAATTAAATTAGCTCAATAGGGAATTATGATTATTAATGTTTAATTATTTATAACTAATCGCAACGGGTTATGATTACATTATAAATCTCCAAATCACCCAAAAAGGGAAATACCTAACCTAGGTATTTATGCAATATATATATAGTTAACGACAATGGGTTGCAATTAACTACGAATATATATTAAATCATTACAGAATAACCTTTGAATTAGAATTAATTCAAAATTCATCTGATCCGTTCATTTAACGAACGAACAGTACTACAATCTTTTATCAATTCTCACAAAGTTTTATTCTTTCTTATCAAATCTTCGGGAAGGTTATCCTTCTGGTCACGAAGAATAAACTTTCCGAATTATTAGGATATTAATTAAAGTATTCAAAGATACTTATGAGAGCTCGTAGCTAGATCTGAACATTAAAGTGACCATGTCTTGTGAGCGGCAACAATGACAATCGAACGTGGATACAATGGTTTTAATAATTGATACTACGAATACATACGATTAAACAAAGAATACATGTATATACAGAACAACGAATAGTAACGAAAGAGAATGAAAAGAAGAGAATGAAAGAGAGGAAGGAAAGGTTCAGGAATGGCAATTTCACAAACATAACCACTGATTTGCCTAATTTATGATGGTGTCATACATGGTACATTTCTACTCAAAAGGGGGGGTAAAATAATGTGATGAATTGCATAACCATCTACTGTGCACCGTTGGTTAAGAGAAAGAGAGAGGAATATTTAGATATCAAACACAGTATGGCTGAGAGATATTAGAGCAGAGATACATTCTTACACATGAATACAAGCATCTTAAATGACTTTACATTGTTCGTACATCATGACTATGTTGGCAATGACATAGGGAGCATGCGTACACACAGGGATCATCATATACATTCTGGGATAGTTTAATTAAAGTTACATAAAGAAAATGTTTGTGTCTGTGTATTGGAAGGAGCCTGTGTGTCTCGGCCCCCCTATCTTTTTGAGTAAGGGGTGGGGGGGGGAGAGATTGCGTCCTGATTGAAGTTCTCACAGGATTCTAACGGTGCTGTCTGTTCTACCTCAGCCAAGCCACAAAACTGTCCACGATGCCATCTTCCTCAGACTCCTCGGTACCGGAACCTAATTTATATACGGCTAAAAGTTTTCTGACGTTTATAGTGGAATCGACTCATCTTTGATCCCGTCCAGAGAGACTCCAGACGCTACACTCACCTATCGAGAAGAAATAAAGCAACCTTGGCCTTCACTCCAGCGCTGGAAAGCTGATACTTCGTAAGCCTTCTTTTGTTCCATAGACATCTTCCACATTTGTTTTTTATCTGCCATCTCTCTCTCGGCTAATGTCCGTCCTGTGTCGTGTCTTTTGAATAATGGCGTACACTGAGCACTCTCTTCTCCCTATCATTAGTAGACACGCCCCTTACTGCTGATTGGCTATCAGTTTGTTATGGTACTCGGTCCGAGTCACATTTCTAAAACAGTTTTGAAATAACACTTACCCCACCTTTAATTAACGCTTCATTGCTTTATTGTTAATGAAGCAAAGTCTTGATTTTAAAATTCTGTTGATTCATTATGAAATTCAAACAATAAATGTTGTTTTGGCACTCTTTAACACGGCATGACAGATCACGGTAGCCCCTCAGTTCAAGCGGCAGCACGGATCAAGCGCACGTGAACCAAACATCTCCTCTTTACTACTAGTTACAACATGAAATAAACATGGGTGAACACAAGAAGGTATGTTGAAAGATACAGTACAACTTACTAAAATGAATCATGTCACATGTAATCGCTCAATCAGCCATGTTTCAAACAGCTTGTAGTCTATACAATGTCACTTAATATTACATTTACCTCAAGTTAGTTAAAGTAGAAACAACTCCGTTATTAAAAAGTTGATATAAAAACAGCCTTATGTGCATTTGTACAACTCAGATTTAGCTATTTGAGTATGCTTATTATATGTTTGATTAATTAATTATTAATGTAATTAATGCTTATTTTCAGTTTTGTATTCAGCCAGGTGTATCCTGAATTTTCAGTTTCGTAGGCCCAGAATATTCATTTCATGTTATAAATATATGTTAAACTACTTTAAATTACCTTTTTTTCCACATCAATCTACACTCCATACACCATAAAGACAAAGCAAAAAACAGATCTGTGACAACTTTGCAAATTTATTATAAGGGTAAAACTGAAATATGTACATTGCATAGGTATTCAAATCCTTAAAGAATGCCCTAGAATGAGCTGAAACAATATTTTAAATTGTTCTCTGATATCTACATAGAGGGTATGTGGCTTATTTAAGGGCACATTTTCCAGATACAGTTTTACAGGTCCATTTACAACCCTAGAAATTGTCCCTAGAATAAAATGGGGGGTCCGTAAACCAGTCAGTATCTGGTGTGACCACCATTTTCCTCACGCAGTGCAACACATCTCCTTTTTCCTATAGAGTTGATCAGGTTGTTGATTGTGGCCTGTGGAATGTTGGTCCACTCCTCTTCAATGGGTGTGCGAAGTTGCTGGATATTGGCAGGAACTGGAACACGCTGTCGTATACACCAATCCAGAGCATCCCAAACATTCTCAATGGTGACATGTCCGGTAAGAATGCTGGCCATGCAAGAACTGGGATGTTTTCAGCTTCCAGGAATTGTGTACAGATCCTTGCAACATGGGGCCGTGCATTATCATGCTGCAACATGAAGTGATGGTCGTGGATGAATGGCACAACAATGGGCCTCAGGATTCGTCACGGTATCTCTGTACATTCAAAATGGCATCAATAAAATGCACCTGTGTTTGTTGTCCATAACATACGCCTGCCCATACCATAACCCCACCGCCACCATGGGCCATTCGATCCACAACGTTGACATCAGCAAACCGCTCACCCACAAGACATCATACACGCTGTCTACCATCTGCCCTGTACAGTAAAAACCTGGATTCATACGTAAAGAGAACACCTCTCTAAAGTGCCAGACGCCATCAAATGTGAGCAAGTCGGTTACGATGACAAACTGCAGTCAGTTTGAGACCCCAATGAGGACGACGAGCATGCAGATGAGCTTCCCTGAGATGGTTTCTGAAAGTTTGTGCAGAAATTCTTTGGTTATGCAAACCGATTGTTGCAGAAGCTGCCCGGGTGGCTGGTCTCAGGCGATCTTGGAGGTGAAGATGCTGGATGTGGAGGTCCTGGGCTGGTTACACATGGTCTGCGGTTGTGAGGCCAGTTGGATGTACTGCCAAATTCTCTGAAACGTCTTTAGAGATGGCTTATGGTAGAGAAATGAACATTCAATTCACGGGCAACAGCTCTGGTGGATATCCCTGCAGTCAGCATGCCAACTGCATGCTCCCTCAAAACTTGCGACATCTGTGGAATTGTACTGTGTGATAAAACGCACATTTTAGAGTGGCCTTTTATTGTGGCCAGCCTAAGGCACACCTGTGCAATAATCATGCTGTCTAATCAGCATCTTGATATGCCACACCTGTGAGGTGGATGGATTATGTTGGCAAAGGAGAAGTACTCACTAACACAGATTTGTGAACAATATGTACATAGAAAAATTATTAGATCTTTGAGTTCAAAACAAAAGTGTTGCAATTATAATTTTGTTCAGTGTATGATCATGGAGCTCAACCAGAGTGACCATCAGCTTCTTAGCCAACACTCTAAATAAGGCCTTTCACTATTGATTTCTCAGTTTGGCCAGGAGGCTAGCTCTAGGAAGAGTCCTGGTTGTTCCAAACTTCTTCCATTAAGGATTATGGAGGCTACATGCTTCTGTGAACCTTCAATACAGCAGAATTTTTTGTAGTCTTCCCTAGATTTGTGTCTCTGAGTTCTACAGGCAGTTCCTTTGACCTATGGCTTGGTTTTTTCACTAATATGCATTTTATTGAGAGGTGTGTGCCTTTCTAAATCATACCCATTCAATTGAATTTGCCACAGGTTAACTCTACAAGCAAAATTGGAATGCTCAATTTCAAGTGTCCCAGAAAAGGGTATGAATACTTATGCAATGTAATTATTTCAGGTTTTTATTTTTTAATAAATTTGCAAAGCTATCACAAATCTGTTGTTTTGCTTTCTCATTAGGGTGTATGGAGTGTAGATTAATGTGAATAAAAAAAAAAAAAGTTTAACATAAGGCAGCAACATAACAAAATGTGAAAAAATGAAGGGGTTTGAATACTTTCGCAAGCCACTGTACACACACACACACACACATATATATATATATATATATATATATATATATATATATGTATATATATATGTATATATATATATATATATATATATATATATATATATATATATATATGTATATATATATATACACCGATCAGGCATAACATTATGACTGTGTTGTGTTGGTCCCCCTTTTGCTGCCAAAACAGCCCTGACCCATCGAGGCATGGACTCCACTAGACCCCTGAAGGTGTGCTGTGGTATCTGGCACCAAGATGTTAGCAGCATAGATGTTTAAGATGTTTAAGTCCTGTAATTTGCAAGGTGGGGCCTCCATGGATCGGACTTGTTTGTTCAGCACATCCCACAGATGCTCGATTGGA
Source organism: Rhinogobio ventralis (assembly GCA_039654625.1). NCBI lineage: Eukaryota > Metazoa > Chordata > Actinopteri > Cypriniformes > Gobionidae > Rhinogobio > Rhinogobio ventralis. The sequence goes on from CM077194.1 coordinate 14,278,454, forward strand.
TTGAGATCTGGGGGATTTGGAGGCCAAGTGCTCCTCAAACCATTCCTGAAACATTTTTGCTTTGTGGCAGGGCGCATTATCCTGCTAAAAGAGGCCACAGCCACCAGGGGATACTGTTTCCATAAATGGTCTGCAACAATGCTTAGGTAGGTGGTACATGTCAAAGTAACATCCACATGGATGGCAGGACCCAAGGTTTCCCAGAAGAACATTGCCCAAAGCATCACACTGCCTCCGCCGGCTTGCCTTCTTCCCATAGTGCATTCTGGTTTCATGTGTTTCCCAGGTAAGCGACGCACACACACCCGGCCATCCACGTGATGTAAAAGAAAACGTGATTCATCAGAACAGGCCACCTTCTTCCACTGTTGGCACTTTCGATGGTGGACAGGGGTCAGCATGGGCACCCTGACTGGTCTGCGGCTATGCAGCCCCATATACGCAAAAAAAACTGTGATGTACTGTGTATTCTGACACCTTTCTATCAGAACCAGCATTAACTTCTTGAGCAATTTGAGCTACAGTAGCTCGTCTGTTTGTTCGGACCACACGGACCAGCCTTTGTTCCCCACGTGCATCAATGAGCCTTGGCCGCCCATGACCCTGTCGCCGGTTCACCACTGTTCCTTCCTTGGACCACTTTTGATAGATACTGACCACTGCAGACCGGGAACACCCCACAAGAGCTGCAGTTTTGGAGATGCTCTGACCCAGCCGTCTAGCCATCACAATTTGGCCCTTGTCAAACTCGCTCAAATCCTTATGCTTGCCCATTTTTCCTGCTTCTAACACATCAACTTTGAGGACAAAATGTTCACTTGCTGCCTAATATATCCCACCCACTAACAGGTGCCGTGATGAAGAGATAATCAGTGTTATTCACTTCACCAGTCAGTGGTCATAATGTTATGCCTAATCTGTGTATATAATATATAATTTGAAAGTCAGAATGTCATTGTGAGTAAAAACTGTGATTTTTGCCTTAAAAACAATGGAGTATATGAGTAATCAATTTCAATTGTCTTCAATTATTATTTCCCTTAGTAATTAACTTTGTAAAAGACTAGGTAAATGCAGTGCCATGGCACAACTTTCCCCAAATTTGTGGTAAACAACTTTTAGTGACTGTTCACCCAGAATGAAAATTCAGTCATTTATTCACCCTCATGTTGTTTCCCAACCTGTTTGACCTGCTTTCTTCTGTGGAACATATTATATTTTGACAAATATTTTGACAACCTTTTGACAAGTGTTTTTTTTTCTTTCCTTTTTTTTGTCCTTACAATGGAAGATAATGGTTACCAAAACTTTTTGTTTTCTTGCTGTCTGTAAAGATGAACAAGACTTGAAGCTCAGTGCCCCTCGCTTACCCCTGGATAATGTGTAGAGTTTGGGTGGATGAAAATGGTGACTTTAAGTCGTCAGAGGGACGAAACATGCCACAGGTGGTTCATGGTAATAACTCAACAGTTGCTGATTACAATTTTTCACGTTCTTCTCAGTTTGAGCTTCGGAGGCGTTCAATTGTTTATGCAGCCAGCCGTGATGAAGATCCCCCGCTGGGCTTAAAATTACAAATTTACTGTCACTCAGAGGTTTCAATTCAATTCGATTCAACAAAAATGTATTTCGGTCCTCACAGACAATTTTTCATGATGATTTACAAAATATACATAATAACCCAAAAGGTGTAGGCATTAAGTTCTTAAGGCAGACACAACCTACAAAAACAACAAGTAATCATCAAATTTATTTCAATGTACATAATCATGTAAAACAGATAGATAGATAGATAGATAGATAGATAGATCGATCTATCTTTTGTTGTTTTATGATTTAAGAAAAAATGGCTGCATGTTCTTTTGTTTCAGTGTCATATCCAGCTGCACTCACTTCTACTTAATATTTGAACGTTTTGGACCATGTGGACGAACAGCACATTTTATTTATGAGGAGCATTTATAGTGGCAACCTACAAGAAGATGGTCTTTTAATGTCTGCGCAATGGGTTCAAATGGCGAAGATTTTGTTTGTATTCAGTGCATGTGACAGCAAGAAAATGGAAAAACTAAGCATCAGTGAGTAAGGCTATTCACCCCCGCTGAAAGAACATGCAGATTTCATTATGTGTGTGTGTGTGTGTGCGAGAGAGAGAGAGAGAGAAAGAGAGAGTTTTGAGCAAGTCTGTTTATGCATGTGGGTGTATGGGTGTGAATGTATAGGCTATATATGGCTGTGTTTGTGGTTTTCATGTATGTCCATGCATCTGCATGTCATTGTGTGTGTGTGTGTGCACTATTTTCCCCAGCATGCAGGGTGTACAGCTCTCCCAGAGGACAGATCTTAGAGGGAGCGAGCAAGTAAGAACCAAGCTTAGTGGAGATCCAGGAGAGAGAGGGGGATTTCTGACAACTCAAGCCCAGTGGGGAGTGAGGGAGCTGGGATAAAGAGCAGAAAGAGGGAGGGTGGGAGTCTGGATCTCAGCTTTACTGATGTGCAGACCAGCAGTGCAGAGTTGGATATGAGATAGGAAAGAAGGAGAAATAAAAAGAGATGAGACAGAGGCGAGGGAGTGAAGAATACACATTATCACTTTCTTGATGCTGCTTTTTTAAGGCTTTCTCTCACACATAGCTGTCTCCTCTAACACCATATTCAACAAATGCAGAGAGAGAGAGTGTGAGAAAGAGAGAGAGAGCGAGAGAGAGAGAGAGAGAGAGAGAGAAGAATATGGAAGGTAGATGTTTTAAGCAGCATTTATGAAAAGCTGATTCACTGCAATTGCAGGGCAGAAATAAAGACCGGAGCAAAATGAAGGGATTACAAACACGCACACACACATTCACTTAGCTGTCTATGTAAGGACATATCATAGTCTTAAATCTATTGATTGAAAAGCTAATTATAGTTTCTACAGTCTAACCCAAACCCTAACAAATTCTAAAAGAAACAAATTGTATTAAATAAAACATGTTTAATTTATTGTGTTTCAAAATGAGGACAACCCCAGATTTTGTAGCTAAGTAAATCTCACTCCAGTGTTATTTTATTTAAATTTTTCTCTTGAATTAGATTTTATTTTTGTATTTTCTGTTTTCATTTAAAAAAAATTATATTACATTTTAGTTAATATATACTAACATTAGCTTCTATTGAGTCAGTGTTGCATCACACACAATCCAACTTCACTGCCACTGGCCATATATAGATATATGTGTGTGTGTGTGGTCCTGGTAAACCCAACGTTATGGGGACAAAATGTCCCCATGAGGATGGCAATCTCTGAAATCTTGGACCTTATGAGGACATATTTTTGGTCCCCATGAGGAAAACAGCTTATAAATCATACTAAATGATGTCTCTTGAAAATGTAAAAATGCAGAAAGTTGTGTTTAGGGGTAGAGTTAGGGTGTGTGTGTGTGTGAGAGAGAGAGAGAGAGAGAGAGTGTGTGAGTGTGCAAATATCCGCCTTGTTCACATACACGCACCAGCAAGTCTAAAGAGGGTGGTGAGCGATTGTCTAATATAAAAGGCCAGTTGTTGCTTTGCATTTATTATTGATCTAACTTAAAGAAATGTAGAAACAAAAAACAAGTTTTAAATGTCAATGATACTGAAAAAAAATGCTCTTTAGATTGAATGCTATGTCACATATTGCAGGGCTCTTTTACTTCTTTCTATGAAGGTCTAGTATGTGTGCAAGTACAACATGTTAAGAGACTATAAGCAAAACTAAACAACTTAATACTGTGTTTAGTGTCATTAAGATAACCAGGGGTTTGCTGTTAAAATTGGCCATAAAAGTCTGCCTGGAAAGCAAACAGTCAGAGTTCACCGTCTCAACGCATATTAAACATTGGGCATTTTAACACTAGTTTACTAGAACATTTATAAGATATTTTTTTAAGATCATATTATTTTTATAATATTAGAACACATTTTTTTAATATGTGTGTGTATGTGTGTGAGTGAGTGTGTGTGTGTTATTTTACACATTTAAGACTGAAGAAAGAGAAGTCTAATTTTCCTCTTTTAATACATTCAGTGTGAAATTTGATCCATTTCTTATCCTGCACATATTGTGAACAAATGGAGTCAGTGCAATTCTCAGACATATTTGATGATGTTTGCTGAACTCAGCATGAACTTGATTTGATGATGTTTAGGACTGAGAATACTGACTCACAGCTACAAACACAGATCATTTTTTAGCAGCACTAATGAGCAAAAGAGACATTGTTGGTTTAACACTTTGAAGCAGAAAGAATATTTTTATGTGTATAAGATGTGAGAACAACGTATACCCATTCAGGCTCACACCCATTGTGCCACGTTCTGCTAATTGATGACTGTTAGGTTTTTTACAGCGAATGTCCTGATGCAGGGCTGTGATTTCATCAAAATCAATTGGAGGGTATAAAAATGATTGACGGGCTGGAGTCTCTTTAAAGTAAATCAGTTCGCTCAGCGGCCATCTTGGCAACACCCCCCAGGCAGCTATTTTTTATCTAGGCAATAGGCATGCAGGTACAGATCTAATTCAATGGGGGAAAACAGAAATCTCTGCAAGTGTTTGTCAAGATTACTTTTCAATAACATGTCAAGTCAAGAATGATAAATCAAACAGTATGCTTCTTTAGTTCAAATCACACTAAAAAACAGGCATGCATATTCTGGAATAAAAGGCATTGCATTTCTCCTATTCATGTTGCCACGAGTGGTCTGTCTTTTCATCTTACTACTGTCTTGTGAATCCCACAGGGCCCTGGCATTCTAGTCAAGTCACATGAGAGTTCAGCTCTGGGCTTTGCTGTGACCCCTGCTGCAGTTTACTGTTAAATCACATTTACCATTACCAGACAACAGACATAATCTAACTAACAGGCGCCCAATGAGATTTCGCCCATCGACATTGTACCGAATTCACCAGATTGCCACCAACCAAACAGACGCAGAAAAAAGCTAAATCCATTATATATTACATTCAGACTCACCTACAAATTCTCCTTCAGCCAAATCCTCCTAAAATGAAAGTTTGGGTGAGGAATCACTGTGGTGCATCATGAAACCTGACTAGAAATAAAACACTGTGTATATACAGTATTAATGCAATATTAATACTTTTATTTTGCAAGGATGCATTAAATTGATCAAAATTATGAGTAAAGACAATATAATGTTACAGAAGATTTCTATTTTATAATAAAGGCTGTTCTTTTGTGTAACAATGTTCAAGGTTCAGGGAAGGAGGAGGCGGGAACCGGCAAACGTTCAACAAACTTGAATACAAAAATAAACAAACAACAGAATGAATGTAAAGCGGCAGCCCCTCACGGACGACTGCCGCATATAAACATAATAAAACACCACATAAAGTCCAGGCCACTGTTGTCACTCCTCCTTTTATCCCTTTGGAGCTCCTCTGTGAGACTTGAGGCCTGTTGTGGCACGCATGTAACCCCAGGTTATCGTCGTTCTAAACATCGCTTTTATCCCTGGGTTAAGGAGCGTTTCACACTTGGAATTTAGATGCGGGGTTAGCACTTTTTACGTTAACCCAGGGTTTAGGAATGCACAATGTGAAACGTCAGTTTATGAATACCCAGGATTAATTGTTAACCCCGGGTAAATTATGACCAGTGTGAAACGTGATGCAAGATAACCCAGGATTACGTTTACCCGGGGTTTAGAATGACCCAGAGTTAGCCCTAAAGAATCATGGGGGTAAAAAAGTATAACGGTTTCCACACAAATATTAACCAGCACAACTGTTTTCAACATTGATAATAATAAGAAATGTTTCTTGAGCACCAATTCAGCATATTAGAATGATTTCAGCATATTAGAGGATTGTGTGATACTGAAGACTGGAGTAATGGCCGCTGAAAATTCTGCTTTGTCATCACAGGAATAAATTACATTTTAAACTATATTCAAAAAGACACATTTTCAATTGTAATAATATTATTGTTTTTACTGTTTTTTTTATCAAATAAATGCAGCTTGGTGAGCATAAGAGACTTCTTAAAAAAAAAATACCCCAATGTTTTGAAGGGCAGTATATATAAATTTAATTTAATTCCATCTAAATGTTAATTTAATAAAAATTTCAGAGTTTTATTGGTATTTTCATTGTATTTATTGGTGTTAATAGTGTTTGCATTAGGTTGCACAAAATTCAGTCATTTTTTCGTGACACTTGCCATGTGCGTAAGTTTGGTAAGATCAGTGGTTGGTTCAGGGTTAGACCCTGGGGTTTGATAATGAATTGTTTGGGCGGTTGTATGATTACAACTCCTGCTGGTCTCAGTGTTCTCCTACAGAGAAACACTTTGTAAATCTTTAGTACTGAGTTTTAAAAGATCCGGCCGCAGCAGGGAGCTTTCTAAGGGTTAACAAAGGAAAGTCGGAGCGAGAGAGAAAGAGTCTTTTGGTTTGATCTCTTGCCCCGTAGAGAGGTGTGGAATTGTGGGATAGCAACATCCCCTTTCCCACATTTGTATCTCCATGGTAACGCCCCACGGGGAGGTGGAAGGGTGGAGGTGAGCTAATCTCTAAGTCGATACAGAAGAATGTTCAACTCTAACTAAACTCTGAGAGTGGGGAGAGTTAATCTATTCTCTCTTCCAACTCAATGAGTTGTGCGTGTACGTGCACGTGTGTATTTTGTGTGTTTGTTGTGTTAAAACTAATAGACAGAAGACTACACCAGCATGTAACCAGCAAAATATTTAATCTGCCATGAGGATTTATACAGAAATAATTCAATATATATTCAAAATAATTAATATTAATGTTTTTTTAATATTCCCTTTCATGCAGTGTGTAATATAGCTGTTTGTGAATGTAAACGTTCTGCAAAGTTGTAAGTCGAAAGTGCACGATACATAAATTGTCTCCCAAAAGAAGGAATCAACTCTGAACCATCCATACGAGTCGTTTGTATTTCGAATTTCACTGCGTGACGGTTCTACGTCACCTGAAAATACATTTGCATAATGCCCGCCTATGTTGTACATTGTCCATCCGCAAACAACTTGACCAGCCCTAAAATGTCATTTTACTGACGAATAGAAAACGGTTCGGGTTGAATAACTAGTTCTTCCAATGTTTCATCATCGGACTCATGCTCAGATTGATATGGTTAAATCGATGTCATTGTTACTGTTTTTAGGAAGCCTCCGGACGGAGCTACGCGGTCGACCAATCACAACAGACTGGGCTATCTGGCCAATCAGAGCAGAGTAGGCTCACAGAGAGGAGAGATTCACTGATTCATCCATCAAGTCGTTAAAAAATCACTGAAAAATGTGCTGATGTGCAAAAGAAAATTTTACTTTTTTTAACCTTTGATGCATGTCAACCTGTTAAAAATTAGGAGCCTTTAAAATAGCATAATAGGGGCACTTTAAGTCCGTATATTATCTGTGTCAGATGTCTCTTTGATGGTAGTGTACTGAAGTAGATTTTCTGTATTTTATAAATGTACTATTTATAAAATGTAGACTTTTACTTTTTCTTTACTAGTTCAAAGCATAATATCTTACTTTTTACTCCTCTATAAACATATTGTTCCTTGTTATTTCGAACTAAAGAAATCAAGACCCGGTCCGATATGTAATAGCGATATCCGTTTCAAGACTGAATAATTCTTCTGAGATGATTGTTTTTGATGAACCTGTTGAATCCATAAACAGATCGCACTGTTCAATTAATTCTCAAATTGGACTTAAGACTACAGTGAGCAGAGGACTTGACTGAAGCCAAGTTACTTTTGCTGAATTTTAGTATTGTTTATTGTAAACGAAAATCATATTTAGGTTATAAACTTGTATAATAATGGTTCACCTAATAATGGAAAACCTAATTTACTCACCCTCAGAAATTAGTAAATGATGACAGGATTTCTGTCAACTATCCTTTTATAGGACAAGTTTTGTTAATAAAATGAAATGATTTGCTTATTTGCAGGTCATGCATTTTAATCTCTTCATCCACTAATCTTTTTTATTGAGAGTTGGCTGTTTGATAACTTGTACTTTTATTGAAGACTTTTACTGGTGTAATATATTTAATTAGAATATCTATGCTTTAACTCCGGTATTTCGTCCAGCAGTCTCCTTTCACATAAGGTTGATTTAATTGCTAATATGCATGTTTTCCTTAGTTCTACTCAGTTATTAGGCTCCACTCTTACCTCTAGGCTATACTCAGATTAAAGGACTGTCACAATGTCTTTGAGTTCTAGGGGCAACAGTATCAAAGTTGTGGCAACAGAGAGAGAGAGAGAGAGAGAGAGAGAGGGATGAGGTGTGGAAGCCAAAAGAAAAGAGTGGTGGAGCTTTTACACTGCTAAGGGAAATAGCTATGGGATTTCTTTTTTTATTTTCTTATTTGCTTTTATAGTGCAGGCCAGTTTAAAGAGGAAAGTGGAGAATGAAATTGAGATATGATGCTGGCCAAATCTGAACCTGCATCCCCCTTGAGTACGACAGGTCTTTATGCATGCTCTAACCTTATTCTTTCCTACTTCTCTCTAGTTTTCAGTGTATTCCATGTCATATTATTCAGATATTGCCTTTCATGCAGTGTGTAATGTAACTGTTTGTGAACGTAAAAGATCAAGTTTTAAAGATAAAAGTGCACAATAAAGTTATTGTCTTGCAAAAGAAAGAATCGCTTTTGAACTGCCAAACTGAGCCATAAGTAATTAGTCTCAGTAATTAGCCCGCGAACAGCGTTTACTTTGACCCTCCCTAAACATTGGTTGATTCATGCCGTGTACATTTGGAGAAGATGCTGTTTTCTGCGCTGCAAAAGCAAATTCTCTTTGTATACACTTTCAAAGGATGAGGATGTGAAGAGTCAATGATTCAAATTACCACAGCGATACCACAGCAGTAGAATCTTTTGTTGTGTTCCTGTCATTTTACTGACGACTGCTTCTCAAATCTCTGTGAGGTCAACGTGGGATTTGCAAAACGCTTATCAATTAAAGATGGGACAGTACCCACTTTACTTGGACCAACTTCCTCCTATGAATCACAATCTGTATGATTAATTTTTGATGTATATATTTTCTACCCAGTGCAGCTATATGTCTCCGGCTAACTCACTGTCTTATTATTACCGTTTTACTGAAATACTTCTGATAATCAGCTGTGGGCCCACTATTACCTAAAATTGTGTCAATTAATGCAGATTTTCTGTCGTTCTTACTACTTTGAGTAAAGATAAAGGATGGAGCAAGATTTTGGTTTACAAACTGTAATTTTACGTCACTCATTCACGTTAGTGCTTGGCTAACGTATATGCACTATTATTGATACAGTGCACCTCAAATTGAAAATATACACATCGGTTTGTTGCTGAACATACACTTGTTAACCCGATCACACCAGTTTGATCAGTCTTGGCTGGTTCCTGGAGCGTAAAATCACACCGGTGTGATTAGAACAGTCAGTGCATCACATGATCAAATGCTAAATTCAAACGTGCTTTCAAAAATGGCGGTTGCCCATCGTGCATATAGCTCAGCTAACGTGATCATTATACAGGTGTTTAAACAACAAAACACATCCACTTGCCCATATTAGAAAATAGGAATATCAGATATTTCATGCTATAGTTAATACATTTGTGAATATTTGTAATAAAAAAGGAAAAATTAAATAAAAGCAGATCAGTCATACAGCACTGTTGTGACTGTGGTGTGTCACGTGACAAGCAATGATGCGTAACCATGGAAACGAAAAGTGATACGTTCTAAATAACAGCCGCCTTAGAAAAACTCACGCTGGGGGGTCAGCCAGAATATTCTAATGCTGATGTGAAGAAATTACTGTTACAACCTCTCATAATGTATGATAAACTGAGTAAAACTAATAAGTAGTTCTTCCAATGTTTCATCATTACAGAGTGTACAATCACTAAGGATTAAGGAAGCCTCCAGAGCTGCAATCCAGATATGGTAATGTTCATGTTTTATTTTTAACACGCACTGTAAGCAGTAGACCAATCACAACAGACTGGGCCATCTGACCAATCAGAGCAGAGCTCGCGGAACGGAGGGATTAATGCTATCTTCACATGCTATCGGAAACTTTGTACTTTTGAAGTCGTGATTACGAGCTCATTGCATTCAAATTTTGACTTGAGAGGGCGTTCATGTCCAATTTTTCAACAATTCCGATAACACGTGAAGGCAGCATTAGAGACCGGATCTTTGAACGAGTCGTTGTACACTTTTTGAGAAAAGAGGTGATGTTTAATGTATATTATGAGAAAATGAGTGTTTTTTTATCCTTGATGCATGTAAACCTGTTGTAAGCCATGACTGAAAGAAAATCTATACCTGAGGTCTTACCTGAGGATAACTTCCACTCTGGTTCTAACCTCCCCATTCACATCCAGAAGGTATATGAATGTAAGCACAGAATACAGAAAAGCTTGGGCGGTGTGAATGAATAAAATCTCACAACAGTTGCTGCAACAAATTCTTTGTGTGAAAGAGGCCTGTAGAATAGTGTTCATTATATCCCTCTCTTTGGTCAATGCTGGCTAGGAGTGGGTGTGAAATTCATAAGGACATTTCCAGCATTCAAACTCTGATGAAAATCTAATACATTTGTTTGTAAAAGATTAGATACTGCTCCACTAGAATGAGTGAAGAAAACCAAGGTCAACATCTCAGATGTTCCACCATTTATTGAGAATGAAGCTATCATGAAGCGGTTTGGGAAGATTGTCAGGATCTGAAAATGCTACTCTAAATCATGTTCTCTGAAAACAGACAGGCGTACAAACTTTGACCTCCCTAATAAACCTGTAAAGGTTTCTTTTTGTGTTGCTCATAGGGGAGATCTCAAATGTAGTGTATGTCAGCTCTGAAACTCAACCGCACCTTGAATGTGTGGATATAGACGACAAACAGCCTGTATCGCTTTCCACATACACAACCAATCAGAAATGAGTGACATTTAAATTCCCTGAGCATAAGGCAACTGAAAATACTGAGAGAGGAAAAGACCACAGCAGGAGCAAGCAAGTAACCCGAAGTGACTCTTAGAACTGGGACTGTGAGTGTGTGTGTGTGTGAGCAGGGACTCGTGTCAGCAGAGGGGCTGGCTGATGGAACGTCAGAGGCTGCAGATGAAGGGATGAGAAATGACGATGAGCCGAGCTTGGCTGTGTGACACTGGTCGAAAGCATGTGAGCGAGATGTGAGCTCTGTAGATCAGATTAATCTTTACTCAGATGAGACGAAAAGGGAAAAGCATCAAGGCTAGGTATTTTTTTCCTGATAAGTTTGTTGCTGCTGTCTATTGGGCACAAAGATTGAGGGGCTACAAATTCAGTTCACCTTTTGTGCAAACAGTGCAGTATGATGTGCTGGTGGTAAATACGTAATAAATAAATACATGAATAAATCCTTTATGTAAAAGAAACATAAAATACATAAAACGAAGAACAACTAAGACTGGCATGAATCATTTACTAGTTTCCAATGTAATTTACACCAGTTACTGGTGGGTTGGTGCTGGTCTAGTGCTGGAGTTAGCAGTTTGTTTTAGTTCGAAGTTTTTGTCTTTTGATGAAATAACCTTTACATTTCAGTATTAAAGGGATAGTTTACCCAAAAATTAAAATTACCCCATGATTTACTATGTGTATATGACATTCTTCTTTTGGCGTTCTTCTTTCTACAATTGGAGTTATATTAAAACATGTCCTGGCTCTTCCAGGTATTATAATGGCAGTGAATGGCAGCCAAAATTTTGAAGACCAAAAAAGTGCATCCATTCATTATAAAAGTAATCCACACGGCTCCGGGGTTTAATAAAGGCCTTCTGAAGTGAAGCGATGGGTTTTTGTAAGAAAAATATTTATATTTAACATGTTATAAAGTAAAATATCTAGCTTCCGGCGGACCGCCTTCCGTATTAAACTTACAAAGAAAGTGTAGCGCCTCTCACAGTTCAAAATGCTTATGCTATGTCCAACGTCATCGTCGCGCCAGTTACGCTTTTTCCGTAAGTTGAATTTTCTGAGCTTCAAATTTTGGGCTGCCAATCACTGCCATTATAATGCTTGGAAGAGACAGGACATATTTTAATATAACTCAGATTGTATTCGTCTGAAAGAAGAATATCGTATACACCTAGGATGGCTTTAGGGTGAGTAAATTATGGGGTAATTTTAATTTTTGGGTAAACTATCCCTTTAATATTATCATATTTTGTCAAAATTTCTGCATATTCATACATAGTCAAAATAACATTTTGTCTTCAAAAATTATCTTCATTATACATTATTTTTTGTCTTCGCCAGCATGTTTGTTGATGTAGCGGGATGAACAAAAACAGATATAATGCATGTGGTGTCAAGCCTTTGAGAGGTGGTTTATTTTAAATAAGTCAACCTCAATGTGAAAAATGGGGGAAATAGTGTGTCCAAATGGTTTGTTTTGCAGAAAAAGAAAAGGGGTTTGTTATCATAGGCTGGTTGGTGTGGGTAGGATCAGGGACCAGCAGTGGTAGTTTAATCCACCAACTCCAGGGTACAGAGTTCAGTATTTCTAAAAGAAACTTGTCTTGTCTGAGTGTTCGGAATCAGAACACGCTGCCAGCAGTACACCTTTACTGTGCCCCTCCTCTCACACCTGCTGTAGTAAGGAGACTGACCAAAAGGACGGGGCGGCACTGACATAAGGGTAGGCGGTAGCTTAGTGATGCTGGTTAAGCGTGGTGAGGAGACACATCAACATCCATGAGGACTAGCATCCATCACTCTGGAGACAAGCATCCAAAATACAACATCTGTTTAGCAAGGTATAAGGAAAAGTAGGTAAATTCAATGTGTTTAGGCTTTGTGTATCGGTATTGTGTGTGTGTGTGGGTGGGAATGGGGTGGGGGGCTGTTATTGTACCATTCAGAATTGAAAATGCCTTTAAAATGCCTTTAAGAAGCAACAATAATTGAATGAAGGGAAGCAGAGTTATACTGAATTGAAATTGAGTTTTATTGGCCTTACAGAAATAGATTTTTAAACTTAAAAAAAAAAAAGCATCTTAAGACATCTTTTTAAAATTGATTTGACTGCACTATCTCTGTTTTTGAGCGCAAGAACGCATCCTCTGTGAAAAACCCCTCAGACAGCCTGATGTCTTCTGCAGGCTGTTCCATATTTGGGGACTGTGCATCCTCTTAAATGTTTAGTTTTGACTGTTAGAACAGGTTTAGAAGACTACAGAGACCTGTTTGTAATAAACTTCACTAGCTTATTAGATATGGGTTGACACATTAAGGGATCTGAACACCAGCAAACCAAAATCAATTTAAGATTTACTAAATCAAGGATGTGTAATGCGATAAAGCTGAAACATTTGGGGCCCTTTCTCGAGAAGGCCAGATATGGCACTGCAAATGTCCAGCATGCGGACTGGCTGAAACAAAGATGAGATGTTATGTATTCTGTGTTGGGACCGAAATGCTGAGGGGAGGAAGAGCTAAATAAATGCTTGATTGAATTTACTGAAAATTTCACGCTTTGCGACGTCCACCGCTTTTGCCACAGCTTCCTGTTCATCCCTTTTGTTCACATGGAGATTTTATGCACAAAATAATGTTAATGAGAGAAGGAGGGAGCAAGGTTTCAGAACTTCCTCTCTCTTTCACTCCGTCCCTTTCGTTCCCTCTCTTCTAATTGCAATGCATACACATTAAGCGATCCATATTTTCAGACCTATTCACTCTCTCTCTCTCTCTCTCTCTCTCTCTCTCTCTCTTTTGCTCTTTTTTATCTCTTTTTCACCTAATTGCATGCACACATTAACATATATTTCCATTCAGGCTAAAAGCAGTGGCTTTGTCTGCCACCGAATATCAAGAGAATGTTCCTGCATGTTTATGAGTGATGGAGACGTGGGACATCTATGAACAGAAAATGACATTTTGTTCACATTGGAAACAGAATGTAAATGGGGAACTGATGTTACAAACTGTGTGTGTGTGTGTGTGTGTGTGTGTGTGTGTGTGTGTGTGAGAGAGAGAGTTCTGGCATTATTTATTGACATGGAATGAAGGCAGCCTTAAGAAATCCAGCATATTTTCTGCCATCTCACGATCAGGGATTAGCCAAGTCTGCATGGGCAAGCATACATACACACACTCTATCTTTGTCACACACTCAGAAAAATGCAATCACTTAAACTCCAAGTAAGGCCTCATATGCATGCAAACACACGTTAAATTAATTAACTCAAGTAATTAGTCATCCCCATTTAAGGTATGACATTACTGAGAGCGAGAGAGAGAGAGCCATCGACTGTGGAAGCAGAAGTCAACTCGCAGACACTCGGTCGCCATGGGAACCACTGATGCGCCCGACAGGGGGTCACACATGATCAGGTCAGCCCAGAGCCCCCTTATCGACTAGTGCTGTTTACAGATTTCACTTTGTTTCTCCATCTCACATCCATGCAAAACGGGTGGGGTGGGGTGGGGTGGGGGTTGCACAATGTTTTGTATAGGAAAGAAATGACACTGTCTTCTAAAAGCTGACAAGCCTTTGATTTTTTTTATTTCCATTCTTTGTGGTCTCTCCTGATGAAATGTCCTGCGGTGTGATGTGGCACTCTGATCTAGGACCAGCTGTTCAGCCTACACATTATCAGAGAAAGCACATGGTCGCTCTTAGACCGCTGGACATGGGTAGCCAGTGAACGCACTGCTGCATGTGGGAGGAAAACTCGCCGTTTCCATTATTAAGGCTGAGGTATTGAACAGGAAAACGGACTAGAAAAGACCACATTCACACTACAGAAAGTTTTGCTGAAAAAGAAAGAGAAAAGAAGAAAGAAAACCATGAGATGGGGCCCCACCCCATGTCTGTAGCAGAAATTAAATACCGGCGTTTATTTATTTTTGCCACTCTAGTACTCTTGTATTAGGTTGCTTAGTTTATTCTATCCTTTTGTGTTGCTAAATTGTTTTTTATTCTGTATTTCTTTAATTTAAAAAGTTTATATATGGCGTACACCTTGCACCAGAATCACCATTCAGTTTTTAAGTGTGTTATAAATTTATTTATGGAGTAGGTTGTGCGATATACCGATATCCATATTTTTCGATACCCAATCGCTTCCTGGGAGCCGAAGCCAAAAAAATGGCTGCCCACTGCTCCAGGTGTGTGTTCACGGTGTGTGTGTGTTCAATACTCACTGCTGTGTGTGTGCACTTGGATGGGTGAAATGCAGAGCACAAAGTCCAAGTATGGAATACCATACTTGGCTACACGTCACATCACTTTCAATTCAAATGACTAGAAAAATTACAAAGTGCAGTAAATGGTAAAACTGTTTGCTCAACAATCCAGTGTGTTTATGATTACGATAATAAATTAAAATGCGATGTACCAGTCGATAAATACCAGTTTGCAATATAAAGGTGCATAACAGACTGTTGTGACAACAGAAGCCTTGCACATTCAAGGTAAAATGGCTGCACTCGATTTAACGCTAAAAATAACACGAATACAGTAAAAAAATTAATTCGATACTTGATCCAAATGGCAGATCGGCAGATCACACAGTGTGATGTGAAGCGTGGAAATGTTGACAAAAGATTAATTTGTCAGCACAAGGCCACTGAAGAGATGTTTTAATTTAATGAGATATTTATTATTAATCCACATAAATGCCAGTCTTAAAAATGCCCTTTTTCCCTCTGCAGATCGTGTACTTAACTGCAGCAGCGCGAGCACAAGCGCTCAGCGTGTGCTCAGGGACTCTGCATCTGACAGCCGCAGCCCGTTTTTCTTCCAAAGGGCTACATAGAACAAGCTCTGAACTTTAATAAGACTAAATGAGCTTCCAAAAGCAGAGATTAAGTGCATTTTATGCCTGAAATCTGATGGTCTAAATGCATTCATCACTGTATATAAGACACAAAATACGATGAAGACAAAATCCAAGATGGATGACTGTGAAATAGCGAAATATATTATTACAGTACCCTATGATCTTGCCTTGGTTCATAATTCACAATTGACCTATTGATAAGTCCCTCCCCTCGAACACAGATGAGCCAATGGCAGTTGAGTATCAGTTGCACAGGGACCGGAACTCTGACATCTTTAGGTTTCAGCGCCATAGGGAAACATTGGAAGATCCTAAACTCTCATCGGTTTGATGGTGTTTATGCTACAAAAATGGTAAAACAATGTCCCTGGGGTACTTGTAACACTGATTCCAGGTATACTGAGAGGATGGGCAATGGAATTTATTTTATTCCATTTCCTAAACCCAAACAAGACAGAGCAGACTAGTGCATGATTGTTCATCTGTGGTACGCAGCAGGTTCAGATGGTGTATTAATCCAATGATGTGGGCGCATTAACCTGGTTCCCTAAGGATTCTACCCCAATCCCAATGAAGATGAAAACTTTCATTTTGTGGTTGTCATACTCTCATTAAGTTACAAGTGTTATCACGTCATGTACAGTGTAGGTCAAAAACACATAAACGTAGGTCTACATTTCAGTGCCTCTCGATATTAAACTGGTTAAATGTAAATTCATTTAATTTTACCCTGCGGTATATACAGTGTTGATCCTGGATGTTGTCATCTGCGATCGTTACGACCATAACATGAAGCTTCTCCCATGTGCATTGTGATCTGTGATCCACACAAAATTGATCAAAAACATCTTGGGACAAGGTTTTCACACTGACAGCTGTCATTGTAAGACAGTAAGCAACTCTGTTTGTCCGAGTTCGCAACAGTAACTAAGGGGGATGGGGCTTACCAATAGGTCAATTAGAGACATTTATTCTGTTTATTTGAAAGGTCCAACCAATCAAGCATTTAACAGAATAAGCTACAAAAAGGACTGCATGTTAGTCACTTTCTTATACCAGGTATAGGCTAATAATAATAATTTATTATTATTATTATATAACAATTATCATCTGTTATATGTTTTTATTGTGACATATCATTGTTTTACGTACTGATTATTAAATTGTTATATTTGCTATTGTTTAATTTTTATATACTTTTGTAACAAAGCAATAATTTTGTCCCTGTTTGTTACCTAAAGCAGATGTATTCAAACTGGGATCCAGTGGTCCCCAAGTAACTGTGTGTTTTGTGTGTGTGTGTGTGTGTGTGTGTGTGTGTGTGTGTGTGTTTTCTTACAATTTAAATTTCTTATGAGAGGGGGATCATGGTATTTGGGGGTCCATGGCATTAATAAGTTTGAAAACCGCTGTGGGTACTGATTTAGTATTGATAACTAGGTAGTGGTGGCTGGTATCTTTCTAAAGCCAAAAACCAAAATGTTGGTATCAAGTCAGTCCTATTCCAGTGTAAATACACATGTAGCCTGACATTTGCCTTGTGACATAAAGCTTTTTCTGACCAAGAACTGACCAATTAGACAGCAAGAGACCAACTCAATCAATCAGGTTTTTTTAACATGTTGTTTAGGCAAGTTAATCTGAACTGATTTATACCACTTGTCATTTCTGTGTGCAGTATGCAACAGGCAGTCAGTGAACAGACTGTGGAAGATCTGTGGGCGTGCCATCTGAGGCTAGTGTAAACCCAACTTTTGTGCTATATATGTTGTTTAAATTCTTGCCTTTTATTTAGTCTTGAGAGCCTTGTCTTGCGTTCTGTCCGTAGGGCTGCTGATTTATTGATCATCAATGCAGGAACAGACAAGCCTGCAAAGAATGTCAAACAATGATTCTAAAGAAATGGCGGACAGAAATGATACACAGCAATGATTCCTAGCAGTTGAATCAAAGAAAATTATTAATTACAAGAGTCATTCAAACCAGTCTTAACAGTGCTAGTCACAGGAGGTAAGCTGCATCCATGGCAACAAACTCCGAAATCTGTGTTGGGTCCTTTCGTTCTACTCGGAGAGACGCGGTGTCCCTGTGGCACACCCGTGTCTCATTTGTACAGCTGGATAAACAAATTACTCCAAGCCAATTAGCACAAGCTGTTAACACTAGTGTTTCAAGGTCCTTTCGCATTAAGTGTACCACACAGTTAAAACTTATTTTAATAAATGCTATAAATGCAACATCAATCGCTGAATATATATATATATATATATATATATATATATATATATATATATATATATATATATATATATATATATTCTGAATTATTATTTGAGTAAAGGCAAGGTGCAGTGCAGAAACCTGAACATCTCTCCCTAATGCTGTAATCATGCTCCTGTGGTATTTGGGGCAAATACATAATTACAACTAAGGATGTAATAAAGATTATGAACTGGGGGGTGATTCTATGAATGTTTGTCCATAACACTTTTCCTAGAACATACCCACCCTTTAAAGGAATAATTCACCCAAAATGAAAATTAAGAATCTGACATTAACTTGTTTATGCTTAATTCCAGTCTTCAATGTCACATGATCCTTCAGAAACATTTCTTGATCATCAGTTGTGCTGCTTAATATTTTTGTGGAAACTGTGATGCAGTTTTCAGGATTCTTTGATGAATAGAACAGCATTTATGTATTTTGTAAATTTTGTTTAAGGAATTAATACTTTTAATCAGCAAGGATGCATTAAAGTGTGTGTGTGTGTTTATGTGATTTATGAGAACACAAATTTGTATAATGACATGGGTATTGCACTGGTATTACAACGTAAACGTGGTTTATGAGGACACAGGAAATGAAAAATAGCTTTAATTAAATAGATTTAAATACATACTAAAATTTAAAAATGCAGAATGTTTTCTGTGATGGGTAGGTTTAGGGGTAGGGGTAGTGTAGGGGGATAGAATGTACAGTTTGTACAGTATAAAAACCATTACGTCTATGGAATGTCCTCATAATGATAGGTGCACCAACATGTGAGTGTGTGTGAGTGTATTAATTATACAGTAGGCCTATATATAATCTGTGTCATTTGTGTTTCTGCATATTCTAAACAATAGACCTTATTCACAGCAGCGCTATCATTTTTAACAGGAATAAAAGCAAGCCTGTGAGAGATAGACATACATCTCTTCAGTGGGTTGTACTGTTATTTAATGTGTTTTTGGATTGTTCTGCTGACGAAACACTGCAAAAATATCTTTCCCTGAAATTTCAGTCCACAGACAATATGAGCTGTGGAAAATTATAAGTGATCTAGGAGCTTTATACAGCGGATGCCCTTGAAAACACAGCAAGTCTATCCCTCACAGCCTCGCTTTCATAACTGTCATGGCGCTGCTCTGAATAAGGTCTATGGCATCTAGAGATGCACCGATATCTGTCACCGAGATTTATCAGCCAATTTTTGATCCATTTAAAACCATCTGCATATATCGGCTATAGCATGAAAAAGGCTGATATAACAAACCAATGGTTTATTAATTAACTGTTAAGTTGTATAATGTCTGTTGCATAATCCAACGTTTTCTCTGGGTAAAATAATTAAATGTGGTGAATTCAGGGTGATTGGGACACTTTTTGCCATTGAGATGACTTGGGAAAAGTGTCCCAATCAACCTGAATTCACCCTACTTGATAAATCAAAATAAAATCAGTACAAAATACAGCAGGGCTAGACAATAAGGAGTGCCCGGGGCCAGCGTGAACGATGCTCGGGACAATTGACGGAACTGATGATACACGGGGCAACTTTTTGAGCAATGTTGCTGGGCAATGTTGCCGTCAGCAGGCAACCAGGTGAGACACAGGGCCCAAGACCGATTTAAAGTATCCAGATAGAACTTTGTTGCCCATTCTCAATGGGAAAGTGCCCAAGCAACATCGCTCGGTAACATTGCTCAAAAAAGATGCCCTGTGTATTTTCACCCTCAGTGTCCCGATCAGGCACGTGTTTTTAAGCCTTGTGAATTTAAATATTCATGAGCAAGAAGAAGTAAGAGAGAACTCAATTCTAAACTCAACTCAAGTTTTGTGTGCGCATACATCCAAAGCGCACACAAGTAAAGCCGCGTTTTAGACAGAGCCCAAATACTAAAGTGAGATCTCTTTCACTTCTTCTAATTCACAGAAAATTGTATCAAATGCCCATCTTGGCGAGTATCCTTGTAAACATAGTTGGTTATGTCTTAACATTTAACGTAAACAGAATATTCCTGCTGCCCTGACGTCTGTTTTAATATTAATTAAACAACAGAAGACAAAAAAAATTGTTTACTATTCTTGACTAAATAACTTTTGTAATTTTAATAAGGATTTATGTACATTTAATTTATACAATGAAGAATATATTTTACATTTGATTGCTTTATTTCTGTACCTGAAAACTGTTAGACATACCTGAAAACCAGTGTTTATTTCATATGCATCTTTGTTCTGTTGTATTTATTTATTTATGTTGGCCTGTTGAATGTTAAATGGATCCAATCTATGTTCAATAGAATTGATTTTGCAGCATTAAACTAGCTAGTATACCTTAATGCATGTATTTTTTTATTTTGTTATTTAAAACAAGATGAAAACACTAATCTATTTTAATGACAAAAGTTCAAATAAGAGAGCAAGTGACAAATATTGTTACTGGTACCCGAATCGGGCAAAAGTTGTTTGTTAAAATTGGTATTGGCACAAAAAAAATCCTATCGGTGCATCCCTAATGGCATCAGTGATGTCAAACCTGGTTTGTCTTGTTATAAATCAAGTATCGTTATATTGATTTTCAAAGCTGTCTAATAAACGGTATAGCTCAAAACCAAAGGAACAGCAGTTGGTAAAGGGAGACAGCTTTGAACAGTATGGGGCCGCGAGACTATTACAAGAGGAGTGTTTTGTGGTAAACAGTCTCTGTTAAACTTCGGAGCACATTTAATTTTGACAGTCTCAAATTCTCTTGAAAATGAAGACTTTGTGTTCATACTCACAAACCTGTTTCTGTCCCCAGTGAAACAGAAGAGTGAATATTGCAGTGTTCTTTCTTGCTCTTTCTGAGCTGCATATGTTTTATATAGTGTGTTTGGTTGAGTGAGATAAGGCACAAAACGCATTAACACCTGTATTCAAGACACACACGCGCGCGCGCGCGCTCGCGCACACGCACACACGTACACGGAGATGGATGATGGGGGAGATTGGATTTCTGGGCCAGTGAGCAGGAAGCAGAATGCAAGCGTGTGACTGCAGTTCTGTCACAGCAGGTCATTTGGGTACTAATGACTGTGTGTGAGTGAGTGTGTGTGCCTTGCATAAACCGTATAGGTGTGATTGAGACACACACACACACACCAGCTGCAATTTCAATTTAAAACCCCTCATTTTTATATAAAGGAGTGAAGAGGCAGCGATAGCGAAAGTGGCAGGGAGAAATAGAGACTTTTGTTTAGTGCTGTTGAAGCAAAGCTCTCACCTGATAGTACAGGTTTCTTGTCTTGTCATCTGCCTGCGCGCTTAAATAAGATGTCATCAGTGCGGTACGGTAACGGATGTCACCAGAACCAATGATGTGCTCAGAGTATAACCGGAGTCAGATAACGGCCAGCAGCTCATCTCTGCCCGTTCAGGTGTTTCTTCGTGCCTTTAAGACAACCGGTTTCTGTACTCACGTTGTCTGAGTGTGTGACAAAAAGGTGTGAAGGCGCGTGTTACACTTTAAACAACTGAACGGAGAATGTACTGTAGCGCGCCAAGCGGAGAGAAAGTACAACAGCGCACCCATGTGGCGAGATATGCGGTACTACAGCCACTGTCAGCCCGAATTGTTCCAGATGTAACCGAGCACACATAGTAAATGTTAAGTTCATTGTTCTGGCACTGTTAGCTTTAGGACCGCCAAGGTTAATACACTGGTATTATTTAAAAATGTTTAGTGGTATAAAATGTATCAGTACAGTCTGGTGTTATTGCTATCTAGTGTCATTATTCTTGTTTAGGCAGGTGGCATTCTTATAACTCACCTTGGTTTTTTTTTTTCAGTTAGTTTTTTGAGTCAATGTATTTTGCCTCGTTCTTGTTAACAAATACACTGACAATCCTTTATGACTGTCGCTTATCAAACAACTTAAGTTGAACCCTTTTTTTTCTAGTTTACCAGTTGAAAAAACTGCTTATAGTAGTCTGATTATTTGCGGGTCTTTGCTGGTCTCCCAGCCTGGTTTCAGAGGGGTTTGGGGTACTTTTCAAGTGGTCCCTTCCTCACTGTGAATCGGTTTCAGTGTAGAAAAGAAAGCCTTTATTGCTTGTTCTGTCTTGCCATGCCTGGTTAGGACACACGAGTCTCATTATGCAAAGTTTGAAAAGTCTAAATGGCACAAGGGCATATTGCTTTTCTCCACTATAAACAAAAGTAGTAAAATGTAAACATAACCAACTCATTTCGTTTTTTAATAATACTGGACTTGTACATATAAAGATCAGCAAAGGTTCAAACAAGAATGTGTAAAATAGCTTAAATGCAACATTAAAATGGCACATGAAATGTATAAAAAAGCTTAAGAACATTGGATGTGCAAAGCTACAGATCACATGGATTAAGGTGCAAATCACAGAGACCTTAAACATACAATAACAGAGTCTCAGGCAAAAAGATTTTCATTTATAAAACACAAACAAGATCAGAATGGGCTTTAGAGCCCCTATTTAGCATGCTAAATAATTAACAATGTTGATATGAACAAGGAACATTTTGGGGAAAAAATGATAAAAACCAGCTCTAGCAAAATGTTGTTTAGCTGCCAACATGTATGCAGCCCGTGGGACAAGATTTAACACAGTATGGAAGTGTTTTATATGTCCCCAAAAAGCTTTTGTTTTGCTAAAATGTACATGTTTATTTTAAGAAACCTGTGTTGAGTCACAGATATTACAGATTTTAAAAAACAACGGCAAAATTCTGTAGAGAGCATCGGATTATTGTAGTGCTTCGTAATGGGGAACTGCGGGCACAGGAGTCAGGTACGAGATTTCTTCTCTTTCCTGTCAGACGACACTTCGGCTTTACGCTTGTGAGCCTGTGACAAGATAGACAGATAGATAAATAGATAGGCAGGCAGGCAGAAAGACAGTGAGCCATAGACAGACAGACAGACAGACAGATAGATAAATAGATAGATAGATAGATAGATAGATAGATAGATAGATAGATAGATAGATAGATAGATAGATGGATAGATAGATGGATAGATGTCTTGTAGACAGATTTAACACATTGTAAGTCTTGTTGACATTATAGGCATTTAGCTTGTGATGGAACGGTACTGAAGCAAAGAGAACACAGGCAGAAAAAAATGCTCTTCGCTCCAGGCAAAATCTTGCAACTCGCCATGCACATGCTCTGATAGATAGACAGATACATAGATAGATCGACAGGTTTAAAATCATCAGTGGGATATACTAAACTTTACTGTGGACAGTAAATCTGAGGGGAATTTTGATCATTTGCATGTTGTTCTTGTTCAGTTGTTCGAGCGTAATTCTGAACAAGAGGGAAAGTCTCTGGAGACGTGAAGCATGGAGCACAACAACAGATGGAGTGAAAAGAAAGAAGACAGGACGTATTACTGATTGTCCTTTGGGTGTTCTTCTCTTTTTCTCAGCTCGCTCTTTCTCCTCTATCTCCATGTTCTCTTTCTCAATGAGAGAAATGAGCGTGTTACAGCGACGCTGCAGCTCCTAGCGAACCAGACAAAACACATGGAAGGAAACTCATCATCTCAGCACAAGAGTTATACATCACATCTCATATACTTTGTTTCAGGCATTACACAAGCATCTGCACCCACACACTTTTACAAACACGCACACCAGTATGACCTGAAAAATCCCTAATGTAATATGATTAAAAAGAGAGCTGTTTTGCATTTGTGTGAGACACGCATACATGGGCTTATATTGTTTTTACATAAACACTACACATCTTAACCCAAACTGTAAAAGAAAACGTCTTGCATTTTTAAGAATTTATGGACTGTTTTTCCAATTGAGGACCACTCCAAATGGAGGCTTTGTCAGATTCAAAGTACATCTCAGTAAACCTACATACACACACAACCATGTACTGTACATACATGCATATGAGACTTCCCATTCACATCTAATCTAATGTGAGCTGATAGTAACTGTTATATAACTCTAAAATTAATAATCAATTAAGGTACCATTTAGAACAGTGGTTATGAACCAGGGTGCCGGGGCCCACTAGGGGGCCTCAAGATGACTTAAAATGATCAAAACAAGCATTGAAAATAATCTTAAGATATTTTGTAGTATTTGGTTATATATGCTAAAAATACTTTACTGTAAAAATAAAAATACTTAAATTTTTTTCCATGGATGTTCCAGTTATGTTCCAGTATATTATTGGATGAGGATTTTTTAATAGTAATACAAATGCTTGTAAAGATTTTCCTGATTTTCCAGGTTGGCCATAACTTTGGGAGCTCTGGCTCTAACACAAACACATTCTCACCATGGCAGTCCTGGACTTGATGAACCAGTCGAATCTGAACTGTGGAGCGTTCCGTACACACTGTCGAAGTTCTTCATAAACATATTCTTTATCAAAGCCCATCTTATGCAACATGCAAATCAGAAACCTGTCTTCCTCCTGCAGACATACACACAAAGAAAAGTTTCCATATTTTAAGTTCTTAGTAAACACACTACACATACACTAACTCTCTCTCACATGCACGCACCTCTGTGTAGTTCTTTCCTTTGTTTGTGCCGTACTGGATGCGGAGCTGGTGGAACGGAGCCTTATACCGTGCTATCTACAAGTACACACAACACACCATCAAACAAGAAATATTTACTAATTATTATTGCATCAAAAATTAAATTTCCTCTTAATGTTTCTTGCTTTGCATGATAAGGCTGTGACTAATATTGCCTTATATTGAGATTGCAAATCATCAAAAGCAAGAAAAAATAAAGCTACCACACAATCATAATTCAGCAGCCATTAAAGAAAACCTTGCTTGTCAACAACATAATTGAATTCCATCGTGAGTTTTTGAAAGGTTGACCTTGGCGTCCAGGGCTTTTTTGATGCTGATGCGTCTCTGTATGCGAGCTTCTCCTCGCTCTATCTGAGCCATGATCTTCTCAATATCCTGCAGCTCATTACAGCGTTCCCAAAACACCGCTATAATAACGACAAACAATGTGTGAGGTTTGTGTCTGTGTAATTGGTACAGGAGTGAAATATATTTGTTGAGTTCAGACAAGTGTGAGATAGTTGCTTGTGTATCTTTGTAACGATTCACCAGTGTGAGTGCCCCTGATCACCACTAGAGGGCACTCCAACCCGGACTGTCATTCCATCATAGACTACATCACCCATAATCCTTTGCCCGGACTCATCAGCACTCACTGTTTACACCTGTGTCTCATTTACCTCATTACCTCTGCCTATATCTAGCCTGTTCACCCTGTCATTCATTGCTAAGTCTTGTTTTGTTGTTACACTGCACTTCTGAGCATTCTCCCCGGTTTCATGTCTTTTCGTTCTTTGGATTTCTTGCCTGTTTCCCGGATTACCCTTTTGCCTCTGTCTCCTGCCTTGTTTGCCTGTTTGGACTGCCTACCTGTGTTTTGACCTTGCCTGTACTTTTGACTACGATTGTGGATTACCCTTCATTAAATCTGCGTTTGGATCCTCTACCTGTGTCTCTCGGAGCAGTACGTAACAATTTTAAGCATGTGTGTATAGTGTACAATGGTTGACTAGGTCCCCAAAAGTAGACTAGCCAATTAGTGAAGTAGCTTAGTTTACCACCGTTTTTCCTTAAACATTTTTTTTAGATAAAATTATATTTTATAAAGTATTCTTAAATGCTTTTAATTAGCATGCTGATGAAAGTATGAAAATTAAGTCATAATTTACTCACCCTGGTGTTGTTCTAATGTTGTGTGCCCTTTCTTTTATGGACCACAAAAGGAAAATTTAAAAAAAATGTCCCGCTTGCGCTTATCCATATAATATCAGTGAATAGTGACCAGCATTAAGCTTTTTAAAAAATAAGTTTCTGTTTATCTTGATTTCTCACAACTTGTGTGCTTTTTCTGAGTGAGAAGGAGTGAACTGCTTTTGTAGTCACAGATGTGCACGTCGTGTAGCCTTGCACAGACCAACAGCCAAGGTCAGGATTTTTGTTAAATACAATAAATTTAATCTCATTTACCCCCAGAACTCTTGGAATTAGGGGTGTCGTGATATACCGGTATTGACAATAATCGTGATAATTTATTTAAAAAATGAAATATTGTTATTGTGTTATAGGGGTGTTGCAATATACCGGTATTAGCGAAAAACAGAATATTTAAAAAATAATAGTACACATTTGATAATGAGGTAAACAACCCAGCGGCAGTATCTGTTTAACATCCCAACGTACAGTAGTTGGTGGTATTGCACCTTAACGCTGGTTGCCACCTTTCATAAAACACAAGCAGTCACAGTGTGCAAAAGGGGCAAAACCACCAACCTGTTCATCCAGCTATGCCTCCACTATCTTGCAGATTTGGCCACCGTACAGAGATTAAATTGCAATTATTTGGCTAGTCCTGAAATAGGAAATATTACATTTAACCAGTTACTCCTGACGCCTTTCTGTGTTTTAATATTTACATCTCTCTGGGCTTTTAGTCCAAAAGTGTGCTCATTCGGATAAAAGCTTTAAGGAGACAGATAAACCAGTTATCTTGGGTATTTTCAAAAGGATAATGTATATTTACAATGTCTAGCCTTTATCACTGTATAGAATACTATAAAATAATGCCACATCAGTTCACAGAAGGAAGTTATTTCAAACTGGTTGCCATTAAGTGTAATTGATCCTTTTGTATGACATGGGGTGATTCTTCAAAAAAGAAAGGTAAAGATGAATTTGACTGATAGCATTATTTATTTTATTTTTCTAAGTCTTCGATAGATATCACAATATATCGTTATCGTGAATTTTCATAATCAATGCAGTGAAAATCTGATCTTGTGACAGCCCTACTTGAAATATACAACACGTGTCGCATGGGATCTTTCTGTGATACTTTTGCATCTTTTTGAAAAACCTTGATGCTGGACGATATTCACTGCCATTTATATGAACAAGCGCAAGCTGGACATTTTTTAAATGTCCATAAAGGGCACACAGCATTAGAACACTATAGGGTGAGTAATTTATGACTTAGTTTTAATTTAAGGATGAACTATGACTTTAACATATATTTTATTTATAAAACAAGCAAAAAAGCAAGAAATATGTATTGTATTATGTGTTCAGGTCACTTGAACCCACAACCAGCTTAATTATGCAGGGCTTCTTTAAGAACATTAAGTTCAAGTAACCCATCGACTAGTGAATTTTGAAAATCTATTTTTCTAATATGCTTGCACATTTCAAGTGTCATTTCTATAAATGTTAGGCTTGTACACACTGCATTGGTGTGTATTGTACCCGAGTACTCCATGACTTCTTCAGGGGTCTTGCCCTCCACCTCTCTGGCGATGTTGTCAATGTCATCACGACCATACTTCTCATTAGCTTTAATAAACTGATTGAAATCACGCTTGTTCCAGTTTGTGAAACCCTGTGAAAAACAAACAGACATATTTTGCTGTAGCAGTGCTCTGTACTTAGCACATTTATAAGATTGTGTGTGTGAATGTATGTGTGAATGATAGATAAGAGAGGGTGAGTGTTTGTGTCTACTTGTGTGAGTAGTTTCTCTTTTTCCTCCGTCTCTTCAGGTGAGAGGGGTTCTGCCTCGTCTATCTTTGCTTGTTCCTCCTTCTGGACCTGTGCTGAATTTGGGATATCTGGATTGCGTGGAACCTACAATAAACACAATCGCACAGTGCTTTATATTGGATGCAACAGCAAATAGTTTAGCAGATTTTACACAAATACTGAAAACAAACATGATGTAAATGAAAGGCTCACCTTGTATCCAATGGTTTTCCTGTAGTAAAGAATCTCCATCTCCAGCAGCTCAAAAAGACGTGGTGGAAAGAATTGAAAGTCCTGGATGTTGGGCTGCTTTGGAGGCCGAGGAGCCTGGATCACACCCACACACACGCATACACAAACTTTTCATGATCTCTCCAGACACTTGTGTATATTGTCTTGCAAACATTTTTGTGATACTTGGTGTACTGTATAATGACAAAACATTGTTATGCTCCAGGCAGATGCATTTTTATCTAGCGGACACTTCA
Source organism: Rhinogobio ventralis (assembly GCA_039654625.1). Taxonomy (NCBI): domain Eukaryota; kingdom Metazoa; phylum Chordata; class Actinopteri; order Cypriniformes; family Gobionidae; genus Rhinogobio; species Rhinogobio ventralis. Next base: position 14,306,648 of record CM077194.1, read on the forward strand.
CTTTAATCAAAACACTCATTTGATTTTCAATTTAATTTAATGATATTCATTAAAATTGAGGTTTATTGGCTCCCTGCTATGTTGCTGACAGGGTTATCACTTTAAAAACTATCAACTTCCATCACAATTGCTTGAAATCATTATTGTTTAAAGGAGAAGGCAATATTAAAGCTAGTTTACACTGTCCTTACAAATGCCAAAAAAACTTTTTTCCAACAGTTGTTGATTAGTTATGCATTCTAGATCCAAATAATATTGACGTTGGTTGGGCCAGTGCATTATTTTAGTATTATTTATATACTATTCTATTTTATACTATTTTATATACTATTATAATATTTATTATTATTAAATTGAATATATACAACTATTGATTAAACCAGCTATAGAAATTAAGGTGCATTAACTTCTTCTTTAGCAGTCACTTTTATCCTTATTGATGTTTTTTTATGACTTACAGTGCACTATTTGAACAAACTGCCCCTCAGGAGCAATCTACTGTTAAGTGTCTCTCTCAAGGGCGCAGCAGTGACAGGACAGGGGAAAGAAGAACGTCTAGTTCATGAGGTCATTTCCTGAGTCAGCGTTTGAACCTGCAACCTTTGTTTTTCAACTCTTTATCTATTACGTCCCTCCAGTACATGATGATACGGCACCCTTCAGCTGAGTCCAGCTCACTGAATCCAGTGCAACTGTCAGTGATGAAAACACTGATCTGAGTGCATTATTTATTGTGTAGTAGTGTTGTGTAGACTGTACCTACATGTAGTCATGAGTAGCACTGACAAAAAAAAAAACATTTCAGAGTGTCTAAACCGTGTGTGTGTGTTACCTTCGGGGCTCTTGGTTCGCTGACTCGCAGTGCTTCTCTGAAGTAAGCATCTACAGCATAATTGGCCTTCCTTTCTCTCTTAGGAGGCTCGATCCATTCGATCAAACTAAGCTGCACAACACAGAGTGAATTTTTTAAAACTTAAACACACACAAACACACTACACACCTTCACATAAACTCTCACAGTCTGTGACAATTCTCACTGATAGACTCTCGCTTTACTTTAATGCACTTCAGAGCTGCATTATACATGAGTATGAATTTATTTCCACCTGGTAAACTTCCACACAGACACTAACTTTCTGTTTCTCTCTGTAATCCTCTCCCTCAAACTTGTAAAGGCTGGTCTCGGTGCTGCCCGTGTCCATGGTGAAGTTCCTCAGCGAGCTCTCGCCGAGATTCTGCATGCGCTCGTTCATCTCAGCTGTCTGAGAGGAAAACAGCCATCAAACACAGATAAACAGGGTTAAAATGGTATCAACCGTGTAAGATCTCATAATATTAATTTATTTGTCTGAGTTTGAATACAATTGCTTTCGGAACTTGAACCTAAAGCTATTATGGAGTCTTCCAGTGAATTTAAGCAACTTTATAGTTTTCAGTCTAGTCCAAGGTGTCCACTCACCTTCTTGGCGCCTCTTTCCAGAATGGTGTCAATGTCTTCATCTGTTAGTTCGCTGTCTTTAGAGGCGAACACGTGTGTTGCTCCATGTCGGATCATTTGTAGCATTTCATCTTTCCCCAGTTTATTCTGCTGGTCAATCAGCCGTCCTGTAAGAGCACAAATAGCAGATATAGGTCATAAGACTGACACAAACACTACTTAACCTCATTTTATATTTCTCACTGTTCAGTTTCAGATTATATAACATACTCGTTAGGCACTAATACAGACACTAATGACCAATATTTTAACACTGCAAATGCACCAAACTGTTAAAAAAAATGTCTGCATTTGTTTGATCAAAAATACAGTAAAAACAGTACAATTATGAAATAACTCTTTTTTACTTAAATATATTTTAAAATGTAATTTATTCCTTTGATGGCAAAGCTGAATTTTTAGCATCATTACTCTAGTCTTCAGTGTCACATGATCCTAATATGATGATTTGGTGCTGAAGAAACATTTCTCATTATTATCAATGTTGGAAACAGCTGTTCTGCTTAATGCTTTTTGTGAAAACAGTCATATATATTTTTAGGATTCTTTGATGAATAGAAAGTTCAAAAGCATTTATTAGAAATAGAAATGTTTTATAACATTATAAATGTCTTTAATGTCACTTTTGACCAAGTAAATGCATCTTTGCTGAATAAAAGTATACATTTCTTACTGACCCCAACCTTTTTAATGGTGGTGTAAATGAATTGTTATTCTGTCTAAAGACTCCTCTGGAAATATAAATATTAAACTGTATGAATTGTAAGGTGTCCATCATCCAAAAGTAATTACAGTAATTCTCTGTCACTGAATGGCTGTATTGGCAGAGTGGAATTAAATTTAGTAGTCAATTAAACAAAAAACTAACTTTGTCTGACAAATTTGTAATTATAAGGGATTTTAATTACTTAAAAGATGGTTTGCAAATTGTAGATATAATAGTTTTTTCACTGGAGCAGTTTTTGAGCTAGTATTGGATACATGTATTTGGTGTGTGATGCTGAAACCTCACAATGATCTTTGACAGAGACAATAGAAACTGTTTTACGCATAATGTGTTCATACCCTGCTGAATGACTATGGAGTCAAGGCGTAGTTTCATCTCCGCTCTCTCCACAATTCTCTCCTCCACAGTGTTGTCTGTGATCAACCTGAACACTTTAACTGGTTTCTTCTGTCCAATGCGGTGAGCACGGTCCTAAAACACAGTACACGACACAATAGAAACCATTAAAACTTAAAAACAAGCAGTCATACAAAAACTGGCATCTCTCTGAGGCTCACAATCATAAAGTTTAGTGAGCTCAGTTTTGTAGTTTTGTATATGTGTGTGTGTGTTGTGTTTCTCACCATGGCCTGCAGGTCCACCTGTGGGTTCCAGTCTGAGTCGTAGAGAATCACAACGTCAGCTGTAGCCAAATTAATCCCCAGCCCACCTGCCCGTGTGCTCAGCATGAAGATAAATTTACTGCTGTTCGGGGCATTAAAAGCATCTATGGCTTGCTAATGCACAACAACAAGAGAGAAGGACAGGATAGGAAAAGAGAAGGACAGCAATTTAGAGAGTGACAGAAACGATTTATTTAAGCCACTTAATTTAAATAATTATAGTCTATTTCGCATTAGTAGTCGATCAAGGTGGTCAGTGGCCGATATACACTCACCTAAAGGATTATTAGGAACACCATACTAATACTGTGTTTGACCCCCTTTCGCCTTTAGAACTGCCTTAATTCTACGTGGCATTGATTCAACAAGGTGCTGAAAGCATTCTTTAGAAATGTTGGCCCATATTGATAGGATAGCATCTTGCAGTTGATGGAGATTTGTGGGATGCACATCCAGGGCACGAAGCTCCCGTTCCACCACATCCCAAAGATGCTCTATTGGGTTGAGATCTGGTGACTGTGGGGGCCATTTTAGTACAGTGAACTCATTGTCATGTTCAAGAAACCAATTTGAAATGATTAGAGCTTTGTGACATGGTGCATTATCCTGCTGGAAGTAGCCATCAGAGGATGGGTACATGGTGGTCATAAAGGGATGGACATGGTCAGAAACAATGCTCAGGTAGGCCTTGGCATTTAAACGATGCCCAATTGGCACTAAGGGGCCTAAAGTGTGCCAAGAAAACATCCCCCACGCCATTACACCACCACCACCAGCCTGCACAGTGGTAACAAGGCATGATGGATCCAAAATCTAAATTAATCGTATTCTACACAACATTTACTTAAATGTTCACTAAAAATATTTTTATAACAGACAAACTGGTTGTCAGATTTTAAATTGATACAAGGAGACAATTCTAAAGGCCCGTTCACACCAAGGACGATAACAATAAAGAATAACTATAAAGATAGCTATATTAGCAATCACACCAGTGGACAAGGCATGATGGATAACAAGGCATGATGGATCCATGTTCTCATTCTGTTTACGCCAAATTCTGACTCTACCATCTGAATGTCTCAACAGAAATCGAGACTCATCAGACCAGGCAACATTTTTCCAGTCTTCAACTGTCCAGTTTTAGTGAGCTCGTGCAAATTGTAGCCTCTTTTTCCTATTTGTAGTGGAGATGAGTGGTACCCGGTGGGGTCTTCTGCTGTTGTAGCCCATCCGCCTCAAGGTTGTGCGTGTTGTGGCTTCACAAATGCTTTGCTGCATACCTCGGTTGTAACGAGTGGTTATTTCAGTCAAAGTTGCTCTTCTATCAGCTTGAATCAGTCGGCCCATTCTCCTCTAACCTCTAGCATCAACAAGGCATTTTCGGCCACAGGACTGCCGCATACGGGATGTTTTTCCCTTTTCACACCATTCTTTGTAAACTCTAGAAATGGTTGTGCGTGAAAATCCCAGTAACTGAGCAGATTGTGAAATACTCAGACCGGCCCGTCTGGCACCAACAACCATGCCACGCTCAAAATTGCTTAAATCACCTTTCTTTCCCATTCTGACATTCAGTTTGGAGTTCAGGAGATTGTCTTGACCAGGACCACACCCCTAAATGCATTGAAGCAACTGCCATGTGATTGGTTGATCAGATAATCGCATTAATTAGAAATTGAACAGGTGTTCCTAATAATCCTTTAGGTGAGTGTACATATACATAATGCAATGTACATATATGACACAGACAAAATAAATAAAATCTAAATTAATCGTATTCTACACAACATTTACTTCAATGTTCACTAAAAATATTTTTATAACAGACAAACTGGTTGTCAGATTTTAAATAGATACAAGGAGACAATTCTAAAGGCCCGTTCACACCAAGGATGATAACAATAAAGAATAACTATAAAGATAGCTATATTAGCAATCACACCAGTGGACAATATCGTTCTGTTCATTCTAAGCGCGTGCTTGTCGGTCAATTTAAATGCTCAAGTTCATTACAGCTGGGTGGATTCTGATTGGCTGTCATCGTTCTTCACCTGGAATAAAATTGTTATGAAAGTGATTCCAACGATATAATTACTCTCGTCGTTATAGCTGTGGTGTGATGTTGTGAACGGGCCTTAACCTTTCTAATGTCTAATATTTGCAGAAATATTCTTAGCTTATATGAGTGTGTCTTACATTCGCATGTAACCGCATTGTTTGCATTCACCCCAGAAATGAACAGTTCGGTTTCCATGACTACCAGGTTGGTTAATTAGTGTCTTTATACAAACTCTGCTGAGATTCCACATGAAGTATCTGTATGTGTCTCATCATTTTATAAAGCCTGTTGATTTCCTTTCTTCCTCTTGGTGAATCATTCCTTTCTACCTCTTGGTATTTAGGGATTGGAATCATGATTCCACAACTGCAGCTCTGGTTCCTTCTACAAACTCTACTTTCCTAATGGTCTAATGCTAATTCCATAATAATTATTTTAGTTTTTTTGAGGGAGAAATATTTTGGAAGAAGAAATTAAATTCCTGTACGGTTTGATATTAAATACATTTAAAACAATTCTTATAAAATGGTGTTTACACAGACTTTTCACAGACAGAATAAAGGCCACCCAAAAAGCAGCCTTAACTATACACTCACCTAAAGGATTATTAGGAGCACCATACTAATACTGTGTTTGACCCCCTTTCGCCTTCAGAACTGCCTTAATTCTACGTGGCATTGATTCAACAAGGTGCTAAAAGTAATTTTTAAAAATGTTGGCCGGTATTGATAGGATAGCATCTTGCAGTTGATGGAGATTTGTGGGATGCACATCCAGGGCACGAAGCTCCCGTTCCACCACATCCCAAGGATGCTCTATTGGGTTGAGATCTGGTGACTGTGGGGGCCATTTTAGTACAGTGAACTCATTGTCATGTTCAAGAAACCAATTTGAAATGATTCGAGCTTTGTGACATGGTGCATTATCCTTCCTCAAGTAGCCATCAGAGGATGGGTACATGGTAGTCATAAAGGGATGGACATGGTCAGAAACAATGCTCAGGTAGGCCGTGGCATTTAAACGATGCCCAATTGGCACTAAGGGGCCTAAAGTGTGTCAAGAAAACATCCCCCACACCATTACACCACCACCACCAGCCTGCACAGTGGTAACAAGGCATGATGGATCCATGTTCTCATTCTGTTTACGCCAAATTCTGACTCTACCATCTGAATGTCTCAACAGAAATTGAGACTCATCAGACCAGGCAACATTTTTCCAGTCTTCAACTGTCCAATTTTGGTGAGCTTGTGCAAATTGTAGCCTCTTTTTCCTATTTGTAGTGGAGATGAGTGGTACCCGGTGGGGTCTTCTGCTGTTGTAGCCCATCCGTCTCAAGGTTGTGCGTGTTGTGGCTTCACAAATGCTTTGCTGCATACCTCGGTTGTAACGAGTGGTTATTTCAGTCATAGTTGCTCTTCTATCAGCTTGAATCAGTCGGCCCATTCTCCTCTGACCTCTAGCATCAACAAGGCATTTTCGCCTACAGGACTGCCGCATACTGGATGTTTTTCCCTTTTCACACCATTCTTTGTAAACTCTAGAAATGGTTGTGCGTGAAAATCCCAGTAACTGAGCAGATTGTGAAATACTCAGACCGGCCCGTCTGGCACCAACAACCATGCCACGCTCAAAATTGCTTAAATCACCTTTCTTTCCCATTCTGACATTCAGTTTGGAGTTCAGGAGATTGTCTTGACCAGGACCACACCCCTAAATGCATTGAAGCAACTGCCATGTGATTGGTTGATTAGATAATTGCATTAATGAGAAATTTAACAGGTGTTCCTAATAATCCTTTAGGTGAGTGTATGTTAAATAACAATACTACTAAACAAACACACAACCCACCACCCCACCCCACACTAAGGGAAGTTGTTTTTTAAATATATCAGCTTTGGATACACAGTTTATTTTAGCAGGAGGATATAGGCAAAAACCAAGCCTAGACCCTATATCATTTTTATGGAATATTAATTTAATAAAAATATTACAAAATTAATAGATAGACTATACAATAATAATAATTATTAAATTAATGATTATTTATTTAAATATAATTTTTATTTAATTAAATTGTTAAGGTTAATAAACCATAAATAAATATATTGTAGTAATAATATTATTATACTTAAAAAAAAAAAAAAAACATTTAATTACTATAATAAGTGTTATTATTAAAGCTTCTTTTGGTAGACCTATTTTGGATCCAAAAAATTTTTTTGCCTAAAGTTGACAAGTTTTTTTTTTTTTTTTTTTACAAAACTCATAATGTGTCTTTAACTACAAATTGTCATTTATAGAACCAGTCAGTAATTACTGATTCACTAAAAATAACTGACTGTATGATTTTGATTCAGTAAAAAAAGAACTGACTCATAAGAGTCATTTGTTTGAAAATTGACTACACTAGTAGTCGGAGTACCGATGAATAGGAATATCGCTCGCGAGAGCCAATCTACTTCGAGTGAAACTAAACGACCCAATGCACATGATGCAGTGATTGCACCAGGTGCTCATGCCACGCAGCGTGGGTATAAATGAGACACAGGTGTTTGCATCAAATTAGCTTTTTGCTTCGGAGCCGAGTGGTAGATGGTTCAGCCAGATATCACTCTCTACTTCGCAGTCCTGACTGAAAAGAAGCCTGCCCTTTTGGAAGCGATCTCTTCAGTCGGTGTTGGTGTGACGGCACTGCAGCGGGTCGTGTGGTTTTCTGATCATCTCGCTTTTTTCTCATTGAGCAAACACAAAGGCTGTCACAGCTGGTTCGGTGCGCTAGGTGGAGAGCACTGAAAAGCCGTTCTTACGGCTGGTAAGAGAGCACCTTCATGTGAGAGAGCGCGCACGTCAGGCTGCACTATTCCCTAACTGTGTCGCCGTGACCCCTCCCCCTGCATGCTTCAGCACCAAGGAGAGCGTCCTTCTAAAAGAGCAACACAGATAGAGCTTGCGTCCTTTTCAGGATGACATTCTATCTGTGTGTTTCTGGATGCGGTGGTTATCTGTCACCGAGGTATGGTCACAAGCACTGTATCTCGTGTTTGGGCGTTCAGCACGCTGAGGCAGCGCTGGTGGATGACTCATGTTCTCATTGCGGGAACATGACCATCTTGGAGTTGCGGTCGAGGCTCCATCTCGCAAGGGGTGGAGTCCCCATGCCTCTGCCTCGATCTAATCCTCCACAGAGGGTTACTTCAGGCAGTAGCACGGGTGATCTGAGGGTTACGGTGAGCGCGCTCCCCGGGGAACCCTCACCCCTCCCGCACTTCGCAGCCAGTAGAGCTGCCGTTGGAACACAGTGGGCCACCCATATGGTGTGTACCATCTGTATCCTTCAGGGCTCCTCTTGATGATCAGATGTCCATCGCTGCATCGGAGGGAGGGTCAGAAGTTTCTGGAGATGACGTGTCGGCGCAGGGGGCTCCTTCGGGAAGATCCGGAAATGATGGCCATGCTTTCCCGGGCCTCTGAGAGAGTAGGGCTCGTGTGGAACCCTCCACCGTGTCCCGAACCCTCGAGGCTGGACGATTGGTTTCTCGGGGTGGCCCATGCTGGTTCTCAGCACCCCACCCCGGTTCCTTTCTTTCCGGAGGTGCATGACGAGCTCACTAGGTCGTGGACGGCACCTTTTACTGCTGAAACCGGCCCAGTGGCTCCTCCTCCCTCCCCACCCTCAATGGAGGAGCGCAGAAGGGTTACACGCAGGTTCCTCCCGTGCTATGCAACTGTGCCCTAACTCCACATCCAGGGTGAACCCGTGTCTCCCCTCCCGGGCCTGTAGGTACTTGTCCGATCTGATCGGAAAGGCCTACCAGGCTTGTGGGGATGCTGCCTCCTCCTTACATGCTATGGCGTTGTTGCAGGTCCATCAGGCCCAGGCACTGAAGACCTTGCATGAGGGTGGTCATGACCCTACAGTTCTGCAAGAACTGAGGATCGCAACGGACCTCGCGCTTCTGCGACAAAGGTTACAGCGCGGGCTGTGGGTCGTGCAATGTCCACGATGGTGGTCCAGGAACGCCATCTCTGGCTGACATGAGGGAAACCGACAAGATCCGGTTCCTTAATTCCCCCGTGTCCCAGACCGCCTCTTCGGTGACGCGGTCCAGAACTTCGCCCAGCAGTTTTACGGCCGCACAGAACATCCTGCCACGGCGGTCAGCTGCTGTCTCCGCCCCGCCCGTCCAGGCCTCTGCCAAGAAGGCTGGCAAGGGCAAGCGGCTCTAAGACGGGTGAACCGGAGATGGGGAGGATTGCTCTTCTGGAGACGGTGACCGCACTGCTCCATCAGGTCGACCTGTTTGCCTCCCAGGAACCGTCCCACTGCCAGTGGTTCTATTCGCTGACCGAGGGTACACTCGGCATGGATGCACTTGCGCACAGCTGGCCCCAGGGGCTGCTCAAATATGCTTTTCCCCAGGTGAGCCTACTTGCACAGACACTGTGCAAGGTCAGGGAGGACGAGGAGCAGGTCCTGTTGGTGGCGCTGTACTGGCCCAACCGGATCTGGTTCCCAGAACTTATGCTCCTCGCGACAGCCCCTCCTTGGCCGTTTCCTCTGAGGAAGGACCTTCTGCGATTCAGTTCGCCCGACGCCCCCCCCCAGGTTCAAGGGCGTCCGCTTCACTTCGGTGAACGCCGCAGATGCCCATGTCGCATACACGATATACTGCGACGCGATACAGCCGGTCCCTCCAGCCGATATGAAGACAGGCTTCTACAGCCCGTACTTCATTGTACCTAAGAAAACCGGTGGGTTACGGCCAATCTTCAATCAATCAGAGCCTCCACAAGCTACCGTTCAAGATGCTCATGCAGAAATGTATTTTCGAATGCATCCGTCCCCAAGATTGGTTTGCAGCGATCGACCTGAAGGACACGTACTTTCATGTCTCGATTCTTCCTCGACACAGGCTGTTTCTGCGCTTTGCGTTCAAGGGTCAAGCATATCAGTACAAAGTCCTGCCCTTCGGGCTGTCCCTGCCCCCCCCTGTCTTCACGAAAGCCCTTCTGCCCATGAGAGAACAGGGCATTCGCATCCTCAACTATCTCGACGACTGGCTCATTCTAGCACAGTCCAGGGATCATTTGTGCGAACACAGTGACCTGCTGCTCAGACACCTCAGCCAGTTGGGTCTTCGGGTCAACTAGGAAAAGAGCAAACTCGCCACCGTGCAGAGGATCTCTTTTCTCGGTATGGAGTTAGATTCGGTCGAACGGACAGCGCGCCTCACAGAGGAGTCGATGCTGAACTGCCTAAACACGTTTCAAGGCAGGATGGCGGTCCCACTGAAACAGTTTCAGAGGCTCCTGGGGCATATGGCAGCCGCAGCGGCAGTAACACCGATGGGCGTGGCAACGTAAGGCTGTTACTGGTCTCCACGGACAACACTGCGACCGTTGCGTATATCAACCGACAAGGTGGTCTGCGCTCCCGTCGCATGTCGCAACTCGCCCGCCATCTCCTCCTCTGGAGTCAAAAGTGTCTGAGGTCGCTTCGGGCCATTCATGTCCCTGGTGTGAGCAACCGTGTGGCCGACAAGCTTTCACAAGCTGCGCTCCCAGGGGAATGACGACTCCACCCCCAGGTGGTTCAGCTGATTTGGAGACAGTTCGGGGTGGCACAGGTCGACCTGTTTGCCTCCCCAGAAACGTCCCACTGCCAGTGGTTCTATTCGCTGACCGAGGGTACACTCGGCACGGATGCACTTGCGCACAGCTGGCCCCAGGGGCTGTGCAAATATGCGTTTCCTCTAGTGAGCCTACTTGCACAGACACTGTGCAAGGTCAGGGATGACGAGGAGCAGGTCCTGTTGGTGGCGCCGTACTGGCCCAACCGGACCTGGTTCCCAGAACTTATGCTCCTCGCGACAGCCCCTCCTTGGCCGATTCCTCTGAGGAAGGACCTTCTGACCCGCGTCCAGACCTGTGGAAGCTTCTAGGTGAGTTCTAGGTGACTTACCCCAAGAGGTAGTTAACACCATCACTTCGGCACGAGCGCCGTCTACAAGACAGGCTTATGCTTTGAAGTGGAACCTGTTCGTCAAGTGGTGTTCTTCTCGCCAAGAAGACCCCCGAAGATGTTCGATCGCATCTGTGCTTCCTTCCTGCAACAAAGGTTGGAGCGTAGGCTGTCGCCCTCCACCCTCAAGGTCTATGTTGCTGCAATATCTGCCTATCACTACCACGTAGAAGGTAAGACAGTTGGGAAGCACGACCTGGTCGTCAGGTTCCTCAGGGGGGCGAGACGGTTAAATCCTCCTCAACCTCCCTCCATACCCTCTTGGGATCTTGCTCTGGTGCTCCGAGCACTTCAGAATGCCCCATTTGAGCCTTTGCAGTCAGCAGAGCTAAAGATTCTGTCTATGAAGACTTTGCTGTTGGCCGCCCTGGCCTCCATCAAGAGGGTAGGGGACCTGCAGGCATTTTCGGTCGACGAATTGTGCCTAGAGTTCGGGACACCCATGTGATACTGAGAACCCGGCCTGGCTATGTGCCCAAGCTTCCTACCACTCCCTTCAGGGACCAGGTGGTGAACCTGCAAGCGCTGCCCCCAGAGGAGGCAGACCCAGCCCTAGCTTTGCTCTGTCCCGTCCGCGCTCTGCGGATTTACGTGGATAGAACTCAAAGCTTCAGGACCTCAGATCAGCTCTTTGTCTGTCACGGAGGCCAGCAGAAGGGAAAGGCTGTCTCCAAGCAGAGGATGGCCCACTGGATAGTGGATGCCATCACCTTGGCTTACCAAGCACAAGGTGTGCCCTGTCTGCTCAGGGTGCGAGCACACTCTACTAGAAGTGTTGCATCCTCCTGGGTGCTGGCACGTGGCGCCTCGCTGTCAGACATCTGTAGAGCTGCGGGATGGGCGACACCCAACACGTTCGCTAGATTCTATAGCCTACGTGTAGAGCCGGTTTCCTCCTGTGTTCTCACCTCAAATGGGTAGAAGCAATGAGAGGCCCTGGCTCTTGTCGGCTTGCTGCGCTACGGCGTTTACATTTTCCAGAAGCAAACTCTGTGAGTCCTCCATCACCCTCTGTGCTGGACGCGGCGGAGCGTGGCATGAGCACCTGGTGCAATCATTGCATGCCAATGTGCATTGGCTCGTTTAGTTTCACTCGAAGTAGACTGGCTCTCGCGAGCGAGATTCCTATTCGTCGGTACTCCGAAGTGGCGTCTCCGTTCCCTCCTTCAGGGAACGAGGGTTACATATGTAACCGAGACATTTTTGATTCATTAAAAGAACCTGTTGCGTGACGTGCATGTGTCTGTATGTAACTTATGGTTATACATTTTTGAGTACCCTAGTGAAAAAAAACTATACCAAAATGTATTTAAAATACATTTATTTCATACTAAGCATACAAATCCATTAACATATTTACTGACATATCACTTGAGACTTACTGATATAAATGTTATAATTTCCACTGAAATCTAGATTATTGGTCTAGATAGCCTTGTTCTTCTGTAAGGTAGTATCCATTATCTTGTGCAACATTAATATATTGCTACTGAAACAAATATCAAAAAGTATTAAGTTGAGTTGTTTGCTCCCTCTTTCTCTCTGTTCCGCTCTCCTAAATATATATGTATACCAACATTTGGATTGTTCTAGAAAAACAGTTCCAGAAAATTCCAGAAAGTTCTAAACAGTTCTAGAAAGTTTTAGGAAATGCTACAAACAGTAACGTTTGTTATATGGTTGTTTTAATTTGTTATCTGGGGATGACCTTTTTTTTAACTTAGAGGAATTAGGATGGTACAGGAAATCTTTTATTTGAAAAATAGTTAAAAAGTTATAACCCTAGGTAACTATGTATGTGTATGTGTGTGGTTATGTATGAGAGTGTACCTCTCTGGCCTCATGAGGTGTATTGCCATCCAATCTGCAGTACTCGAACCCTCTCCACATGCAATAATCTTCTAGAATATCCAACACACGTGTCATCTGGCTGAATATTAACACTCTGGATCCTGCACACACACACAAAAATAATTCATATGAATTCCGATTAAAAGAATACAAATCTTATCAAAATTGAAAGCTAATAAACACACATACTCCTCACCTTGCTCTTGCACTTTAGGCAGAAGCTTATCCAGCGCAACCATCTTGCCACTGTTGATGACTAGGTGTGTGTCTGTAGTGTATGGGGGACCAGGCTCCGCTCCGTCAAACAGGTACGGATGGTTGCAGCATTTCCGCAGCTGCATAAGAATATTCAAAAGCCGCATCTTATCCATCTTTCCGGCAGAGTTCAGGATGTCAATATCCTTCATCAGGATACGTGTGTACCTGGTTAAATCAAGGAAACAAACAATTGTGTCAGTCTGTAAATTTTATCATTCCAACATAATGACAACTACTCATTATTTTTCAAGGTTTTCACCTCTAGAGCTTGTTTAGTAGTTTATATTGCCAAGTACTACTCTATAATACCAATGGAGCAGAATGGCGAACAGGCCGACTACTCAAACAGCTGACAAAATTGGTTGATTAATAGTGAGTCTATTAAGATGTTTTTCTTATTTCTTAAAATATATTTTTAGCAATGTTACATCAACAGATGGGACTTCTCAGAGAGGATTTCAATATGCTGACATATAACAGTTAACCCTCTTTGAGAAGTTACATCACTAAACAATTTTTATATACAGGGCTTTCTAAAGAAAGCTGAAGTTCTTAAGTCAACCCACTGATGAGAGTTAGGAATCGAAAATCTGGGTGATGAGCAACAGTGTTTATTTACAGTATATTTTCATTTCACCAATACCCAGCACACACGACACTATAAATAATCACCCAAAGTGTTTATCAAACCATATGGAAAGATTTAAAGCGCCCACATGAAAATGAAGAGACGTAAGACGATTTGGGGTGAGAAATAAGAGATTCCTAGTCTAGTTCTGTAATTTGTGTGATATTGATCCGGTGACCAGAACGTATAAAATAACAAAGCCTCAACATAGCACTTGGTAAAACTAAAAGGTTTTTTACCACACAAGTTCTGGTGATATCAATGTCACATTAAAGATTAATGTCTCAATATTTTACTAATGGAAAAAAATTTAAGCAAAAATGTACAACTCATTTCATAAAAGTGATAAATAATTTGTAGCGCAATCTCTTAATACTTATTTTAATGTGGTCAAATGCTATAATGTGATCCAATGATCAATTTATGTCTCTTCCCTTCAAATCCTGTTTTTATTTTTTAAGGAAGTTGTGTGTGAGCTTACCATTCTCTCTGCATTTTACTGAGCCCCAGGTAAATCTTCACCTCTTTCTTGGGAGGAAGACTCTTCTCCACCTCCGCTTTAATACGACGCAGCAGGAATGGACGCAAAACCTAAAAACAAACATTCAATCGCTTAAGTGTCTCATCAACAAAAACTACTTCAATGCTGGACAATACTAAAAATATATTAAAAAGAGAGAGAGTTAGACTCACTGCATGAAGTCTTTCAACCAGCTTCTGGTCACCCAGACAGTTATTTGTGTCGAACCAAGAATCAAAATCCTAAAAGTATAGAGACATATGTTGTCATGGTGGTAACATTCGAGTGACTTCTTGCCTAGGTATTTTTTATGCTAAGCTAATGATATTATTAGCCTATATCCCTAAACCTAACATTTACAGAAATATTTCTGCTTTTTTTAGGTTTCATTAAAGGTGCACTGTAACTTTTCCGTCCACTAGAGGTCGCCTATTCAAAACAAAGGCGTAGTTTGATGACGCCAAGTTTGAGCACAAATTCTTGGGACATGTGGTCTTCACCTCACAGCCGGTGGAAAAAAAATCGGGATAGAACTCGGGCAGAAATCATGTTCATGGATGCGATTATTAACGTTACTGTAGTATGAAGCAGAGCAGACCTGAGTGGTGTGGGAGCTGAGCAAGGCCGCTGGAGCGATTGTTAATAAGATGAATGCAACACACGCCTTGCAAGCAGCGGGACTTTTATTATACCACAGTCGCCGGCGCCATTTCCGCTTTTCCGGTCATGAGTATGAGGTAACGCAGCTCTGTTTATCATATTAGATACATCTGAATGTGTTGAAAATGATGTTCTGTGCATTCGCTCTGCGGCTGCTATGACACTTGTTGCACACTGCAGTAAGAGTAAAGCGTTTCTGCTAAATAAAACCGAAAACCAAGGGTAACGCAGATATGACGCAACTGACAGGCGACTCCCTCACACGTCCCGGTTCCTTTGTTAAAATAGCTATTTTCTCACGATTTACAAATAATTGGAAACATTTGGGATATTGTAAGTACTCAATTGAACAAAATATATAACACTGGTCAAGTGGTTTTGGATACTGAAAAAATTGTACATAGTGCACCTTTAAGTCATTATTTTGTATGTTTAGCCTGTTGGCTGCTTCCCTTAACATAGGTGACTTTCTTAGATATTCTTTTGGGAAATGGTCTTCAGTGTCACATGATCATTCAGGAATCACTCTAATATGCTGATTTGGTGCTCAAGAAACTTTTCTTATTATTATCAGTTGAAAACGGTGGTGGTGCTTAATATTTTTGTGGAAATCGATATAGCGCTACATTGTTTTCAGGATTACTTGATTAATAGAAAGTTCAAAAGAACAGCATTTATTTGAAATATAACTTTTTGTAACATTATAAATGTCTTTACTGTCTTTACTGTAATCAATTTAATGCATCCTTGCTAGTATTAAAGTATTAAAGGGATCATGAGAAATAACATTTGCGTTGATCTTTTGACATATAAGGGGTCTTTGTACCAATAAAACATCCTGCAAGTTTCATAACTTAAAACTTCGTCCTCATTATAAAGCTTTTATTATTGTGGGATCTGTGACATCACACAGGCAAATCAATTTGCATATGACTGTCTTCAGAGCAAGTAATCGATGAATAGTTAAACATCATCGCACCATAGGCCCCACCCTCTGGTGTGCAACGGCTGACATTTTCCTACACTGGATGTGAGCGTGTCAAAAGCAAATAGAACCTATTATAATCACTGACGCTGTCTACACTGGATACAGTATACAGATGCGCATTCAGTTTCTGATATACTCCACGTGCTGGAGCCTGTTAACAACAGGACAAATAGAAGAGTGAAAGAATATTGACGCGTCCAGTTTAAACAGCTAGTTTGCGTCGCTGTACAGGCTTTAGAAGGATCCCAGCATCAGGAACAAGTGGGATGGTTAATTTTAATGGCATACAGGATTGCATCAGAGAATTTTATATGTTTGTTTGGAGCATTTTGTTAAAAAAAAAAGGCACAGTGTAATGGAGTTTT
Source organism: Rhinogobio ventralis (assembly GCA_039654625.1). NCBI lineage: Eukaryota > Metazoa > Chordata > Actinopteri > Cypriniformes > Gobionidae > Rhinogobio > Rhinogobio ventralis. The sequence goes on from CM077194.1 coordinate 14,322,892, forward strand.
TGCAAAGAAACTTTTGTTGGAAGATGAAGTATTGTATCTGACAGCAGCTGCATCACAAAATGTAAGTAAATTATTTCATAATGCTTGGTCTGTAAATTACGTTGTTTTTTGTTTTTTTTAAACTAGGGCTGTGCGATATTAAAGAAAAATGCAATATGCAATACCTTGTTAAATAATGCGATATTCGATATGCGATACGATATTGCTTTAAGTGTGTAAAATCTATTTAAATTATATTAAAAAAATTATTTAAAAACTGAGAATGATACCATTTATGTGTTTCACATTCTTTCTGGGAAAAGAAAGCATCACTACAACTTCTGAAAGTGACCAGCAGTGTTTTAGCAAAAATGAATGTCACAAATCTGACAATATAATTTTAACAACAAAATAAACAAACAAAAAATGTAATGCCAATATTAAATACCAAAAACTCTTTGATTGACTTGGTAATATATAGTTATACCAACCTAAAACTTCACATCAAGAACATCCAGATAAACAAAGACACCTGAACTAGGGGTGGACGATTATTTTTGTTATTTTAATTTATCTTTGTTATTAAAACAGTAGTCTTCACATGAATTAAATATACACTGATACATAATAAAGCTACAAAGGTTATTCAGCCAAGAGCACTGAGTGATTTTCTCTTTTTCTTGCAGGTTTACTGTATTAGCAGGCTGTCACTTTAAGACCTAATGCGCGGATCACGCATTCGGTTTCTTTCCCCAACTGATATCGTTCACTTAAAGCATAACCGACTGTGTTTACATGAATATTTGTAAAGACAGCCATTTTGACATAACTGTGTGTGTATTTGACAGTTCGAGTGTGTAACAAGGCACGAAACAGAAGTGAAGTGATCACACGCTTTCAGAGAGGCGGCTTGTGCACACGTTTCGGTGTGTGTGTCAGACAGCAGACAGCAGACAGCGCGAGACTGCAAGGAGTTGTTTTTCGCAAGTTATTGTGTTTAATAACTCTTTTTAACGTCAAGCAAGTCACATAAGTAACAGTCGTGTGCCCAGTCTATTCTCTGCTATATGCTTCGACCTAAAACGTACACTTTTCACAATGTTGAAGTAGCCTATTAAAATCATTCAGATATTGCGTACCGTTGCGATATGCATATCGCGATATGTACATTTGCAATATTTCGATAATTTCGATATATTGTGCAGCCCTACAAAAAACATTATTAACATTATAATAGAACCTCAAGGAACATTAAAATAACAAACAATCCATGTCATGACCCGTTCATTTATTTATTTTTTAATCTTACTGACCCTAAACATTTGAATGGAAGAGTACAATAAATTATTTAAAGAAAAAACATTTATTTTTTTCCTAATCTTAGTCCTGATTTGGTTATAAACTTTGGTTTATAATCTAAGGTGTAGACACATAGTTCAACACAACTGTGACAGACACAGCACCATAATGTGTGGGAGGAGATAAAACAGGATGCAATATTTAAAAAAGTGTGACTCACACTGGCAGAGTTGAACACATCAGGCAGCAGAAAGTTCAAAAGCGACCAGAGCTCATGTAGATTATTCTGCAGTGGGGTACCAGTCAACAACAGACGATTGGTCGTCTTAAACTCGCGCACAATCTCTGACAACTGAGAGCCGGAGTTAAAAGAGAAAGAGACAGCAAGAAGGAGAAAAAGAGGAAAGATTCTCTGAAGTCTTTTCCTCTGTATGAGATCGTTAAATCATCTCAGAAGTTTTATGAGACACATTTCTCTGCTTTTTAGTAACTCTTGCATTTAATTGGGTCTCATAAGTTGTTCATCTGTGTTGAAATACCTTTGATTTCTCGTTTTTGATGCGATGGGCCTCGTCGATAACCAGATAGCGCCAGTTGAACTTCTTAAAGACAGATTTCTCCCGAATCACCATCTCGTATGATGTCACGCACACGTCCCATTCTCCAGGCATCATCACATCACGTATGAATGCTGCCTAAAAACACACACACACACATACCAATTAAGACTGATTCATTACTACACAAGCATTTTGAAGGCTGTGCTTAGAAGATGAAAGTGGGTAGAAAGGGAACATAAGGAAGGAAAGTGTGAGGAAAACAGAAGGACGTGAGCAGCCTTACTCTTTCATCTTTATTCCCAATGAGACAGACGGCCTTCAGGGTGGGCACCCAGCGCTTGAATTCATTCATCCAGTTATGCAGGGTAGATTTTGGCACTAGGACCATGTGGGGGCCGGGAATGTTCCTGTAGTGCTTCAGGTAGCCTAGCAACGCAATTGTCTGCAGGGTCTTACCTAGACCCTGAACCAATCAGAACACACAAATCCAATGAGTCACAGCCCATGACATCAACAAGACAAAAAAATTAGTTTCACTGAAGCCTCTGAAAAGATGCCAGAGTCGTGTTTTCATTGTCATGAGTCTGTGTGGTTCCACAATGACGTATATTTAGACTATTTCTGAAAATGTAGGCATTCAACTACTAGATCATATAGTTTCTTTTAAGTAGACCTGCCACTATGAACATGCTGTACTTCTACTGTTGCTGTGTTGACCTTTATTGTAAAATATTAGAGAGTGATATACTGGGGTTTTTTACCATCTCATCAGCCAGGATGCCATTAATGCCGTTCTCATACAGAGAAATCATCCAGTTCAGGCCTCTGATCTGATAATCTCTCAAAGTTCCATTCTTAACATCTGTCAATGAATGAAAAAATGAATAATCAATAATCATTACATTTGATCACAGGTGAATGAGCTACAGTATAATACATCATCTAAAAACTGGAAGTACTGGAAGAGGTGCTTCAATGTTGCACATCATATTACTGGTGCTGTTTTTCTTGACAGCATGTTATCAGTTTGTGTTAATTTGTTGTCACCTAGTGTGTTATTAAAGGTGCCATGTGTGATTTCAAAATTGCAAAAATAATTGTTTTCAAACACACAGAAGCGCAAAGAAATAATGATGATGCATGGCCTCTAAATGTTTTTTTGTGATTGAAAACAATCATTATTTTTGCAACTCCATTAGGGCTGTTAGTAGTGCAGAAATTATGCACTTCACCTTTAAAGCAGTGGTTCTCAACCTTTCTTAACCAAAACCCCCCATTGTTTACAACAATACGTGAAGGCCTAATTTGTCATGATTTACTTATATTACTCAAATATTTTTGTACTTACAATTTCTACCTGATAAAATATTTTAGTGCTTGGCATAACTAGAAAAAGAAAAAACTATTTAATTAACATACAGTTATAAGATTGTATTAATTCACATGACTTTTCCAGGTCTATAAATGGTGCTTTTGCGATGACAATACCCAGGTTTTCTAAGAAAGTGTCCTAATGAATCCAGTTGTTGAAGGCATGAATAAAAATAAGATATACCTTGATTTATCTTATTTTAATTTGTTTAGTTTGTTTTCTCTTATTTTAAATCACTCAAGAAATCTTGAGGTCCCCTTGGAAGTTTCCAGAGGTACCCTAGTGGGCCCCGGGCCCCCTGGTTGAGAACCACTGCTTTAGAAGAATTTACTCATCCTCAAGTGGTTCCAAAAATGTATGCTGTTATATTTTCTGTGGAATACAAAATTAGATTTTTTGTTTTAAACAACCTTTATAGTGTAATACAAAGACCATGTATAGTAACCATAAACTGTCAAGATCCAAAAAGAACAAAAAAATGCAATGACAGTACCATAAAAGTAGTCCATATGACTTTTCCACTGCGTGGTACGACTCGGCTAGGCTTACTTTACTTTTGCTCGGTTTGCTTTTCCACTGCAGTTTAGTACCACTTCAAATATAGACTTATCATTATAGTTACTGCCATTATAGTTACTCTACTGCCGTGACATCATCGTAAATGCGAAATGATACTGCGGTGGCTGTTGCTGACTATTTAAATCTAGCGGGTTTGGTGTCTCATGTCGCAAATCCAATGACGCTGGTAGCGACGATTCTCTCTGACCAATCAGTGATCTGCAGTGTTTACACGTCACATTTTAGTATTGGTATGGCTTGCTTGGAACCTCAACCGAGGTGGTACTAAAAAAAGTACCAGGTACTAGTACTGTACACAGTGGAAAACCACCCAAAAGTGAGCCGTACCGAGCCGTACCATGCAGTGGAAAAGCGCCATACAGTATATCATAAGCTTTCTGAAGTCATATGATAGGAACAGGCAGAAATTAAGTCATTGTTCATAAACAGAAACAGACTGACTGTTCATAAAAACATTGTTTCATACATGAGGGTGACTCCTCAAAACGAACAAGAACATTAGCTGCCTTCCTGCTCTCAGATAAGAGTTCTTCATCCTCCTCCTGCTCTGTTCGACGATGGCGGTTACTGAAACACACAATCACAGGCCAGAAATAAATCAAACCAAATCACCATGATGTCATGTGTCTGACCAGAAGCTTTTGGTCGCTAATTTCATGCATCTGAATGTGTGAGCAGCATGAGTCTGACTTACTCTCCGACAGACAGCAGGTTCTGTTTCTCATCCTGTTTAATTCGGGGTCTCCCCATCTTTACCTTCAGAGGTGAGGTGGGGGATTTCTGACTGGCAGGCTGAATGAAATGAGCAAACAGTTCAGTCTGCTTCAGCAGGAACTCAAATCTGTTCGCACGGTCTGTTTTCTGTATTTAGGTGAGAAACAAAGATTTATGAGTAAAGATCTGCAAATTCCTACTTCAAACTCAGTAAAAACTATTTTAACTTTACAAAGTTTGGTAAAATAAAAAATGTTGGTCAGTAGGGAAAACAACTCTTTTCTATTTAATGTATCTAACATTTTAAAATTGACTGGTTCATTTTACATGATTTTTATTACATTAATTAAGAGCTGTGTCCTGAAAAATGCTGAATTCTCAAGCAGTATATGAAGGTACAAAGACATCAAGCATGTCTGAAATCAGTGTTTATGTAATATCTTGTCTACTTATTGCCTTCATCTGGTTTGTCTTACCTTCACCTCTGGTTAGTCTTAAGCCCGGGACACACCAAGCCAACATAGTTTTTTCGGTGTGTTCCACACAGTTGGCTCTAGTCGGACGGTGTCAGTTTTTTTGGGCCAATTCAACATGTAAAATCGGCGTCAGGCCGTCGGTGAGAGAGAGAACTCTGATTGGCTGTTCAGTTTAATGAATGAGTCAGTGCATGAGAATAATAGCAAAACAGCACGCAAAGAAGTCAAGACGGTTCAGACGGAAGGCTGTTCTAATTTTACGTCATCTTACCTGTTCCTGAGTGAATATTTTAATAATAACATGAGCCGAGTGGAATAAAGAATATTTTAATAATAACATGTTTTAATAATAACATGAGCCGAATAATAAAGTGATCAGCATGATAGATATTCAAAACGATAAGCACATGCTGCTTTGTTTACAGTTTGTATATCTGCAGTGTCGGTTTCCCTTTTTGAATGACGAATATAGATGAATATATCTGCCAAAAAATAGACAGTTGTCTCATTTACACGCAGGCGCAGAACACGCATACTAGTTGACAGTCGGCTGTAGTTCTCTGTGTGTTCAAGTGCAGCTTTTTTACCCAGATGCAGGCAACGCGAGGCGACAACACAATCGGCTTTCATCAGTGCTAGTTCTGTGGCGTCGCCGCATCAGTTTGGTGTGTCCCTACCCTAAAGAGTTAGTACTGGAAACCCAATTCTCACCTGTGGTCACCACTGACTAACAGCTCAATGTATTTAAAAAAAACCTGCTGGCTGGCAGTGCACTATACATTAATAGTGTACATTAAAAGTGTAATGAACACTCAACTCTTTTTTCCTCATATTCAGGGTCAACCAGGCTCTCCTTCACAGCTGCTTTAGGAGGAGGGTCGAGGAGAAATGGTGGGTCTTCCTTGAAACATACATCAAAGACACATAACTGATACAAATACATGCAGACAAATATATATATATAATTGCTCATCCTTGTTCTGGACACAGTCTAGATTTTGGGCACTACGCATCAAAAAATAGCTAAAGGATAATTAACAAGCCAAGTTGAGCACTTCAAACTAACTCAAGTATAAAGTGTAATGTGATTTGCCCTGCCAAGTGCTGTTACATATGCGTTTGACACATTTGACTTTTTACGGTATATCCTTATCTGTAAATGTTAGTAATTCAAGCAAATATTATTATTACTTTGTGAGAAGGATCATCTTGTCATTCAGCGAGTCTCTGTTAAACTTCACATACTTCATTGAATAGGCCCCAATGCGTGTAGAAAAGGATTGCAGTTTTACTGAAATATTTGTTGTAGGATTGTTACATTAAGCTTTAAAAAATTTACTTGGATATAAACATATAAATACATTTACAAAAAGTGTCAGTCCGTCTTTTTTATTCAATTTACACAATATGACTCAGATGTACAGTATATGACAAAAAATATTGTTTTTCATTGATTGTTGTTTGCTTTCATCTAAAATGCGGCCAATTTTATTTAGTAGAAGAATATTTTACCATTGTAACGATTACATCATAATCACTATAGTATGACAATAAATAACAACACAAATATATACATTAGACACTTTTATGTAAACGCAGCAACTTGAACAATAAAGTGAAGTGTGACCAAAGCCATGCAATATATAATGTTTAAATCTCTTAGTGAACGACTCTTTTTGACAACTAAAAGTTGGACCCCAGCATTGAAATGCTTATAGTAACAAAAAGATCGATACTCCCACAGACACACGCTTATCTGAGCTCAAATAAAGCCAGCATGACATTAGAGTCATTTCAGCTCACGCTAACAGTGAGTGTGTGAGTGTTTATTTACGCGGGCAGCGTCTGCATGTAGTTGTTGATGTGAATCAGACAGATTTGCTTGCGTTCCGTCTGCGGCTTCATGAAGAGTGGCGCAACTCTGCTCCGACCGCAGACGGAACGCAAGCAAATCTGTCTGATTCACATAAAAAACATGCTCTTAAGCACAGAGTAATAAACATCTAAAGCTCTGCAGATGTGAACTGAACTCCGCCTTCCCGCCATGTTCCGTTCCCCCCAAACGCAGATGAACTGTAAACTTCTGCATCCTGTTTTTCATGTCCGTCTGCAAACATATTATGTACTTCTCTTTCTCTTTACCTCTTCCGCCTCCGCGTGTGCCTCCCGAGAAGTAGACGGTAGCTCTTCGTCCGACATGTTGGTCAATGTACGAAGCTTTTCATGAGTTATTGGTGACCAGACAGTAAGTTATAAAGCATAATTTTGGCATATGCGTCATGACAGGACCGTACAGTCACGGCGCGCGCACACGCCCCTTTTAGAGCTTCATACTAAATATCGCGAGTTTAGAGTGATCCCTTGCTCCTTTCAGAGCTGTACATTAGATCTCGCGATATTATCAAAGGCTCGAAAATGGGTAACTGTCAAACACTAACCAGCTGCACGAAATTGTTAAATATTGTACATCTCACAATACACCGAGACGCAAAGCAGGTAGAAAGATTAAATGTATCATATTGTTTTTTAAATAGTGTCTCAGTTAAAACTAAATGCCTGATATTACATAAGGTGACCAGATTTCTGAAATGGAAACGGGACGCTTTTTAGTTCAGTTGTCAAAATATAATTGAAATCTCACTTGCTATTATTATATATAATTAAAAAAAAACCCGGAGACAACACATTTTGTATGTTTTTGAATAGTCGTAGGTTCCATATACAATTATTGACTTAGGGCCTAAGTGGTTTCAGTAGAATTCCCCCAAAAATACACTAAGAAAAATATTAAATAGTAACCTTAAATAGGCAAATGCTTAAGAGTCTATGACTGGATCATTATTGCAGTGATTATTATATGTTTCTATCATGTTATGTGTTTGGCAACAGTTCTTCTAACCCTAATTGATGGGGTGTGTAGCTTTTCATTTCTTAAACAATCATATAGGAAGACACATCATGGCCATATTCCAGGATGACAATGTCAAGATTCATCAGGCTCAAATTGTGAAAGATTGGTGGGTAGGGAGCATGAAGAATACATTTCACACATGAATTGGCACCTCTGAGTCTAGACCTTAAATTTATTGAAAGTCTTTGGGAAGTGCTGAAGGAGACTTCACAGAGTGCTGGACTCTTGCATTGTCAATACAAGATCTGCATACATTTTTGGTCAAGATCTTGTATTGACAATGTAAGAGTCAAGCACTCTGTAAAAATGTGAAAATGACTCTTCATGCTCCCTCCCAACCATTCTTTCACAATTTGAGACTGATAAATCTTGACATTGTCATCCTGGAATATGGCCATGATGTGTCTTTCTACATGGTTGTTTAAGAAATGAAAAGCTACACACTCCAACAATTAGCGTTAGGAGAACTGTTGCCAAACATATAACATGCTAGAAACATAATAATCACTGCAATAATGATCCAGTCACTATATTTAAATCCAAACAGCAACTTTTTTATGACTTTACAAAAACCAAAAATAAAACAAAATAAATATGACCACATATGATTATTAAAACTGTATTTAACAAAAAAATTTTTTTAGCACTTTCCAACTGTATTTAATATTTTTAATTTCACAAGCTGTAAATATACTGTATATATTTTTCAAATGGTAATTTATGTTTGCGCAGGCTATATTTTGCAGTGTATTTACAGGCTGTTTTGAACGTGCTGTAAAATGGGGACACTCCAGGGACAGCTCCAGTTGGAGACAGGACACCAAAAATGTTATTGTGTAACATTATTGTATTATAGAGTAACACTCTCAGAAAACAAAAAGGTACAAAAGCTGTCACTGGGGCAGAACCCTTTTAAAAGGTACACTTTTGTACTTTACTTACCCTTAAAGGGTGCAAATTAGTAACTTAAATAAACCTATTAGTGCTTAAAATTTACATATTAGTTCCTAAATGGTGCATATTAGTACCTGTAAATGGTACATATTAGAGACATACATTTCAATACATTGTCTGTACAGACAATTTATTTATTTTACTATATAAGGATAAAAGGTGGCAGTAATAATTATGTTTTTTAAACCAATAGACTATTTTGATGTAGATATTGGTCACTAGGTGGCAGACAGATACCACAGTATTTCCTCTTGCAGCATAACCTGCTACTGAGAATAGTGGTGTTTCAACCTGAAAAAAAAATAGTTGGTCAGCTTATGGTGACATACATAACAAAGAAGTGTTAAAATGAACAAAATTTAGAACAAAGTAATTCCTTTTTCATTTTCTGTCTTCCTCTTTCTCTCTTTCTTTCTCGGAGGCTCCTACAACAGATGGCCTAGTAAACCAGTAAAAATTCCCCACAGCATTTTCCAAACTGACCTTGGGTTTTTACACATACACACACACATAAACACAAGGTCATGTGCTGGTTTGTTACAAGATACTGGAGGGAGGAACATTTTTTCTTCCTCCACCCAGAATACACACACACAGACAGTTTGCTTGTACATACATGTCCTCTCACAGATCACATACAAATACAAAAACACACACTCTCTCCTCCCACCCTCTGTTTGTTCCTCCTCTCTCTCTCTCTCTCTCTCTCTCTACTTTCTCTCTCACTCTGTCCCTGGTCGATGCTGTGAGTTCCTCCTCTCTGTGTTTGGGGGGGTTGAACACAGGATTCTCACTGCTTTCCTCTCAGTCTGCAATCAGCAACGGACACACACGCACACAGACGCAGCAGCTATGAGCGCAGATGATGTGGTGTGCACAGGATGGCTCATAAAATCCCCTCCGGAGAAGAAGCTAAAGAGATTTGTGAGTAAAAGTCCTGTCTGTCTGAGCGTGAGTGTGATGTATTCAGCATTAGAAGCGGGTACTGCAGTATAATGATCCACTGTCAGTTCATGTTCTCTGTGTTTTTATAACACAGGATCTCTTTGCTGTGATTCTATTTGCTGCATGGTTTGATTTTAATTGCATTTTAAGACATACTGTGTTTTCAACTATGTGCATCACACCTTGTAACAGTATTGCTTACACTTGTGCTCTCCCTGCTGCTTTCCATCACTGTCAGTGTTTTACTATTTAACTGTGCTGTGCTAAAGGCTCTGCTTGGCTGCATTTTAATTTCTGTTGCCTGTGGACTTTTGATCGTTGTTATGTGATGCTTTACACATGCTAATTCTCAGCTGTGTTTGTGCAGCATTTGTGTGCCTTCTTGCACGTGGCTGTGCTGCTTTGCATTCTTGCCTGTGTGAAATTCAGTGCTGTGCTTTGTGACAAAGCAGTTTACCTGTGCAAACACTTAAACAGGCACTTCCATATGTTACTCTATCATTGAATGCATCTCAAATCATATATTCCTTTTATATAATTTGTCATTGCAGTTTATTATAAGTGACAAATAATTATGCTTTGTCATGTAACTGCAGTCACTTTGTTATTTGTCTATTGCAGAAATGCAAAGTGCACACTTTGTTGTCCTGTGCTGTTCCCGTGTTTAATCTTCCTTCCTCATATTCTGCAATCTGTTTGTGTTTACTGTGCTTAATTTTCAAGTGTTTCACTGTGTTTCATCTGTCAGACTAGAAGCTACAGTGTTTCAGCGAATGCTACTTTTTTGAGCCTTTAATTCTGTTGTGAGAAAATGTTTTGCTTGCCCCAAAATCTAATATACAAGTAAAACAGTGACAGTTAAAGTAAAAGCCTAACTGTGTACTTACTGAGTAAAAAGATGCTATGTAATTTGTTGACCTAAGTTTTGTTGTAAATAGGGATGAGTGGTATATCATGGTAATCATTATTAACAGTGTAAACTATAATGATACCTATAACAATGACTAGCTTAGCATCCACACAAACGACAATAACGTTTTATTATGTGTTGTTCCTATGTTCTATTAAATCTTTAATGTTGGGTGCATTCTGAATGTGATTCCAGTAATATTATTCCTCTGTGTTGTTGTCATTATAAAGGCCTGTTCAATCCAAAGACGATAACTATAACTATAAAGTTTTAATAAGCATTCAATTTCTGAGAACAGGAAAGTCCACACCACAGCGATAACAATAACAACACAGGGGAATGATATAACTTTGGAATTTTTTTTCAACTGATGAATGATAAAAATATTGACAACCAATCAGAATCCACATGAGCATTTAAAGCAGCAGATGACATAACTGCAGAGCACACTGTTAATAAACAGAACATTGTCATCCCTTGGTGTGGACACTAGTTATTGTTATAGTGTGTGAACTATTCTAGCTGTGGTGTAGACTTCCCTATTCTCGTAGAATTAGAACGATTATTAAATTCATAGCTATAGCTATAGTTATTGTACTTGTCGTGAACTGCCCTTAAATTGTACATTTATGTATTTAATCATTCAAACAGATCACAGTGTTGTGCAAATAACATGCACATGAACTTTTAGGTTAAAGACTTTTGGTTGAAATTTTCAATTGTATTATTTAGGTGCTGTGACTGGTCACAGTTTCCTTTAAGTTGTTCACCTTTTTTCACTTATTTTATTAACCAACTGTTTTGTAGTTTACTTAAATATTCCTGTGGTATGACATTTTTAAAAATACTAATATTCCATGTCTACATGTACAATAATTATTTCAGAACAGTAGTTTTAGATGAAAAGACAAACTTAAGTGCAGTGCTGTCGTTATTTGACATGTCAATTCAACTACCCATTTACTAATCTTTTAAGCTTCCTTTGTTGCTAGTTTGGCTAAATATAATAGTGAGTTCATATTTCACAATTGTAAAACACGCCTTCCAAAAGCAGGTGCGCAATAATATTCAAAAGTTCATTTATAATCAGAAGAACGCTGTTTAGTCTAATTACAACTTGATTAGACACTCTCAAGATCCTCTGCATGAAAGTGAAGGTCTCAGTTATTTGGTTGAGAAGAGGAAGGGCAGGGAGGACCTCCAGTTATAAGATGAGTGTTCAAAGTGTCAGCCTGACACCAAAAAACATGCTCTCTTTCGTTCTGTTTCTGTGAAATTTGGGTGTGTTGCAAAACATGGGAAGTGTAGGGTGCCAGGCAGTTGAGAGTGACTCTGCATTCAGAAATGAGCTGTGCTGTCAGAGACCACACAAGCAAAAGTGGCTTGACTGCTATTAGGAGGTGTAACTGGGTGGCTGACAAATAGTGAGTGCACATGTGTAAACAAGTGTGCCTTTAGTCTGTCTAGTGCTTATGTGTGTGTCATAGTAAATAGTTCAAGGCACTGCATGAAGAGCAAACAAACGCACTCTCTCGCTCACTCACTCTTTCTTTTTCTCTCTCACTCTCACTCTCTCTCTTTCTATGGTTTTGTGGCTTCATCAGTGTTTGTTGTGTGTGCTACCAGTTTGATCTTTCTTTCTTGCCTTTTCCCACCCTCTCTCTTTCATTCTTCTTTTGTTGTTCTTTACATTCTGTGAATTTGAGAAGTACGCACATATATTATATATACAGAAAATACTTTTTTAAAGATGAACAAGCTGACTTGTTAGTCAACAAATAGTATGTCTGTGAACTTTTTTCAAGATTTTAGGTATATATATAATGTAATATAAAACTAATTCATATGAATTGAGTGGTTTAGTCCAAATTTTCTGAAGTCTCTGATCGCTTTATATGATGAACAGATTTAATTTAGTCTTTTATTCACATTTAAATATTGATCAGCGGACATAAACAGAAGCTCAAACGTGCTGCGTAACAGATGAGAATTAACCTCATTGGTTCTTGAGGAAGCTTAAACGCGCTGCGTAACACACAAGAATTAACCTCATTGGTTCTCACGTCACGTGAACATGGTTGAGCTTACGTTTACCACAACTGTTGTGTGAGATAATGAATGTTTATATGTGAATAAAGCCTAAATTCAATCTGTTCATCATAATAAAGCGATCGTGTCTCTCCAGAAAATTTAGCCTGCAGTGCTGAATTCATATGGATTAGTTTTACAATCTCTCTCTGAACTTTTTGTGTCAAAGTGGTAGTTGCGTAGCTGTCTATGGAGGGACAGAAAGCTGGCCGATTTCATCAAAAAGATGCATTTGTGTTCTGAAGAATAACGAAAGTCTTGGTTTGGAACAACATGAGGATGAGTAATTAATGACAGAATTTTCATTGTAAATGAATTTGATGATTCACTCATGAAGATCACTTAGGCTGTGTCCGAAATCACCCCTATACCCTTAAATAGGGCACTATTTGAGGGGACAGCCATTGGTAGTGGCGTCGGAAACCATAATGGACATTATCGAGTGCACTCATTTAATACCCATAATGCACTGAGAGTCGTATGCCGAATGAAGTCCTGCGTCATGCCAGAAAATGGCGCCGCAGCTGCAGAATCCATCCATCCATCCATCCATCCATTGACAGTACAGTCAAACAGTAATCTGAATATCTATCAATTCAATTTCCGTGAATGGCAGGGAAACAGTTAAACAGCAAGCACAAACTATGGAAACTAAAATCAGAACTACTAAACTATCAGAAAACTAAACAAATGCTGCCTTCGGAGGATGCATTCCAAGGTAGGAAGGCATCAAGGCACGTCCAAGTCCAATGTTAGCTTCACTTCCTGTCTCCTGAGATACCTTCATCTGATCGATTTTTGAAGGCAGCATAGATGTATCCTTCGCTGCCTTTGATATCCCACAATCCTGTGCGTTCCATTTCGTAACAGTTGAGCCAGAAAAAGAAAGTGTGTATTCTGCAATCTGTTTGTGTTTACTGTGCTTAATTTTTTGAAAGTTTCGGTTGCTGGCAGTTTGTGTGTAAATGTACATATGTTTTCCACATCTGATTCCATTTCTAGCAAGAAATTATTACTGTATTAATTAAATATTTGTTTAGTTCTCACTCAAGCTCGCTCTATTTTGCTGTAGATCATTAAACTGTTACGCTGCCTCAGAAGTCTGTCCGAAATCAGTTTTGTGAGATGCCTTCATGCACAAAACGCTGCCTGCAGAGTCATTGCCTATAAGGTAGAGAGGCAACAAGTCAGCTGCTTAAGTCTTCAGATGCAGCCTATGCAAAAGCAGTGGCCCTTCCGAATTCACTCACTTGTTTTCATTCACCCCTTCAAGTGGACTATATTAGTGGAGTAATGTATGGAATAGTGAATTAGAGTATGAGGGCGATTTCAGATACAGCCTACAGGTTCTCAAGATAAGATAAGGCAGAAGTACAATGAAAGTATCTAAATTAATTTCAGGTTTGATATCATTTTAAATGATCAGAATACATATCTGACAAAGGGTTCTAAAAATATGGCTTCTCATAAAAAGGTGTTCCTCTGGCTCAGTTTACCCCAGGTTAGGGGTAAGTTGATCCATGTCAGTGGGTAAGTTGCACACTCTGGGTGTAAACGGATCATCTAATTGAATCTGAATCAAACCTATGTGAAATTGTAAAGATAATTTACCTCTTTAAAAACACCAATAATCAAATTTCCTTTAACTGATAGTCATATTTCTTTTCTTAAAGCTAACTTTAACAACATAAAACCAACCAAATGAATTTGAAATTTCAATATCTTTAATTGTTTGCATTTCTGAAACAATATGTTGAACACCAAAGTTGTAACCTTCCCAAAAACAGACTAAAGAGAGTTTGTTGAGTAAAATTAAATAAAAATTAAATAAAATGAAAACTGAATTAGAATGAATGAATGTCATTGCATGTCATTGAATCTAATAAACATTTTAGTCAAAAGGTTCTTGGCATGGTAGTTTTTTCTGCAATGTCAAACATGTTAGGCCATTAGGGACTACAGGTGGAAAGATATATATGATTAAGCATCTTCTGGTTCTTATCAGAGAAGGATTTGGTGTACTTGTACATTGTTCCTATTAAATAAACTCAAACTAAAAATTTAAAAAGATAAACTAAACCAGTTATGTAACATTACATTGAAATTATACCAGTTTATATTCAAGAGATTTAACTTAACTACAGTGCCTTATGGTAAGGTAAGTTAAAAACGCTGGCTCAATTTACCCTACAACATTTGGTTCACTTTGCCCCATAGCTGCCATTTTGGATTAAACTAGCTAGCTTAACAATTCAGGCTAATATTTAGCTAAATTATTTGCATGGTTTTATACATTGCTAAATCACCAATATGAATCATACATATTTTAGACAAATTTGCTTTGATGCAACAGCCATTATATCTGTTATGCTAAAATTTTACTTTGACAAGCCAAAAACAGTTTTTAAAGGAAATGGGTGCCTTCCACTCCTCCCATGTGCTTCTCATTTTCACAGTCTGGCAGAAATGATGGGTGGTTCCAAAATATATGGTCACATGACAATAAAAGTGTACAGTTGCCAAGATAAAGGGGGTGGGTCAACTTACCCACTGGCTCATCTTACCCCACTCTCCCCTACTGGTATAACGTATAATGTAATCTGTAAAAAGAGTCACTGAATATGTTACTTTTATGTATTAGCCTATACATAAATGCAAAGACTTTATCAAGACTACTATCACTTGTTTGTGCAATGCATTATGGGAAAAGATCTGTAGATATTTACTTTTTGTTGTTGACCTTAGGGAGGAAACAAAACACATTGTTAAACATTAGTTTAGATTGACATTTACACAGCACCTCCATCTAAGATTAACTACACAGACCAAACCTCAAAAACATGCTCCAAACACATGTAAACAAACTCACACAGACTCAATTTGCTTCTCCTTAATGTACATAAACATACACAAAAACGCACAAACGTGAGTTTGTTGGTGTTTGCTTGTTGGAGACAAATGTTTGGGCCAGTTTCAGACTTCCCTTTTGTGAAGGGTTCTGGGAAAACGTAGCTCTAGTTCCTCTCTTTGACTAAAACACGCATGCATAAGGGGAAGAAAATATAACCATTCCAAAAGAAAGAATAGAGAGAAGGTCTTTGTTTGAGACAGAGGTAAATCAAGGCCATGCTCTGACCGTGCTACTCTGAGCATGCCCAGAACTATGTGTGGTCTCGATGACAAATTCTGTAGAAAACTGTTCAGACACGGGAAGGATAATGTATGTGGTTTAGTGAAATTAACACACACACATTGGTGACTCAATATAGAAGACTTGTTAAAGATAAGCACGTTTTAATCAGTGTCTATTGGTTTGTGCTCGTTAATTTTCCATAGTCTTTAAAAACGAGTAAGTGTTTTCAAATTGAGTTTGTATTTGACAGTACAGCAGTGCTATTGATCAAACTTTTGGAGCTTTTTTCAATTAAATGCATAATTACTGAGATATTGCCTAGGATTCAGGATAATCTGAATCCATTTCATCCTTTGTCAGCTTTATTTTATGCATGCCCGAATATTTTAAGCAGACCACGAAGATGGAGATTTGTGCCGTGTAAGCAGCATTTTAGCAAAAACAGTTCTGAATCTACATTTACATTGTGTTCTGTGCATGTGTTGCGTGCAACATAAATGAGGTGTGATTATTTTTTGAAGGAGGCGTTTGTGGCTGTAGTGGCCTGTAGTTTTTTTTTGGTTTTTTTAAACAAAAAGCACTTGCAGTTTATGAAAAGGGTCAGATATCAGGTAGTCTATGCTGTTCCTTTCTGTGTGTTTGTGTACAATCTGTGGAATGGATTTAAATAAAACGGATGTGAGAAATTACTATATTCACATCGACAACACAGTATTAATAATAAAAATAAATAGCCTTCTTATTTTTTATATTATCTTTTTTTTTTTATTAGGGAAAATTGCGATTGAACTTGACAGCCAATGATCACTATGTATTTTTGTTTTGTGGAAAAGAGCAGCTTTGACATTTTCTTAACTCCTTTTGTGGGGGGAATTTACATTCAAAATCCGTCTCAAAAATCTGAGGTCACTTTAGATTAAAAGTTTGGCTGTAAGACTAAAGTAAATGGAGAAGTCTTTTCTGGTCTCTTCTTGCTTAATCTGGCTCTCAGGACTCATGTCAGCACTTAGTCTGAATCTCATAGAAGAGGAAGAGAGTTTGTCTTGTGACGCTAGAATGATAGAAATCCTGCAGCTCTGTGGCATTCTTAACCATAACGCATTTGTTTGAAACATATTTGTATATCTGTGAAAACAACGTCAAGGGAGGAAGTCAGGATTTTCCTGATGATACAAGTAGGAGATTGTGGCCTTTTATTAAATTTTGCTGTAAGAAATAAACTTTAAAACACTCAGAAAACTGGTCTTGTTTCACAAGAGGTCTTAATGACACTTCACTGCTGGTGTGTTAATTAGATTATTTAGATACTTAGGCCTGTGAGAGACGTCTTTATTGTCAGGTGTGTGTGCTGACTTCTGTGGTGAAATCTTGGTTACGGAAAGAAAACAGCAACTTAACTGAACAAAGACGTTTCAACAGAGAACTGAATGATGTCACAGACAGAAGCAAAACAACGCACCAAGTTGCTGATGGATCCAGAATGTTCTGGATGGAGGCTGTCACATTGAAAGCATGTGTGCAACCTTAAAGGGATAGTTCACCCAAAAATGAAAATTACCCCATGATTTACTCACCCTCAAGCCATCCTAGGTGTATATGACATTCTTCTTTCAGACAAATACAGTCTGAGCTGTCCTGGCTAATCCAAGCTTTATAATGGCAGTGAATGGGAGCCCAAAATTTTAAGCTCAAAAAAGTGTATCCATCCATTATAAAAGTAATCCACACGGCTCCGGGGGGTTAATAAAGGCCTTCTAAAGCGAAGCGATGGGTTTTTGTAAGAAAAATATCCATATTTAACACATTATAAAGTAAAATATCTAGCTTCTGCCAGACCACCTTCCGTATTCAACTTACGAAAAAAGCATAACTGGTGCGACGTATCACTAGAACTTAGAGTAGTGTAAGCGTTTTGAACTACGAAAGGCGCTACGCTTTCTTCGTAAGTTGAATACGGAAGGCGGTCCGCCGATATTTTTCTTGGATATTTTTCTTACAAAAAAGCATCGCTTGGCTTCAGAAGGACTTTATTAACCACCCGGATATGTGTGGATTACTTTTATAATGGATGGATCCACTTTTTTGGGCTTCAAATTTTTTAATATAACTCAGATTGTATTCGTCTGAAAGAAGAATGTCATATACACCTAGGATGACTCGAGGGTGAGTAAATCAAGAGGTAATTTTCATTTTTTGGGTAAACTATCCCTTTAAGGCCTTGCACTTGAACTTCCTCTGTTTTTCACTGGAATAACTCTCATGAATGGGAATAAGGAGTCACTCCAAATAGACTATAAGCTAGTGGCAATGACAGCTGGTGTGTGTTTTGAGTTGGGTTTTGGCTTTTCAACTGGAGTTCATCTCTTTGTCAAAAATCATAATTCCTAAATTGTGTAATAGAACAGACTAAGTATGTCACATCATTCAAACCTTATATAACAAAAATATATATCATAGAGAGAATGTGTGTCTTTTGAAAAAAGTATTTTACATTGGCATTAAACTGAAAAATTAAATATAAAAGTTATTTATAAATGCAAATACACACACACACATGTTGTAATGTTTTATGGGGACATTCTTAGACATCATGATGATATTGTGAACAAACTGTATATTCTATCCCTAACCACCACAGAAAACTTTCTGCCTTTTTTAGATAAAAAAAAAGCATAATTTTGTATGATTTATAAGCTGTTTTCCACATGGGGACCAAGGCTATATAAAGCAAGAGGAAGAGCAAGTTAGTATATTTTGATCAGTGTATCTTTTTGGGTACTATCTTCCCTAATAAGAAAAAGAGAGCAAGAAGGAGAGAGAAACTATGAGTAAACCTGGGACAGCATAGGAACTGCTCTTCTCTGTTTTCCTCTTTGCTGAGAAAAGTATTTCTGCTGTAGTTTCTATAATAGTTTCTGTTACATCAGTGAAAATTACCTGAAAATTCAGGCAAATTCTCTGAAAGATTTACAGATTTCACCTGAGGCAGGTACTGTTCACACTTAGTGCCCAGGGAAAATAGCGTACTTAAAATAACACATAATGTATGATAATCAGAAATAATTACCTAATAACATCAAAGTATATGCATTTACCTTATAAGCTAATATTAACCTAATTACCTCATGATGACATAACTTAATATTTTAATAGAATAACAACTTAATACATCTAATAAGAATGTTTTTGCACTGATTACAGTCACTGGTGAAGCCAGGGGATTTATACTGTTTGACTTGGTGTTGAATATTTACTTTTCGTAACCATACTATGTGCAACCTGTTTCTGCTCTGAGAGATTAATCTGTGTTTCTTGGGAAGTAAGTTTGTAAGTCATCTCTGACTGCAGGCCATGCCCTGCCCAGTTTAGACAGAAGTTTATCTGTAAGTTTGTTCTTGCATTTATACTAGACTTACCATGGTATACGGTTATGCTTAGTGAGGCACAAATGAAACTTCCCTGATACCTAACGCCACACAGTTATCAATCTAGATCAGTCTATATTGGAATGACTGAACGCTTGTAATGACCAAAGATTATTTTTAATGCAATGTTATCAAATGCATCTCATTTTTGGAGTTTTGTTCTAATTTTTAGTTAAAATAATAAATCAAGCTGTTTTTATTATTGTGTAGGCTATTGCGCAATTAAAATGGCTCCTTGGTGTGAAAAATAGGAAATTTTACATTAGCATTATCCACCATGGCATTAGTGACATCAGTGGGAAAGGACATTTGTTTCAGAGGAAAAGTAAAATGTTATTTTAGTATTATTTATTTAGTATTAGTATTTATTATTATCTTTAATTATATATTTATATTTTTTATATTACCTTTTATTTTTACATAAAATATTTGTATAACGTTTCATGCAATATTTATTTCAGCTTTATTTCAATTAATTAAAAAAACATGTATTTATTTTTAAATAATGTGCACAAATAAATTGTTCAAAATAAGGCCAACCAAGACCAACATGTTTCACGATATAAATAGGGGCAAATGACAATTTCATGTGAAGACTGAATGCTTGTAGAAGCAGACAAGACAAGATCTAAAGATCAAAGGAGACTTTTTAACTTGATTGCTAATTTATGTGAGAGTGTCCAGAAGGACAATGTTAATCTGATTCTCTTCCCCTCTTTCTCGCTCTCTGTCCCTCACTCTCTCAGTCATGGCGAAAGCGATGGTTTGTTTTGCGGAGGGGTCGGATGAGTGGGAATCCTGACGTTTTGGAATATTACCGTAGCAAGAGCTCCCGTAAACCAATCAGAACCATCGACCTGCAGGAGTGTGAGGTCACCATCGAGGCAGAGGTACGGCCCACTAAACGGCAGTACCAAAATCAGCACCTGTTTGTGGTCAAGACCACCACGCGCATCTTTTACCTGCTGGCCAAAACAGCAGAAGAGATGAACATCTGGGTACAGAACATTGGACAGATTTGTACGTTTGGAGGACTGAACAGACATGCAGGTGAGGAGTTTTATTATAAATGTGTATTTTTGTTTTTAGGTCATGGAGAGCTTAGTATGACTTGCTCACAATTGCCTTTTTGATGAATCGTAGCTTCTGATAAAGTCCTGATAGTTGTTGTAGGCTGTCCAATAGGAGCGCAGCAATTGATGACGGGTGTGAGAAAGAGAGGAGAGACATGTTGATATGTTGATACTAGCTTGTCTGTTTAGTGTAAAACATTACAGAAATATCTTATTTGTTTTCCCTCATCACATTATCAAAATTATCTGAAGATTTCACTGAAGAATGCCTATCCCCCCCCCCACCCACCCCCCAAAAATCAACAACATTACACATATTACCATACGGGTTTGCTTCGATATCATTACAATTTTACATGTAAATGAGAATATCAGAATGAATGCAGACTGTCCAGTCTATTTTAAATTATAACAAAATACATTTTATTATTAAATTAAATAAATAACTTCTGCTCAGCAACAAGGCTGCATTTGTTTGATCAAAAATACAGTAAAACATTAACATTGTTAAATATTATTACTTTTTTATTTTAATATATATTAAGATAATGTATTCCTATAATGGGAAAGCTGAATTTTCAGCATCATTACTCCAGCCTTCAGTGTCACATGATCCTTCAGAAATTATTCTAATATGCTGGGGTGCATTTCCCATACAACGACGTAACTTGCTGCTTAACTACCATAGTACGATGCATCGTTGAAGAAATCAACTAGCTAGTCACGACTGTTTCCCGAAACCGCCTTGTCGCAAATTTGTCGTTCAACCACGTTGGTTAATGATGTCACGCAGGTGGTGGAGTAATGACTTCTTTTAATGAATTCGTTTGAGATCAAATTCATGCTAGATTTTTTGCTATAAATTACGGACATGGTATCTGAGGAGTAATTCTCAGATTTTTCTCAGTTATTTTGCTTTATTTCCAGATTCAATCATAGGCTCGTTTTCACGTACTAGTACAATCTATATCTTTTATGTCAAAAACAACATTTTCGTTTTCAAAGAGTGCTGTACTCTTGACAAACTAAAAGTTTTTGACATAAAAGATATAGATTGTACTGAATGTCAGCTTGCTTATTTTGCTCAAGGTAAGGATTTATTAAGTCCACATGTTATGCAAACAAGAAACTATGCTTCTAACCACAGGTCGAGTGCTGTCGTTCCAACCACACAACTTTGCGATGCTGTTTGCAAATGTTCGTTGGAACTATGGTTTCGGGAAACACAGACTCGTTGAACTATGTTGATAATGACAGAACTTGCGACCATAGTTGGCTAAAAAATTGCTTTTTGGAAAGGCACCCCAGATTTGCTGCTCAATAAACATTTCTAATGATTATCAATGTTGAAAATAGTTGTGCTGCTTTTTTTTTGGGGGGTGTACTGTAATACACTTTTTTTGTGTATTTTTGTGATGAATATAAATGTCAAAACAGCAGCATTTATTTGAAATAAAAAGTCTTTACTTTCACATTTTTGTTGAATGCATCTTTGCTGAATAAAAGTATCAATTTCTTTTAAAAATCTTACTGCCCTCAAACTTTTGAACAGTAATGTAAATAAGAATAATTATTTATATAATTATTCATATAATTAATAAATTAATATAATCATTTGTACCTCAGCAAGTGACAGGTGATGCAACAAGATCAGGTGAGGCAGTAACAAAGAGGTATACAGTAAAATATATTAATTTTATTCAAGCTAAGTTACAGAAAACAAACGCACCTCAAATTTAAAATTCTAGTTTTATTCCACTTCTCTCTGCAGTAAACACACCGTTAATAAATACATTCAGTGTATGTGCGTGGGTTTATGAGAAAGGAAAGTGCTACATATGAGCTAAAACAGGAAAAACCCTTGTACATAAAAAGCCTCCTAAAAACAACCCTTTCACCACATCAGATCCCTCCATTAACCTAAAGATTCACATTCCTCTAACTGCAGTTTTAAAATGACTAAACCTAGACTGGGAAATAATTAGCCACAGTATGTTTCTCCAGAGAGAGATGTAGAGACTGAGAAATGCAGACAGAATCCTTGAAAGAACGACGCTGTAATATAGGCGAGGTCTTATTTTAATATTCTGTTCCATTCCTCCATCTCTCTTCCTCTCTTTTCAATACTCTGCAGAGCAACAGCTGCGTCACAGAGGAACGTTCAGACACACACGTCTGTCATAACGTAGACAGCTCACAAGTATGTGGCATCCCATGTCTTTAACTAATAGCAAACAGTTAGCGTCACGATCTGTGTCCACAGCACATATGACTGCTGTTAAAGCAAGAAAATAGGTTTTTATTAAAGCTCACACAATAATTAGTGTAAGACACAGGGAGAATGTTAGCAGTTAGCATATACCAAACACATAGTGAGAGAAATGACAAGTTACACATTATTTGGAAAGATAACAAAAAGATAAGTGGTACAGCAGCCGTGAGGTTTTCAGAGACACACACACACTTGGTTACTGTTTAATACACCGCACACTGGATGGTTGGACACGCCTCTAAACTGGTAAAGGCCGATTGGGAAAGATAAAGCTAGTATATACAAAACAACATGCACGTCCATGCCCTTTTCTCCACACTCATGCACAGATGAGAAAGGCTTTATTCGTTTCTTTCTTTATGTTGCTTATGTCTCAGATGAAGGCCGGAGGTGACTATCAGACATGTTGTTGAAACAGTGAGTGTAATTTTGGAGACACAAAGTCTCAGTTGCTGCTTAGCTGCTAACCTCATTATAAACCCCAGCAGGACTCCAGCTGTGAACTGGAACTCAGCTTTTTATTTACAGACAGACTCTTTTGCAATGAGGCAGACAGACAGCGGGGTGAGAGAAGAACAGATCAGAGATTGTGGGCACACCTGGAGGACCGCACTTTCAGATCCTGCTTTAGGCCATGTGTCAAGATACTTAGAACACACGCTGGGGTCCTGTTAAACCAAGGCTTCTGTGAACTTTTGTAAACTCAAATGTTGATCTCTGCCAGAGCCACAAGTTACAGCACATGGTTATGTCTCTTCTCTGACTCTGAACTGTCACCATGCTTACTGTATACAGTATGTACTCTCTCTGTCGCTATAACAACTTCTCAATGTCTTTCTGACCTGTCACCATGACAACTACTCACTGTATCTCCACTATCCCTTTGACCCATCACCATGACAACTGCTCACAGTATCTCTACTCTCATTCTAAACTATAACCATGACAACCGCTCATTGTGTCTCCACTCTCCCTCTGACCCATCACCATGACAACTGCTCACTGTGTCTCCACTGTCCCTCTGACCCATCACTATGACAACCGCTTATTGTCTCCACTGTCCCTCTGACCCATCACCATGACAACCACTCATTGTGTCTCCACTGTCCCTCTGACCCATCACCATGACAACAGCTCATTGTGTCTCCACTGTCCCTCTGACCCATCACCATGACAACAGCTCATTGTGTCTCCACTGTCCCTCTGACCCATCATCATGACAACAGCTCATTGTGACTCCACTGTCCCTCTGACCCATCACCATGACAACCACTCGCTGTATCTCTACTCTTACTCTGGCACATCACCATGACAACCGCTCATTGTGTCTCCCCTGTCCTTCTGACCCATCACCATGACAACTGCTCATTGTGTCCCCACTGTCCCTCTGACCTATGACCATGGCAGCCACTCATTGTGTTTTCACTGTCCCTCTGACCCATCACCATGGCAACCTGCTTATTGTGTCTCCACTGTCCCTCTGACCCATCACCATGACAACCACTCACTGTGTCTCCACTGTCCCTCTGACCATCAACCATGACAACCGCTCATTGTGTCTCCACTGTCCCTCTGACCCATCACTATGACAACCGCTCATTGTGTCTCCACTGTCCCTCTGACTCATCACTATGACAACCGCTCATTGTGTCTCCACTGTCCCTCTGACCCCTCGACCATGACAACCACTTATTGTGTCTCCAGTCCCTCTGATCCATCACAAGGACAACCACTCATTGTTTCTCCACTGTCCCTCTGACCCAGCACCATGACAACTGCTCATTGTGTCTCCACTGTCCCTCTGACTCATCACTATGACAACTACTCATTGTTTCTCCACTGTCCCTCTGACCCAGCACCATGACAATTGTATAATTGCAACAGTGCCCGCCCACTTTTTCAGCAGTGTTGATTCTGTATTTTTTCTATTAAATAAAAAAATTTTGTTAAAGAATTATAAGCTATCAACCAAGCCAACCAGCTACAAAGTGATGAATCATAATTTTTTTTGGAAAATCGGACAAAAAGACAAAGGTACAAGACTGTGTACTTATCGGCTTTAGTAAGGAAACTACAATCCCATGAAGCATTGCGAACAATCAAATTAAAAACTATGTCAAAATATAAACCTACTCATTTTAAAATGTTGATTATATCTATAGAAACAATTTATTTTAAAATTATTGCAAAATATGCATATATATTCAAATATTTAAGTATTTTGAGAATGTAGGGAGACCGGCTCGATTACATCATTTACGGTGCTTCATGGGAGTGGGCAGGGCTAACAATATTAAGCTTATTTGAGATGCGCCTCGCCTTGCCTGAAATTTAGACGAGAGTAGGCGGCTGCAGTGAAGGGAGGAGTAAAATAAGTGAAGCCAAGACGGACAGTTTTCACATCACGTAGTGGATCAGACCTACAAGATCAAAGATGGAGATTGCATGACTCATGCACACTCATGTGCTGTGTTGCTAATAAATATGAAGTTACTTTTATATAAAAATAAATAAAATGAACAAATGTTTAAATGTCAACAATCACATAACCAATAGAGGGATCACACTGTCAGAGAGTTGGGGAATATTCACACAAATTTATACACATAAAAACATGATATCAGAGTTTTAAAATCAAACATTTTAAATGAGAACAATACATCACAGTTGTTCACCTCAATCAAGCCTCTTTTGGCGCATTTTGCTTGTTTTGATTAGTGTCAGCGTCATGGGTAATGTAGTTTTTCACCACGAATTTTGCTTTTAAACAAAATTATTTTAAAACTACGTTGAAATAATGTAGGCTCACGGCTTCGACAGAAGCAAATACCATTGATTAATAACCTTGTAGCTCACAGTAGGGCTGTCTAAAAAGATTTCCAAGTTATCATTAAAAATCAATTTTCCTATGGAGAAAATGAATGTTTTTACTTCCGGAACCCGGCTGTTGCACTCTATTTCTATTCTCTGACCCCATCACCATGACTACTACTTACTGTATCTCTACTGTCCCTTTGACCCCATCACCATGACAACTGCTCACAACTGCTCTGTTCTCCTGAATCCCTTTACCATAGCAACATTGGACTGCAGGTGTAAAGCAGCTCTACATAATAATTAAAGGCTTCTCAATGCAGCTGTATAAAAGAAGCTGTTCAAAAAATGATACACTTACTATACAAACATTGTGCAAAAAATGTTATGGGCTTATACATTTGAGTCAAATCTGATAGATGTTTACAGTAAATATAAGATAGCAAAAATGAATACAACCACACGCCTGGTGTCTCTCAGATTTCTCTTCTGAGTCATTGTCAGTTATTCAAGTGTGTTAGATACCCAATAGTAGGCTCTGCCAAAGATGCAATGTTTACGTGAGCCCACACAATCCCCCTCAGATTAGCATGCTAGCTGCAACGTGATCAAAAGCCGGTTATCTACAACTGTTTACCCACAACATTACTCACAATGCCTTTCAAGCACCAGCAGGTTGAGTGTGATATCAGACTTACAAACACTGAGTCATCACTGGACACCTCTGTTTATGGGCAATTAAAATGATTTTGATTATTTGAAATTGCCCATTTAATTAACCTGCTCAACAGTAATTCCCAAAATGAGAGATGTGTCACTCAGATTCATGCAGTCAATCTTATTCTCACAACACACACACAGAAATGACCATGATGGAAGCGGCACAAAACTTTCCACAATGACCTTTATCTGCATTATTTCAACTCAGAGAAACGATTACACGATTACACACGATTATACCCCAAAAATCCACTGTGAACATGTCATGTTTTCAGTGCGTGTAACAGGCATGAGCCTCACGTGTTCATCTGTGGGGTTAGAAATATCTGCCCACTACTAACGCACTGTTGAGTCTAAACAGGAAGAGAAAGAGAGATGTGTGTGTTTGTGGGTTGTGGTGCGTGGGGGGGCTGGAAGGGGCTGATTTGGTCTGCCACCTTCTGGTAATTAAAAGTAAAGTTACTTCAGAAATGAAATGTGTTAAATGTGTGTAATTTTTATAATAATCTCAAATAAATCAGTGTATTAAAGCCAATCTATTTATTTTTCTCTCGCTCTTTCTTTTTTTGACAGAATCAATGGACAGTCTAAATCGCACTCCCTCTTCCCAGCAGCCATCTCCAGCACTCTCTCCTCATGTTTCTCTTGTGACCAATCAGGACACAGTTACCATCGACAGCCACACTGTCCTAGACAGGCCTAGCGAATCAGAGATCAGCCCTCCACTTGACTACCTCTTCCTATCTCAGTGTGAAACCGGGACAAAGAGCATCGTCAGGCAAGGCCCACCTCACTTCTTATGATCGCACATTGCAAAAATAGTAATTACATGTTAATCTCGATACAGAATTGAGATTCATTCCATGTAGTGCCAGAATATCGGCTTTTCTCTAATCAGATTTAATAAAGGTGACTGAGAGAATAAATGAGAAAAGAAAATCTCTCACGCTTTTCGCTTCAGTGAAATCTTTTGATCTTGGTCACTGCAGCATAACACTGTGATTAGATTAAAATAAAATCTTCAGAGACCTGCATGCAAAGTAGGGACTTAATGGTTTTATAAGAACGCATAATGATTTTTGTAATGCTGCTTTGTTTTGAATACTGAGGCATCATTATGGAGGGGTTCAGCTGATTAATGAAATAACTGCAGGTTTCTCAGAGTTACATTACCATTGAAAAGTTTGGGGTCTGTAAGATTTTTAAAATGTTTTTGAAAGAAGGCTGCGTTTATTTGATCACAAAGACATAGTAATAGTAATATTGGAAATAGTATTCAAATGTAAAATAACAGCTTTCTTTTCAGTACCCATTACTTCTTCAGTGTCACATGATTATAATTCCAAACGTTTTACCATCCCTTGTGATCAGGTAACACTTTAGATTAGGGAACACATATTCACTATTAACTAGGAGTTTTCCCTCAATAAACCCCTAATTACTGCGTATTGATAGTTCAGTCAGGACCGATTCTGAGAATAACACATTTATTGACAATTCTTTGGATTTGGTGAAAGGCTTTAGCTCTGAAGGTCATTTTCTCATAATATACATTGCAATGATTCCCAAACGACTCGACGGATGAATCAGTCTCTCTAAATCCCTCCTCTCTGTGAGCTACTCTGTTCTGACTGGCCAGATGGCCCAGTCTGTTTTGATTGGTCTATTGCGTACAGTGCGTGTTTTGGAAGCTTATGCCCATTACCTTAACTGTACTTCAGCTCTGTCCGTAGGCTTCCTCAGTCCTCAGCGATTGTACACACGATTTTACCATATCAATCCGAGTGCGAGTCAGAGGATGAAACATTGGAAGAACCTCCGTCGCAAGGACGACTTGAACAGGACATTTCTTAGTGTTACGCTACTCAGTTTGAGGTACATTATGAGATGTTGCAGCTGTATTTCCTCACCATCAACATTAACACGTGTACACTCTAAAAAATATTGCCTTGGTTTTACTCAAAAAAATTGAGGCAACTATTTGCATCAGACTTCTAAGTATTGTTCAAAATACTAATTCTAATTTGTGTTTGACCAAATAGACTTTACATGTCTTCAACATGCACCCTTAAGGAATTTCAACTCAATTTTCCTTGTAAACACAACTCAAATACTTTGTGTAGCAGAATCATAATTCAACTAAGCGCCAATAAAATTAGATGTAAAAATAAGTCAAGTGAATACACTTATATGAAATGCATTAGCTCTATTTCA
Organism: Rhinogobio ventralis; assembly: GCA_039654625.1. NCBI lineage: Eukaryota > Metazoa > Chordata > Actinopteri > Cypriniformes > Gobionidae > Rhinogobio > Rhinogobio ventralis. The sequence goes on from CM077194.1 coordinate 14,351,330, forward strand.
CTATATGTAATAAGCAGTATGCAATAGAGACGAACCACAATACTGCTATAACCGGTTGCTCATTGAACAAAGCAATTCATATGATGCACTGCGCTTACCTGTCATCAGCCTAACATCAGGCTCCACTCAACACCACCACGGTCATCCCCAAAACTCCAACCTGACAAAAACGTTTCTTAATCCCAACTTAATAGAACATTATCCAATAATAACAAGCCGTCTACTTCATTTATCTTGCTTAAAAACACATGAAGATAAATAAATTCAACATTTTCTCTTCCAATTAAATCCCATGCAAAGCATTCTGGGAACTAGAAAGCTCCTTACCCCCAGTAAGTAGATTGTACACAATAAAATTAAGTTGTGACAAAATGTTAATTTAAATATATTGATCAAGCAGCAAACATCCTCGAAGCAACAACGGTTACGCCTGATGTAGACAACGCTGTTATAACCCTGAAATATGAGAAAAATTGCTAGATTTATGTTGCAATATGGTAAAATACGTCATCACTAGGGGTGTGAACCTACACTGGTCTCACGGTTCGGTTCGATTACGATTATCATTTCATCGATTCAGTTCAATTCGTTATCACGATGCATTATGATGCACTGCATCCTTGGATTCTGCCCAAAAGCCTGGAGAGCGCGGCCACTTTAAGTGTGCGCTGGGACGCTAGATTCAGCGTATGCACAAAGGATTTTACGTGAGGGTATGTTGCGAATTGAGTTGCAGCGATCATGTTCGACACATTATCTGTCACAAGCACTACATCTTTATCTTATAGCTGCCATTCATCCACGACATGAGACAGTAGCTCTGCCAGATGAGCACCCATGTGAGACTCATAAACGGCTCTCGTTTGCAGCACATGTGACAAAATCTTCCAGTCCTCGTCCTCGCTAATGTAACGTGCCGTTATTGTCACATACAACTTTTTGGCTGAGCTGGGTCCACCACTGACAGGCGTGACATGGTTTCTCAAGTTAGTGGCATTACCCCCTGCATATTTTATTTGTGCATGACATTATTTACACACAGCATGTGTCTTCTCCAGGTCGTGCTTACCAGGTTGTTCATAAAAGCCGAAATGTGCCCAGATGTTGGCTTTTAAAGTAGCTGGAGCATTTTTAATTACTCACACTCACATCTCGCCTCCCTCTGCCGTTGTATGCTACCGTGACAAAGCACATAGACGACAAATGACGCTAGAAAAGAATCAGTACATTATAATCGGTTATGGTCTATTGCTGAACCGATACCGAATTGTCCTCGTCTGCATTGCGATGCATCGTAGAAACAAATAATTTTGACACCCCTAGTCGTCACCATGTGAAAAGGGTTTATTGCATCATCCAAATCCAGCAGTAAATATTTTAAGTAAATGTAACTTAAATAGTATGTTGGAAATGCACGTCTACAAAGCCTTGTCTAGATTACTTGGGATAAGAAGTGCAATATATAATTATACAAAATGTTTTTGCTACAAATCCAAATTAAGTGAGCTACTCAAAATATCCAAGTAAAGTAACAAACAAAGATGTATTTGTAAAAAATAATGATTTTTTTTAATGTTACACTTACAGCCTCGATTCATTTGTATCAGTACGTCCATCAACAAACCGATGTGTATATTTCTAATTTATTGCGGTGCACATGCAGGAACTGTATCAATAACGGTGCTTATGTTCGCCCAGCACTAACGTGAATGACTGATGTAACATAAACGTTTGTTAAACAAATCTTGCTCCATCCTTTATCTTTACTCAAAGTAGTAAGAACGACAATCTGCATTAATAGTTTTAGGTAACAGTGGCCCACAGCTGATTAGCAGAACTATCTGGTAAGACAGTAATAACGTGAGTTAGCCAGTTAGCCTGAAATTTACACAATATAAAACACAAAACCAAGTATTTTGAACACCCGGTAGAAAATATATACATCAATAATTATTATTCATACTTACAGGTTGTGATTTTGAGGGGCAAGCTGGTACAAATAAACTGAGTAATGACCCATCTTTCAAGAGTAAGCGTTTTGCGCAAATCTGTAATGGAAACGCAGCTAGTGCTCAGTGCTGCGCACTCTGTACGACTCCAATAGCTCGTTTTGGATGAACTGATTGAATTGAACTGTTATCCACCTGAATTAAATTATTTTTATTTCTATAAAAAGCAAAACTAATGTAATGTAATGTAAACGTAGCGTTGGCATATTCTATCCTATCATGGCACGAGATCTCGTCACACCCCTAGTAATAAGTACTGATAATCAGCAAATATGCCAGTAACATGCATGCAAATAAGCAACTACTTAATAGGGAATATGTGTTACCTAAAGTATAAATTTCTTCAACAAAAAGAAAGAAAGAAAGAAAGAAACCTGAACTGTAGTGTATATGTTCCAGGAAATTTGTTTTCAAAGTTTTTAATTAACATTAACATCCATTGGAAAATTGGAAATGATAGTGTCTCTGATCTTAATTTATTTTATTTTATAATAACACACACAGCTGAATGATGCACAGTAAGACCAGGAAAGTCTAGTTAAGAAAAGTAAATAGAGTCAATTTTTATTTCATGTTGACTTTAAGAAAACTTTTCTAATGTGAACCAGATTTGAGTGGCTCAGACACTTAAGCAAAATGTTTGAACTTATTTAATGTGACACTTTTTCCCCTAAGGCTTTACATGTAAAAGAGAATTTAGAATTTATGCGAATTTATGATTTCTGAATGAGCACTCATTCAGCAGAGAAAGCATGTGTAAAAAATAGTTTCATTATTACACACCACACATTTTCCATATGCTTTCACTGAAGAATTTTTTTTCCATAGAAGAGTTTCATCAACAGGTTTTATTTTGAACATGATTTATTTGACTAAACTGAAAAACTGTTGTTTTACTGTATATATGCTAATTTCTTATGCGTTTATATGTGTTTGTCATTACCTATAGGTGTGACAGCATCTCTAACTCTGAACGCTCCTTTGAGCAGAGCTCGTCTGAGTACACAGAGGATGTGTTTAGCCCCACCCCACGCATTGACTCCTCCCCCTCCCCTTTCCTTTTGGCTGGGGTGTCCGAGCCCCCGTTCAGCGCCCCCTGTGGTCCACTCTCTCTCTCCTCATCTATTTCGTCCTGCCTCTCATCTCCCATATCTCTACGCCGTCCACCGGACATATTCAGATTTGACCGACCCTTCTGCGTGACATCAGACCCACAGACTCCTCCTCCCCTCCCACCCAAACCTACACACCTCTCAGATCACCAGAGTAACGAAGATACTGGCCGCAATCAGACACATCCCGCTCTCCTCCCTCGCAGGACGTCACTTTCAGGAATAGACCACTTTAGGAGAGGTGAACATGCACACAAATTCACAACCAATATTATCAATGACCCTCCAATCCCATCCCCACAGCCTTTTTTCTCTTATCCATAACATATAACATATCCCAAAAAAAGTATTATATATTTTATTATTACAGTCTTTTTTTCAGGAGACTTTGACAATGCTGGAAGAAACTGGAACAAACGTCTAAGCCTCAACCTGGTAAAGAAATATTCAAATATGAAATAGTCAAATGAGCCTGGAGAAAGCTAAACATACACAGTAAATAAGCATCAATTTGAATATTCACTGCCAGAAACCAGATGTATCATAGTGTGTCTCTCTCTGTACCTCGGCTATTTCTAGCCAATATTTCTCAATACCACAGTTACTGAAAACCACTGTGAGGATTCATATGTGCCCATGGCCTCCCCACCAATCAGCTGCTCTAATGTCACTTCAGACGGCTACATACCCATGAGCCCCTCCACCCTGCCTGTCTCCCTACTGACCAACGGCAAAACAGAGATGCCCTCGCCTTCGAATCCCGACCTTGAGCCTCCTCCAGTCGACCGCAACCTTAAACCAAAAAGACGGGGTAAATGTTTTCGGGTTAAAAATTTAGTAAAAGTTTACCAGTATCATTCGCAGTCAAAGCACATGGTATTATAAAAACATTAAAAGTTTTATGATTGTGGCATTTGCATTCCATATTGTGACTTGTAGCCTTTAGACTGAAGGATTTAATTAGGAAATAAGATTTACATGCCCCAAAATAGCATGTGCACCATTCCCAGAATAAAATGTCCATGTCCAATATATCCTACATGGTCAAACGTATGAGGAAAACGCATTTTAATTTACATTTATGTTTGGCTATGTAAGATACATCCATTCCTAACACATTTTACCACATGCTAAAAAAAAGTGTGCCAATGAATGACTAATATCTTAAAACCGGATGTGATGTCATAGTTTTATGAACTTGCTATTTCAGAATCCATTTTCTTTTAAAGGTGTTTGCACAAGTGCACTCTTGATAATAAAGGTTCACAGAAATGTCATATAACCATTATGGGTTTCCCTAAAAACCCGTCAGTTTTTAAAAGAACCATTTTTTTTCTTAGTGAAAAGAACATTTAAATGTTTTTTCCACTATAAAGAACCTTATGTGCAGTGGAAAGCTCCATTTTCTTCATAGAACCATCAATGCCAATAAAGAACCTTTATTTTTAAGGATGTATTATTATGGAGCCCCTAAAGGTACATGTTGAAAGAAAAAAAATATTAGAAGCGAGGTAAAATAACTTGTCAATGTTTTGCGTTCCCTCGAGAAACTTTGCGTTCACTCACAAAGAACATAAAGGTTTCTCAGGGGAACGCAAGCATTTTGTTTCTCGGGAGACGCAAAACATTTGCAAGAGAACGCGGTTGGATTTTTCCTCCCATCTCATATTTTTTCCCATCACCATGTCCCTTTAGGGGCTCCGTATATTTTACTAAATAGAGTGATATAGTGTGTTGTGTTAGCTGTTATGAAGCAATTTCATTGACTGGAATATCACGTTTTTAGTTAACTACGTCAGAAAAAGAAAATAGAGAAATGGAAAAGATGATCTCATGTGAGGTACAGAATAGTTACGCATATTGAAAATGAATATGAGGAAGATGAGATGCAGCAGAGGCTCATGATCTGTGTATCACACAGAAACCACATTTCCATTTCAAACTCTAAATTCAAGAGTTGTTTTACTAATGTATATTGGCAGTCTTGCCTCGGGATTGTAGGGTAGAGGAAATTTCGAATTCTCAATTCACATACTTTGTTGACACTCTTCAGTAATTAAATAACCCCGATTTTAATTTTCATTAGTGCTGTCAATCGATTAAAAAAACAACAACTAATTAATCACACATTTTTTTCTGTAATTAATCGTGATTAATCACGTTTAAAAACACTGGCGTTTTAAATTTTTTATATTATAATAATTTTACAGTTACTCTCCAAATTAATGTAGAAACAACTTAAAGAAAAAAAAAAGTATTTTAAATATTTATTGTAATGGCAATACTAATACTGCTACTGTTGTCTCTATGAAATAGATATTTTTTCAAACATTAATGATAGACATTCAACTTTACAGTATAATTGAAAGCTATCAATTTCAACATTTATTAGGCTTTAAACTTTTACTTTAAGTGAATTTAAAACAATCTTCACATAAACCCATTATAATAAATGTCATGTGGCCTTCCTGTTAGACATATACAGAAATTGAATAAAGTTATCAAACACCTTTCGTAACTGCATACATTTTAAATTAAATATAGATTAATCCTTATTCAAGCTACAATTTTCTCTGTTACCTTTGTTCTTTGATTAACATTAATGACAGATATCACAGCAACTGGTTTATTAGGCTGCTGTCACTTTAAGATCTGCCACTGCCAAACATGACGCAGATCTGACGCGCTGTCACGCGCATCTCATTTTCTCACAACTCTTTAAATTAATTTAACTCATTTAATACTGCTCTTATGAGAATACTTGACAAAAGGGGCATTTTGGCATAATTCTGTGATTCAGAACTCGATTCTGGCATGCTGTCTGTGCACACAATACTGGCGCATGTCTTTATGTGCGTCGCGTGTGTCACACAGACAGGACATTCACAGACAGTGCGTTCTCTTTTGACTTGTTGCGTTTAAATGGTTTAAAAGCATTTGCATTAATAAGAGCGTGATAATATAATGTAATGCTAGCCAAAGGATGAAGACAAAACAAATGCTGTGTTAATTGCATTAAATATTTTTAACACATTAAACTGAAAAAATGAATGGCATGCGTTAACACTAATTTTTATATAAATTTGCTCATTTATTTTTTAAATTGGCAGAGTCTGCCTTCCATACAAAGCTACAGCAGAATTAATGTGCGGGCACATTAGCATGGGCAAAAAAGTTTAAATGTCAATTGACAATAATTTAGCGATGTATGAAGCACCGCACACGCAGAAGTCACTTTCAAGCCAAACAGCTTTCTGTTGGTCAATGTGAGGAATTTTGCATGACTAACTTGAACCCAGTACGGAAGTCTTTTGTGAAATTCCTAATTGTGTGGATTCCTATTTAAAATGACTGGATTCACCCAAGAAGCGATTCTACAACTGCTAGTTGCTTGGAGATGAGTTTTTCGAGGGCGAAATCCAGTCATTTCAATAGGAATCCACACAATTGGGAATTTTGCAAAAGACTTCCGTACTGGGTTCAAGTTAGTCATGCAAATTCCTCACATTGACCAACAGAAAGCTGTTTGGTTTGCATACATTATACTTCTGCATACATGTTTGTGATGTTTATGAGTGACAGACTGATGTTTATGTTATTTGTTAAAACCATTTCAAATATGTCACAATATTTCATATATATATAATAGTGTGCAGTGTGCACTGAGTAAAACACTGGTGTTTTTGTATTTCATTGAATAGATGCATACTTCTTTAAGAGAGTCTGTGACATATGTGACATTTTTTAAACTGAGACTTTAGGTTTGCCAAGACAAAATCACATGAGAGGAAGTGCATGATACTGTCAGAGACACAGATCAGGAACCGCAAACAGCATTGCGTCTTGAGTGGAGACACAGGGTTCCTACAGGTCATGCACCTTCACACAAAGGAAATGCCTCATTAAACTCAGTGAAAGTGTGTTTGTGTGTGTTGTTTGGATGACAGAAAAAGATAAGGAGTGTTTGAGTGTTTTGCATTGTGTTTGGTTTCACAGTTCGACCACCACCTTTAGACTTACGGGGCCTGTCCACAATTTCTGAATGTCCATTCCACGTTCCCCTCACACGCACCATGACAGAACCCAGGTGAGATTTACACAACATTGAATTATGACAAACTCACATTTACAGATCAAAAACTGATCCTAATCTGTTGTTCTTCTCAACCACTTCTGTCTGTGTTGTTCTCTTTAGTATTTCTGTCTGTGTCCTAAATCTTTAACAGAGATATTGTGTTTGTCTCGATGGTGCTCTTCCTTATGTCACCTGATCTCTATGTCCTGCCTCTGCAAGACTGCAAACCCCTGTTTTCTCATTTACATGTTTGTGATGTTTATGCGTGACACACTGATGTTATGTTGTTTGTTAATCATAAGATATTGTTTTGTATTTGTATGTTTTGTCTCTAGCACATCACTTCAGTGTGTTCCTTTGGACAGGCGGCGGGTATGGGGCTTAAATGGCTCTGAACAGGAAGGGAGCATCACACCAACGGTAACATGACTTCCTGTTTAAGCCGTCCTTTCTCATTAATAATTTATTGCTCTGTTTCTCCTTAAAATTAGAAAGAGCAAGAGGGAAACAGAGGGAGAAAAAAAACTAAAACAAAAGAATGATAAAAGACAAGAAAACAACAGTAAATCTCTGTAAATTACAACAAAAATAGCAAAAAAAATTCAGCATACAGTGCAAACAACAGAAAAACTCATCAAACAGATATTTAAGCAATGCAAATCATCAAATGATGTAAATAATCATAATTTAACAATAAGCATAAACATGTTAAATACACTATATATATACACCTGTTATTTATACAAATTTGCCACTTTATTTATACATAAATTCCATATATATACATGTGTGTGTGTGTATATATATATATATTTACACGTGTGTGTATATATGGGCCATTCTACAGAATTGGTTCAAAGTCAGGGTTGGAAACATCTTGAAAAAAATGTGTATTTTCCCACAAATGTTGTATGTATGCAAATTGTATAATATCCAAGGTACACGTTTCTAGTAATTGTGCAGTTTATTCCCATATTGTAATTTCAGAAAGTTTTGGAATATTTTTCCTCTCCCCAAATTTGTCACTACCAAAACACAATAATATGTGATTTAATAAACGTTATATTGACCTATTAAGATTTTGTTTACATCTACCTTGTAAATATATATTTTGCTATTGTATTAAAAAAGTTTTCACAGGTAAATCAATTTCAATTTTAACAATATTTCAAGTGTAATTTATGAGATATGTTGTATTTTGAATCCAATCTTTCTTTGTAAAAGGCATAAAGTACTAACTTAACTAACAAACATAACTAACTTGCATACTAAAACACTACTAAAACATACTAAAATACTAAAGATTTTATTTCACCGAAATAAAGGATTATGTGTTCCCTTTTGCCACTACCAAAACAATGATGTCACAACCGAAGCTTGTCACCATATGTTTCGGTCATGACTGTTTTGGTAGTGACAATTTTAGATGCTAATCAGCACATGGTTAGCTAGTACACACATAAACCATTTTATCGAATAACACCCAAAAAACAATGATGTCACAACCAAAACTTCACCACGTTTCGGTCGTGACAATTTTAGATACTTTTGAGCTTAGCTCAAAGATGCTAATCAGCACATGGTTACCTAGCACAGTTCTGACAGTTATACATACATAAAAACTAAATTTAATCCAAAAAAGTGTGCTTAATAGCAGAAAAAAGGTGTTTGGTAGTGACGTTCCTTAAAGTTACACACAGATTTTTTTCAAGTCTTTTGTTATCTCGTCTTTTATGAGAAAATGTCTGTGGTCCCTTGTCAAAAAATCCTAAAGGATTCCAATAAGAAACCTGTACAGGATTCCATTTAGAATTTCTATCATATTTTGGAACCGTTCTTATAGGAAGGTCCTATAAGAGGAACGTCCTATAAGATTCTCATTTAATTCCTATTGGATTCTGTGGGAATTGTCTTATAAGACAATACATAAATATCCTGTAGGATAATTTCTGTTCATTTAATGGGATCCAATTGGGTCTCTCTCTCTCTCTCTCTCACACTCACTCACACTCACACACACACACACACACACACAATGTTACTCTAAAAAGTTTAAGGGATAGTTCACCCTGAAATGAAAATAAAGCCATCTTTTACTCACCCTGCTGCTGTTCCAATGCCCTATGCCCTTCTATCTTTTTTTGACATTTTGAAAAACGTCCTGCACATGCTCCTCCATATAATGGCAGTGAATGGCGACCAGGCTAAAACTTTACAAAAAGGATACAAAAGTATCACGCAATGATACAGGGAGATGCGCGCCATATATGGAAAGTGTTCAGGAGGGAAATCACTCGCTCCAGGCGCTCTATTTGCGTTCGGTGTGAACGCAGCATAAGGTTTTGCATTCCTCTGAGTGTGTGCGAGCAGTCAGTGCTCACGCAATGTTGTCATGACAACAGGTACAAAGCATTCACCTCAGGAGGTTTACCTAATTATAGTATTATTGTATTGTTTCTTATTATTTACCTTATAAAAGAGACGAGAGTCGCGTTTGTTTCTATTAAATCTGATTTCTCAAAATGGTGCGTGTGTGTGTGTGCGTATGCCATGACAACAGTGCGAGTTAAAGAAACATGCTGATGGCTCGCACACAATCAGGAACGCGCACAGAGTAACGGCCGAGCTCCGCAAAACCTTTTGCTGCGTTCACACCGAACGCGAATAGAGCGGCTGGCCAACAGAACGGGTGACTTTATTTTCATTCCATGGTGACTCTAAAAAGTAATTAATTAATTAATTAATTAATAATTTATTTATATAATAAGTAATAATACAAAAAATATCACAGGACAAAGTGAAATTCCATTAAAATAAATTAGAATGTCCAATAGGATTCTAAGAATCCAATAAGATCCCACAGGACAAAGTAAAATTCCATTAAATAAAAACGCAATGTCCAATAAGATTCAAAGAATCCAATAAGATCCTACAGGACAAAGTGAAATTCCATTAACATTAATCAGAATGTCCAATAGGATTCTAAGAATCCAATAAGATCCTACAGGACAAAGTGAAATTCCATTAAATAAAAACGCAATGTCCAATAAGATTCAAAGAATCCAATAAGATCCTACAGGTCAAAGTGAAATTCCATTAAATAAAAACGCAATGTCCAATAGGATTCTAAGAATCCAATAAGATCCTACAGGACAAAGTGAAATTCCATTAACATTAATCAGAATGTCCAATAGGATTCTAAGAATCCAATAAGATCCTACAGGACAAAGTGAAATTCCATTAAATAAAAACACAATGTCCAATAAGATTCAAAGAATCCAATAAGATCCTACAGGACAAAGTGAAATTCCATTAAATAAAAACGCAATGTCCAATAAGATTCAAAGAATCCAATAAGATCCTACAGGTCAAAGTGAAATTCCATTAAATAAAAACGCAATGTCCAATAGGATTCTAAGAATCCAATAAGATCCTACAGGACAAAGTGAAATTCCATTAAATAAAAACGCAATGTCCAATAAGATTCAAAGAATCCAATAAGATCCTACAGGTCAAAGTGAAATTCCATTAAATAAAAACGCAATGTCCAATAGGATTCTAAGAATCCAATAAGATCCTACAGGACAAAGTGAAATTCCATTAACATTAATCAGAATGTCCAATAGGATTCTAAGAATCCAATAAGATCCTACAGGACAAAGTGAAATTCCATTAAATAAAAACGCAATGTCCAATAAGATTCAAAGAATCCAATAAGATCCTACAGGTCAAAGTGAAATTCCATTAAATAAAAACGCAATGTCCAATAGGATTCTAAGAATCCAATAAGATCCTACAGGACAAAGTGAAATTCCATTAACATTAATCAGAATGTCCAATAGGATTCTAAGAATCCAATAAGATCCTACAGGACAAAGTGAAATTCCATTAAATAAAAACGCAATGTCCAATAAGATTCAAAGAATCCAATAAGATCCTACAGGACAAAGTGAAATTCCATTAAATAAAAACACAATGTCCAATAGGATTCTAAGAATCCAATAAGATCCTACAGGACAAAGTGAAATTCCATTAAATAAATAAAAACGCAATGTCCCATAAGATTCAAAGAATCCAATAAGATCCTACAGGACAAAGTGAAATTCCATTAAATAAAAACACAATGTCCAATAGGATTCTAAGAATCCAATAAGATCCTACAGGATAAACTGAAATTCCAATAGGATTTTTTGACAAGGGGTTACGACAGTAACCCTTGTTCCTCGAGAAGGGAACGAGACACTGCGTCGTGATGACGACACTTTGGGAACGCCCTCAGCGTAGCGTGTCTGAAGCAGGAATGAAATCTATTCCAATCCTGATTGGTGTTGCATCATGACATAGTAGATGACGGCGTACCCGGAAGGTACAAAGGGACGCCGGCTTGCACAACACATTAGCTTTGCAATGAAGCAAGCGCTCTGCCCGTGATAGGTGTGGCGGCGATATGGCACACTTCATGTGCACTTTTGGTCTTGTGGACTTACAATGGCCGCTGCGTGCATGTGTCCATTAAGTCCACAAGACCGCAGGGTGTCCCATTCGTCATTTAAGATAAAAGAAGGGTGCTCGTGAGCGGCCCCTTTGCGGCCGTTATGCGCCCTCGATGCACACTTCAGCTGAGCCCGCAAGTTCGTGAGCTATGCAGAGGACTTCTACCCGGCAGTCAAAGCGGCATTACGTCGTGAAAGTGCAGACTTAGAGGAAGACCGTGAGGGTTTAGGGTGCCATTTGGGACAGGGCCATAGACTTGGTCAATGTGGTGTCATAGCTGGGGGCGTGGCGTGGTGGCGGAGTCGGCGTGAGGGAAAACAGTCCATTCCCCCACACTGGAAATGCATGGCATTAACCCAGTATAGCCTATATAGAATCACTTCTGCCGCTGAGCCATATTGGGTTGGATTGTCCGTACAGTATCTGTACCTGGAAAAACTAGGCCAGAGGTGTCATTTTCTCGTCAAAATGCATGCTGCTCCCACAAATATTACTTGCCTACTTCATAAATCACCCAGTCTTTCGATTAAGACGTTCCTGAATTTAATGGATTTATTGTAGGCCTATGTATTACATACATTTAACGTTTTAAAATGATGATAAAACTTGTTATATGAAATGTTTTTCTGAATATGCCGTGTGCAATGCAAAGGGCATTTGTTTATGTATTGGTTTGGGCTAGAATATAGACATGAAATGGAGTCTAATGTCAAACGTTAACTTACCCCAGTGCCACGTTTAAAAAACATGTCAAAAGCCTAAAATCCAGTTATATGATGAGCTGTTTGGCATCAGTGACACAGGTTTAGATAAAGTTTAGACATCCATCAGTTTTCTGTTGTCTTGCATGCATGTAGCTTTATCTGTTTATTCATTCATTTTTCTTGTTAGTACAGCCATGCACGAATGAATTATTTCAGCATTTACATTTTACAAAGCAAATTTGGAGTTGACATGTTAGTGTCACAATACTATTCTCAAATTACTGACAATAACAAAGTTTTTTGCTTTTTTATAGCAACCGTCTTTATCGAAAGATTTACATCATAGCCTACTTATGAAGTGATGTGTAATATTTGGGGGAGCATTAATTCTGTCACTCAAGTGTCGTACATGTAAGGTGACTATATCAGCTTGTATTGAAGCACAAGCATGAGCCCAGCCCTTCCCATACTGAAATAAAGAATACTTTTGAATGTTTTGTACATTAATAACCTCACACACTATGTGATAGCTTGCGTGAAAACTGCTTTAATGATAAGTTGACTGCTTTTCGATGCAGTTTGAGTCCCATGACAAACTGGCTATACTGGCCCGTGATAATATGACTATATTGGTGTTTATTTTTTCATCTTTACAATAATACATCATGTAGTGCAAATGTTTAATTGTAATGGATGTATTGCACAGGCTTTCGGAATTGACGAATGGCTCCGTCTGTTATTCGGCAGTATAAAACATTAGATCAGGTTTTTTTTACTTATTAGAGGTGCAGAACGCCACACGTAATCATTACAAAAAGTAAAGATAAAGCATCTAACAAGGTCTACGCGCGTAGGACTGTGAAGCTTTGGGGGTGTTGATGGACTCAATCTACTCCATCTGTGTTCATCGTTATGAATCCCATCTGTATGTAGTCTTTGACAAAAATTTGATTTTCTAATGAAACTGACCCACATTCAAGTGTTGATAAAAAGGAATACATGAAGCTAGAATAAAGCAGAGGGTCTGTTCTTTGTTTTGATATATTGCATGTTCAGATATTCACACAAGATATTCTGTGGGCCATGAAACTTGAGACCAAAAACGCTGGCGGTGATGGAAGATATCATGTTTACATTTACTTAAGACATAAGTAAAACTTATGTGTTTACACATAGACACTGTGTTTACGATGATACTCGACAAGATTTTTTGTGTGAATATTCGCGCGCTGTGAGACGCGTGGGCGCGCGTTCATATCGGTGGTATATCTGAGGCATATACGCCGATGCCGATATATCTGCGACAGGCTCATATTGCAGACCAAAATCGGCAGACCGATAAATCCGTTGGGCTCTAATTTTTATATACATAATAATTATACATAGTACAAAAACATATATTATGTAAACATGAACTTTTATTTTGGATAATAATAATACTTAGAAATATTTTTTGAGCACCAAATCAGTGTGTTAGAATGATTTCTGAAGGATCATGCGACACTGAAGACTGGAGTAATGATGTTCAAAATTCAGCTTTGCCATCACAGGAATAAATTACATTTTCAAATTTATTAAATAGAAAAAAGTTATTTTTAATTGTAGTTATTTTACAATATAACTGTTTTACTTTTTGATCAAATAAATGCAGCCTTGGTGATAGTTTTGAGCACAAATATATAAATAAATGTTTGTATTTAAATACATATTATTATGTAATAAAAACATATAATGTGTGTCAGAATTAAATGTATCGTTGGTATATTTGTATGTTTAGGACTCTCGGCAGATGCAGTTCCCAGCTTGTGATTCTGCCCCCTGGATGAGGCCTTCTCAGCTGGATTACTTGTCACTTGACTTCAACTCTGCCTCCCCCTCACCAGTCCAGAAGGTCAGTGGTGGGCATGAAGTGAATAAAAGACGTCAAACTGTTTCAGAAATACATTTCTTACAAGCATCTGAAGCATTCTATTACAAACACTCATTTAGTGAGCGTTCATGGGGTTTTAGTGGGCACTGCTATCTGTTGTAGTAATCTTCTCTGTGGATTTTTTAAACTGAATCTTCAGGCAGCAATAACAGTGACTCAGCATTTCCTGTCCCGTTGACAGTTGCTTTGTCACCACTCAACTCTAAACACGACATGGCATAAATATGCTTGCAGGATTGATACAGTTCCGCCATGCTGGTTAGCGTTTTGATTGTTTGCTCATATTGCATTATTGATGTTTTCAGAAACCGCTGCTGGCAGAAGAGTACAGGGTGGATTATGTGCAGGTAGACGAGAAGAAGACACAGGCTTTACAAAGCACCAAGATGGAGTGGAAGGATGTCCGTCAGTCAAAAGCATAAAGCCTGGGGGGGGGGGGGGGGGGGGCAATCCATTTAAATTATTACATGGTTCAAAACTTGACTTGTTTTCATCTCCTACAATTTCAGGTACATGTTGTTGAGTCTTTTACACTGCTGTGAAAGGAGCCAGTACAGAGCTGGATAGGAAACCTTCAGAAATAAAATGGCAGAATATTTAGGAAATTATTCCAGAATAAAATAACTCCAGTACAGTGATTCAAGTTTGACTTATGAGGTTTAGCTCACTTTATTTTGTTCTACAACATCAATTTCACACCACCGTTCAAAAGTTTGGGATTGGTAAGTTTTTTAATATTTTTGAAAGTCTCTTATGTGCTGCATTTAATTGAACACAAATACAGTAAAAACATTTATATTGTAAAATTATTATTACAATTTTAAAGAACAGTTTTCTATTTTAATATATTTAAAATATATATAATTTATTTCTGTGATGGCAATTCACATGATCCTTCAGAAATCATTTAAACATGTGGACTTGCTGCTCAAGAAACATTTATTATTATCAATGTTAAAAAAAGTTATTTTTGTTTGAAACATTGATACTATTCTTTCCAAAGTTCAAAAGAACAGCATTTATTTGAAGTAGAAAACGTTGTAACATTCTAAATGTATTAGTCCTTTTTAGTAATGCATCCTTGCTGATAAAAAGTATTAATTTATTAAAAAAAAAATCTTACTGACCCCTGGCTTTTGAATGTGTTTTGTATTAAGATATGACTGTGTGTATTTTATGTTGCAAAACATAGAAAGTTCTATGTTAACCACAGACCTTCATTTATTACAAACTGATATCATGACTGAACATCTCTATTGAAATTTGATTTGAAAGGATAATGAAATGCAAACAATGCTAACAGCTTGAATCTTATCTGAAAACATTTGCCATCAAAGCCTGAACATGTACAGAATATGTTTACCAGAACGCAAATTAACACACACTCCGAGACTTTTATAAAGGAAATTATTATTAATTATTGATAATTTGCTTATCCTGAAGTACAGAGTGTCTTTTTGTGGCACTCCTTGGGACATTTACTTTGGAATAATTTCCCAAATACAACGACACACTGTTAGTTTTACATCACTGATGTATAAAGCTCAGATGTCACATTGCCTATTTGTGAATTCTGAAATAATGTTTTCAAAGGTGTCATGAAGTCTTTAAGTGGATATTCTGAATATGTAACATATTTATGATGCATACAATCACTGAAGAGTGTCACAGAAAAAGATTACGCCAATAAATGTCTCTTGCACTGATTTAAAAACGCCCTAGAGACCATGTTTAACGTGGAATTGCATTACTAAAATATGGTTTGTGAGAGTTGTAAACCACTGAAACCACACACTGTGATTGGATGCTGAAACAAATCAATGAAGGAAGTGAATGTTTTATAGAAGGAAAATCTGCCTTTTCTTTTTTTAAAGATTGAATGTTGAGTGAATACTGAATGTTGAATATGTTAGACTACTGTCAAATTATTGACCTAACAGGGTTACGAAGGTCAGTCAACATTTATCGGAATGTATTTTTCCCATCGATCTTGGTCGGTTCACGATTATGAGGCATTACGAATGTATTTCTGTCTTGGGTTGTAGAATTTTAGTGCCATGTCATGCTGTGCTTGACACTGTTCTTTTATGGTGGTCAGATTTTATCTTTGCCTTTGCTGTACTGACAAGAGCACAAAAATCTCATGGGAAACTATCACTGTGACATCATCAGTTTCCCGCCAATCCTGATATTCTTTAGTGTATGCTTTATATCTCATGAAGAAATGTAATACATAAGCGTGTGTGTGAGAGAGAGAGAGAACGAGTGAGTGAGAGACAAAGTGTGTGTGTGTGTGTGTGTGTTTGTTTGAAATTTAGAGACCTTACTAACCTGTGTGAATCAATGGATGTTTATCTGTCAGCAGGTAAATTATTGTGATGCATATTGAACACAATAAAAACAATTCAGCTGAATAAACTGAAAAAAAAAACTTCTTTAATCTGTTCTTTTTAAATATAAAATAAGATGAATATATAAAATTTGTACCTACACTACCATTCAAAAGGGGGCGATAAGATTTTTTTATGTGTTTTAAAGGATCTTCTTATCGTTATCATGCTGCTTAATATTTTTGTTGGAGCCATTGTTGGAAAGCGTCCTTGCTTAATAAAAGTTTTAATTTCTTTCAAAAACAAAATAAATAAAATCTTACTGACCCCAAACCTTTGAATGGTAGTGGATATCTGTTTGTTTAACGCTAAAAGTAAATACTTATACTTAAACGTATATAATTCCCTCCTTTCCTTGGGAATTCAACTTTCTATTATTCTGAACTTAATTTATTAACACAATTATGTTGTAGTTATTTTTGAATACCTTCATTATAAAATTTGCAACCAGATGAAATCAAATAAGACCAGACGAAGCATGTATTCAGTTCAACTCTGTTTTCTCCATAATGAAGTTTATTATGAAATAATGATATAATGTTCTTATTTCAATCATATCACCGAATCAAAAATATTAAACTGATATTTTTCTTTATAACATAATAATAGTTTCATGTGGCACTTAGTACACATGTGTGACACATTTCTTCCATACTGTCCTCTTAGATTTTTTTATGCCCTAAAAGGGTCTTTAAAACTCCAGCAGAAGCTCTAAAATATAGAAAGAGGATCAAGATGGAAAAAAAGAAAATCACACTATAATAGAATAAATAATGTTTTATAGCAATACTTTAAATATTGTGATTGGACTAAATACTATCCTTTGAAAGTTATCAGACAAAACCCGAATATACCATAAATTAAATTTTGCACAAGTCCCTTTAATTTGGGAAAAAATAAATATATATATATATACTGTATATATAGAGAGAACCAAAAACAACCAAAGGAAAAAAAAAAAGAAAAAAACTGAAACGCTATGTCATGCTAATCCTAGCAGCGATAACCAAATTTCACTGACTTAATTTTCGCCTGAGAAGTCACATGGCGGGGTACCAGCTCATGGGGTTGGCATTCGCACATGCCAATGCACCTGTTAGAGGAAAATTTGGCAACCAGACTATTTTGGCACGTTAGACATGAATTGGCACGTCATTACGAGGTTGATCAGCAGGATTAAAGTCGTCCTGGTCCGAGTATCATTCCCTATAAAATGAAGATGGGTGGAATTATTACTTTTTAACAACTGATCAGGTTTTCCAGTCATCTGTCGGATTGCACTGGTGATGGGAGAGAGGAAACAATTATAAAGCCAAGACCGAGACCTCAGGATAAACAAGGCTCTGACGTAAACACGCTACAGAGGTTCACTGTTCAGAGCAAAACAGTTCCTCCTTCAGGTTTCTCTGGTCTGTAGTTTTCTCAGGGTACCCAAAAGCTCCACAAACCAAAACGACTTTAAGCTTGATTGATTGTACGTTTCTCTGAATGTCAAAGTTATTTCCAGTAGACTGTGATTGGTGTAAGCAACTTGAGTGACAAATTTGCAGATCGTGATCCATTGTTCTTTGAGACCCGTACGAATAGAATTACACAAATAAAAAGACCTGCAATGAACTGAATCTCATGCAAAACAAACTAAAGAGTGCAGCAGGTTCCATCCAAGGAGAAATTGTCCAGGGAAAAAAAAAATCTTCAGCTTTGACCAGACTCGAAACTGGTGGAAAAACACGTGATAATGTGGAGTATGAGATCGAGAGAGAAAAAGAGATTGGGTGAGAGAGAATGCCCCGAATAGTCACAGTGCACGGAGGAACACCAGGGCGGCGCTAGAGAGCAAGAGTCATTACGGTGGTTTAGTGCTTCAAAAAGTGAAAATTCGCTTTCAGTCGATTTGTGTAGAGAAGAAGAAACAATAAGTGATTTTTCTTATTTTATCATTTAAAACCTCTCTAAAAAGAGAGTGCTGAGGGATAAAATATGTATGTTTTGTGTGTGAGTGTTTATGTGAATTTCTTTTCTGTGAATTACAACATGTCGTGTGCAGAATTCAGTGCAGCCAGCCCGGCGAGGTGTCCCCGTAACCCCAGTAAAAGAAATATGCCTGGTAAACCCCAGTAAAGCAAGGTCCGTCCTCTCTCCTGTAGTTTATGTGTCATGTCAGTCCTCCTCAAGTCCCACAGATGTATCTTAAGTAGAATAGTGCTTTTCCAAGTATACAGAGGCCGGTGTATCCAACCCCTGGTGGATGTGTGTATTATTTTTTAAAGGGAGCTAACCGACTGAAGTTCTGCCAGAAGGGAGATGTGCTGCGTTTGGGCTCGTATTCATATCCATCCGCCTGCCCGTAGCCGTCAGGTAGGAGGTACTGCCCGGGGTTCATGGGGTCCCCAGGTGGTGGGTACGCTGGGGGGACCGACCGGCCCACACCTGAGAAGACGCCACATACATAAACTCATGACTTATCAGATTTATTTGAATTTTGTGTAGATTTATGTTACATCCACAGGGCCATCTACTGCAAGGAAAATCCTTTTTTTTTTTTTATTTAGTTTATTTGATAACAGCAATACAATAGAATACAGTATAATTTATTGGAAATGGAAATTATGTTATGCAAAAAAAATCTGCCTATAGCAACTAACCTAACTTAACCCTAACCCTAACATCATAATTGTTTTAACTATGTGATAGCTGACATTATCGAGTGATTCTGACATAGTCATTTACTTTGTAAAAAACAAAAATATGCCTTGAGAGTCCATGCTTTCACTACGTGATATAAATGCAGTTAGAATTCCCCCAAAATTCAAAAATGAGTTTTTGTCTTATATTTTTATATTTATATTTATATTTTATACTTCTTTTATATGATATAGTTAAGCAATATCACACAACCAAATGCTGTATTTCCCGAATATCAGCATGATTGCAAATTTTATTTTATACACAGTTCAATAAACAAGTTAATATTGTGAGTTACATTTTAGGCACTATATTGTCGATATTGTCTGTTTTTGCTCTATTTCGCTATCGAAAAACAAACCATTGTGCATCTCCAAGCAACACAGTGGTGTTTCGTTCTTGAATGAATCAGCATTTTTGAACGAATCAATGATTCAATGTTCCATTCACAAAGGCAGTCATTTGCTTCATTCCTGGATGAATCAGTCATTTGAGCAAATCATTTTCAGCCACCTATTGGTGGTTTTAGTTTCATATTTAAAGTATTGTTTAATTTTTTTTATTTCAATATTCAAAAAAATATTACCTTTAATCTCATAGCATTATTTATGAAATTGTAATTGCAATGTAAATACATCTAAATGCTGTTTAAGATGCAGCTTCAGTGCAGATTTTGATGATACTGATTTCATTTGATTGGTAACAGCCCTATAATGTCTTATTGTTTTAATTGAATTTATTGATTAAATGTAAGAATTTGACATAAAAGATGATGTATACATCTAAATTCCATGAGGAATATAATCAGTGTAGTAATAAGTAATTAGTTACTGTAATTTAATTACTTTTCCCTTTAAAAAGTAGCAAAGGTTTACTCAATGTTTCTGTAATTTAAGTACAGTTACTTGTGATGCAATTGCATTAAATACTTTATAGACTATAAAACAATTCTAAATAAAACAATAGTGGATTTAAATTAAAATTTAACGTCTAATGATAAAATGTATGTTTTAATGTAACCCCCACCCTTTTAATATTTTGGTCAGTTTAAAGATAATTTACACACTTGTCTATCCTTGTATTGTTCAACTGGTCGAGGTTGATATGGGATTTAGAAAGTAATTATTGATAATTATGTAATGCAATACTTTTTAGGGAGTAATTAGTAAAGTATTGTAATTACACTGTTGAAAATATAATTAGTAGCAAGTAATTAATTACTTTTTAGAGTAACTTACCCAACACTGAACATAATAAGGGTCAAACAGGCTTCAAGATTTCATACCTTTCTGTTTGGTGACTCTCCTAACGGTCAAGGCGGCTTGCCTCTTCTGATACTCGGAGATTTCAAACCCTAAAGCGAAAAAAAGGCAGACAACAAATCATTATGAGAGTGGTGAACTTGTATGGTCATTGTATCGAAAAGACTGGCCAATTACAAATTTGAAACAACATAAGGATGAATAATGACTAAACTGTGATGCAAAATTCTCACCAATCTTCTCATCTTCCTGGACCATCTTTCTTTCCTCTTGAAATGCCCGAAGCCAACGGATTTTCTCCTCCAGCTTTTTGGGCAAGAACAGATGGATCTCGTCTGTGTCTCTGTTGGCCAGTTTGAAGGCATTCTTAACGCTAACGTTAAAATCATCATCTCGGCCGTCGATTGCGTCAATGACCTCATATCGATCCATTTCAATCCGGCCCTTATAGTAGAGAATATCACGGCGAATGAGATCCTGTGGAAGGCGGAGAAACTTTATTAGTATGTCTGCAGTCGGTACTGACGTTCCCGACAAATTACAGACAGAACGAAATAAATATTATATTAATGTAAATTTACATGTAAAGTACATGTACATACATCCATACAATGTCGGGCAGGATGTGTCACCTTTTTATAAGAGATTATAGTGATTTGTATTACGAGTCTGTTCATGTTCTGCATGTTCATTAAAATACTTTTGAAACAATTAGTAACTGGATATAAATAGTGAGACTGCTAATTGGTTGGCTGGTCTGGGTAAACTCATGTCAGTCTTGTGAGAAACAGGTGCTGATTGTCTCTGTTGTTGTGTTGCTGAACTGTGTGTATGTCAGATGGTGCTGAAGAGAGCTGTTTTTGCACCTTTGTGGAGAGAATAAAAATGGGCCATGTGCTTTGAGCTTGAGAGTGTTTAGAGGACAGTGAAACACAAACGGTTTCTACCTTCAGCTAGAATCCAAATCACAAACCCTCAGTTGTGCTACTCCACAATAATTGAATCAGTTATTTGTTTATCCATGCCTGTCTGGTTCAATTCTGCATCTTCACTCTCCAAGTGAAAGTTACTGTGCTGAAAACATCATCAGCTGCCTGCTACCTTCCCTCAAAGATCCCTACTCCTTAAAAATCTATCTATCTATCTATCTATCTATCTATCTACTTTATTTCCAGACCCATGTGTCCCAGTTAAAGCGGACTCCTACTTTACCATCAATTAAACTTAGAGTGTTATCCATGCCTTCATCCACTCTTTGTCTCACCTTCTTGCAGAGGACCATCTGATGATCGAATAGGAAGAAGATTCTGGTTTGGCTGCGGCCGTATGGTTGATATATCCAGGACATCTCCCCAGTGTACACAAGCTCTGAGCTCCTGTCCAGAATATCCTCACCCTGCACACACACAATAACAAATTAATCATTGCATCTGACTCCACTGAGGCTCTGATGTCTTTATGTCTCAGTATGCAGCTCTCCAATCAAATATGATGCCTGTGGTGCAGGTTACATGTCAATAACAAACATCAAACCTGTGCCATAGATGCCAGATTTCATTAGAAACTGCATAGAAAAAAATCTCTGTTTTGTAAAAAATTTTTCTACTTGTCAAAGTTTGGAATATTTAACATTAAAGCGGCCTTTATTTGATATTACAAATACAGTAAGAACAGCTATATTTTGAAATATTATTACAATTAAAAATAACTGTTTTCTATTTTAATGTTTTAAAACCTCATTTATTCCTGTGATGGCAAAGCTGAATTTTCAGCAGCCATGACTCCAGACTTCAGTGTCACATGATCCTTCACAAATCATTTTAATATGCTGATATGGAATACATTTCTTCTCATTATCAATGTTTTGCTGCTTAATATTTTTATGGAAACTGTGATACACTACCATTCAAAAGTTTGGGGCAAGATTTAAAAAAAGTTTTATTCAGCAGGGATGCATTAAATTATGGAAGCTTGTTTCCGCCACCGAATAAAACATTGCCAAGATAATTGCCACTTTTTTATCTCAAAAGTTTAGATCTCGCAACTTTTTTTCTCAGAATTGCGAGTTATAAAGTCAGAATTGCGGGATATAAAGTCAGAATTGCAGGATATAAAGTCAGAATTGCGAGATATAAACTCGCGATTGCGACTTTATATCATGCAATTCTGACTTTATAACTCGCAATTCTGACTTTATATCACATAATTCTGAAAAAAAAGTCAGAATTGTGAGAGAAAAAAAAGTCAGAATTGTGAGATAAAAAGCTGCAATTACAAGCTTTTATATTAAAGTGACAGTAAAGACATTTATAATGTCACAAAAGATTTCTCTTTCAAAAGAAAAAAAGAAAAGAAATTGTATCATGGTTTCCAGAAAATATTAAGCATATTAAGCAGCAAAACTTTTACATATACATATATAATAGATAAATAACAATAAACAACCACATTTTCAGGTTCAAGACTTCTATTGCTCTCTTTTATATTTTATATCCTGCTAATTAACTCTGAAAAGCTTTAGCCACACACCTCCCAGTCCAGTACAGAGGCCTGCCATTGGGCGATTTTGTCAATGTTCTCAAGCCTTCGTTTGCGTTCGTTGATTTGCTGAGTGACATTTCTCATTACAGCTAGCGCAGCAGCCACGTACCGATAATCACTGGAAGAGAATGGGAAAAGAATGAGCAAAAGAGAAGAGAAAAAAACAAGGGCTGTCAAAATGATAAGTGGAAAGCAGATATGTCAGTTCAAAATTCGTCATTTTGTGGACCCGACCGCCATTATCTGCACGATGCACCTGGATTTAGCATATCCGTGTTTCTGTGTGTACCTGTGTTCTTGTACTGTGTATTTCAGTAACTCTGCCAGCTGTAGAGGGTATTTGCAGATTTTCTGGACTGGTGTGAGCAGGTAGCCGTCAATGGCAATGTCGATCATCTGCTGGACCAATCGGCACGCTTCGAAGAAGTGCTGGTATCGTGCGTCTCGCATGAGACGTGTGAGCTCCATGCAGGCGTCAACGTGGTTGTTACAGTATTCCGAGTAGATCCAGAATCCATCTTGCTGTAAATAAAAATATACAAACATTAAAATAAATCAGTTTTCCCCCTGACCCATTGTGTATATGTTAGTTATTTTCTGTGTTTGAATACAGACGTGTTCCAAAAAGCAGGGTCCGATCTCACTGAGATGAGGTTCTTCCGTGTTAAACTGTTTCTCCAGGTCTCTGACAAAGCTTAACTGGAATCTGTAAATGTCTTCGATATTTCCAAATATCACTTTCAGCTGATCGTCGTTAAACATGTCTCTCCTCTTTTTACACTGACGGAGATACCCCTGAAACACAAACACATACACAGATATACAACTTATTTAATTAAAAAAAAACAGTAATAGTGTAAAATATCATTACAATTCAAAATAACTATTTTCTATTTTAACAAATTTAAACGTAATTTTTGTGATGGCAAAGCTGAATTTTCAGCGTTATTTGGTGCTCAAGAAACATTTCTTATTATGTCTCATTGGATTCTCACAAAAGAAAATTATCTGAGCCATGCTATCCACATAAACTTTATAGTTGTACACTTTTACTGTGTTTACATTTGCCTCAATTGTGTTTATGTATATTTCTCCTCAGGACGTTTAGGAGACACATCTGAGACAGCTAAAGAAGATAGCTAAAAGAGAACTCAATGAAGTCTCCTGAGCTGTAAAAGAGCTGGTATGTGTTTGTTACCTCACAGATGTCCTTCAGGTGCTTGATGTAATGTCGTTCTGTGCTCATGATCTCATTGATGACATTGGCCCTCATCTGGTCCCGGTTCTGGGTGGGCTGGCCCAGACACAGGCAGTCGGTGCTGGGGTTCGGACTGGCCTCCGCGTGGCCGTTCTGCACCTCGCTGGAGCTTTCGGCAGCCTCGACCGCTGTGTTTTCCTCCTGATTTACCCATAACTAGAACACACACACATTAAAACAAACATGACTTGATCTTCAAGTCCTGTTATCATCAATTAAATTAATCATGATAATTGTGCTCACATTGGATTAGCATTCAGCTCAGAGAATCCAGAGTTAACAGTCTGCATGATTGCTTTCATAAGGTCATTAAAGTGTCTAGATATTGCTTTAAAAGCTTCAGGGGTAAAGATACATTGACGTGAAACAAAGAGTCAGAGTGCGCCCTCTGGTGGCACCAGTCCCAACTACATTTTACCACATTAGAGGCATTGCAGTAAACACTTACAAAATCCGTTTTCACAAGGACATAAATGAATCTGCGTTTGGACCTGTTACACTGCTGCATACACACACACAAGCCAGGAGATGGAAAGAGAAGGAGGGCAATACAGATGCGCACAGTTAGGAGCATGGTGTGTGTGTGTGTGTGTGTGTGTGTTTGAGAGACTCTGATGTAATTTTATTTGCCTGATTATGTAACTTATCATTTGCTTTCCCAGGTGAGCCAACTGATGTGAACACACATGCGCGGATACACACAAACTCTCTCTCTCTCTCTCTCTCTCTCTCTCTCACACTCTCACTCACACACACACACACACACACACACACAATATGAAACCCATGAATATGCACACAGTTTTATTCTGAGCTAGAAATATTTCTATGTTCTAGTTCTGCTTCTAAAAGAAAATTCTGTTATCCTTTACTCGCCCTCATATCATTCCAAACCTGAATGAGTTACTTCTTCTGTGGAACACAAAAGAAAATATTCTAAAGAATATTGGTAACCAAACAATTTTGATTTCCACTGACTTCCATTCTATTGTCAAAAGTACTTTCCCAAAATATCTTCTTTTTTGTTGAGCAGAAGAAGAAAAGAAGTCATACAGGTTTGGAATAACATGAGGGGGAGTAAATGGTGAAAGAATTTTAATTTTTGGGTGAACTATCCCTTTAAAAATTGTATAGTATTTTTGAACAATATGTAATATCATGTACACTCACAAGATGAAGACTCCAGCCATATCAGTAGCCTAATCAAAGCAACATAAACACAAATAATTGCTGACTGTACCTTTAAGACATTATTATCATTACTCCTTTTATTAAAGGAATAGATCTCACAAAAATGAAAATTTGGTCAGCATTTACTCACTCTGAAGTTGTTCCAAACCTGTATGACTTTCTTTCTTTTGTGGATCACTAAAGAAAAGGTTTTGAAGGAAGAATTGTTTCCTTTACTCCTTGCATTTACAATGAATGCGGGCTGGAGTGTTCAAGCTTCAAAAAGCATGTCACAAATGCACCATGAAAGTATCATACAATTAGCATATATGACTTTAATCCAAGTCTTCTGAAGTCATACTGTATAATAGCTGTGTGACAAACAGACTGACATTTACATTGTTACTCACTGAGAATCTTCCTCTCCAGTGAGCTGTTAACCGCTGTGATCAAATCATTGAGTCAGCGAGAACCAGATCAGTCCAATATGTGAATGAATCATACAGACCTGTTTTGTGAACCGGATCAACTGATTCAACTCCTTAGAACTAATCTGGTTAGAGTGTTTTTACAGGAGAAAAAAAAACAGCATACAGGTTTGGAAGAACACGAGAATGAGTAAATAATGACAGAATTTTCATTTTGGATGAACTGTCCCTTTAAATGAACACTCCACTTTTTTTCGAAAATAGGCTCATTTTCCATCTCCCCTAGAGTTAAACAGTTGAGTTTTACCGTTTTTGAATCCATTATGCCGATCTCTGGATCTGGCAGTAGCACTTTTAGCATAGCTTAGCATAGATCATTGAATCGGATTAGACCATTAACATCTCGCTCAAAAATGACCAAAGACTCAATATTTTTCCTATTTAAAACTTGACTCTTCTGTAGTTACATTGTGTACTAAGACCGACGGAAAATGAAAAGTAGCGATTTTCTAGACCGATATGGCTAGGAACTATACTCTCATTCCTGCGTAATAATCAAGGAACTTTGCTGCTGTACCATGGGTGCAGAGGCGCAAAGATATTACGCAGCGCCTGAAAATAGGCTAACTTCCGTCAACATAACCAACGTGACAACCTGCTTGCACAGGGAGCATGCCTTGTAACCATGGAGACATTTGTGAGAGACGATTCAGAAAATATTTACTTTGGTGCAGATCCTGAACCATATCTGTTTCAACCGGAATACACTGAAGATGAGCTTTTGGAACGTGTTAGGCAAGAAAGTGTGGCTGAACAGACTGGGGCAGAAGGGAGGAGGAGAGCAGATTCGAACCTTTACAACGCACAGAAAAATGGCTAATCACACAGGTAAATCCACTACCTAATGTGCCGGCTGCAACTCTGCAACTACACAAACTTAGGCTGAAAAATTCACTATTCCCTACGTTAGTCCACTAATACAGTTCACTTGAAGGAGTGAATGAAAACGAGTGAGTGAATTCGGACAGGCGCTGTGTGTACATCAGTTGTTCACTCGTTATTGCGGTGCAATGTGGGATTGAATGAGTGCACTCAATAACATCCACCATGGTTTCGGACACCACTACAAATGGCTGTCCCCTAAAATAATGCCCTATTTGAGGGTATAGTGGGCATTTCGGATTCAGCCTTAGTGCCGGTCACATTGGAAGTTACCTAGCTGGGGACTATTTTCAGGCTCTGCGTAATATCATTGCGCCTACTGCACCCATGGTACGACAGCAAAGTTCCTTGATTATTACGCAGGAATGAGAGTATAGTTCCTAGTCATATCGGTCTAGAAAATCACAACTTTTCATTTTCCGTACACAATGTAACTACAGAAGAGTCAAGTTTTAAATAGGAAAATATCGAAAGTCTTTGGTCATTTTTGAGCGAGATGCTAATGGTCTAATCTGATTCAATGATGTATGCTAAGCTATGCTAAAAGTGCTACTGCCAGATCCAGAGATCAGCTGAATGGATTAAAAAACGGCAAAACTCAACTATTTAACTATAGGGGAAATAAAAAATATGAGTCTATTTTCAAAAAAGTGGAGTGTTCCTTTAAGCCGTATGCCTCATGGAAACTGGTTGGTCCCCACACAGCGTAGTTGATTTCAGGTTTTGTTATCCTTGTAGGGACATTTAGATCACACAGAGATAGCAAAATCTGACCCATACACACACACACACACACACACACCATTGACCTGATCTGGAGTCCCAAACACTGCAAAAAAAGAAGACAAAATTAAAAATAGATTTTCATAAATACACAAGCCTGTCACAGATTCTATTCACCCTGAAACCATGTCCTGCATATCTCCCTCGCTCTCTCTCTTTCTCTCACACACTCTGTTTCTACACAGTCACGGATATGATGTCTAATCTCTTGAAGGATGTTTCTTGGATTAAGATCTCATTAAAATCTCAAATTATACTCTTATACCTAGAAATCTCTGCCTCAGCGCAACTTTCCAGTGCATTAGCCTTGCTAGCTGTCCGTTCTCATCCTCATCAAACGAAAGGCTTAGTTTAGTGATCCTGCTGCGTATGTGTGTGTGTTGCTACGGCTGTGTGTTAAAAAAAATAAAGGGAATCAGAAGAACACTGATGACGCAGATGTTGCACACACACCTGCGCGCACACACACACACACACACATACAAACTTCCATCTTCTCTTTCCTTGCTCTCAGTGTCCAATCTATTTTAGCCGTTCTCTCTTTCTCTGTCACCCTCTCCTCCCAGAGCAATCTGCTGTTTGGTTTTTGTTTTGTTTTTTTTGTCTGTTCTTCTCTCCTGTCCTCTAATGAAAAGTGACGTCTCATTTTATGCTTCATGACTCAACCTCACTGAACAGTGAAGAGAAACACAAGACACAGCAGAACCAAGGATACAGTGTAATTGTGTCAGCATCTTACACCAAAAATCAAACTAGCCCTTGCAGGTGACATTAATACAACATTTATCAATCTCTTTTACTTGGGTACTTCCAATTATTATATTCACTAATCCCTCTCAGATGAACTATTCACGAATTTGCCTGCCCATTCAGTCTTACTAGTTAATGGTAACTGAACTTGGCTTGAACCCAACTCAAATTGGGTTTCAGTTTGCTGCACCGCTGCTAAATATACAGCGACATTGTAAAATAGATTACACTGTATAGTAATGTTAGGTCCTTGAAGGTAAGGGAAACATTTGCAGAAACAAAAATGACAACATATGGTTTTCAAGTATACAGTCACAGATATTCAATGCAACACACACACACACACACACACACACACGAAAATATACACTATATTGTCACAAACTCAGGTCTCTGGTGTGGTGAGTTGAGAGATCTACCACTTAGCCACAGAGGCGGTAATGTTGGACCCAAACGAAACACTCCAGGCAACACAGGCAAGGAAGATTTATTAATAAAGAAAAAAAAGGTACTTAGCAAGTCACAAAAAAAATCCAACAAAAGTTCTTCTCAGACTGAGGTATCAATAAAAATAGTGATACTTCAAAAGAAAATAAAAACTCCACGTGGGGAGAAAACAAAACCAGAGAACACAAATAACTAAGAACACCTTACTTGAGATAGCTTGGAAGGACTCAGTGGGGAAACAGCAGGTGACGCTCAGCCAAGACTCAAAAACAGGTGAAAAAAACCCACAGCTAAATACTCTAGGGGAAACAAGGCACAGGTGACCTGGATAACGTTAACAAGTACACATGAGGAAGAACTAAGGCAAAAGGGAACACAGGGGACCTCTAGAGGCCCAGAGACAAACAACAGGAGGCAGGATGCTGACAGGACCCCCTCCTCTAGGAATGGCTCCTGACGTTCCTTCCAGAACACCCTGGCCTCCGGGTGCGAAACTCTCGGATCAAACTTGGGTCCAGGATGTCCTTGGCTGGAACCCAGGAGCGTTCCTCCGGCCCGTAGCCCTCCCATTCCACCAGATACTGCAGGGAGTTCTGGACCCTCCAGGAGACCAGTATCCGGCGCACTGTGTAGGCTGGCTGGGGTCTATGATCCTGGGAGGTGGAGGGGGTCTGCGTGGGGGGGCAAAGGGAGAAGACAAGACAGGTTTTAGTAGTGAGACATGAAACGTGGGGTTAATTCTTAGGGAGCGAGGGAGAAACAACCGATAAGAAACAGGGTTAACTTTCCTTGCTATGCGAAAAGGGCCAATGTATTTCTGGGAAAGCTTCTTAGATTCGACCCGGAGGGGCAGGTTCTTAGTGGCTAACCAAACTCTTTGACCGGCTCGGAAGTTAGGGGCCGTCCGGCAGCGGCGATTTGCCTGGCTTTGGTATCTCTGGGAGGTCCGAAGGAGGGTACGCCTGGCCTTCCTCCAGGTCCGCCTACAGCGTTGGACAAAGCGCTGGGCCAAGGGAACACCAACTTGCGCATCTTCCTCTGGGAATAATGGGGGAATGTATCCGAACTGGCATTCGAAGGGGGATAATCCAGTGGCCGAGGACTGGAGGGTGTTGTGGGCATATTCAGCCCAAACAATATAAGTGGCGATTATAAGTGGCCAAGACATGGGATTACTGGCCGCCATACATCGCAAGGTGGTCTCCAGATCCTAATTGACCCGTTGCGTCTGGCCATTAGACTCTGGATGGAACCCAGACGATAGGTTGGCTGTGGCCCAAATAAGCCTGCAGAAGGCTCCCCAGAACCAGGACGAGAATTGGGGACCTCGGTCAGAGACAATGTCCAGGGGAATTCCAAAAATCCAGAAGACATGGTTCATGAGGAGCTCAGCAGTCTCCTTGGCCGAAGGCAGCTTTGGCAGGGGAATAAACCGGGCAGCCTAGAGAAGGGTGACTGTGTTGCCCTGGGACGGAGGAAGTCCTGTAACAAAGTCCAGAGAAAGGTGCGACCATGGCCTGCGGGGAACAGGTAAGGGATGGAGCAGTCCCTGGGGTCGCTAACGTATAGACTTCCCCTGGTTGCACACAGGGCAGGCCTCCACATAGACCTGAACGTCCTTTTTGATGGACGGCCACCAAAACCGCCGCTGGAGGAAGTCCAAAGTGCAAGCACTTCCTGGGTAGCACGTCAAGGGCAACTCATGACCCCACTGCAAGACCCGGGCCCGGGCAGATAGAGGAACGTACAGGCGTCCAGCAGGACCACCAATTCTTAATGAACCTCCTATAGAAGTTTTCAAAGCCAATGAAACATTGAACCTCCTTGACTGAGGCAAGTGTTGGCCAGTTGTGAACTGCCTTGACCTTCTTAGGGTCCATCTCCAGGTGGCCAGGAGTGATGATGAACCCAAGAAACTGAGACTGGGAAACATGAAATTCACACTTCTCTGGTTTTATGTAGAGATAATTATCAAGGAGTCTCTGGAGAACACTTCTAACATGCTCCTTCAGTGACCTCAAGAAGATGAGGATATCATCCATGTATACAAAGACAAGCATGTCATGGAGAACGGCATTAATAAGGGTTTGGAATACTGCTGGGGCATTGGTGAGCCCGAACGGCATCACCAGATATTTGCAGTGGCCTGTGGGGGTGTTGAAGGGGGTCTTCCATTCATCCCCTTGTCGGATCCGCACGAGATGGTAAGCATTGCGGAGATCCAGTTTAGTAAAAATGGAAGCCCCTTGAAGCAGCTCAAAAGCATTTGCCATGAGAGGAAGGGGGTATCGATTCCGAACCGTGATCTTGTTGAGGGCCCGGTAATCAATACAAGGCCTAAGACCCCCGTCTTTCTTCTCTACAAAAAAGAAGCCCGCCCAGCCAGGGAAGTAGAGGCACGGATGATGCTGGCTGCCAAGGACTCCTTAATGTAGGTATCCATAGCTAAGCACTCGGGGGAAGATAAGGAGAAGATCCGACCCCTGGGAGGGCAGGACCCAGGGAGTAGATCAATTGCACAGTCGTAAGTGCGGTGAGGTAGTAAGGAAGTAGCCCAGGACTTGCTGAATACTGGCTTGAACCGATGGTAAACACTAGGGACTCGGGACAGGTCGACAGACTCATGAAACTCAGAACTAGGGGCTGAGGGACTCTGTAGCAAGCAGGTAAGTTGGCAAGTGGAACCCCAGTTTAGAATGGTGCCAGCGGGCCAGTCGATCTGGGGATTATGTCTGCACAGCCAAGGGTCAATGAGATAGAAGGTCTCCTCCTGCTGGTGTTGAAAGATGGTAAGTCGCAGGGACTGACTCACCTCTGTGACTTTGCCTGGTTCCAGGGGTTTGCCATCCAAGGCTGTTACTGCCTGGGGTTGAGGAAGTAGTTGGGTAGGGATCTTAAGTTCCTTAGCCAAGGTTAGATCACGGAAGTTGCCTGCGGCGCTGGAATCGATCATAGCCTGGACCCGGTGTTGGTGGGCCTCCCAGGACAGAGTGGCTGGAACAGCTAGGACAGTGTTAACAGGAGGAGCTCTAATTTTCCCCATCACAGCCCTCCTGTAGCTGGGCAGGGACAGGCATTTCCCAAAAGCTCGGGGCCAGTGGAGTGGAAGTGGCCGGAAGCACCGCAGTAGAGGAGAAAGCCTGGAACAGCCAACTGCATGTCCTCCGGGGAATCCTGGAGCTGTTCAGGGGCCGGGGAAGCTCTGGATGAAAGAACACTAACTGGAGAAACAAACCTGCTCAGAGGAACTTGGGACTGAGACACCTGGCGGCAAACTCTTCTCCGATCTCTCAGACGATTGTCCAGGCGGATGGCCATTGCTATGAGGGACTCAAGATCCTTAGCTGGTTCCCGGGTGGCTAACTCATCTTGAAGGGGCTCAAACAACCCTCCCTGGAAACAAGCCCTCAGCGCTTCATCATTCCATACGCTCCATGCTGCTATGGTCCGAAACTCAATGCCAAAATCTGCCGTGCTACGGGAACCCTGACGGAGAGTAAGTAGGCGCCTGGAAGCTTCCCCACCACTGACAGGATGATCAAATACTCGCTAAAACTCTTCCACAAACGCTGCATAGGAATCACAACCGGCCTCCTGGGACTGCCACACCACGCAGGCCCATGAGAGCGCCTTGTCTGAAAGAAGGGTAATAATGTAAGCAATCTTGGAACGGTCTGTGGGAAAACTTGAGAGTTGGAGCTCAAATGTGAGGGAGCACTGGGTGAGAAAACCCTGGCAGGAACTAGGATCTCCAGCGAAAGGCTTGGGAGGTGGTAGTCGGGGCTCCACCACTGGAGAAGGCCTGTCACCACTCAGGGGTGATGGTGCAGGACCGGGAAGGCAATCAAATAGCTGGCAGATGGAACTCATCATATCGGCCAGGAGCTGAGAATCAGCTCTTCTTGTCGGCTGAGAACAGCTTCATGACGCTGGAAGGATGACTCATGTTGAGTGATCACTGCCAACAGACCCTTGGTACTGAGTGTCTCTGGGTCCATGACAATGTTTTTCAGTCACAAGCCGGGCTCAAACTCAGGTCTCTGGTGTGGTGAGTTGAGAGATCTACCACTTAGCCACAGAGGCGGTAATGTTGGACCCAAACGAAGCACTCCAGGCAACACAGGCAAGGAAGATTTATTAATAAAGAAAAAAAAAAGGTACTTAGCAAGTCACAAAAAAAATCCAACAAAAGTTCTTCTCAGACTGAGGTATTAATAAAAATAGTGATACTGCAAAGAATCACAGGAGAAAATAAAAACTCCACGTGGGGAGAAAACAAAACCAGAGAACACAAATAACTAAGAACACCTTACTTGAGATAGCTTGGAAGGGGAAACAGCAGGTGACGCTCAGCCAAGACTCAAAAACTGAGTGAGGAACAAGTGAAAAAAAACCACAGCTAAATACTCTAAGGGAAACAAGGCACAGGTGACCTGGATAACGTTAACAAGGACAGACGAGGAAGAACTAAGGCAAAAGGGAACACAGGGGAACTCTAGAGGCCCAGAGACAAACAACAGGAGGAAGGATGCTGACACTGTATATTGCTAAAAGTATTGGGACACCCCTCCAAATCATTGAATTCAGGTGTTCCAAACACTTCCATGGCCACAGGTGTATAAAATCAAGCCCCTAGGCATGCAGACTGCTTCCACAAACATTTGTGAAAAAATGGGTCGCTCTCAGGAGTTCAGTGAATTCAAGCGTGGTACTGTGATAGGTTGCCATCTGTGCAATAAGTCCATTCATGAAATTTCCTCAATATTCTAAATATTCCATTGTCAACTGTTAGTGGTATTATAACAAAGTGAAAGCAATTAGGAACAACAGAAAGTCAAAGTCAAAAATACAAAGAAGGTGTGCACATCCTCAAACCCAAACAGGGCTCAGGTGCAGGACAAAAGAAATAACTAAAGCAAAAAACAAATGTGATGTGATGTGA
Organism: Rhinogobio ventralis; assembly: GCA_039654625.1. NCBI lineage: Eukaryota > Metazoa > Chordata > Actinopteri > Cypriniformes > Gobionidae > Rhinogobio > Rhinogobio ventralis. Next base: position 14,385,252 of record CM077194.1, read on the forward strand.
CTGATATAACTGCTTAAATTTATTGCAACGTTTCGACTAACAGGTCTTCGTCAGCACCCAACATTGCAATAAATTGGAGCAGTTATATCAGTGTGCGGACATCACATTTGTTTTTTGTTAACAACAGCAACTCAGCCACGAAGTGGTAGGCCACGTAAAATCACAGAGGGTCAGTGTATCCTGAGGCGGCACAGTGCGCAGAAGTAGCCAACTTTTTGCAGAGTCAATAGCTACAGACCTCCAAACTTCTTGTGGCCTTCAGATTAGCTCAAGAAACAGTGCATAGAGAGCTTAATGGAATGGGTTTCCATGGCCGAGCAGCTGCATCCAAGCCTTACATCAAACCCTCAGCAAAGTACAATGCAAAGTGTCGGATGCAGTGGTGTAAAGCACGCCACCACTGGACTCTAGAGCAGTGGAGATGTGTTCTCTGGAGTGACGAATCACGCTTCTCTGTCTGGCAATCCAATGGACGAGTCTGGGTTTGGCAGTTGCCAGGAGAACGGTACTTCCTGTTCCAACATGACCCCTTCCTGTTCCAACATGACTGCGCACCAGTGCACAAAGCAAGGTCCATAAAGACATGGATGAGCGAGTTTGGTGTGGAGGAACGTGACTGACCTCAACCTGATAGAACACCTTTGGGATGAATTAGAGCGGAGACTGCTAGCCAGGCCTTCTCATTCAAAATCAGTGCCTGACCTCACAAATGCGCTTCTATAAGAATGGTAAAAACTTCCCATAAACACACTCCTAAACCTTGTGGAAAGCCTTCCCAGAAAGCTGTTATAGCTGCAAAGGGTGGGCCAACTCCATATTAAACCCTACGGATTAGGAATGGGATGTCATTAAAGTTTATGTGTAAATGCAGGCATCCCAAAACTTTTGGAAATATAGTGTATATATACACACACACAACATAACATAAAAAGATTCAACAACTATGACATAAACTGAACAAATTTCACAGATATTTGACAGAAATGGAATAATAAGTCCCTAAACAGGTGATATTAAAAGTAGCAGACAATATCTAGTGTGGCCACCAGCTGCTTCTTGACCACAAGTTCTTGAACACATCTGGGGGGACATATGGTTTACACATGGTTTGGTGCTGCAAGGATGATTAGCTGTTCTTCTTGTCTCCCTGTAGTAGTCTTAGGCGTCTTACGGACATTACAGCTTATTGCTCTGTTCACATCTGCAGTCCTCATGCCTCCCTGCAGCAGGACTATGGCACATTAATGCAGGTGATCAGAGACTCTGGTGTTTTTCAGAGTCAATAGAATGGTCTCTTACTCTCTTTAGTGTCCTAAGTTATTGAAACTGTGACCTTAATTGTCTACCGCCTTTAAATCGTTGTGTCTTAAGGACTGTTTCACAGGTGCATGTGCAATAATGGTTTATGGTTAATTTAACAAGCATGAAAAGCATTGTTTTTTTGGGTTTTTTATTGGAGTAAGTCAACATACAGTAAAACAATGAAAGTTAAATTTTCCTTCCTTCTATTTTTGCCATAACAGGCCCCCACCCCCACCCCAAGTCCCAAACATTCCTTCCCCAGGCAGCGTAGGTACAACAAAATAACAATGTCTGGTTACAAAGGCAAAATAGAACAATTATGTCATTACACCTTTTCAAGGCATGGACCCATGCATACCAATACATAAATAATGATGATAATAATAGCATTATTATTACAGTAATAATATTACAGTACAAATACATTCATTTAAAAAAACAACAACAACAATTTAGCTATTCTGCGAGACAAATTATACTAAGGTCAAAACATCAAATACAGCATCACAACAAGGGTAAAAAGAGAGATACATATATGGAAAGTAAAAGTTAACAACTGGGTAATTCTTTCAGATTTTTAAAATATTTTTTGAATTTTTTTATCTTTTCTAATTTTAAAAAGAACATCACATCTTCCAGCCAAGCTGTTGCAGAAGGAAGGGTAGGGGATATCCAACTCAACAAAATTCTTCTGCGGGCCAGTAAAGAAGTGTAAGCAATAATGTCCCTCTGGGTTGCAGTTAAAGTAATGGTTATAGCGTCACTGGGAGTTCCGAAAATAGATATTGAAGAACAGGGCAGCAGTGACACCCCAAGAGTTTCACTGATAATTCTAAAAACCACTGCCCAGTAGTTATTTAGAGAGGTACAAGACCAAAACGTGTGCGTCAGACTGGCTGGGGAGAAAGAGTATCTATCACAGGCTGCATCTAACCCAGGATATATTACAGCTAACCATGCCTTGCTCAAGTGAACCCTGTGTATCACTTTGAATTGTATGAGCCCTAACCTAACAGAGGATGATGATGAGTGGACCTTTTTAAGTGTCTCCTTCCAAAAAGCCTCATATAACTTTGTGCCCAGTTCATCTTCCCATCTGGATTTAATTCGATCCAGATTGCACCCTTTCAAAGACATGAGCTGGGAGTATAATATGGAAATCAATCCTTTATTATTAAAATTGAGAGTAAGACTATCTAAGTGCGAGGTAGGTCAGGGAAGAGTGGGAATTTGTTCTTAACAAAATTGCGAATCTGAAGATATCTTTAAAAAAATGGTTTCGTGGGAGGTCATAAAATCTGCAGAGGTTCTCAAAGCTGTTAAATAAACCTTCAGTATATAAATCCCTGATGCATATCAACCCGGAAGCTACCCACTGTCTAAATGATGAGTCCAGTGTAGAGGGAGGGAATAAATTATTTTTGTAAAACTGATGCTGATGTGAATTTATAGTGACAACGAAACTGATTAAAGATCTTAAGAGTAGAAAGTACCACAGGGTTGGATGTGAATCAAGAAGCTTTCATAGGTAAGGAAGAATACACTAAAGCAGGGAGAGAAGAAGAGTGACATGTTTGTGCTTCAATTAAACGAAAAACATTGTTTAAACACTTTTTGTAGTCTGGACTTGCATGGTGATCTGATGATCTGATTTCCTAAGACAAAAGTAGAAAAACAATTATTATTCATTAAATTATTTAATCTGGTTAATGCACAATCTTTAAAAATACTACTGCCATTGTTTAATGCATCAGTGCATGTTGGACTTAAGTCATTTACTTACCAGAATGTGCCAGAGTGTGCTGTATATCCTATCCAGCCTTCTTGCTTCACTGCTGCAATCCAGGCATCACATTGTTTTTCGTAAATCTAAACACTTTCATTTCCAAAAGTAGGTTATTTCCGGACATGAGGGAGTATCCAACCACCGAGCAACACTGACCTAATTTTAATTTTGATATTTATAATAGCAAGATTAAATAAATTATTGCAATCCGACTGTGCATCAAGCACCTCCCGCCGATGTTTTGAATGCGCTCAAAAACTAACCAGAATCGTCCCAGGAACAAGAAAGACGTCACTTTCTTAAACCGTCGAATAGCCATTGAAATGGTCTATGTAAAATTTAGAAACCCTTGTTATTAGCAACACCGGTGGCCGTTAAGTGAACTGCAGCCAGAACTGCTTGCACTCATGCTAGTGTTGCCAGATTGGGCAGGTTCCCACCCAAATGGACATCTTTTGACCGGGTCGGACCAGAGAAAAAGACATTGGGCGGGTGAAAAAAATTTGCAAGCAGCTGCTTTTTTTTTCTTGTCTTTTAAGTTTAGTTATGTTATTTTAATACGTTCGAACACGTGTATAATAAAGTATCAGAGAAAAATAATGCGTAGTGCAGTCAACAATGCATTTTCCTTAACACAACCCTTATTGGTTCAGTTTAATCAATCAGGGCTGGTAAGGGAGACCTGTCAATCAACTTAGGACCTGATTTTGAACTGCTGTAATGCAAAAGTGGCCTAAATATAAGTTGCACGGTAAAGAGTGGGAGAGTGACTCTTCACACAAAATGTGAATTACAGCTGTGGTGGGAGATGACTCGAAGGCTTGTGGTAAATATGACTCTGAAATCAGAGCACAACTGAATGATTTAATCAAAAAATTAAACTGTGTATGGGACTATACTAATCCTGTTCAGCATCAGGACATCTTTTAAACCGTCCAGACTGTACTCTGGTTTACTTGTCCTTGACTATTGCTGGACTTGATCAGTTTTGACTGTGCAAAGTTCTGCATTATGTTCTACAATATGTACTTCACAAAAGTTGTACTGTAGTTCTGTCGGAAGTTAAAGCGCAACAAAAAGGTAAGCACATTCTTGTTTTTATTGTTGTCGGATCATCGTACAATATGTATCAATGAATGGCACATTTTGGCCGTGGTGTGTGTATTAGCGTGTGAAATGCCTGCTAATTACGTTGCTTATTATATTGGGCACTTTACTGTTGGCACTGAAAATGATGCATATGTTTTTTCTAAAGGTTGAAGTCATCAAGTTTCTTGATTGCTGTTTTGACATAGTTTCCATTTTAGTCATATTTGCTAATTCTCTTTAATGTATTTGATCTGTATTTGATCCGTTTTCCTGAAAAATTGGTTAATTTTTATTTTATTTTGTCATAATTTTTTTTTTAATAAGATAAAATGGTGCTTATCAACCTTGACTGACATGGCAATAAAATTCTAGTTATAAATGATAGTTTTGTTATAAAGTATATTTTAGACTATATACTACAGATCATTTGGCTATGTGAGGCTATAGTTTGAACTGATCCCTTTTCTTTGCGTGACACATTGACATTACAGTACCGAATATCTCTTTCACCATTATCCATTAAACCAGCCAGAGTCCTCCACATAGTAACTCGTTTTTTTAATGCTGCGTTTACGCCATGTCGTAATTACAGTAAACAAAGCTCCATATACTTTTGAATCGCTCTCACGGTACTTTGCTGTCACACAGCGATCGGTCTGCACAGCACTGTTTCAAGTCGAACACACCTGCAGTGGTCAGGTGGTACAGCAGCCACATGGTACAAGTCGTAGCTCTCAGAAAATTAAGAGTTTACAAGTTGTAATTACAAGTTCAACAAGCATGTGAAGGCTTTTTACAATTCAGAATCGTTATTCATAAATTACGACATGCCGTGAACACACCTTAAGTTTCAGTACAAGTTGTTCACACATTGGCAATACAAAAGTGATTAATACATGAAAATTCTTACATATAGCCATATAGTACATATAGTGTGTAGCTTTTGTGCTACAAGCAGCACCTAACAGAATTGGAAAAATAATTAAACAACAAATGGGGTCCTGCCAACAATTCATCTTACTGATTGAGCAATAAGCTTACATGTCGGACTGTTCAAAAGGAAAAAAAAAGAATTGTAAATGCCACATCTGATTGCAAACAGTAATTATTTTAGGAATTGCTGCAGAAATTACACACTGCAATTGGGATAAAAGAAAATATTTTAAAATAAGATTTAAGCTCTGTGTTTTTATATATGTAACTATCAGCTCCCCTGTACGCTGCTGATTCTCGTATGCAGGCACAGTTTGTGTTGTGCGTGTGGACTGTGAGTAAACAGTGAGCAATGATTTCTGATGACACGAGAGCTCCAGGTCTCAGCAGGAGAGAGACGCCAAACCTGCAGGCCAGCGCCACCAACTGGTGTGATATAATGCTTTCAGACTCTACCCCATCTATCTCTCTCACACTCATTCTCTTCCTGTCTATTTCTCCATGTCCTTTCTCAGTGTTGCATAAGAGATGCCTAAAGGGTCAGAATAAAGACCATGCTGTACAGATTGATATAGTGTGTGTGTATTAAATATGTATCTGTCTGTGCGGACACAGGTGATATTCTCTGTACAGCGAAGAGATTTTCTCACACCTGTCATGCCCAAGAGAGTGGCTTACACAACCTGCCATCTGCGTAACTGTGTTTTTGGGGAGGAAGGGAGGATAGATGACTGTTAGAAAAGAGAGGAAAAAGAGAAAGCAAAGGGGGAACTAAGAAATGCACTTAGGAATCTCTACGTATGTAGCCAAAGTTAAGATCAAGTTACATAAAAGTCCCATTAAAGACCACTCCACCTTTACGAACACACTCCTCTCTCATCTCTATCCTACACCTCCTTTTATCCTTTCACCCATGATCCTCACTAAAAAGGTTAATGTTCATATTTCAGTACTAAGCTTGGGATTTCTCAGAAAGCAAACCAATGGATCACACAAGCAAAAAGTTTGAGCTTTTGGCCACAACTGCAGAGGACTTACGATCCAGATGCATCATTAACAATATGATAGCAGTATTTAACACTCTATTGCATGCATTATGAAAAGAATGTAAAAAATAAACCCTGACTTGAATAAAATGGCATTAGAATTATTACTGCTAAAATCAAGATTTTTTTTAAAAAGATAATATTTTGAGGGTCCTTGTTAGGTATGTTGCCTTGAGGCAACACTAGCTGCATTTCCATTACCCTTCAAATTGTGCAAATTGAAAAATATGCCCATTAGAAACATCAATTTCGCAAAACTCCCATATATAGCAAAAAAGGGGTTTATTTTATGCTCGCATGAGGTGTTTTTTCAGGCAATTCGAAAAATTGCAATGGAAACATTTTTTTCACATTTACAAGTCACCTGGAATATGTAAATGTCACATGATCGTTCTTTAAAGATGGCGCGGTATGTTTGGACAGAAGGCGAGACAGAGTTTTTTATTCTTTATTTATAATCATTGCACAACTCAAAAAAGGTTGATCTGTTCATCCGGAAATTCTGAATCCACAATTCCTCTGTGAAATCGCATACTATAACTTCCCAGAAACACCTCATACACTGTATTGTAGTGTTGGGACACCCCTCCAAATCATTGAATTCAGGTGTTCCAAACACTTCCATGGCCACAGGTGTATAAAATCAAGCACCGAGGCATGCAGACTGCTTCTACAAACATTTGTGAAAGAATGGGTCGCTCTCAGGAGTTCAGTGAATTCAAGCATGGTACCCTGATATGTTGCCACCTATGCAGTAAGTCCATTCGTGAAATTTCCTCGCTACTAAATATTCCATGGTCAACTGTTAGTGGTATTATAACAAAGTGGAAGCAATTGGGAACAACATCTCTGTCTGGCAATCCAATGAACGAGTCTGGGTTTGGCGGTTACCAGGAGAACGGTACTTGTCTGACTGCATTGTGCCAAGTGTAAAGTTTGGTGGAGGGGGGATTATGGTGTGGGGTTGTTTTTCAGGGGTTGGGCTTGGCACTTTAGTTCTGGTTAAAGGAACTCTTAATGCTTCAGCATACCAAGACATTTTGGACAATTTCATGCTCCCGACCTTTGGAGATGGCCCCTTCCTGTTCCAACATGACTGCGCACCAGTGCACAAAGCAAGGTCCATAAAGACATGGATGAGCGAGTTTGGTGTGGAGGAACATGACTGGCCTGCACAGAGTCCTGACCTCAACCCAGAACACCTTTGGGATGAATTAGAGCGGAGACTGTGAGCCAGACCCTCTCGTCCAACATCAGTGCCTGACCTTACAAATGCGCTTCTAGAAGAATGGTCAAAAAATCCCTAAATCCCTAAACCCTAAACACACTCCTAAACCTTGTGGAAAGCCTTCCCAGAAGAGTTAAAGCTGTTATAGCTGCAAAGGGTGGGCCAACTCCATATTAAACCCTACGGATTAAGAATGGGATGTCATTAAAGTTCATGTGCATGTAAAGGCAGGCGTCCCAAAACTTTTGGCAATATAGAGTACATAGCTGCTCCCAAGTATAAGGGGCTTTCCTTGCCATTAATGCTTGGATAACATGCCTACGTCTCCTTCGATTAAAAATAATGGCTAGTGCGGTGGCTACGTAAACCTACCAACATCCGTTGCCATGATTTTTTGAATGACTTATCACGAGAGGAAAAAAACAAAATGTAATACAACTGGCTCCTAAATTCATAAGACTTATTATATGCAATGTATTAATATATTACATCTAAAGAAATAACTATAAATACATTTAAATATATTTAACATAAATATACATAATTCTCCATACACACTACTGTTCAAACATTTGGGGTTAGTTGGTCAATTTTTTTATGTTTTTGAAAGAAGTTTATGTTCACCAATGCTGTATTTTGATCAAAAGTACAGTAAAAACAGTAATATTGTGAAATATTATTACAATTTTAAAGAACTGCTACCCATTTTAATATATTGTAAAATGTAATTTATTCCTGTAATGAGAAGCTGAATTTTCAGCATCATTCCTATCATTCTAATATGCTGATCTGGTGCTCAAGAGAGCATTTTTATCATTAAAATAGTAACAATAATAATATGTATTTGTAAACTTTTCCCAAAGCATTAACAAAAAGCTTTATACAATTACAACGTTAGAATTTTTTTCCCACAATAACCCTTTCAGACAAAATAATCAAATATACATAGAAATATTAATATAACAATAATAGTAATAATACCAAATTAATAAATAAAAATACAAAATAGGTAAATAAACTTTAGAATAATGTGCACGTTTACAAATGAACATAATATCCTTTTAGGAACATTTATTATTATTATCAATGTGGAAAACAGTTGTGCTGCATAATATATATATATATTTAAAATTCTATGATGAATAGAATGAATATGTTTTGTAATGTTATAAATGCCTTTATTGTCCCTTTTGATCAATTCAATGCATCCCTGCTGAATAAAAGCATTGATTTCTTTCCACAATTTTTTTTTTTGAAAGATAGTGTATTTAGTATGCATAATATGTAATCATTTATAGTATGAAATGTAGATGATTTAAAAGATAACATTTAAAGAAACATCATGTTATCTCAAAAGGTTTATACCTATATAAGCTTTATACGTCATATAAATTAATTCATGAAAATGCAATGGAAGAAATTGCATTCATGTCCATTTTATTGCCATTATGTGCTTGCAATGTGAAGAGAATGGATTTGTTACCCAGAGGGAATGTCGTGCAATAGAGGGTTAATCTTTAGTTATGCGCAAGGATATCACCCCCCCCCCCCCCCCCCCCCACCGGATGGCTAGTGGCGAATCTGCATGTATATGCATATTATCAAGCATGTCTGTGCTCGCACACCATTAATATTTCATTTCTACTGTGCAGCATGTTCATAACGCCTACTTTAGTTTTATTCATAACATTTCAATGCATTTTGCTCAGGATATTAGATCTGGGTTTTATAGTATTACTGACACAACTAACACAAAATACAACAGACTTTTCTACAAGAGGTTGAAGGGGTTCATGCATAAGACTGGCTCACTATAAAGAAAAAAAATTAGTGTTGGAGGTAGTGTTTGAACTGGAGCCCCACTAAAGGCCAATTCACACTGCACCGACAGACGCCGACCAATGCGGACAATCACCAGATTACACTACGTCACTTCTCAGACGCGTTCTGACCTGAACATGTTCAATCGGTGAAAAACAAGCACCAACCAACAGCAACAGACGCAGACAGGGGTAACACACTGGTCTGAAAAAACAAACAAACAGACAAAGTGTCTGTTGCCATTGGTCAGCGCCTGTCGGTGCAGTATAAGACCCCTGACACACTTTAAGAACTGTATGGAGGTGGAGGAGAGATGCTGAAAGAATAGCTGAGGGCTATAATTGGTGTTGTGGTTTTTGAGTTTTCTTTCTCTCTAGCTCTCTTTATAAATATATATAAATGTGATCAAACAGATCTTTAACAGTCAGAGGCCCTGTTTAAACCAGGTATTAAGATGCGTTTTAGTTGACCGGATCACAAGTAGATGAGGGAGACATATTCCCGTTTACACCTAGGGTCTCTTTTGTCCACTTTCGACCACTGATTTCTTCAAGGGGAAGGTCTATGGTCAGTTAAATGTATTGCCTTTTTCAGATCTTTCAGTCTAACGAAACAAAATAAACGTGCGCAATTAACATGTGAACGCACTCGGAGACGATGGAAAAACATACGGAGAGCAGCAGCTTTCGTTTCTGCACTGACAGCCGCAAGTAGGGATGGGCGATACAACTTATTTTGTTTTCGATACAATACCGATACTTTCAATGCCAGTATCACCGATATATTGATACCGAATGCGATACCTCTAAACTGAAATTTTAAATGATTACATTTATTAAATTATTAAAATTACAAAGAGTAAAATGGGTAAAAATACCCTTACGAAAAAGAAGTATACTTCAAGTTCATTTTATGAAGTATACTTAAGTAATGTTCAAGTAAATTTTTAAGTATGCTTTATGAAGTAAGTATACTAATATCAATGTGTACTAGTAGTAAACTTGTAAGTGTACTATTTCAATACTGCTTGGGACTAAATTGGCCCACTTTTAGTATATAAAAGTATATGTTTAAGTGTACTATACGTGTAACAGTAGTAAACTTTAAGTGCACAACTAGGTTTCTCATTTGTACTGCATCTGTACTACAAGTAAACTTATAAGTATACTAGTAGTTTACTATTGTAATACAAGTAGTAAATTTTTTTTGTTTATGAAAGTACACTTTGAAGTGTACTCTCAGTAAACTACTAGTTTAGTAGTTTTATACTTTATGTGAACATAACATTATACTTAATAGTTTACTATTTATATATTATTTTTGCACTTTCAGTATACTACTATGTTCATACTATGTTTTTATACTTGAAATATACCTTTAACTACTACGCATTGATCAGATTCATAAAGATGATCAAAACATAGATGGAATAAATTGAGTTCACACCCCCAAAGTTTCACAGTTATTTCCTCTTCATGGGTTCATCATTTCATTCAGTAACATTAGGCAGTTTTGATTTACATGCTGTTTAATGATTGATGATCACGTTATTTTACATTTGTGTGAGCAATCTTCTATCACTTGTTTCAGCTTCTTCTCCTGTAAAAAAACACAATTACTGGTAAAAAATAAAAAAAAAAACACCTTCGTATCGATATTTTTATTTGAGTATCAATACTTTTCGATACTCACATCAGTATCGATACTTCATATCGATATGCCCATCCCTAGCTGCAAGACCCCGCAGAATGCAGTGAGCGTGTGTTAGAAATCAGGAATGGTGAGAAAACATTGTGCTTGGTAAGTTTTTCCTCTTTAAACCAAACTTGGGTCTTCAGCCGACAAACTTTAAATCCTGTCTGGCTAGCGCGCTTCCCATAATGTTTACGCATTAGGCTAGTAGGCGGAGAGTAGGTGTTCGAATACATTCAACCACATGAGCGTCTACACTACGAAAACAATCCGGTCTAATGAGTTTTTGACTAAATCTAGAAGTGGTCGAAAGTGGACAAGCTCAAAACATTTTAGACCCCATTTACAACTGTATTTAGCATAGTCCTCTTGTGATCCGATTGACTAAAACGCATCTTAATACCAGGTGTAAACAGGGCCAGAGAGGCTCAAATTAAGACCAACATCTGTTCAAGTCACAGTAAAATAGAAAAAAACAAAATGTCACCAAATACTGTCAGAAAAGAGGGAAATATTGATAGCTGTCATCGTTAAATGTTATAATTGAGTCAGCATTACATTAACAAAATCTTTTTCCTATTTCAGTATTTTCTGACAGACCCAGACTGTCACCGGCATGAAGATAAGTTGCCATGGAAGCGAGGCGCAGCGACTGTGGCGGAAACAAAACGTTGGAACACAGCGACAGCATGTGAGCAGTAAGCGATGGGATGCATTCAACGGTCAAACGGTAAGCAGTGGTTTTGAAAAAACGCACCTTAGCCGTGGCGTTTGTGAGGCGTGATGCAGCGACAGGGTTGATATAAAAAAGCTGTTTGGTTTGAGGGGGGTGGGACTCCACCTTAGAGAAACAACAACAGCAACACAAACAAGAGTTTGGGTTCAAGATGGAGGTTAAAGGGAAGAATGTGACCTCTTCTGACTGATTCTATCTGAAAATGTGTCAACTAAATATCTGCATATGTATTCTACTGTTCATTTTTCGACAGGGCTGTATGTTGCATCTCTTTTAAACAGCTTTATCTGACTGCTATTCAGTTAGAAACAGTATTGGATATGAAAACAGCTGGGTTAAACAGATGTGGTTCTGCAGGTGTGTATTAGACAGGTATTTTTTAGACAGGTGGGCATCAGACAGCTATATGTCAGACAGGAAAGTGTTAAAAGTCGGAGATGGGCTCACCCTAACGAAGCTGGCAGGAAACCAGCCCTCCTCGTCGTCGATTTGACCCCACCACCAGTCCTTATTCGAGGCGTCCAACACCTTGATGACATCACCTGCCTTGAAGGCCAGCTCCCGGTCAGCCATGGTCACATGGTCCCATACTGCCTCGGCATTCACTACAGAGCCCCCGCTGACCAACTACAGAAAGATAGAAGGAGAGGCACAGGATAAGCTACAGGAAGACAACAGTTACATAACATCAGAAACATTCTGGATTAACATCAAACAGTCACATGCTGGCTTCCACTCCACAGTCAGCTCTCTGGAAACAAACCTGACAGGGGTGTTGCGATATAACGCTGCATCTCATTTGGGTTTGCCCTGTTTCTCTAACAGCTTTGGCTCAGTTTTGAAACAAAAGGTGCAGATGAGGTTGCTAAGATAGACACAACACCCCTATTCTCTGTATTTTATCAAAATCTGAGAGAAGTTGATAGGCCTTATTAGTATAAGAAAAAAAGAAAAAAATTGGGGTCATTAAGATTTTTTTAATGATTTTGAAAGATGTATCTTATGCTTAACAAGGATACATTTATTTGATCAAAAATAAAGTAAAAAGTAATATTGTGAAATATCTTTATTCTAATATGCAGATTTGGTGCTCAGGAAACATTTCTAATAATCAATGTTGAAAAAAGTTGTGCTGCTTAATATATTTGTGGAAACCATGATACATTTTTTTATGGTTCATTGATGAATGGAAAAAAAGAAAAGCATTTATTTGCAATATAAACTTTTGTAACATTATAAATGTCTTTACTGTCACTTTTGATCGATATAATACATCCTTGCAGAATAAAAGTATATATATATATATATATATATATATATATGCAGAATAAAAGCAGTTCTCTTGAACAAGTAAAAAAAAAACACAAAGCATATGTCATACATCAATAACATGACAGAAAACTTATCCACTACAATTCCATTCAAACAACACACCTCACTTAAACTCACTCTAAACATTTATACAGAAATTTGTACAGGATAATACAGAAACTATTTTAAGGCAAGCCAGTTCACCAGGCAATATTGGCATTGCCGCCACAGCTAATTCAAGTCAAGAGAGTGCAGCTCCTACTCCTCGATCATAAATGTGTTTGGCTATATTATCTGTAAGGTGGGGCTACAACTCCAAAATTAAGTAGTATGAATTGCCCCACTAATTTTTCTCCCATATACTGTATTTCTGTATCATAACTGAATATTCTGAATATATAACTCACGGTTCTTTTGTGTTCATATAGGAAGGAAGTGGCAATGTACAAGTTCACAGAGCTATACAGAAGCTGTGCTTGAGTAACCATGGCTTCCATGCTTGAGTAAAGACGAGATGCGTTATAGTATTGCTTCCTGCTGACTTTCACATATACAGGCCCATGACAGCGACTTGAGATGATGGCTGGGTAATTCTCTACACAGAAATACTCATACATAATCAGCTCCGGGATTTCACCCCCACAATTCAAGGCTTTTTCCTCTCTCTCTCTCTGTTTCAGAGGCAGCCAGGCTGTAAAAAAAAATCTCTTTTTTGCGCATTTAAAGAGAAACAAATGTTATGTTGTCAGCAGAAAGAGAAAAATATGTTTGATTTGTATAAAGCAACTGCATTTGATACACACCAAGGCAGTTGTTATCTCAGTGTCACAACACACTGTGGGTAAATGCAAGAGTTCTCTGCTGATCTGCTATCTAAACTCCATTACTGAAATCTGTTCATGTATACAGGGCACTGAATTACCGAACACAAACACACACAGACACCTACAGATACACACAGCCTTTAAGGGTTTGAATTATCGCTCCATCAGTATTCCTTTTATCTACTGTACAGAATATTTTCTAGAGGCGATATGCCTCTGTGTGTGTGTGCAAATGTATTACTTGTGTCCTATATATGTTTCTAATTGGCTATGGTGACTGTATCTGTATTACATGCTTGACAGCTTTGTGTACAGCCCCAACAATGTGGCAACAAGTGACCGCTTTTATGTATGAATCACTCAATTATTCATTCAACTGATTTGTTTCAGGTACAAAACAGGTACTGTCTAGGTGAGTGAATCATTGAATCATTCACTCAACAGATTCACTAATCTGATTCATTCAACAACAAAATGCCATTACTGTGTGTTGCTAGGTGATTGTTAATTCCACTATCATTTGCTTAGAACTATTTTCATTGGCTAAGCAAAAACAGACAAAGCTACTGGCAATATTGTGTCTAAAATATACTTATTATAATTTCATACGTCGAAGTTCAGTTTGTTCATTTGTTCCTTAATTAAAATCATAAAAAACTAGGCATTTAAAACATTAAACATGTCCACAATCCATTATACTAAAATACATGTTAAATTCTTGACAGAATAGTTAACCTAATAAAATGCTATTTAACAACTGTTTCATATGTGTAAACTGTCATAGTCATAAACATATTTTCTTCCAATGTTTTTACTTTAATCTCACTCTTCACTTCTTGGCTCATTACGTGTAGGAAAAAGACTTGAGCTGTTCAGACTTTTTAATCAATTTATCACTAATGTCAGGAAATTAATGAGTAAGATTGAAACAAAATATTAAATTGAGAAACATCTCTCAGTGCAGTCTCAATAATATTGCAACATGTTTCTGTTTTTTCTCTCCCTCTAAAGGGAACAGTAGGCAGTAGGATTATGCAAATCAGTCTGCAGTGGAAAAGCTGTGTTCCTGTCCCAGCTAGCATCAGATCCCACTAGAACAGAAAAAAAGAACAGCTGATGAGGATCACAGCCCTTAAACATCCCAATTCATCCACAGCGTATTCTGACGTAAGATATTATTATGTGGCACTGCATGTATCAGAGCTCTAGGCTATCAACCACACACTGAAATATTACACCGCACACAAAATAAAATGATGTAACAGCCCCTGAGATTATCAGATTGGATGGTGATGAATTTAGTGGGATTAAACAATGTCTCTAAGAGCCAAATAGAGGCAATCTGTTCATAAACAGTGAGAATACAGAAGTACTGTAACACTAGCATTATAGGGCTGTGACTTTGTGTGTGCGTGTTATCTGTCGACTCTTCATTCCTCCTGCCTTTATTACTGCATGAATGAACTGTACTCAGGAACATTCTTCCTCTTTCTCTCTCGCTGTCTTGCTCAGACGCTCTTTCTCTGTGTGAATGCCTTGGTGCACACATCTACAACACTGCATCCTTCAGGCAACAGCCAGACCTCACACTCATTAAATTGATTGTGAATTATGGGTTAATTGAATGGGCATCTGTTAAACGTTTGACCCAAATCACTGAGCTTTCCCTGAAACTGACAAGAGATGAGTTTAACTTTCTGCTTTAGACAGTTCTGTCTTCTCAGCAGAAACGATGTGTTCTGGCTTTAGATAAATGTTACATCTCTGGGTTCAAAAGTAAATTGAGAATGCCTTTTAATTTACAATTCATTTTCCTGAATTTGAATTGAGGTAGAATGCAGAATCAGCAATTCAAATGTAAGAAATGTGAATGTAAGAAAGTAGAACTAAACTGAAATTGAGTACTTTGCATCACTGGACATTACTGTTGGTCATTTAAAGGGGGGGTCTAATGCTATTGCATGCATTCTGACTTATTTACACTTTTAAAAAGTTGGATTGCTAAACATGGCCAAAATTAAATAAATAAAAACAGTTTTTCTCTGCCAAATACACTCCTTCAGGATTCGAACAAGTTTCGTAAAGTTTTTTTCGAGTATGCCCTGTATGACTTCATAAAGGGTGGAATTGCTTGTATGGGCACACATCAATCAGAGTAAGAGCAAGAGCACGTCCATCAACAAGCTTCGATCGGGTTACGGGAGCCGTTGGCAACACTGTCATTTTGTTTTTAGACCACGAAATCAACGTCACTAAAGAAGTGTGTTTTTGGTTGTGAGGGAAAGATAACCTTGTTCAGCTTCCCATCACCCAGCGTTAAGGAAACAGTGGATGCAGTTTTTTTTCCGGAGCAACAACGGAGTTCTGCAAGTGTGTTTTTTTGTTCCCGGTCATGAATCGAAACCGCAGGCGGTGAGTGAAACTGCATTAAATGTCTGTGTTTTGTTGGCAATCAGCGCACAAGTGCGTATAATGTTAACAACACAAACGTATAGTGAATTGAAATTTATCCAGGGGTAATGCCATGATATATTGTGTGTGTCATAGGTGTGTGTGTGCTCGTGTCTCTTTAGCTCCGCCCACTGCATGCCTCCATTGTTTTCGGAAAGAATCGGTACAGCGTATATGTCTTTTATAAATATGATAAAACTAAAGACTCTTCAGAGATATGAAGGATGCAATACTACTCTATAGGTACTCAAGATTAACATGAGAATGAAAACATGGCAGAAACTGTGTGTTATGTACACTTTAACATTTCTATTGTAAAACAGTTGTCTAATATTAAATGTTTAGCTACCTCTTACCTCACTCTTTCACCATTAAAAACTGAAGCGACGCACTAGAATTCATGTTCAGTATCTGTGAACAGTAAAAGCCTGTCTTATTTGATTGGCCTTCTCAAGCATTTTGATATTGACGAGTGCTGTTAGACCATTGAGGCAGACCAGCTTAAAAATGTAACTTTTAAAAGTTAACTTTTAAAAAAACATTTAAAGAAATATTAGTAAGGGCGATTAAAGACAGACTGACACACACAGATAGACAGATGTTTACCAGTGGTGTGCGGTGGTGTTTTAAAATGAGGAGGCATATATATATCAAATGTAAATTTATGTCCCTGTTACGCTTAATTTTCCTGGTTAAATAACTGTAATGTTGTATTTATTAAAGCCAAGTATACATTTTATCAAGTTAGTGTTTTTACTCATTTTTACACTTATTCCAAAATAATAACTAAAGGCAGTAAAAATTTAAACAATATTATTTGTGAATGTTCAGCTTTTCTTTTTAATAGTCAATTTATTTTCATCAGGCTCACAAGCTTGTCCACACTGGTCATAGACACAGACACAAAGATGTACCTTTAATTTGCCCAAGCTGATTGCTCACTAAAAACCTCCACAGTCATGTTTTCAGGTAATTTCAAGTTTGATTTTGACGTGATATAAAGCAATGATATCTAAGTGGCTGAGCTGTTTACTTACTTTTTAATTAGTCTTCCCATTAACGCCTTCCCATTGTCTTTATTCAGGCCAATCTGTGAACGCGCACAAAAACAAGAGGTGGGATTTATCGCACGAACCAATCATATCCAATTAATGGAGTTAATTAGTTAACTGAAGTTCGGGAGCGGGGCCACGCTTCAACCAATCACCTGACTTCTCAAAACCTTCTTATATCGGGCCGCCCCTTACAGTACTGTTTGTCTCGTTCTCTCGAACCCTCCCTCCCTCTCTCATCCATTCAACCATCTTTACCATCCCCTGTTCTCTTCCCTTCCAGGTTGTATTGGGGGGTCCTAATCACTCGGCCTACATTTAACTGAAATGATGCCCCCACACTGAGTTTCCTGGCCACCAACACCAGATGCCCAGATCAGCCTGACTATCATCCCCTTCTCTCTTCCCCTTCATCCTCTCCCTATTCATCCCTAACTTCTTCAATAAACAATTCTCCAAAATTCATGGTTGTGGCATGGTCCTTGCTTGTGAATAACCCATCATATTCAATCATAGCACGATGGAGCCATTGCTTCCTCTCATGTGACTTTTCCCCATTCATTTCAATTAATCACTCCCTCCCCCCAGAGGAGGTGTGCCTCCTGCTGTAACTTTACCTGTGGTGTCGCTGTTGGGCAGTGTTATTTTATAAAAACTAGTGACTTCTACACGTTTTAATGTCACATTTTGTAATATTTGCATTGTTTTATTTTTGTAATATCAATTATTTTCTCATCTAGTTTTTTTGAGGAGGCACTGCCTCCCTTGCCTCCTCGGAGGAAACGCCCCAAAAACCCCAAAACTCCATTCTTAGATTACCTGAGTTGAATTTCCTTTAGTTGCAATTAAATAAATTCCTCTTTCTGTCATTCAAAGTCAAATTTTAATTGAACTTTCAGTGAAGTGCAGGCATTTCTTCAATTCTAGCTATTCATCAGCCTCGTTTGAATCTAGATAGATTCAATTTTCAAACCAGTTTAGTTACAGCTTTCATTTTTAATCATTCACCAGGTAATAGCCCTTTCACTAGCTCACAGTGAGTTCTGCACAGATGTCAGCACACTCTCTGCACTAAGAAAACTGCTGTTCTTTGGACAAACAGCATAACAGAGGCCTAAAAACAATCAAGTTGTACAGGGTGTACACCTTAACATCTGGCATCTTCGCCCCAATAAAATTGCCAACACTCCATCCAGGTTTCCTTTCAATGAAATAAAGAACTTTGGGTGTCTAAACAGAAAATGAAGTGCCTTGTTCATTCAGCGTCATCATTGCTGCACTACAGACAGAACAGCCCTATAATTCAGAGGACTATAGGATGGCATCCTTCTCCATTTAGAGGGGAAAAAAGAAAACAGAACATCTAAGGGACCAGAGGATGCTGCCTCAACAGACACACACGCACACACACCTGACTGGGGAGGACGATTATGTAATCGGAGTACAGTGGGCTAGGAGTCTAGGAGAGAGAACTGGAGAATTCACGTGGAGAGAGAGAGAGAGGAAATGAGAGAACATTGCATTAAAATAGACTGCTACGCTATGGATTAAGCTCTCATAACTGGATACACACACAAACAAACTATATATATATCCATTAATTCTCATAATATCTCGCAGAGAGAGATAATAAAAGAAACTTAATGTGCAGACAGCGAAGTAACATTATGAACCGAATGTTTCAAGGAACTACTCGACTCTTGAGCTGCTTAGCCATATGATGCTGCTTAAGCCCGTTATTCCCTCCACATTCTGATATGAATCATCCCGATAAAACATTTTGCACTTTTCTTGAGGTCTAAATTTAGATTATAAATGCTTTAAAACCATGCAGCATTGCCTGCCCACACGGTTCCTAAAACAAACACAAGCGGAGAAAACGCACAAAAGCCTTTCAGCCATGAAAGATGCAAAAGATATGTGTGTGATACAGCTCACATGAAGCCGCTGTGCGTGCGAGTGTGTGTGTGCGTGTGGGTGGGTGGGTGTATTCCCAGCCCACGCTCCCAGTGCAGATGTTTCTAAATCTGGCCATTCTCTTGGTTTTCCCACTCTTTCCTGCACTTACGTAGTGATATTTTTGGATGCACATGCCTCTCCATGTGAATGTCGTGCACCAGCTCAGTGGAACCATCCTGAAACTTCAAGTCGCTGATTTGAAAGGTCAGAACGCACCCCTAAAATGTGCGCCATGAGATCAGAACCTCCATACTATCTAAAGAACATCCAGTCCATACACCAGTTGTTCTGCAATCACCTTTTACGTAAGAGTTTCGGAGCTGAATCCAGTGCATTTTAAGATGGATACAGAGGACAGGATTAGAGGCTGCTGGCGTCTAGAGAGTAGGATGTAAAGTGAATCTGTAAGCTTCTGTTTTAACGAATACGCCAACATGCGCATATACGCTCAAGAATTTTGTTCTAAAAGAAGGCATCTGTCTCTAGGGCATATAACGCAAACTATATTACGTCAATTGCAACATTAAGACTAAGTCACTTGCTTGCACCGGCAGTACACTTCCCAGACTTCCCTTTACCATTAACAAGTACATCAGACCTGTTGGGAGAGAAGGACTGCATGCTAATGCAAAAGGGAAATATCCTGCCATAGCCTGGCAATACAGAATGACACCAGCGTTCAAATTCCCACACCAATTTGATTCATAACAAATGGCAGTTACAAGTTATATGCAATATGTACTTTGCTTAAAGGAAATCAAAGCAGCTAATGAATCATTTACAGAGACATTGGTGCAAAACCTTATTTTCATTCATTAAAGGCTTTTTTAAAAATGAAAATAGGTCACTATGTATTAAAGGCGTTCAGTGTCCAACAAAGGAGTTTGATGCAGCATGCCATCAGTAAAGTTTTCAGGAGCAATATTGTTTCTCCGTAGAGACAGTGAGTCAACGGTTTCAGCACTTCAATGGGATGCATCCGAACCATTATGCTCCAACGCACAACTAAACCCCAGGTCTGCAAATATGTGCTTGCAGCGTGAACACACAAAACACTAAGACTGGCGGTTTGAGCAACATGAGTTCAAGGGAATGATTTGGCTGATTCATGTTTTAGCTGATGGCAGTGATTCCGTAATCATCTTTAATGAGAATACGCGCGTCTGTCCTCTAGAAGGGGTCAGGTTAAGGATATGCATTTTGGAACACCATCAGTTTAACCAATCCCTATTGTAATCCCTATCATACATGACCATCACTCAGGAAACGATTAGTCTCTTTCTAGAAACATTTTTTTTTTTAAAAACAGGTATGAAAGTATTGCACATCTGATTTATAATTTGACCTGCATTCATGTTAAATGACAGAACTGGTATCACATGAATCAGCTGAGCCTCTTGTTTCAATTTATATATAACATCCACACAAGAGTTTTATCTACATTTACAAGTATCATGTCTGATCAGAAGAGGAGGGATGTAGCACTTTCCAACTTTTACTGGACCAACAAAGATCACACAACTTGGGACAGTGTACATTTGTGACAATTACATGCACACAAACAAACAGTGAGTTTTTAAGCCTATGATTCATGTGTTTCCATATTTGTTGACATTTTGGTTTGTTGTTTAAAACTAAAATGTTTTTTTTATGTTTACCATTTAAAATTTTAAATGCATGGCACAATAATTATTCTGAACATGCACATTTGACACACAAAAAATATCTATTCACAAAATCTAAAATTTTACACAGCTTGGGACAAATTGTACAGCAAAAACACTGTTACAAGATTCATTACAACACTCCCCTACTACAGTCTACCATATTTATCTGCACAAGAAGTGTGTGAAATCTGATCAAACAAACCATGCAAAGGAATGTCACAGGTTTAAAGGCAACTTCTGTGTTTACAGCCTAACGCCTGGATGAATGGAGTGTGCAATAAGGCTTGGCCTCAATAGGCTATATGAACATTCAGGTGGAATTGCCTGGATACATTGTTTTATCTCACAATAATTCCAAACACATAGAAATTCTCTTAGCGCTTTTTCTATTGCTAATACGTTTAGTGAGATTATAGGTCAATAGATCTTCTCAATAAAACACCCAAACTATTTAACATTAGAGAACACAAAGACATCAGTATGGTGCACAAGAAATTAAAGATGTGAGAGGCAGAGTGAGCACAGGCACCTGTGATCAGTGCGATCAGCTCACGGACACACCTCAGTATTTCCCCCAAGGAAACAAAATACGCTAGCATTCTTTCACGTGCTCGTTGACCACTCGGGCATTTTGCTCGAGCTCCACAGTAGCCTACCTACAGCCCAAACGAAAAGTCGGCCTCCGCTGCAACCCCTCACGGCTTCTACGGTTTTTATCCTATCGAACGCTTGACAGAAGCCAGATTCGCGTCATCACCGGCCTAGCGCACAAGTCTCGTCCTCGAACGCGAAATACGCGTTCGCGTTTGACACGGATAAACTGCGCACCGCGGATCGTATCTGTAAAAATAAATGAAGAGGACGCACGCGTTTGAGCGTGCGCGCGCCCCGGCACTTGACTACAGAATGCCGGTTGCTCATAATCAATAAACGGGTAAACGCAAACTCGCATGAGAATCAAGCACGACGAAGCGACGGAGGCGGAAAACCGAACGGATTTGGCGCACGCACACGCGTCGCGCTTAAATTAAAGGTAAGCAGCTCCTAACGGACACCGTGACACATTTAGGAGAGCGCAAAATATACCAACGTCATTGACATGCCCGAGGCTGCGCCGAGGAGCTGGGTATCCCCCTCTGTCGCGCGCTCGCTCCATCTCTCCCGTTTCCATAGCACTGGAACGGTGCTAGGCTCTCCGCGCGGGCGGACGGACAGCGGCGCGAGGGGGAGCGTCCATTAACTCGCAGCCTCCCTGGTGAATAAAATGAAAAGAGAAAAACAATACTTCACGGTGCCGAAATGTCATTCTCGCGCTTTCGCGACCTCTACTCAGCTCATGTATATCCACCATCACCAAAAAGACAACCCCCACCTTCCCTCCACCACCACCACCACCACCAAACCACCTTCATTTTTTCTACCCGTTAACAGAGAACGTCGGTAAGCCAGAAGAATGGCGCTCACGGGAGCATCACAGTCAGCCTCACCTTCATCATCCTCAGGGTCAGTCCCGGTCCTGGATCAATGTCCTTTCCGCAGGTTCGAGCCCCCGACGCCAGCTGCAACCCTGTATCCGCGCCCCCGTGAGCAACGCGCGGTGTATGGAAGAGAAACGCACGTCCGGTTAGACACTGCTCTGTTCTCACGGCGAGGTGGGAGTCTGCGTCTCTCTCTCTCTCTCTCTCTCTCTCTCTCTCTCTCTCTATGAAAAGAGCTGAAGTATGGGCGGCGCTTGTGCACACTGAACACATACACATACATACACACATACTGAGGAGCCAACCATCAGTCATAAGAAGGGGTGCTTCACTTTGCTATTGAGGAAGCTACAAACATTACATAACCAAAAAAAGATACAAAATAATGGTGATCTATTGGCTTTTGGGAACTTGCATCATCATCATCATTTCAGTGTAGAAAAGAAAATGTCCAATAAGCAAAAACAAAGGAAAGACAAAACTGCACGCTGTTTTACATCATTCAGAGGCAAACAAGCAGCACACAAAATATCTATTTAAGAACATGCAATGTGAAGATAACATACAAAATACAACCCTGGAGATATGTGTAAGATAGAGAGACCACTAATATAATCTTACCATGCAAAACAACCCTCACTATTGTAAAAACTAACAGAAATGAAAGCAGCTTAAGTTTTGCTATTCTTGCTAGTTTTAATCAAGTCACTGCATTAAATCTTATTTAATTCCTAGCTTCTTAGATTAAAGTAAACTAATTTGTTTTTAAATAACACAGCAATGGAATATACCTGAATAGGGCTATATTTATTTTGTGCAAAATCAGAATAAATTCAACATGCAGGTGTTTTTTTGAATATGAATCCGAGTACTTCAGATGTGTTTAATTATGCAGCATGCAGACAAGTACAGTCCTGTACAGCTCTCTATGATTTCCATCCTTTTCCATTTTTTTTAAAAGGACATTCATTTTTAAATAGTTTATTATTATTTAAATAATAATACACAGGCTTAATGTAATATGATACTGAAAACATTGATCTCATGGGTGAGAAGAGATGTGCTGTAGCAGATTGCCCTCTGCCATCAGGCATAATTATATACAGTGTGTTTGAAATCACAGACAACAAACACACAAGAGCTGAGGAGCTAATGTTATGTTTGAATCACAACTTCATTTAGGATGATCTTAATGGCTGTGAAGATGTGAAGAGTGAGCTGCTGCGTTTATACACTATCGTTTAAAAGCTTGGGGGTCAGTAAGATTTTGTAATGTTTTTGAAAGTCTCTTATGCTCACCAAGCTTCATTTATTTAAAAATAGAGTAATATTGTGAATTATTATTATTACAATGTAAAATAATTGTTTCTTTTTATTCCTGTGATGACAATGCTGAATTTTCAGCAGCCAGTCTTTTATTATCACATGATCCCTTAAAAATCATTCTAATATGCTGATTTGGTGCTAAAGAAACACTTATTATTTTCAATGTTGAAAACAGTTATGCTGTTTAAAATGGTTATGGACACCATTATAATTTTTTGTAGGACTCTTTGATTAATAGAAAGTTCTAGAATAAGAACAGCATTTTTGTAACAATTTAATAGCCTTAACTGTCATTTTTTAATCAATTTAACGCATCCTTGCTGAATAGTATTTATTTCTTTATTTTTTAATACTTTTACCTTTCAATAGATTGTAATGTTATTATTATTTAACATAAATTATAATTTAACTAAATTGTGTTAATTAAAATTTATTATATAGTTTTTTGTGTGCATATTGTGTGCATCGCAGTTTGTTGCGTAGCTGCAGACCAGTCAGGGTGTCCATGCTGACCCGTCCACCGCCGAAAGCGCCAACAGTGGGCACATGAGCATCAGAACTGGACCACGGAGCAATGGAAGAAGGTGGCCTGGTCTGATGAATCACGTTTTCTTTTACATCACGTGGATGGCCGGGTGCATGTGCGTCGTGACACCAGGATGCACTACGGGAAGAAGGCAAGTCGGCAAAGGCAGTTTGATGCTTTGGGCAAGGTTCTGCTGGGAAATCTTTGGTCCTGCCATCCATGTGGATGTTACTTTGACACGTACCACCTACCTAAGCATTGTTGCAGACCATGTCTCCATATTCCCCAGATCTCAATCCAATCGAGCATCTGTGGGATGTGCTGAACAAATAAGTCCGGTCCATGGAGGCCCCACCTTGCAACTTACAGGACTTAAAGGATCTGCTGCTAACATCTTGGTGCCAGATACCACAGCACACCTTCAGGGGTCTAGTGGAGTCCACCTCGATGGGTCAGGGCAGTTTTAGCAGCAAAAGGGGGACCAACAAAATATTAGAAAGGTGGTCATAATGTTATGCCTGATCTAAATATATAAAACAATTAAGTGTGCAAAATTGTAAGTATATCGTGTTTTTTAATCATTTTTTAGCTTCCTAAAATACATTTTTAAAATCCATGTAGTCTCTCAATATGAGGTCATAAAAGCTGCCTAAATACTAATTATATAAGTCTTTATAAAATGAACATTAAGGTCATGCATGTGTTCGATTCCTAAACAATGCACAAAAAGATGTTCACTGAAACACTGTCAACGCTCCATGTTTTGGCTTTGATTTCAAATACTACATGTATACCATCATCATCTCCATCACCATTTGTAAATTGATTGGGAGACAAATGAACCCTGCAATAAAGCACTAATCTCACAATTCTGTACCAAAAAATAGAAAGACAGAAAGAGACCCAGAATGCCAATCCAGATGTGCTGTTCTGTTGGGACAATCTTTCTAGCTGACTTTCACATATATATTTTTTTGTTACATTATGCAATGAAGCAGGAGAGATGATGTAACAAGCATTCGGGGGATCACAACTTCCCTCTCTGTGTCCCAAGGTTTTCTGTGATGCAGCCTTTGCAGACGTAAGAGTGTATTCATAGCTTAAAACCCAGGCAGGACAGTGTGTGAGTTGGGATGTCACTAATGGACTCAATGGTTAGGAGCATATAAAGGAGTAGGTGTTTGTGTATAAAAGCTTTTGGAGACAATATGTACTCTCTGTGAAGTTTTAACCTTTAGGCATCTTATGCACATAGTCATCATAAGCTTTACCTCATTCCTATGGCACTATTTAGAATTTTGTGGCATATGTGTTTTGAGTCATGAATAAATCAGCTGAGAAGAGAGCACAAACTTCCATAAATAAAACATGATGCTATATTTGCTTTTATAATGTGGAATATATAAATGAAGTCTATAGTTATAGATAAAAGGAGGTTTTTAAGTCTTGAGCGCCAGGCTAATGACATTTCCAGAGATATGGATGGTTATAAGAATGTGATTTTTACTATATCTCTAAAAAAATATATTATTAAACCTAAAATCTCAAAAATACCATTATATTACTATTAAAAACATATGGCCTGGTTTCAGAAACAGGGCTTAGATTAAGCCAGAAATAGCTTTTAGTTCAATTAGAACATTTAAGTAACTTTTTAAATGTGCCTTAGAAAAAAAAGCATTACAGGTGTGCATCTTGAGGAAGAGAAAAAAACAAAAAACAATTTATATGTATAAAATTTAAAACAGTACACAAAGGGGATTTTGTAGTACAATGGCACTTTGATATGTATAATGGTTCTAAATGTTCTCCATATTCATACACCACTTATTTGCATGGTTCTCCAAGTTTTCTAAAAAATACTATAAAAATTTTAGCTTAAGCCTAAAATCTTAAAAATACTATTAAAAATCTAAAATTATTTCTAAAATATAGTGTAAAGAAGTACATAAAAGGGACGTTGGTAGTACAATGGAACTTTGATGTATATAATGGTACTAAATGATCTCCATATTCATAGACTGTTTATTCACATGGTTCTTCAAGGTATACTTCAAAGAATGCCATGGTATTAGCATAATGGTATGGTATTGTCCAAGAACATGGTTTCATGTCCAGAAGTTTCTTTCCCTTTCACGATAAAGAAAAAATAGACAATCGCAATAATAACAAAAGTACAAGCTTATCTATACAAACTCTCCAATACCCATGTGTGTGCATGACATCTGGGATGAATGCCAAGGCTGTTAAGGGAGCGAGAGAAAGAGACTGAAGGCTTATGTAATATACTCTCTCCTGAGAAAAAGACTCATCACACAGCTCCGTGCCAATGGAGGAATCATCAACATGCACACGCAAACCATGTGGAAATAGGCCATATTAAAATCTGGCCACTGTACAGTTCTGGTGGTATGCCAAAACTAGTGTGGATCCTGTGGAATACACCTTTCTTACAATGTGCACTTTTAACAGAGTTCAGTGAACCAGCTATCTGTTTAAGTTCAGGCAAACATGTGATAATGTCAACATGACCGTCATCCCTCTCACAGTAGAGTTCGAGAAAAACATTTCAAAGTGCTGAGCGGGCAATAAACAAACTCTGAATAATGTGGTTTTCCCCTTTGTAATAAAATATTGCTGTTGCATAGTAACCCTGTGTGT
The DNA here is from genome assembly GCA_039654625.1 of Rhinogobio ventralis. NCBI lineage: Eukaryota > Metazoa > Chordata > Actinopteri > Cypriniformes > Gobionidae > Rhinogobio > Rhinogobio ventralis. The sequence continues at coordinate 14,412,140 of CM077194.1, forward strand.
GCATCTTTCAGTGATGCAATGGAATGCTGCATGCTGATTGGTTGAGGTCAGGACGGAGGAAGTAAACAGACAAGCCCATCTACTGTAGTCAGTGTGCTTCAAATACTGTGTGAAGTTTTAACTTTGAAACTAAATCTACATCAGTTGTGCACACGCTGTGACTCACCTGCATGGCTAATCTTAGGCACCAGGGGCCGTATTCACAAAACATTTTATCTTAGCACTAAGAGTTCTCTTAAATAGCAGTAAAAGTTCTTAGTTAAGAGTTTGCTCTTAAAACCTATTCCCAAAGCTGCCGAGACCAACTTTTACTAAAGAATCGAGAGAAGTCTTAAGCTAAGAGTAAGAGCGGAGTTGACTTCGTTGCTATGGATAATGTCATCACGCTTCCTAACTATGACCACATTAATTGGCTGATAGAGAGTCTCTGTTAATTATTTAATCATAGAAATGTTGTAGAATGAGGTATCATGTTACCATATTCAAATAGATATTTTAAAATAATTGTTTTGCCATATTAAAATAAAGATTTTAAAAAGCGTCACTAATTAAACAAGTATATGTTCAGCTAATTGTCAGCCTCTTACATGTCTTCATCTCAAGAGATTGAAGAATTCAAGCACCAAATTATGTTTTCAGTTCAGGAGGAGCACTAATCAGCTCGAGTAAAGCCTACATTATACACAGCCGACTCACTTTTACTCTTTCCGATCATTTGTAAGTGTGAACTCGTGAAACAGATGCCACAGGTAGTAATCATTATTATTAACTTTTTTTATTTATTTACTTATTTAATAAATAAATATTATTTTTGGCATTATTGCATTTTTATTATGACAGGACAGTGAGTAGACAAGCGAAGTGGAAGAGAGAAAGTGGAGAAAGGTGCGCAACAGCCATTAGGATTGTTTGTGATTTGTTCTTATGACTTATGAGTCCTCTTGACCAACTTACTCCTAACGTTTCACAGATTTAAGAGCTAGTTTTAGCGCTAAAATGCTATGTGAAATACGCTTAGAGTGAAAATGTAGGAGTCCTAAAATTAGGACTGACACGCCCATTATTTTTAAGAGTTTCTCCTAAATCGGCAAGTTAGGAGCTACTTTTAGCCTTAAGATGTTTTGTGAATACGGCCCCAGAACTACACAATATCAATGCACACTTGTATTTTTAGGTGAGAGTGCCCCCTAATGGACTGGCGGACTCGCCCCTAGGAAAAATAAAAGCTCTTTGCCTGCATCTCACTGTGCATACTATCCATCCTAAATAGTATGTGACATTAGTAATATTCAATACTATTTAGGGCGGATAGGGTGGATAGTATGCACATTGGGATGCAGGATTTGACATCTTATGCAGAAAGGAAACTTTAGTTTGTCATTTCTTTCTTTCTTTCAAAATATCAATTTAAAGACGGTGTTTTGCGATAGGCTAGCGGTTTTATATTAATATCTTTAAAAATATTATTTCATGTTGTATTCCTCATTTGCAAGTTGTTTTGGGTAAAGGCAAATGCTAAATAAATTTAGCTAAATGCGTAAATCTGTCTATTTTGTAATTAATTTAGGCCTATAGTGAGTGATAGGGTAACAATAACAGTCACATGACTTTAAATTTAGACTAAACTGTCAACACATACCATATAAGGCCTACAAATGGACAAACATGTAAGATTTAATTAAATAAATTACATGAAATATATTTTTATACTACTAATAAAGTGCTCCTTCGGTTTGATAGTGTAAAACTATTTACTAAATATATTGTGACAGCCGCACAAAATATTTCTTTATTGTATTCTAAGGTTTGATACATAGTGGTTACATACAATTTCACCAGTAGAGGGAGCCAAAACCTGATGTGAGGCTCAAGTGATCGCGGATTCTCTTATATTTATAATGCACATAGGCAACTGCCATGTATAGAAAAAAATGGAAAAGCGAGCGGGGAGGCAGCGAAAGACAACATGACACATCATTTGCTGTCAGTCACGAATTGCCTACATTTATTCTTTTCTCCCCAGCTCATAACGATAAGTCGTGCACGACAGCTTCAACCAGTTTCCATGACAACTGGAGCCTCCTTGACTTTAGAACGGAAACCACCTGTCAATCAAATAAAGCATCAGCTCAGCTAATCAGGCAAATGCCTTGTAGCTTAGAAAATAATAAGGCACCGACCAATGCTGTTTCACCCAAGTACCACATCTGTGATGCATTAGCCTAGTTACTTTTTCTCTACATAAGCAATTGCTTTCAAACAAACATAATTACAGTGCACAAGTCAGTGAATGAGAAAGGCCTATGATTGGTCACATACACCTACTGTTTGGTTTGGTAAAGGTCATAACTTTATATTCCTCATTTTTGTCATTAAAATAGACATTACGGTCTTGGTAGGTCAAACAGAGTTTAACTTTTATGCTGTCACACAATCATTTTTAAGCACAAAGCTGCACTTTTAGGCTGATGGGGTTAATTCTGCTTCCAATGTGAGATTGTATCTATTTTCTGCTAACTTTTGTTTCAGTTTAAGCATGCTCAAAGAGCTCAAAATCTGATTCTTTATAGACACTGAATGCAAAAAGGCCAAACAATGATATGCTAAAAACAACTGCTGTTTCAAACACCAGCACTTCTGATGGTACTAAAAAACATTCCACAAACTTACAGTACTGAAGGCTCAAGGGTTTATTTCCAGTCAATGTTGATTCCTTTTTGGAAAGAGATTGTGTCAGGGGTACAGTGGGGGGGCTGTACCAAATGCAAAAAATGAACAAAGCATTATAGAACAGCACTAGATTCCTTTGCGGGGAATAAACAAAGGTTGGTTCATTCTTAAAAGCTGAATATAAGCACTGGCAAAAATGGTAAGTGCATTAAGCTTTGGCATTCTGATGAGGGTAGATGATTGTGAGTGTAGTACAACAGCAGAGGACAATCACATAACGTCATTAAAGGCTTTACTGACATTCTGTCTTAAATGACTCAAGATAGTACCCTTTGATTAACTACATAGATCATATTTACTGAAGACTTCAGGCCAGATCTGATTCGCATATATGCAGAGAATATGCAAATATCCATACAGTTAATACAGTATGTTATGTACGCCCAACCAATCACATACTGTTTAGCAGCAAAAAAAAAAAGGGAAATAAACCAGATTCTACACACATATCCTTGAGTCTTTAGTAAATAATGTGTACAGAAGTTTAACAGGGGTATTCAAAATACCACTGAATATGGCAGATGTGATTTAACAGTGAATGTAGTCTGTGCTATGCCAAAAACAAAAATGACCATATAAAATAAGAAAATGAATGTGACTAGCTAAACAAGATGTATAAACTGTTCTAAGATGTAAACATTAAAACCTATAACATACAGCACATTTTCAAATTCAAATAAGTGTTGTATTAAAAATTATTTGTTCATCAATTCAAACTAAGTTTGCTATTTGAACAGGATTCTAAGATGATATTGGTTTCAATGTGCTAATGAAGGTTTTTTTTATTCTTATGCTAAAATAAGTAATTTATAGCATTGTCGTCTTTTTTTTGCAAATATAATTAAAGCATATCCAAAACATCCAAACAAAATAGATACATTTCATTGGCAATACCTGGCTACACCTGCTGAGTAATGCTGTAACACACAAGGTACAAATACTCTTAAACCCACAGAAACTAAAAATAGCTCAAAAACTACACAGTACATCACATAAAAAAAAAACATAGCTTATCCGGCAGTAACAGCAACTACAGTGTGTGTGTGTGTGAGTGTGAGAGAGAGAGAGAGAGAGAGAGAGAGAGAGAGAGAGAGAGAGAGAGAGAGAGAGAGAGAGAGAGAGAGAGAGAGAGAGAGAGAGAGAGAGAGAGAGAGAGAGAGAGAGAGAGAGAGAGAGAGAGAGAGAGAGAGAGAGAGAGAGAGAGAGAGAGAGAGACAATTCAAGAGTGTCAGTAAACATCCAGCATCGTCTTTGGTGACGAGACTTAACTATTTGTATTATTGTTTTATATTGATTGGGAGAGATTGTTTATAATTTGGGTGGTGCAGGGGTGAAACCACCCTCAAGTTCCCCCCTCCTGTTCTTCATGGTAATTTCTCGATGGTCTGCGGATTGCTCAGAGCGAAGATGGGGCACACCTTGAGTGACTCCTACAGGTCGATTCTTCCACTGCGAGCCTGCAGGGGGATAACTGCAGGGATAAAGAGCATCGCCTCCACCAAACAAAATCTCCCCCTCACCATCCGCTCTAGTGGCAACAGGGAGGTTATGATTACGGCAGTTGTTCTTTAGGGGGAGATGTGAAGGTCTTACAGTGGATTGGCTCACATGTGGCACCTTCGGTTCTTGCTTAGAAGAGTTGGAGTCAAAACCCCGCCCATAGCCCCGCCTCCAACTATCAACAGTAATCCTGCAGGGTTGTCTCGGTAAGGGCATATCACTACAATCAGTAGTCCTAAGTTGTGAAAACGCAGCCCCCTTTGAGTCATAGTTGGTTACGCTTGTGTAAAGCTCACTCTTAAACTCCAAACTGTCAGTGTCAAGAGAGCGACTGCGTCGATTTAGTGCTAATGGGGCGGGGATTGGCGGACAAGGTCGACCTAAACTAAGGTGGCGAGGAAGGCTTGCAATGCCCCAGGGGTTACTGAGCAACAGACTTTGTTCGCAGGCATCAAAAGTACGCTGGTCACACTCTGCGAAGGCGTCTTGCTGAAGGTAACATCCATCATCCTCGAAGGGTTCATAAGGAGACGCCAACTCTTCCTCTTCCTCGACAAGCTCGGTCTGCTGCTCACACTCACCCTCATTTTCCATGTCCACCACATCGAATGTGACAATGGCGGGAAGGGCACTCAGACTCGGGCCAAAAGGAGAACTTGACTCTGAGCCATCAAGACTCTCTGTTGAGTTGCGGTAAAGTCGTGTGTTCTTTGTGAAATCTACCAGTGCTTGGGAGAAACAGACCATCAGCTCTTCTTGGGATTGGCTGCAGCCTCTGGTGGGTAGTAATGGGCTTTGATCCTCAGATTGAGGCTGCAGTCTGGTTGTGTCGGTGACATGTGAGCTAAACCCAGAATCGGCACGGGGTGCAAACAATGGACTCTCCTGAATCTGACCCCTGCTGTGAGTTACTGGCTCTATTGCAGCCTGGGATCTCGGTGGTGATTGGGGATAGTGCGGATTGATAACTTCTCCTAAAACGGTCTTACCGGTGTCGACTGCGGGAAGGCTTGAATCATCGTAGAAGCAGTCGACATGGAACAGAAGCTGATCTTTGGATGGGCTTCTGAGATTCTGAAGTTCACAGCACAGAAGGGCATGCTGGATCTTGCTCAGACGCTCCTCCTCTGTCTCCATGGTTCCTGTCTCTAGAGCAGTCGATGCCAGGGCATATAGAGGATTTATTGTACTCTTGTCACCCTGCAAGGCTGCACCAACAAATGAGTGGGCATCCTTGGGAGGAAGAGCAGGGCTGAGCAGATGATCATCAGGCTCAAAAAGTTCATAAAGGGCATCACCACTGTAGCTGTCCCGTGGAAGCCTTTCCTGGTGTGGACGTTCTCTACTCTCCTCCTCCATTCCTGGCGTGGTGGAGTCATAGTATCCCTCATCACTGTTGGGTACAGACTCTTGCCGATCACTCTGTGGGCTCAAGAGCTCAGCAGGAGTGAGGACCGTTTCTGTGCATCCCAGTGGGCTGCTGTTGGAGGTGGCACGGATAGAGCTCATTTGCTCATTTGCATCGGGGGTGAGTGAAGGGCTATCTGAGCCCCTGTCTGAGGGGATGTAGCAGACTTCATTACTAGTTTCAGATTCCCATAAGCTCTGCAAGTAATCCGCATCTACCTCATCGGGAGTTGCCATCTCTTCCCCCCCACCTTGATATGTGACAAAACACGAGCTCCGTTTTCCTGCATTTCGGCTGCCTCTCTCGGCAGACACTGAGCTCTCAGCGACGCTGACGTCATCCTGGTCTGCAATGATGTCTCCACAACCTGTCAGTGAATCAAAGCTCTTCAATGATGAAACATCACCAAAGATTAAGTTTTCAGAAGAGCAGGATGCAGCAGGAGGCTCCCCATCAGGAACGTCCACATTCTGCTCAGCCAATCGGTCCAGTTCTGACTCAGCACACAAGGGTTGCTGATATGTCGTCAGTCCTTCCTGTCTCCCATTTTGCTTCTCATCCCCCTTCTCCTCTTCTTCTGCTTTCTTCCTTTTATCCAGCTCTGCTCTGCTCTTCCGCTTCTCAGGCACTATCGTTACATCTTTCGTACATTCAGTGGCAGCCAATGGCAGTTCACACTCACTGCCTGTGGTTTGAATAGGCACATCTGGCACCAACTCTTCACCCTGACTGTCGCCATGGTTATCACTATGGTCACTGACGCTTGACAGTACACCAGGCACTGTTTCGGCATGGAAGCTTGAAGACATTTCAAGTGCCTCACGCTTTTCTAGTTCCACATTTTTGTTTTTCCTGTGTCTCCGAATGCTGCTGAAAAGACTTCGAAGACCTCTGCGTTGCCGTGGTAGAGACTGAGATTTCCCACGGTCCTCCTGTGATTTCTGAGGTTCATTGGAGGTGCAGAACTCGAAGTCCCCTGAGGCCACATCACCGCTACCTTTGCCCAAATCTTCCCAGCATGCTCTACTCACCCCATCATATGTTTGGCTCTTTGTTACACCTGTTTTTGATGACCCCTTTCTCTGACTTCTTCCACGGCCACTGAAAAAGCTGGGCAGAACACAGATGTTCTTCCGACTTCCAAAAAACTTGAAAGTCGACTTCCGTATTTTCACAGAAGGGGGTGACTGAGGTTGAGGGGTGTCATGGGAAATGGAGTCTGACTGTGGACCCCCTATTGCACCAACAACCTCAGTTCCTGTGGCGGTCTCCATAGTGTCACAGAATACTGTGGCTAATGGAGCATGTCTGTGATAAATACTCCTTCCTGAGAGGCAGGCTGGAAGGAATGCGGACTGTGTTTATCAGGCATGTTATACCTGTAAAAGAAACAGAAGTTAAAGACAAAGTATTAGAAACAGTCAAAACTAAAAAAACAACAACAGAACTAAGAATGATTGTCCTTTGGGGATCAATTAATATTGATTTTTCAAACAATAAATGAAGTTGTTGATTTTATGTATGTCACAAGTTTCTTTAGCCCGCAAGTTTCAAGTTTCTTTTCATAGCTCCATGATAATGCCTAAAAACGACCTTGTAAACAAGATGTATGGGCAGTAGTCTATATAGTAAAAGTAAAGAAAACAGCTTATGACATTTTGGGACTTTGATAAAATATTTCGAACATTGAGTTTTAATCCCTACAAGCAAAGCAAAATCCTGCGTACTCATTTGTACTGACTGACCAAAATTCATACATGTAATAGACAATGCATAATAATTACAGGCAAGAAGAGCCTAGAACCTAAAAACAATGTGCACAGTTTTACGTCAAGTGTTTTCCTTCATAAAAAAGATTATAAAGAAAATAATGCACTGATTTATCAGGAGGCAGGGCCTGAATTTTGTTTCAGAAAATAGGGGGGGAATTGCATTAGGTGACTCTTTTGGGGGGGATTTTTTTATTTTTAGGGGGAAGTTGGAGGGGGCAATTTTTATACATATTTTAAAAAATAAATTACAATTATCTCACCTAAATTTTTGCTCACTCTATGTAGGCTATAGAGCTCCGGACGTAATGTGACCCATTCTGTTTACAACGCCATATTGGCAGGCAGGAACAGCCGAAAGCAAATATGAAATTAATGACGCCAGCATGAGTTTCAAGGCAACGGAGTTCACTGCGCACTTTAATTCAAAAGACATAGATCTGTACATAGCAAAACTTAATAGATTAAACACAACAGATCCATATAATGCCCCCGGGGTGTTTTTAACATGTATCGATAAATGAACGGATAGCTTTCCTGTCAGGACACCTGTTGCACCACCTGTGTGCAAGTTACAACTAGCCTAGTTGAGACGTAAATGGGCACTAAGTTACAACTTATGCACTACTAAATATTTTTGCGTTCGCACCATTAAACTTAGTTGAAGCCTAAATCTACATATAAACAAAATATTTACGGAAGCCTCCGATCAGGAGTAACATTAACAGATAGAATAGCAGGCAGACTGAACTGCACCAATAAGCTCGTTTTACATGACAGACTTCAATTCAAGGCTGATTTATACTTCTTCGTCGGACCTGCGCCGTAGCCTCTAGACCGTGAGCTACGCGCCGATTTTCATTTATACTTCTACGTCCTTGTCCACGGCGACGTGCAGTTACACATGCAGAGGGAGCATGTGTACCCCTGAGGGAGGGGTTCTGGCAGACCAATCACAGCGCTTGCGGTCCACGTAGAATTGACGCGTTGTTACATTTTTGGAGAGGTGCACATCAGGGTACGTCATAGGCTACGCGTGCAACATACAGCCTACGACGTAGCTACGGCGTACACTCGACACAGAAGTATAAATTGGGCTTTACACGTATTTGATAATGCTGACATATACATGCGCTTACATTTTAAGAGAGAAAACATGTGAATAGATTACAGTTAGCGGTTAACACAAACCCGGCCAAAACAGCGCGCCGCTGTGTGCATCTGTCCCGTCAGTCCGTGTTGTGCATATCAAATAAAATCAGTCATAATCAATAAATGTAATTTCTTTTGTTTCAGTATTTATTTATTGATCCTTAATTTCCTCTCAAATAGCCTACAGTTTCTGAATGTTATATATATATATAAGAGCACTTATTCATGATTAAGTATCGTATTTAATGGGAACTTATTTTTATCAGTTACGTGAGGCAAAAGTAGTTAGAATGAACAATAAACTGAAATTCATGGCATTTCAACAACTTACTACGATAAAATGATTTCCCCTTTGCTTTCCCCCGCCTGTTCTGGCATCCTGGCGCACAGCAGCTGTCCACCATGTTGAAATAGTAAGGTTTAAACAGTCTGGTTTTAAATGATTTTTCGACCACTATAGATACCAATGCTACAGCCCGCTCAAGTGCTCCCCTGATTGCCTGCCAAAATGGCGGAGTTTAGGCTGCGTGACGTCATCCTCCGGAGCTCTATTTGTGTTTTTACAATGTATTGTTTACAAAAACAATACAGTTATTGTCTCAGTGTAAACTACAAATACGCATATTTGTGAAAACTGTGACTTTTTTTCTTTACAAAGTGACATCGCCAACTACTGGCCTGGCATGCATAATACAGCGTTTTTAGCTTTCACAGATCCTTGTGAACAGGGAACTTTTTGACAACTTTGTCATCTGTATGCAAAAAAACTACGAAAAAAAGTTTAGTACAATGTTTGCTATGTAAACATACCCTTAAACTTTAGTGACAATGCTGGCCCAAATGCAAGCGAAAGTCTTGTTTCGCAACGTGCAGCTCGCTTGTAGTGCAGACGTGATGTGCTAATGTGAAGCCTCCAGTTCAGTCATGACAACTCTCGGGATAGGTTATAGGTTATACCAAGACCAAACTTACATTTCATTTATATTAATAATATGTGTTATATATTACCAATATAAATGAAATGTAGGTTTGGTCTTGGTGGGCTATATTTGGTATGCTGCTGCTGCAGCAGAGCATGTACGACTTGCTTCTGCTAAACATAAAATTGCTGCTGCTAGAGAGTGGAAGACCTCAGTTGCAAATCTAGGCAGGTGGTGCTGGGGAGGCAGGGGGCTAGAATAAGAATTTGCATAGCTTGCAGAGTATTTGTTTGGATGTGCCATGGTTGTAAATGCAGTGCTCGAATTGAGGGGGGGCTGGGGGGGATCCGGTACCCCCTATAAGGCATTGGGGACCCCCCATAAGGAGTAAAAAATAGACTTTTATTAAAATAGAGTCCTCTAAATTTCATGAAGTAAATTTACAAAAATTTAGGCTGCTCTTCATTTCTCTTTTAAAAATGTGAACGCTGCATCTAAAGACCGCTAAAGAGCACATGACTCTGTTTACATAACTCTGCTGCCGCTCCGTGTCCAACCCAATTTGTCTAGATGTGTAATATTATTTCCCCTGTGTAATGAGCTCGTCTTAGTGTTTTAAATTATACATTTTGTATTTTCATTATTTTTTACTTTGCATTTTATACTTTGTGCAGGTGCTCATGGTCTCACAGTCATGTGATTTAGTCAGCTTGTGAAATTACTTTTATGCAACAGTTTGCTGAAACAATTATGTAAATAAATAAATATATAAATAAACTGAGGGGGAAAAAATTGCGCAATAGAATGCCGAAAAAACACAGAAAAAGCAAAGCAACCCCCCCCCCCCCCCCCCTTTTATATGTTCTTTGCTAATTACAGAAACTGTAAGCTCAATTTAACAACACAAGCACCTATTAATATATGCCATAATAGTATTATTGTATAAATATGTATATATGTGAGCAACTGAACCATTAATCAGTAAACAATGATTAGTCCAAAAACATTGATTAATTAAGGAAAGAAATAAGTGGCTGAAAACAATCTTTGATGTTCATAACTGCTTGACAAATAATTTATGCCACTGCACCCTGACATACTTTTAAAGCTATTGTTATCGTTTTTTTGGACTTCAAATGCCTTAATGCACATGTGGCCTATGTATTTACAAAATCCTGCATACGGCCCTGTTGCACGATTTACCATAACACCACCACTACTCCAAACATTTGATTCAATTCGAGCACTGTGCAAAGGGATGTGGTAATGGATTCGTAAAATCGACTGGCTGTGAACGTTACATTGAATGTCTATTAAAAATATATTAATAAGATTTCTTGGGCTCAAAGATAATGCTCACAAGTAAACAGCTGTGTGAGTGGAAAACAGCAAACAGCAGTTATGAGTTGAAAATACAAAATCATTTTTTTTTATTAAATGGAATAAAACCAATAATAAATGCATCTCTTATTGTTTGATCTCTTTCTGTTTTACTAAAACAGTACCACATTATGATAACATATACTTACTATACATAACTTACTTCCACATATGATACTTTTTGTTAATTGTCTATTGGGTCTTACTGAGCATTATATGCACTGTAGTTTCCCCACTGGTTACAACGATCATCAATTACAAAACATATTATTATGCAGTGTCATTTAGCTATGAAATGAGTTACAATTACATTTGCACATTAGGTGGAAATAATTTGTTAATACATTTCTTATTTTAATAAATTAATAATTCATTTAATTAATTAATTTCTAATTTCTTAACCACTGAGGCAGACAAGTTAACCTACAAAATCATGAAAACGCAATTTTCAAAGTCAGTGCAGCTAATATTGAGTCTTGCAATGCATACATATACAATGCAATACATAACATAACGTGAGTAAAGTTCCGCTGGATTAAACCCATCAAAACAAAAGCTGACTGAAGCCAATGGGCCTGAACACTCACTGTATGTACATCATAAACAAAGGAAAAACACATACAGATAGCGTACACTCCGAAGAGCTACACCCCATGGACCAATTACACCGACTACTGCACTGAAAATATTATTAGTAACAAAAAACTTCTATCAACAGATTGCACACAGTGTCCCCAGCTGGACACCATCACTGCGAATGAACGCGCAACTGGCGCGCGCTAGCCCAGACGCTAACCAGCTCCCGACCGCTTCACTGATATTCACATAACTTGCAGATACAAACAGCTGCTTCTGCGTGCCCATTCACACACTGAAAGGGCGAATAACACAGAGGTGGAAACATGAGCGATACTCGCCTTATTTTTCCATCTTTTCCGCCGTAACGTGCAGTGATGTGCTCTCTCCTCGCACAGCGCTGGAGGAGCTCGCGGTTGTGATTCACTTTGTTCAGTGAGCGCTGGAGCGGCTGGCGGCGTTTCCGTGCTACGTGCATTTTGGGAAGTGTAGTGCCATGGTATGTTTCTTTTACTGTATTGGTATATACACAATAAACAGCAGTGACAGGAAAAAATACGAAAAGGAGCCAGAATTAATATTAATAAAATAATAGCAATACACAATAATAAAAAAAAACATTTAACAAAACAATGAAAATAAATTAAATAATCTGTAGCAAGTGTACAAGGAAAACTCTTGAATATGTTAATTCAAGCAGTGGTATTTATGTGTGCAATGCAAATTTGAGCAACAAATACATGACTGGGATCTGGGATATAAATAATAATTACTAAATGTGTTTAAGGCTTTCAAACTTAATGTTAAGAAAAAAAATCTTGGTGACTTTATAGAATAAAACCAAATTTGAACTTTTTTATGAAAAGCAATTTACAAATACATTGGAATTGAATTAAAATGTTTCTCTTTTGGTTTTTGCCTAACTTTAATAGTGGAATTGGAAATTTAGTCTAGAAGAAGACAAAAATATCTTAAAAAAATATATATTTTCCAGATTCATTTGTTTTAGTACAATGACAATATAAAAGCCAATTATTTAAGAAATGATGCTAAAATAAATTAAACTGAAATAAAAAAGGTGAATAAAAAAAAAATATATATATATATAAAAAGACAAAAGCTAAAAGTTAAACTAATATTAAAAAGGGAAAAGGAACATACAAGCTAATTCAAAATATTAATAAATACTATAATAGTAGTATATAAATAACATTGATTTTAAAGCCCTGGTTTTGTCTGTATTTGTTGAGGTCTGTGTATCTCAGCTCCTCCATGCTAAATGTTAGTAATTTAGGTTTTCCACATCAGTGCAATAATACATTTTAATGAAGTGAATAAAAACATTCTTTACGTGGAAACCGGCATCTCAAATGACCCCATAAATGTAAATACAGAGGAAACACAACCACAGATAAACATTCTGATGTACAGCACTTCAACTTTATGAATTAACAAGCCAGATGTCATCCACAGCAGAACAATGTTGTCAAATACACTTGCAGAAGCCGATATGTATATCCCATTAGCATAGGCTGATACACGTTTTGATCCTCAAGCTACATACTTCAATACCTGTCATAAATCCTTATGAAGACTCTGGAACCGATGTTCATTTTGAAGCCTTTAACCTCACATGGACAGAAAGATCTCCTTTACACTCTACATTCACAATGGAGGTTATTTGACATCTGTTGATAGAGTGCATCTGTTCTAACAAGGGTTTCATAGACACAAGTACATCACAATGGATTTTATACATCATATTAAGATTGATAAGACAGTTACCAACAATTTTACATCCTTCATCAAGCTGTTACTAATTAACAAAATTAATGATTCTGTAAAAAATATTTTTTACAACAGCTTAATTTACTATGGCAAATGAAAACCTCCAGGTGATCTTGAAGAGAGAACAAGGCTGTATGACAACGCATAGTTCTAGAGCATTAACTCTATTGGACAACACTTATGGTATTATTACATACAGTAATATTACATATTACAAATTTGAATGACTATCAAGCAAATTAATGCATGAAGATGTTCAAGTTCAACACACATAAATGTAAACCGAGGTTGTTAGCAGTGTATCGGTCCGTCTGTGAGATTGCATAAGAGTGAGTCTATGTCATTTACTACAGAGCCTTCTCTCTAAATGTCTGTATGGTCTACCTGTCCAGTCTATGTGTGAGGGATTGTGAAGTCTGTCCTTTAGTAAGGCACAGTTGAATATGCTCTGGTTTGTCAGTAAACCAATACACTGCTCATGGACTTGTGTTTAAGATAGTTGATAAGCCTGGGTGGAATCTCCAGAGTGTCCAAAGAGTGAATCTTGTTCACCTGTATCAGGTGTCTACGAATGGCCAATCTACACTGAGATGCCAGAGTCTTCGGACACCCTGTTAAAAAAAAGACAGATTAATAAAACAGTTATTTAACAACTATGGCAATCAGTGTTATTTTAGTATTATAGTCTTCATTAATATTTTAAATAAACTTTTTTATATTTTAGTTAATTAATTTTTGTGTGTTTTTGTCTTATATATATATATTTCTATTTAGCTTTATTTGATTTCAGTTTTAGTAATTTTAGCACTCCAACTTAAACATTCTAAATTTAGTCTAAGTTTTTAAAGAGAAACTTCTAATATTTATATTTTATTTTTTAAGTCCCTTATGATATTTTAAAATTTAATTTATTCTTGTGATGCAAAGCTGAATTTTCAGCATCATTACTCCAGTCTTCAGTGTCACATGATCCTTCAGAAATCATTCTAATATGATGATTTGCTGCTCAAGACACATTTATTATTATTATCAATGTTGAAAACAGTTGTGTACATTTTTTTCAGGATTCTTTGATGAATAGAATGTTCAAAAGAACAGCATTTATTTGAAACATTATTTTTTGTAACATTATAAATGTCTTTACAATCTCGTTTGATCAATTTAATGCATCCTTGTTTAATACAAGCATTAATTTCTTTCCAAAAAAAATCTTATTGACCCCAAACTTTTGAACGGTAGTGTATAATGTTACAAAAACTTTCTATTTCAGATAAATGTTTTTCTTTTGAACTTTCTATTCATCAAAGAATCCTGATTTTTTTTTTTTTTTTTTACACGTTTTCAACATTGATAATAATAATAAAAAATGTTTCTCAAGCAGTAAATCAGCATATTAGACTGATTTCTGAAGGAAAGCTTTGCCATCACAGGAATAAATTACATTTAAAATATATATATTCAATCAGAAAACAGTTATTTTAAATTGTAATAATATTTCACAATATTATGTTTTTTTTATTTTAATTAAATAAATGCAGCCTTGGTGAGCAGAGGAGATTATTTTTAAAACATTAAAAATCTTAACTTTTGAACGGCAGTGTATATATTCTTAATAGTTTTGCTTACCAAAAACAACACTGATGGAATTTTAAAAAGAAAAGAAAAAAAGAAACGTAACACTGCTAAAAACTATTTTCTCACCTCGCTCTTTCAGTAAGAGCTCAACAGCTTCATTCTGTTTGGTGCTCTTCTCTATAATGAGGGTCGGCAGGTAGACGTTTGCCCCAAAGTCAATGAGCAGTTGAATGTATTCGACTCCACAGCCGTGTCTCAAACACAATTCCAGGACCGTCTTCTGCTGCGTGGCCCTGCCGATCACCTTCTCTTCCGGGCTGTTATAGTTCGGATCCGCCCCATATAACAGCAACATTTTAAAGCAGTCCAGGTGTCCATATATGGCTGACAGGTAAAGCGGCCCGCTGCACACGGCAACCCCTGATGCCCACAGCGTCACCTTTGACCTGGCGTTTACCTCTGCCCCGTGCTGAAGCAGCTGGCGGAGGATCTCCGGGTCACCCTCTCGGGCGGCAGTGAGCACGGGTGAGCTGTTGTTCAGGTGACTTCCGTTCGGATTAGCCCCAGCACGGAGCAGGGCGAGCACACAACTCAAGTAACGGCCACAAACGGCAGTGAAAAGAGGAGTCTGGGCTTTCACATCAAGGGGATCCACCTCTGCCCCATGGGCCAGGAGCAACTGCAGGCACCTCAGGTGACCTGCAGGGGAAAAAACAGCTGCGTCTTGGTGTCCAACAAACTCAGATGTGACATCAGAGAGTGCGTGCAACGGTGACGCATGTACCTTTGGACGCAGCCATGCGTAACGGGGTACCTGGGATACCCCAACCACTCTGCTGATTAATGCACTTTCTGTAGCGTTCTTGTGACAGTAGCTCAGCCAACAGGAAATGGTCATCGTCAGCCACAGCTCGGTTCAGCTCCAGACTCTCAGCAGCACATTCATCCTCTTCCACTGGCCGCAGCTGGAGCATAGAGGAGAAACTGTGGAGAACTGTGGAGAAAAAGAAAGTTTATGCACATGAGTGTCTTTCTGTAGTGTTTTCTGTGACTGCATGACTGTTGAAAATAACACTGTAAAAGAATAATAAGAAAAAAAACAGCCTACATAGACAATGCCAAAATGCTATTTAGATTGGCTCACTAGCAGGTCTGATCAGTTTCGTTTTAATTTTTAGTTTGAATAACTTTATGTGCTTTTATAATTTTTTGTTGAATAGTTCTATTTTGGTTAACTATTTCAGTTTTAGTCCTTCAGTACATACTAATCACACTAACATACTAATACTGCTAATATTTATATTTTGTTTTATTTCGGATTTATTTTAACTGACGAAATATATATTTTTAATAGTTTTAGTTACCAAAAACAACACTGGTGGCTAGGCTAGATTTTCAGCCAGAATATTCAAGATCAATTGCATTCACACTTCCAATACGTGAATTGTTGCACTTTCAGGTCAGTTGTGCACAACAACAAACCCTTACATTGGAATGTTATTGTTATTATTGAGTAAATTATTATTATATTATAGTATTATGTGTGACAGCGTTCAAAACATTAAAACGCTTTGTCATGATTAACTTTATTTATCTGCATTAGCTTTAACGCACTAACGTTACTAGCAAGCAAACATAAGACCGGTTAGCCGGCTAGCAAATGAGATGAAACCAAAAAACACAAACAAAACTGAATTCTTAAAGGCTGTAGGTTACTAAGCTCAACTGAGAGTAATACTAAGCGCATACGGAAGGAAATTCATTCTCAAGCTCTTTGAGCTCGGTAGATTTAACTCGAGTATCTGTAAATAACATAGTTTAACTTGCTCTCTCTGACCTGCTGTCAAACACTGTCACATATTTTAACGGTATAAACTACTACAAATATACAACGTGACCATTTAGCAGATATTTTTAGTGTGTTTTCGTCTCAAGGACACTCACCAAGCTAATAATAAGCCAAACACTGACGACGAGCAGCGGAAGATGTTCTGCGGGCGGCCACAGGGGGCGCTGTGCGCGCGCACACCGCCATTGGGATTCGGACATTCCTGTATGTGTAATGATGAATGGGTTAAACGTTATCCACAAACATAATAATGCAAATATGATTGCATAAAATAACGCACATTTTTATTAAAATCTATTTATTTAAAGAAAATATCCATTTAAATGTAATAGTGTACAAAAGAGGTACAAAACAGTGCAATGATTAAAAACAAGCGTGTATAAAATTATGTAATTAGTAATTACACAGCAAAAATTTAAAAAACAATAGATGTAAATGTAACCAACAGGCTGTGTTATTTTCAGTGACATCACTCATTGCTTATTTCAAATTTCCCTTTTGACTGTTGCTGAACATTTAATAAACAGATTTTTTTTCCCTAATTTAATCGAAAAATAATGTAAACAAATGCTTCTCAATAAAGGAAGCATTTTTAAACATTGATTTTGCATCTCGCATAATAAGAAAAACCTGTCTGTTTTCCCATAGCAGCCAGGGTTCAAGAACTAAATAATTCTAGAACTAATGCTGTCAAATCTTTCCCACATTTTACACACCGAGTAGACATAATTAAAAACAATATTGCTTTGCAAAACTATATATGAAATGTATTCAAAAGGCTTTGTCAAAAGGACACAAGTAATATTCTAGAAGGACCACCATCAACTTTTTTATGTGCATCAAATTATTTGTTTGGCATTAGAGCTAGGCTTTAACAATCCGGCATTCTATTGCATTCAACCAGCAGCATTTCAGCTGTTTCTTTGCATAAAAAACAAACAGCGCTTGCAATATAGAACACCACAAAATTAATACTACACCCTTGTGCAAAAAAATTAAAATAAAAAGTTAATCAATTTGACCCATTTTCTACTAGTGTGTTCCCTTTATCTACCTGAATCTCCCAACAGAGGCTTATGTGTCTGAATAAATCAGTATCAGGGTCTGGTTTTCAAATGTACTATACATATTACATATATTATATTAAAGGAAAGACATTAAAAAACGGTCTACTATACAAAATAACTCCAATGAAACAAGGTCAAATTTGATCAGAATGGCATTTAAACAAAACATAAATGATTCCAATTGCCTATGATCAAAGCATGTGGCTTCAATCCTCATGGTCTGAAGGCCAACAAATACACTCAAGTTCACAAAAATGCATTTCAGGAATGTTCAGAACAGATATAATAGGGTAAAGGAATACACACAGTGCTAGAAAAATCTCATGTATAATGATACACAATCACAAACTGGTGTGTGGACGTTTGAATGTCCTTTTTTCGTATTATGGTGGCCTCAATTGAGGAAAAAGTACTGCATGTATCTTTTCAACACTCCGGACATTTGTTCTTTAGGGTTTCAGTCAAAATATCCAATCTGTTACTATGGAGACTCAATAGGATTCTTGTACCTCCTCTTTGGAATGTTCTGTTTCCACAGAAACAGGTTTGTCCTTAGAGGAGGTCAGATTGTGTTCGGTGGCTGCTGGCTCTGCCCCTTCTTTCTCGTTGCACTTTTCCGCTCCTGAACCAGCCTCCTCTGTGTTGCCATTAATCAAAGGAGCACAGCTTCCATTTGATTGGACAACAGGAGCAGTGGGGATGTTCTCATTTGAACTGTTCTTTTCTGCAGGTGTGTTGATTGGTCCAGATGGATCAGGGAGAACGCCATCTGCAACAGCCAGCTGCTGTAAATGGAGGAGAGGGAGACAGTGAGATGTCAATCAAATACCTCTCCACTCAAAAACTGCAACTCCCACAACCCCACTTACTCGCTGTAATTCAGTCATGGTTCTTTCTCCTTCTACCTGCTTCTGTGTGAGGGACAGCAGCTGGTCTAGAACAGACTGTTTTGAGTGCATGCCTCTGTCATAGTGGTTATACATCCCACACCAGAACCTGGGGAACACAATTACACAACACAGCACTTTATTAAAACTCTTGATTGAGTACATCATTGGTATATTTTTACCATGCTTTTGGTGCTAAACTATTCAACTATTGAATTAATTTGGTTTCACTAACAGTATTTGAACAGTATTACACCAGTATTATCTTTTTGTTTGTAGTAAGCACAGTGGAGTGTGAAGTTGTGCATTTACACCCATCAGTGTTTGTTGGAAACAAGTGGCAAAGCTGGTTTGTTTATGTGTTTGAGAGCGCATTCATACTTGAAGTGCAGGGGTAAAGTGCTTGGTCTGAGAACTGTGCTCTCTACTGTACGACGGTATAAGGGGTTTCGATACTGATGCTGGTTCTCCAGAAGATGTGTCCACAATGAAAACGTCTTTTCGTGCAACCTAAAATCCCACATAGAATGTTGAAGCAAAGCATTTAAAATCATTCAAGACTTGGAAAAAAAAGAATATGGTTGATTTATCTTCAGAATAATGAAGCACACACATTAAATGCTGACAGATTTTTATTTGACATAAATGTATGTGTGTGTATGTGAATTCTATCCTCACCTCATTTCCAGTCGCTCTTTCTGGCAGTTGCCGATGAAGTTGCCGTACTGGCATGCGTAGACTTGATTGTGTATTTCTATGAGGTAACGTTCACTGAACTCAAACACACAGGGAAATTGTTCTGACAGCTGCCACACGCACTCCAGGAACTGGGTGAACACTGGAGACACTTCCTTGGGGTCAGTGTCTAGATGGCCACACCTAGAGCACAAACATATATGCAAATGAACACATGATGTGACAAAAAACTGACCAGGTATTGACCTTATCTACAGAGATAACTATTAATAAAGTCAGCCTTTTTATAGTATATAAAAGGTAATCATCGCATTTTAGCACCATTATTTTAATATTTAACATATTAATAATACTGCTATATAATATTTATATTTGCTGTTATTAAATGCTGTGATACTGTTATTTACCAATTCATGTAACGGCAGTGAAAGTGTTTACCTGTGACTGAATTTATGACCAAAAGAGATCCACTCCTTTTCTATTAAAACCTGTAAAAAGAAGGAAAAAAAAGTCAAATGATGAATTAATGATGAAGTAATTTAATCTGTCTGCTATATATAAACAAATTGAACACAATCAAGACCATAAATACTATTATTTTACCATTTTTCATTTTTTTTTTACCTTTTACTATACACTACTGTTCAAAAGTTTTTGGGGTTAGTAAGATTTTGTAAAATAAATGAATACTTGTCTTCAGCAAAGACGCATTAAAATGATCAAAAGTGAAGATACTGCAAAATAAATGCTTTTTCTATTCATCAGAGAATCCTGACAAAAAAAAGTATCATGGTTTCCACAAAAATATTAAGCAGTACAACTATTTTCAACATTGATAGTAATGCACCAAATCAGCATTTTATAATGATTTCTGAAGAATCATATGACACTAGAGACTGGAGTAATGATGCTGAAAGCTTTGTCATAACAGGAATACATTACTTATTAAAATTAAAATAGAAGACAGTTCATTTTAAATTCTAATATATTATCACAATATTACAGTTTTACTGTATTTTTTAATCTTACGAACCCTAAATTTTGAACAGTAGTATATTTGGTTGCACAGGAATAGCTGATGACTTAATTAGTGAAGCCATGACCTGCCTAACAGTGACATAAATGTGAGCGTGCACTTAAAATTCATAGGTGTCATGTGTTGAATGTAGAGGTTATAGGTTACCATCTCATTACCATGAGGCCTTTAATGGTTCTGTAGTATGGGTCCAGCAGTATGCAAGCCAAAGAGCACACCTGAGCCGTTCTGTCCCATCCATCGGAACAATGTACCAACACACTCGCCCTCTCTTCACAGACAGCCTATAACACAAACAAAATGACTGAGTAAATCAGAAATACTTGCTGATCATTTGTGTTGGTGTGTCTCTCCAGTACCAGGTCAGTACCTTGGCGAGGAACACGCCTGCATCCATCACAGATTTGATATGCCTCAGCCAGCCGGAATTCTCCAAACCTGTCAGATAGTCACTCATGGAAGGGGATTTCATAGAGCACACTGGAAAGAACAAAGGTACAACCGACCATCACTTTATCTACTACTGGCTTAAAAGGTACAGCCAACACTCAACTAAGCTTAATTAGCTTATATGGAGTTCATACTGCATATACCAGTACAAATGAAAAAGCTTCTCCTCTCACCCTCCAGCAGTTTTTGCAGGCTGTTTCTCATGACGTGGATGTTTTCAATTCCTTGGAAGTGGAACCTGATATTGGAGTAGTTGTCCTCATTCTCATAGCCTTTACCAGCTGCACGGTTCGCCATTGCGTTCAACTGACAAAGACAAAAAACGCACATAAATATATGCACATGTTGCTCCAGATGATCAGGTCATGGCTTACAGTTGTTTCTCTCTAAAAGAATAGGGAAAGGAATGCAATGTTGTTTGTTTAGTTATATTGGTGAAACATGAGATGGGGCAACAATAAATAGAGCAGTATATACAATATTTGCAATACATGCAAAAATAAAATACATTGCATAACTAAACACTAAAAAAATAAACTATGAACTAGAATGTAATGGTTAACTAATCAGATTTTTAAAATGTTCATTACATAAATAGAAGAGTAGTTGGGGTCAGAGGTCAGAGGATGAATGATTACACATGACACCTATGTGACTCCTACATATATGCCAGAGCAGTTGGGGTTGAATGTTTAAAGATAAACATTTACAAGTCCCATCATGGAGCTGTCCTCTAATGTATATAGAAAGGTTAAGGTTAAAGGTCACACCTTAGGCCGTGTGTCAACTACATATATAAAAGGGCAGTTGGGGTTCGCTTGGCTGATGACCTGAAGCATCTGCTCGTCTTCTACACAGCGAGAGTTCAAACCCGACAAAGGCTGACTGCAGCGACAGATCGCAGCCTGCAAGACAGTAAAGAACAGACAAGGATGTTGTTAGCTGCACAACTTCTCACCTTTCCAGTATTACCCTATTAATGCATTTATATGTCCTCAACATGGTGCACAGCAAACTTTAAAAATGCGATTAATAGACTGACTGTGTGAAATTAGCCGTTATAAAGCCTAGTAAGGCATTTTGCTGCCTACTATCTAGGTTTAATCTACTAATTAGTTTTTCAAATAAAATGTTTGTTTGTGTGTTTTATTTGTCCATATCTTTTTAGATAACTGGTATTAATCTCAGACAGGTTTGTTAAATAGTTTGCCAGGTCTACTTAGGTAAATGGAAACCCTCCTTAAAGACTTTGTTCCACATTATTAAGCAAGTCACAGTTCTCATGCAATATGGGGAGGAAGAAAGATCTTTCTCAAGATGAAAAGCATAAAATGGTGCAATGTTATGCAAAAGGCATGAAAACAACTAAGATTGTGTGAAAACTGAATGGAGATTATCGAACTATCATAAGATTTGTGAGTAATTTACAGCACAAGAGAACTCAGATAAAGGCTTAAGGAAAGTTTGTCAAAAGGTATTTGGTAGTTATCAGGTATTTGAAGCTGCTGGAGTCTCAAGAACCTCTCCATGCAGGCTGGCAGTTGCAATTCAGCCACCTAACCAAAGCTCACAAAGAGAAATGCTTACAACAGGTTTAGAAATACTGTACATTTTTAAACAGTTTTAGTACTGTGGTGTTTTTTGCAGCATGGGATAGTCCAGTGTCCTGAATGAAAATCCTTTTATTTCAGAAGGCACTATCCTTCTTTTTATACCATAGCAGAAAATGGTCAGTTATAAACTCCACATATCTTGCAGAAGTCATTTTGACACCCTCAGAGACCCTAAAGGGATTTTCCATCTCACTTCCCAATATTCCAGCCCAAATCATCACCCGCTAGCTCCTTGCTGACGTCATAGTCTTGTTGGAACGTGGTGGCCACTCACCAACCATCCAGAAATCCATCCATCAAGACCATCCATTGCAGTACGGCATTCGTCAGTGAATAAAACTATTTAAAAAAGCCGTCTTCATGTATTTCTACACCCACTGTAAACGTTTCTCTTTGTGAGCTTTGGTTAGAGGTGGCTGAAATGCAATTTCATGCTCAACTGCCAGCCTGCATGGAAAGGATCTTGAGACTCTCCATGCTGCTCAACAGTGGCTTTTTTTAAAAATCCATCCTTTTAATACAATTAATTTTTTGACAGAAACTTTCCTTAATAAGCCTTTATCTGACCGAGTTGTCCTGTGCTGTAAATTACTCATAAATCTTATGATAGTTCAATAATCCCAGTTATTATCTCAGTCAGTAAATTCAGTTTTCACTTTTCAGTCTTAGTTGTTTTCAGGCCTTTTGCATAACATTGCACCAATTCATTTTCATCTTCAGAAAGATCTTTCTTTCTCCCCACATTGCATATTGCTGTGACTTGCTTAATAATGTGGAACAACCACTTTAAGTACAGCTTCCATTTAACCAAGTATACCTGGGGCCTATACCATGAAGCTGGTTTAGCTGGCTAGTCAGATGTTTAAGCTTAGCAACCCTCTACAATTAGCGTAAATCTTCACTCTGGGCGACTAAACAATATTTATCATTAGCCATTGGCTAATAAATGCTTAGATTTTACTCGCCAGTGTGTGTCTAAGAGGCTAAGAATAAATTCAGCATTGATATATTTTCACTTGCTGAACATTCAGAGAAACAGTTTCGCTCTCCGTCAGGCGATCTGTCTAGTTCAGTTCAGTTCAGCTCAATGGATGCGTGCGCACCTGTACTTGAAGTACCGTGAACTCTAGTGTGAAGGCGCACAACTCGCCGTCGCTTTGAGAGAGCGCTGTGTTTCTCTCTCTCACACACACACACGGGCAAAGAGAGAGAGAGTCTTACATACCACGCAGAATCGACGCGCTACATGTAAACCATATTTTTTGTTGTATTTTCCTATCAAGACAACGAAGTACATTTGGAATTATTCAGCTTTTAAGAAGAAACAGAAGATATGCTGTAGTGGGCGGGACTAATGCGCAAACGGCAATCTCATTGGCTGGCGCTCATCTATTACCTTCACTGGCTTGATTTCAGCAAATCAGTTTGAGCAATGCTGACAATGTGATTAATATTCATGAACCCAGCAGCTCATCAGTCTTTAGTGCGTTGCATATTGTTATTAATAGTAGAATTAGTAGTAGTAGTATTATCTTATTAATAATTAATATGATCTATTACTATATTTTTTTTTTTTACAGAAACACTGAATGACCCACAATACCTTAAGCACCACCACCAACAATACATATAATAATTATACACAGTACACACACATATATATTATGTAAACACAAACTTTTATTTTGGATGCAGTTAATCGCGATTAATCGATTTGCACTATTATCAATTAAACGGTATATCAGTCTGGCGAGTAAACTCAAAAATGTACTAGCCAATGGCGATTATATTGCCAAGGTGTGCGTAAAGGGTTGCTTAGTTTGTGCCAATCCTGGGTTTTAGGTACCGTTAAAGTGGTTTGGCTTTTAGCAGTGTTCATCTCCATAGTAACTTACGCTCCACGGCTAACCTGCTCCAGGGCAGGTTATGTTCTGGATAAGAGATCTCAAACTGAAATTGGACCAATCAGCTGTGAGCAAAGTGACATACCTCTGATGCAATAAAGTCACTTCCTCTTTTTCTACTCCAAATTAAAGGTCACTACATAGCAAATGGTTTTTAAAGACTAAAGCATCTGGCTTTTAACAATGCTTATTTATAATAATAATTTTGAATGATTTAGATATAATTTATGTAATTATTATACCCTTAATCAATTACACACGTATCATTTTAGTTAATCAATCATCAATAGGCACTTTGTTAAAATTAATATAAATAGCCTATATAAAGGTCATACAAATAAGCTTTAAAATCAATAAATAAAGCTATAAAATTACTATATGTGAGCTTAAATATTCAATTATCTCTATATATCATCTAAACTATCTTCATAACTTTTACTTGCATTGACGTATACGATTTTTCTTTAAGTTGTCCTCTTTCATAGGCCGCTCTTTTCTTGTTGCTGTGTAAATTTGTTTAAATTCTTAATATTTTTCAATCATGTAATATTCTGCAGAATAGAGAAATGAATCTCGCTGCTTCTCTCGCGAGAAGTGAATCTCAGTTCCACTGATCCACAGCATGTGATTAGCTGTTCACTACTGATGTCACAGCTAAACTCAAATCAAAGCCTGAGTTGACAGAGATAGCTGATGATCAGCATCATGGGACCAACAAAGCCTGAATAGATTGGTTTGGTTTTGTCAACTCGAAACTAATCCTGTAACCCTGAGTTTGTTAAACTACCATCATGGTACAGGCCCCAGGCAAACTATTTAACAAAATAAAACAAACAAACACTTTCGTTGAAAAACTAAAATCTGAATGTTTATTGTACTGAAATCCTACTGATATGTCACTTAAGTAATAATTTGGAACACATAAATTAGTAATTTAATTTATACATTAGATTGGACTATTTTATTTTTATTTTTAACTGCAGTATTGTACAAAATCTGTATATAATTATTAAATCATTTTTCTCTCAACTTTGTCAGCTATCTTTGATGAATTTGATGAGTTTGTTGCAGTGCATTTTGGGGCTCCACTATCTGTTAAGGATACATACAATGCTTTCTTAGAATTTGGCCATCTGTCTTAGAGGGAATCATAATTATGATGTCTACTGTTTGAAATAGCCTTTGCATTAGGAGTGTGCCTATAATGCTGTCTAGGTGGGGAGCCCACTAGGTTGTGGAACAGAGCCATTGTGTGCATTTATGAAGTGCATACCATGTACTTGTATACCTTTGTATCTTTGTGATAGTAAGACAGAACAGGCAATCGCCCTCTGCTCCTAAACTTGGCACTGCCTGTTACCGTAGCAACACTGGCACTTTTAGGGAGTCCGAGGATAGATGGATAAGTGCTACAGATCTGTGTTAAAGAGAGACAGAGGGACTTTTTTGAGATATCCATGAGACAGAATAAAAACAACAACAAAAAAAATATAACAATTTATATGTATGCATGTAATGGGTGCACACACTACAGTTAAAAAGTTTGCGGTCGGCAAGGTTTGTTGATCAGTCTTTTATGCTCACCAAAACTGCGTTTATTTGATCAGTTATACAGTTAAAAGAGTAATATTGTGAAATATTATTACAATTTATTGTTTTAATAAGTAATTTATTCCTGTGATGACAAAGCTGACTTTTCATTACTCCAGTCTTCAGTGTCACATGATCCTTCAGAAATAATTCTAATATGGTGATTTGGTGCACAAGACATTTCTTATTATTATCAATGTTTAAAACAGTTGTGTGACTTTTAACTGAAATAGATAAATAATGTAAAGTCCTTACTATCACTTTTGATCAACTTAAAATGTCCTTCCAGAGTAACAGTATTCATTTCTTTAAAAAAAAAAATCTTACTGACCCCAAACTTTGAATGATAGTGTGTTTGGTTGAAACTGTTACTGGGTTCTGCCTAAAACATATTTCTCATGGTGGTGAGTGGATAAAAAAAAAGTTTGGCTGATTATTGTGAAATGGTCCTAAACAGGAAGCATGATCACTTTAGTAGGTTTACTATGCTACCTCAAAGTTCTTGTTGAGGTGGCTGATTTCCCAATATTCATTGGAGAGACCCATCCTGCTGAAGTCGTTCGCCACATTGATGAATTCCCAACCCCGTTTCCTGTCCTCCTCATTTTGGTTTGGATTATAGAGAAAGGCATAAAGCTCCTCATCTTTGACTGAAATGACACAAAATTGTCATTATTGGCCCAGTCCTGCACTGTCACTACATTCATTAAGCATGTACTGTTAACCAAAATATAATTATACGTTTTATAATAAGTATAAATATAAGTTTTGCCTCTTTGTCGCCATCTCTGTTTGAAACCTGCAATTGCAGTTATTTGCGGAATTATTGCCATGGCTCCTCAGTGTGAATAAATCTAATGTTTTGAGGAGTATGTGCGGCTTGCTGTCAGTCACCGCACCGGTGTGGATACTGTACTTTGGAATCACAGATTCTACACCTTGGAAGTATGACCAAAATAAGAATTTTCAACGCAAAATGTCATCTAAACAAGTAACGTGTCTGCCACTTTTGTTCTGACCAACTGAGAAAAAAAGCATTACAATAAATCGTGCTACCAACGTGATTAAATCTAACGATTGCG
The DNA here is from genome assembly GCA_039654625.1 of Rhinogobio ventralis. Taxonomy (NCBI): domain Eukaryota; kingdom Metazoa; phylum Chordata; class Actinopteri; order Cypriniformes; family Gobionidae; genus Rhinogobio; species Rhinogobio ventralis. The sequence goes on from CM077194.1 coordinate 14,439,112, forward strand.
TAGCTCACATCACATCAAACCGAGCAAGTTATTATTATTTTGATACATTGTTCTCAAATTGTTCATGTTAACAACATCAGCATTGCGTGACTACGTGTATTTAGTGTGTATTAGCGTTACCTGTAGATTTAAATTTCCGTACAGTCTAGTCTTTTGCTTTTGACAACGGGTGCATCTCCAGTTGTCACTTGCCTTTCTGGATTACAATCACCATCAAAATGATACATTTATTTATTCCAGCTGCTGTGAGAAAAGGCTATAAATGATCCGCCACCTGCAGCATCCTCTCATGCGATACTACTACTAGCCGGGACTCCTTCTATATGTATACGTGACATAATGACGCAAAGACATGCTTGAATTTCCTGTGGAAATCCACCAGTATCAATTACTCAAAATTATAACACATTATTACAAGCTTACCGTTGTGAATCGGGCTAAGATAAGGAGATAGTTTTGAACATTGGCTGGTTATGTACTTGCTCAAAAATTTATTTTGGATAATTTTTAACCAAAAAAGGTACAGACTGCAACTTTATGTGCAGCTTTATATAATGTACTAAAATTACAAAAACTAAAAATTAAAGCTGAATAAAAATATTTTAAAAACATTATAAAAATTCACATAAATACTGAACAAACTAAAATGAAAACATAAAAATTAAAGCTAATTAAAATATTAATAAACTATAATACGTAGTACATAATACTTAAATAACACGTCATGTTCTGCCGTTTTCTTTTTTTTTTTATCAATTAAAAAAAAATCCAAAACACTTCGCTCATATCAATGCAGCAAAACAATTAGTATGTGTGTGGTGTGTGTACCTGGTTGCGAAAGGCGTAGAAGTGACTGATAGACATCCTGACAATCTCTCTCTCTTTGGAACAGCAGATGAAGCAGCTGGAAGGTTTTACAGCGGATCAGGAGCGGACAACCAGAAGCAGTTAAAGGAAGTTTCTCTACTGATGCAATGTGATGATGCAGCACCTTCAAACACACAGACATATCTAGATGTGTATTCCTAAAGACTCAACAACAGATGCCCTATGGTGGAAGACCATGGCTGCATCCGAAATCGCCTATTATATAGTATGCGAGAAACAGTATGTGACAAGAGTAGTATGTCCAAGTTCACACACAGTACTCATAAAAGTAGCAAAAAGTACCCAGATGACCTGCTACTACTGCCGGCGAGATTCTGAAGTGTGCATATGATGGACACTTTACTATCCCATAAGGCCACGGGAGAGGATTTTGTGAATGTCACTGAAGCAACGCAACTGACGCTGGTAGGTCACATGATAATGACAGCATGGCGAATGTAGTACATCCAGATTACATTCATACTACACACATTCACACTATATAGAACATATTTTTTAGTGGTTGTGAAGTAATTACTTATTCAAAATATGTACCTACTCAAGAGAGTATGCGATTTCGGATGCAGCCCATGACACATTCTGTTCCCACTGGCCTACATTACCCATGTTTCCTTGCGTGTGCTGTTGGTTTGTTCCACATAGATAAGGTGAGTAGCGGTCAAGTAAAGAGTGCCCAGAACTGATGACTTTTCGGTGTACCTGTTCAGTAGTTTCACATACAACACCTGCAAAAAAATCCAGTAAGAAAAGCATTAGCACAGAATTATTGACTCAACAGTCTTTTACTAGAAAACAAAGCACTAGCCAATGACTGAAGGGGTTAGAGCATTATATCTGTTGGGTTTGGATGTGGCCCTCAGGGAGCAGAACCCATCATCCAGACTATGTTTAACACAATGGAGAGGAAATCCTACAGAACCTCTTAAGTCTACTGTCAGCATATCCTGTTGTTCCATCTCTGCACTTTTGTCATTTTGGTTACTGAATAACAAGCAATGAAACACCATTGTAACACAAGATGCCACTTCAGCAAAAAGGAACATTTTCTTATGAGTCAAAGTCTAATGTATTAAGCTCATTTATACTTGATAAACTATATAAGAACTAATCTTTTCAGTAACTGATTAGAACAATCTCTTCAGGTCTTTAGGATAGCAAAATGAAGCTGGTCAGGTGTGAGATCTCTATCGTGTCCATAAAGTGAACAGGTGAAATCCTGTATTTCTGCATGACATGAAACTCAAGCTAAACCACAGTAGGTCAAATTAAGATTGTATTGATTAAGATTCAAACTAATAATTCTCTGTGAGCGGGAAAAGCAGGTCTGACCAGAGATGTTCGCTGCTAATATAGATGGCACTGCTGATTCAACATGTGACATCCTTTGAGCTGACCCCTCCATTCCCCTCAAACACTCACAAAAGACAAAAGGCTGCAGCAATCATCTTTCAATACTTTTTAAAACAATCATATGACCATATCATGTTATGTGACAAAATAAACATGTTTTCTACAGCATTTCTTCTCAATCCTGGTCCTGGACTGCAACCCAGACTGCACAGCATGGATGTGCAAATTTCTAATAAGATTATGTGCATCAAGTGTATTAAACAAGGTGGGATACTTAATAAACAGGACTGAGAACCACTGTCATATACAGTTACATAACATCTTAATATAAACATTTAAATATTTTCTAAATAGTATTTTAGACATATTTATAATATCATTATTTCACGGTATACAAATTGGGTCTTTATACAATAAACTAAATAGATGCCTTATACATTTTAGGGCAGGGTCCCTCACACGAGTATGATCATATTTAGGGGTCCATGGCATCTAAAAGATGCAAACCCCTTCTTTAAGGCAAACTTCATAGAACATGTTTCCCTCCATTTGCCTACAGGTTCACTTAAACAAACTTACAAGTGGAATTTGTACATGACAATTGTAAAAAGATGTCTTACATTCAGCAATCAACTTTAAAATGCATTGGATGAATTTATCAGCAGGCTAAAGCTCGGAATCGTGTTGACCAACCCATTTAAACGCTTCCTTATGCATGTTTTCACACCTATCGAGAGTTATTGAGTCTGACATAACACGAGATCTGCTAACTTTACACGAGTACACCTGTTGATTCAGACCTACCTTTGGCGTTATGATGTGCTCCATATTTTCATTGGGTTATCATCCAACTGTCAACGTTAAACTTTCGCTTTTTGTGTGTTTAACTGTTAACATGTTGGTTTCGGGAAACCGTATTACGTTGCTGCTGGCGTTCTTCCCTAACATGAAGACTACAATCATGTCAGCTGACGGGGAATGGATATCGCGATAAGTCAAAGAGCAACGTGATTTCAGTCGCCTACTTGATGTACGGGTCGTCAACAGTTCATTCCTGAAGCATGCTCTAAGTACAGTCCGTATGTAAGTAAAAACATATCAATTAAAAATAAATTATGCCACTTATTTTAAAAACACATTGTTAATGGTAAAAATAAGTCATATAGCTACAACATCTCTGAGTTTAATATACAAATAGCCTATACGTGAAAGGGACAAGTACAAGACACACATAAAAGCAGAAGTCTTCAGTCCTTGGGGGCTTGCTGAAAAACAATGTACAAAAAACAATGTAAAATGTACAAATAATTATTGCCTAAGTATTAAAATATGAATAGCCTAAAATAATAAATAGGTCTACATAAAATTATTTAAATAATGTGTATGTTATAATATTATTATAACATATGTTATAATATATATTTGTTTTCACAGACGGCCTAATTGCATATGGGTCTTTATTCATTAAAATACATAGCTGCCTTTTAAATTTTAGGATGAGTGTCCCTTGCACGAGTATAATCATATTTGGGGTTCTGTGGCATCTATAAGATTGAAAACCCCTAGACAAGCCATAACATATCTGGAAACATCATTAACCCTTACCTACATCCAGACACACGCAGCACAGGGGGGTTGCTCCTGCAGGGTGGCCCAACCAGATTTGTCTAATTGCTGGGGAGGACCCCCATCGCTTGACCCATTGTCACCATAACGACCTCCCGACTCTTAGGCTCAGTTATCTGATAACAGGCGCACTAATGAAGAACATTAACATACAGCTCACCCAGCTTAAGCCAAATTCCCTCTCAAATACCTAGCAATGTCCTGCACACACAAAAGCACAAAATACACATGCTGTAGAATCTGACATAACAATGACAACAATTATTGATTCCAACTAAGAGCAAAGACTTTTATTCAAATCAAGGCTGTTTATTCAAGAAATACATGCAGCTAAAAATTGTGGTTACTGCCTCCGAATATGCACACTTCCTCGCTACACTGATAAAAATTATGCTGTAGTGAAGTAAATACTACAGAAAAAACAAATGTAATTTCTACATGAAAAAGTTAGTTCATTGCTTTTGTTGTTACGTTTAGTAACTTGCCATTTTGTGACATGGAGTTCATTTTCTACTCAAAATGACACATTCATACTCAAAAACGATCCATTGAATGTTGCCGTCATTGTGTATTGTGTACCAAGTATTGAGGTCTCTGTTTTCAGGTGCTGCTTTTCTTATATTATGTAAATATGGTGTCTACACAATACCTATTGTATTATTTACTTAGATGTTTCTAAGTAAAGCATACAGTACACTTTAAAAGCGTGGTTTAATTCAGTTTTTGGGTAAAAATTATTGCAAAGGAAACTTCAACTACACACAAAAAAATGATTAGAGAAATGCTAAAATTAAAGGGATAGTTCACCCAAAAATGACCCCATGATTTACTCACCCTCAAGCCATCCTAGCTGTACATGACATTCTTTTTCAGATGAATACAATCAGAGTTATATTAAAATATGTCCTGGCTCTTCCAAGCTTTATAATGGCAGTGAATGGCAGCCCAAAATTTGAAGCCCAAAAACGTGTATCCATTCATTATAAAAGTACTCCACACGGCTCCAGAGGGTTGATAAAAGCCTTTCTGTCTGCCGGAAGCTAGATATTTTATTTTATATTGTGTTAAAAATTTATATTTTTCTTACAAAAACCTATTGATTCGCTTCAGAAGGCCTTTATTAACCCCCTGTGTGGATTACTTTTATAATGGATGGATATACGCTTTTTTGGGCTTCAAATTTTGGGCTGCCATTCACTGCCATTATAAAGCTTGGATTAGCCAGGATATTTTTTAATTTAACAGTATTTGTCTGAAAGAACAATTGTATTTGTCTGAAAGAAGAATGCCATATACACCTAGGATGGCTTGATGAATAAATTATGGGATAATTTTTGGGTGAACTATCCCTTTAAATTTACTTTATGTGCAAATCTTCTTTCAACAGACAGAAAAATTAAGTAGTTTGTACAAAGACTAGTCTTGTTTGATCTACATAATACAATGACAATAAAATACAATAAAAAAAGCATCATATTTTTAAAGTAAATCAAGCAGAACATTTTTATCAGTGTATATGTGATCAACAGTATGTGAAAAGTATGTCTGAATTCAAATTATTCAAAAGACAGTAGGCAAATGACCTACTACTTCAAGAGAGATTCTGAAGTGTGCATCCAATGGACACTTTAGTATCCCATGCGTTCAATGGAGAGAAGTTGCAAATAGTAGTGAAGCAACTGATGTTATAGATCCCATGATATTGACAGAATTACAGATGTAATATGTTAATACATTCATCCTGTATAGAACATACCTTTTTAATAATTGTGAAGTAAGTACAAGTACCTACTCAGAGATTATGTGATATTGGACACAGCCCATGAGTTAATTTTTCTGATGGATAGGCCTTCAGGTGCTAGAGAAGCTAATGTGCTTTTAGGAATCTCAGGAAAATCAGATAAAGAAAACAGAGATGAATCAGACCCTTCAGGATAATGATAGAATCTGCAGATGGATCTTACACACAGATTTGAATGCTTTCTAACGCTTAACTCAGCTCCATCTGACGAATTCATTTCATGTATCTCATTCCTCCATTCTCAGTGTGAGCACTGGTTTGGGCATGTCAGAAGGGTAGAAAGGACAAAGACTTTTGTCGGATTTTGACTAGTAGATATACAAAACCTGTACTGTGGTTTCATGTTATAAAAAGTCACCTAAATACTTTTAGACACTATAAAATAAAGTATATATTAGGTTACTTATAATGAAAATGTAAATATTTTATTAATAAAATTATATAAATTATATAAATATTGTGAAGTAAACTAAATGTTTTGCTTTTTGGGAATTTAGGTGTGAATGAAGATATTTAAAACAACCTGAAACTAGTTCCAATTCCCTGTCTATTCCACTCTCAGTCTCTCTTTCAGCTCCTCTCACTTTCTCTCTTTCCAACTGTCTCTTTTTCCTCTCACTTCCACTGTTTTATTCTCTCTCTCTCTCTCTCTCTCTCTCTCTCTCTCTCTCTCTCTCTCTCTCTCTCTCTCTCTCTCTCTCTCTCTCTCTCTCTCTCTGTCTAGTCTCCCTTACAGTTCTGTAATCCTACCAGAAAATCTGCCAAATGGTGTCACATTACTATAGTTATTTTGTTTTCAGAAAATACATTTACCATCTGGAGCTCGCACACACACACACACACGCACACACACACACGCACACACACACACATGCACACACACACACACATGTTGGGTTTTCATGTTTTATGGGGACTTTCCATAGACATAATGGTTTTTATACTGTATAAACTGTATATTTTATCCCCCTACACTAACCCTACCCCTAAACCTACCCATCACAGAAAACGTTCTGCATTTTTACATTTTCAAAAAACATCACTTAGTATGAATTATAAGCTGTTTTCCTCGTGGGGACCAAAAAATGTCCCCACAAGGACAGGGATTTTCAGATATTGCCATCTTTGTGGGGACATTTTGGTTTACCAGGCCACACACACACACACACACACACAATATTCCTCTTGGTCTCAGTCTCTGAGATGTAATTCTTAAGCAGCTATAGTTAAAGTTAATGACTTTATATTGACTTTAATGACTAATATTCAGTAAGCCCAGTCTGTCACACCCTCAGGAGACAAGCTTTGTTGACTTGATGCTAATGTGTTAGTTCTCAGACAATGACAATTTACTGTCTTTTGTGTGTGGACTAATCTCTGTTAATAGCTTGACACAATCAGGTCTGCCCAGCTGCAACAGAAATGTATGTGAACGACAGTGTGTGTTGTTTTTTGGGATATTGTCAAAGGTGTAAAATCTGAATGAAGGTAAAATCAGTTTTAATATAGGGCATATTTGGAAATGAATAATGAAGACACAGATGTGCACAGATGAGAACAGTCTGAGAATGTAGATGTGTTGGTAGAATAAAATGAATAGAAAAGAATAACATGAATTAATTTGAATAGTCTGTAGGTTTAGTGAACAGTCAAAGGAATCACAATTTTCCTCTATAGAGTGAAAGAACTGTCTTTTCAGAGGTTTCGAGTTTTCACACAAGGTATGGTGTGGACAGCAGGAAAATATTTAAATACAGGCAAATAAGCAAAAATTTATAAATATGACCCAGATTACATTAAATAAAGGTTCACTTACAGCAAATATATATATATATGCTGAATGGTTTTGTTTTATGCAGTGAATTATTGGCCAAAGCCCAAAAAATATTCTCCTATATTCTGCCTCATGTTAATAATTATGCAGAATGTTGCAGTTCAATAATAATACACTTGATTCAGGTAATTTTGTACAATAAACAATGGTAGGCTACTGTTTCTTCACTTCTTGATGCCTGAATCTGGATTCTGAAGCAAGACTTGAGCATCACTGCATTAAAGAGTTTCATAGTTGCTAACTAATGTGTGTGTGTGTGTGTGTGTGTTTAGATGTGCATTGATAGTGAATTGACCTCCCTGTCTCAGATAAAGTAAACAGAGACAGACAAGCACAGTCTGTAACCTTTAACCCCACATACAAAAGGCTCTGTTGGCCCCCAGACATGCATGCTATTTGTATAGGCTATTTAAGTTATGTATCTAACTATATTGTGAATATTTAGGTTTGTGTGAAAGGGGCATGTCTCTTTTTTTAAGGAGAACATTTTAGACTGATTACATGTTTGTGTTGCTGTAAAGTCCATGAACAGAGTCCTCAGTTACTCTCACTTTAAAAAGGATTTTGATCTGATTACAGTTTTGATTTGTGACCAATGTTGATGATGGTGTCATTTAAAGTGAGTTTATCACCAATTGTCATATTTTGTATACAGTAATTAGCAGCGCAAACATACAAATAAACAACCCTGCCAATCACTAAACCCCGCCTAAATTTAAATGCAGATGACCGATAACGAGTGGCTGATGGGAGGAGGGGCTGCTAATGTATGTGTGTGTGTGTGTGTGTGTGTGTGTGTTTGCAGGGGGGTGGGGGTCCAGCAAAGTAAATGCATAAATGACGCCAGCAGACAGTACCTAACCCCAGACTGGCTTGCGGGATCTTCGTAGCAACTTCACATTTAAAACTTCTGCAACCCAAAGGATTTAAACAAACGCAATCATGACTTCATCCGTTTCCTGCGCGCTCTTTCTATTAATATCAGTCGTTCTCCCACTGTCTTCTGCATTATCGGGAGAATACTGTCACGGCTGGACGGATTCCTTCAACTCTTGGCACCGGGGATTCCAGTGTCCGGAGCGCTTCGACGGCGAGGACGCGCGCTACTGCTGCGGGACATGCGTGCTCAGGTACTGCTGTACATACGTGGAGGCGCGCCTCGATCAGAGCACCTGCGACACTGGATCAGAATCCGAGAACACGGACGACGTGAGAAAGATGACAGAAAGTGGTGAGTATTTGTATAAACTTGTATAATTCATAATGTTTTTTTGTAGTAGTGTACAAGTTATATAAGGAAATAAACTTTTGTTTTAAATAATTTAATGGTTTCACTGAACAAATGTATTGGCCACTGCTGACTACCTAGTGCATTTCTTTTCTTCAAGTTTGCCTTTACACGGCAACAAATTCTATACAATTCTATAATGCCTTGAATGACATTTTAACTTATTTTTTCAAAAGCATATTAAAATACCTAGACCTAGATTCTTCAGAAATATGTTTTAAAAACGAGAATTTAATTTAATTTTGGCATTTTTCACCAATCCCTGACATGCACATTTTTATAATCCTCATGTTTAATTCTGTCTTATCTCTCTTCCTCTCCAGTTCCAACATATCTCCCCTTTGTGATTGTGGTGAGTGCGTTCCTGTCTTTCGTTCTGGTTGGTGCGGTTGTGTCTATCTGTTGCTGCCAGTGTGTGAAACCCAAAGCGAGCGATCGACCAACAGGGCCATCCCCTGCTCAGACCAGCCTGTTGGAGTCTGGAGGACCCTCTGTGGACAGCTCAACCCCATCCCGCACCTCCACTTCAGGCTCCTCCATGACAAACGCTCGCCCTCCACCATCTGAACTCAGCGTTAACCTTTACGGCCCGATGGGAAACACATTTCCATCTTCTCAGTCGCAGCAGTATGTTCCTCCAGTTCCCCAGGGGGCGCCACAGTTCTATCAGCCCTACATGAATTACGCTCTCCCCCCAGAACGCAGCATGCTGATGGCCCCAGCATTCATAGACGGACGTTCTGCGTTTGGGCAGGTGCACGGGCAACCTTTTCCTCAGGCCCCCATGCACACAGAGCCCATCTATCCCACTGTTACTATCTGATGATGTTTTTTAAGCTACAACTGGACTTTAAAACTCGGTGGGGCTACACAAAGAATAGGAATGTCTTGGGAATATGTTGTTTTTGCTGTCTTGGATGGCTCCCACAGACATTTTCTGTACCCACACACACAATCATGACTGACGTCATGGTTGGTACCTTTTTATGATGTATTAATGCTTCTCATAGGAGTGTACTTGCATGAACACTTGATTGTTTGCTCAACAATCACTGATTGTAATGTTATTTATAACAGATTAGAGAATAAATTTATTTTCATAGGCAATTAGTTTGACTCCCCGTATTTTTACACAAAAACATTAATATTTCAAGATGTGTGTAAAACTACATTTTTAAAAATAAAGGTTCTTTATTGGCACCCATCTATGAAGAACATCTATGGAATCTTTCCATTCCAAAGATTGGTTCCATTTTATAGTGGAAAAAAGGTTCTTTAGATTTTTTTTAATGGTTCTTTCACTGAAAAGTGAACCTTTATTTTTAAGAGTGTAGGATAATTTAGTTCTCATAGACAAACTCAAACAGAATTGTTGAATTAACTAGAATTGGTTTAGTTTACTGAAATTAATTACAATCTTTTCCTTAAAACTGAAGTTCTAGAGATCTTCTAACTATCTGAACAGTAAGTGGATCTTTGTCCTGCAAAGAGCTTTGGGTTTTTCCTTACAGTACTTTGTAATTGTAAAGCTCTCCAGCCGTTCCAGCTGCTTGTGTGTGTGGCTGAGCGGGTTTTGTGCGTATGTGAATGGTTTTGTGCGTTTGTGTGTGGAAACGGCAGGGGGGGAGAGGACAAAAGATGCAGATCTCCTCACGCCCCTGAGAGTGGGATTAGCGCAGGTAAAGAGGGGTGTGTGAGTGAGATTAGGCTCTGGATGGCCCAGCTGGAGTTTAAGCAGATGCGTATGAGTTCATTAACGAGCTGCAGATGACCCTACTGAGTTTCAGCCCAAATCCTGTTATGATGTAAAACATGTCACATGACACATGAATAAATACATCCATGCAGCCATATAAATCTACTGAGGTACACAACTGTAAATCTGCTTTTCCTCACTCAAACACAAACATAAAAGGAGAACAGTAAAAAACACAAATCTGCTGAAATATCTACTGTTTTAAGTCCATCTTGCTTGGTCAAAAACGTAAATATGAAAGTATATGTAATATAATAGGTAAGCGTTTAAACTTTCATTCCACACCAAAATTGAAATATTAATGGTTAAATCCAAAAAAATTAATAAAATAAAACTCTTTTGCAAATCAAAAGCTTTCTTTGTAACATGTAACATAATTTCCAACAAACAAAACATCTGGATTATGCCTTTACAATTGAACCCCATTGTCCAAAACACTATTTCTGCTTGTTTTCAACTTTTTCCATTAACAGAAACCATAAACTTGATATATAAAAGTAATTAAACACGATTAATTTTGTGATTCTATGGGATTCGAGATTCTGTTAGAATAGTTATTGAGGAGAAAAAGATTTCAGCTTAGGCTATTTTTCTGTTTTAGCATATATATATATATATATATATATATAGTCATCCATTGAGCTCCTAGGAAGTTTGCTGATGCCCCCCTGGTTGAGAACAACAGTAGTACGCGTTAGTACAATGTTACGAAGTCGTTTTCGTGGTTTTTTATTTTATTAATTTCTTTGTAAAAAAATTCTGTGGAAATCGCGCAGCACATTTTTCCTTAAATGTAACCATTGCCGCCATCAGGATCAAGAGTGAAGTGTACAAAGAATGTAGAACCTTATACTGGTAAAGACATTAGCCAAAAAAAAAAAAAAAAAAAATGATTCTTGCATTGTTAGGGGTCATGGGTGAAAGGTCAAATTCCAGATATATATCAAGCCAACCACAGACAGAGTGACACAAATTGAGAGAAAGATAATGAATCATTCAGATGACATAACCAACTGAAAGGAATTGTATTATATTAATTTATCATGACAAGACTTCCACAGTTTATTAGTTTCACACATTTTAATTATTAAAAAAAACGATTTTCAGAAAAAATTAGACATAAACACAATGATTCAATACTGAAGAATCTAACAACTCTTAATGCCCCTTCAGTCAATTTCCAAAACACAAAGTAACAGCTTATTTGCTCAAATTGAATGATGGTTCTACAAGAAGTCAAGCTTTAGAACTCTCATTCAACTTGTGTTCCATAATTATTCTACTTCTAATGGGCTGTTCACACAGGACACATTCTTGCATTCAGTCTGCGTTAATATTTAATTGTTGGTCTTTTTAACCAGAGTATTTGTTTCAATGTTTAATTTTTTTTTAGCATCCAATGCCATTAGTACCACTTTTTAAAGACGCTTTAAAAGTGCAGCAAGCGATTTCTGAGAAACACTGTTGAGAGTGGATCAGACAGAGTACCAAAACACACTTGTAGCCAATCAGCAGTAAGGGGCGTATACACTCAATAGGAGGGAGGTGCCTATGTGGCATAGCGTTTTTATGAATTTATGGTTAAAAACTCATTCTGTTAACTTCCGATGCTCTCCATCTACATCCTGTGTGAACGGCCTATAAGACATTCTAGAACTCTGACATGGTCTGAGACAGTCCATGGTTACATAATACAAGAAAAACAGTTTGCACTTACCAAGAAAAACATTAAAAGACATATGAAATCATACCATTATTAATTAATTAAAATTATTAAAGATCAGTTTAATCCTTAAATGAATACCGTACAAACAGCTCTACTGACTAAAGCCACTTTAGAGAATTTAGTTAGAACTAATGCATTAGAATTAAACCCCACAGAATAGTACACTTCTAAACCAGCATCCATTTCCACTACAAACTAAATGCAGACACAGTACAAACACAATATCAAGGTTTCACTTATATAAAAACGAAATGAAAACTGAGACCTCAAGTACACTGAAGCAGGAAGACAGAAGAAATACAGGATCAAGAAATATGAGCGGTCAAATTATCAGACTGCAGATGGTCCATTGCTTCAGGACAATGGAGTGTGTGTATTAATGCGGAGTGTGTGTATTAATGCGCAGTGTGTGGCTTCGTGGTGACTCTCAGTGTGTAAGTGTTTGGAAATGTGCATGCATGAGAGCGTAAGTGAGTGTGTTTATGTGTAAATTGTTTTCTGTTAGGGTTGTGTGTGTTAGTCAGGTTTTCTCAGGGGTTGTTTGGAGCCATGTGTGTCACTCGTCTGGTTTTCTCTTAGGTTTTTTAGGGTTGCGTGAGCGACTTTTGGCTTTGCAGAGAGGACAGATTGGTGCATTCCGATGGATTTGCTGGTGGCAGGACAGACAAGCCTGGAAACAGACAACAAAATTAAATCAGTATCATCACTTTGAATCCATACATACTGTGTTCAATTTAGCAGTTTCTAATGTGTTTCAACAATAAGCAGGTACACTACCATTTTAAAAGTTTGGGGTCAGTAAGATTTTTTTATTTATTTAAAGAAACCAATATTGTTATTCAGCAAGGATACATTCAATTAAAGGTGCACTGTGTCAATTTGCACCCGCCTACCGCTCACCCCTCCCTTTCAAAGCACATAGAGAAGCTATGGTGGCCGACACAGGACAAAGATGTTGTCGCAGAGAGCCGCTAGTGTTATGTAGAGCAGTTTGTCCGTTTAGGGCTACTGTAGAAACATGACGGCGCAAAATGGGGACTTCAGTGTAAGGGGACCCGCAGTGTATGTAGATAGAAATGGCTCATTCTAAGGTAATAAAAACATAACGGTTAATTATGTAAGGTCTTTACACACCACTGAATACATAGTTATATTAATACATATATTATATTGCATTTCTGTTAATAGATCCTCATAAATACTACACACTGCACCTTTAATCAAAGACATTTATAATGTTATTAAAGACTTCTATTTTAAATACATTTTTCATTCATCAAGTCAACTTTATTTATATAGCGCTTTTTACAATGCAGATTGTTTCAAAGCAGCTTCACAGTGTTAAACAGGAAAATAATGCAACCGAATTTGATTCGGCTGTACAGCCGCTGTGGAGAAAACGGTGATGTCATCTAGCTCATTTCAATTATCATATATATTCAAGTAATGTAGTTGATATAGTTAATTTAGTTTAGTAATTAAATTTATTCGGATACTTATTTGAAAATTGAGTGTCCCCAACTGAGCAAGCCAAGCCATTCATCAAATAACCCTGAAATAAAATACATCATGGTTTCCACAAAAATATGTTTTCAATATTGATAATAATAATAAATGTAATAAAAGCACAAAAATCATCATATTAGAATGATTTTTGAAGGATCATGTGACACTAAAGACTGGAGTAAAATTCAGCTTTGCCATCACAGGAATACATTTAATTTTAAAATATATTAAAATAGAAAACAGCAATAATATACAAATATTATTTCACAATAATATTTCACAACATTACTGTATTTTTGATCCAATAAATTCAGCATTTTAAACATGCCCCAAACGTTCGAATGGTAGTGCACATATAAACCTAAATTCAATTATAAAGAATTAGCATTGTAACAGTTCTCAATTCATTGAGTGTAGGTCAACATGTGAATCAATTGTTTGAAGGATTCTTTAAACTGATTCAAATAGATAACCAGGGCCCAGTTGTTTAAAAAGATTAATCAGGATCAGATTTATCTTGATTTAGAAATCCCATGTTTTACTATTCAGGATTAGGTAATCCATTTTATTTTGTGCCATTTTTTTTAAAGCAAAATAGGATTTGATCACGCTGACCCAGATACTTTTTCAGATTATCAAAGCTCCAAAATGGGGTTACATTTTACAATGTGGGCTGCTAGCTATGTAATGAACAACAGGTAGAAGAGTCGATGTAGGGTCACTTTAAGTGTTTTATTTGAAGAGAAAGAAAACAACAAACAAACAACCCCTTCCATTTGCAATTTCCTTTAAAACTATAAGAACCTAAAGGAAAATTATATATTTTAATGCTTTTGCGTCCTCAAGATACTTTGCGTTAATTCGCGAAGAACTCAAGTTTTGAGAGTGAATGCAAAGTTTCTTGGGGAAAGCAAATCATTTGTGAGAGAACGCTAAAGCATTCATTTTTTCTCCCATCTCATTTTTTCCTCCCATCACCATGTCCCTTTAGAGTTTCTGTATTCCCTCATGTGACCCACAACAAAAACAGAAACTACTTAGATACTACTTGTTAGAAACTCATTTTAAATGGTTAATCTCTAATGCTTGTGCCAATGTAGTTTATATACAGTGATACATTTAAAAAAAAAAAAACACTTAAAATTAAATATATTATTTTTGTTTCATATTGACAGCTGATTGGGGGATTATTTTATGGTGTCAAAATCTCTCTCTCTCTCTCTTTTTTTTTTTTTTTACTTTATTGTACTAAAAGGCTTATATGTAGCCTTATGTCCATTTCTAATTTATTACTTTAACAGTTAAACTAATCAAGAGAAAATATAAATGTGTATATATATATATTACATGATATAAATGTTTTATTAAATTTTTGTTCCTAAAATTCACCCTTCGGCTGTGATCAGGATAATCCTTTGGATCAAAGGTATCCGGATCTTACTAAAAAAACAACACAAACTGACAATTTGATCCAATTTGATTTCTTCATCTTTTGAACAACCCATTTTTTAAGATTTGATCAAATCCGATAACTGAAATCCGACCAGATTACTTTTGAACAATTGGGCCCTGGGATTTTAGAAGTCTTTTTGACAGACTAACTAAAAAGAACTGTCTCACAAAGATCCAGGTCATTCTTTCATGAATCAGACTACAGTGGTACAACAAAGCCAATGCAATAGAAAGTTATGTTTTATTTTGCAGTACCTGGACCATCTACCTCATAACAGTCAATTCAGAACACAAGCTCACAACTAAGGTAATATATTATTTCTTTTGCCAGTAATGTGTAGACACTGTCAAACAAGCTAAACATTTTTCCACATGTAATTGAGTGTGTGTAAACAGATAGAGATGCACTAATTTAAAAAAGTACCTTCATAGGTGGCGGCTGCTGGCGGAATGTCGCTGTCTGCCTGGCGTCCTGCTTCCGTGCAGCTTGAAGCTGCTGGGCTGCAGCCGCCGCCGCTGCTAGGGATTCTGGGATAGGAGGTTCCTGGGGTTCTGTCTGCCACTCAGCCTTTTGCTTTTCAAAGTAACTGAAAAAAGAGGAAGAGCACACAAACAAACTGTAAGCATTTTAGCCTTCCTTTACACACCATACACACTCTCCGTCTCACAATTTCTCTGACTCAGCTTTAAGAATTACTCTGTTGCAAACACACACTCCTACACTGCAATGACTCATTTCGAGGAGTTCCCCCAGTCAAACACAAAGGAACAGTGTTACTAACTCCAATGAGAGCTTTTCCTCTTCCTGGCTGAGGTCGGGGAGTCTCTGTAAGCCGAGGGTCATCCTTAGGGCGTCCACGTGTTCTTTCAGGGGCTTGTATTCATCATGGAGACGTCTGGTGGACTCCAGCAATTTGTTCAAGTCACTCTCAGACTGTTTGATAGTGTTTTCCATCTGGGAGAACAAATACAGCCACTCCATAAATCACAAAGCTGGTAAACTAATGGCTAGGCATCTGATCTGGTCACACAGAGGTTACTGGGTCAGATTCTGGATATTGCAGAAAAATGTAGCTTGGTAGAGGACAATATAGGCTATACATTAACATTCAAAAGTTTTTTAAGCTCACCAAGGCTCCATATATTTGATCATACAGTAATCTTGTATTACTGAAAATACAGTAAACGGTAAAATAACTTTTCTATTTGAATATATTTTCAAATGTAATTAGTTCCTTTGATGGCAAAGCTGAATTTTCAGCAGGCATTACTCCTCTTCATTGTCACATGAAAATCATTCTAATATTCTGATTTGGTACTTGAGTAACATTTCTTATTATTATCGAAGTTGAAAACTGGCTAATATTTTTGTGGAAATTGTGATTTTTATCTCAGGAGTCTTTGATTAATAGCGTGTTCAAAATAACAGCATTTATTTGAAATAGAACTCTTATGTAACATACATATATATATATATATATATATATATATATATATATATCCTTACTGTCACTTTTGATCAATTAAATGCATCTATGCTCAATTTCTTTAAAAAAAAAAGTGCTGACCCAAACTTTTGAACAGTATTGTATATTGCAATATATTATTATTTTGCACCCCTTTGTATAGGTGCATTAAAGGGATTGTTTACCCAAAAATGAAAATTCTGTCATCATTTACTCACCCTCAAGTTGTTCCAAACCTGTATGAATTTGTTTCTTCTGCTAAACACAAAAGAAGATATTTTAAAGAATATGGGTAACAAAATGGTTGATGGGCCCCACTAACTTCCATAGAATTAAAAAAAAATAAAAATACTATGGAAGTCAATGGGGCCCATCAACTATTTGGTTACTAACATTCTTCAAAATATCTTCTTTTGTGTTCATTAGAAGAAAGAAATTCATATAGGTTTGGAACAACTTGAGGGCGAGTAAATGATGACAGAATTTTCATTTCTGGATAAACTATCCCTTTAAGTCATAGTAAGAGCAGATGCACTGGATATATATTAACTTTATTAAGTGCTCTACAAACATTAAAAATAGTGCAATGAAAACCAACAAATCTATTATCACCTCATATGTGGTGTAATTTTTTTTTTCTTATTTACCACATTAATATCAGCATGTATGAGACGCAGCTCCTCTACATGTGCCATTTTCTCCTGCAGCAGAAGATCCATTTCCTGTTTGTACTCTCTCAGGTGCTTCTCTTCTGACTCCAAAGCTTCAAACTCGCTCCTCAGTCTAGACTTGATCTTCTCCATCTGAATTGTCTTATTTCTGCAAAACCACACAAACACACTAAACATATAGCCAGTGCTTGACAGCATATGACAATGCAATGCAAAGACTTCTGATCTGGTGCATGTGGTTTTAAATGAGTAAGACATTGACATATATGTTGTGGTTTCAGAGACCCGATCACAAAACGTTTTAGAAGTATTGATTATATTAAGTATTGTGCACATCAATACTTAACCAGACAACCAAGTGTATGTTTGAGGGCTTTATAAATGACGAAGAACCGTGCAGGAAATGAACCGTTTGCTCTGCAGTTTCGTGTCTAACCACAACAGGATGCTTTTCACACAAACCAGGCTAAAACAACGATGTGATCAGAGACTTAGTTAATACAAATTTAGTGCGCGATGTTTTCAGTGCAAAGCTGCGTGTTTTTATGGTTTAAGCGGTTTGCTTTAGCAACATGACCGACACAAAGAGCCTGTCAAAGGAGGAATTTCTTATATTGTTTTTTAGGTACACTTTATATGCAAACCCATGCATTGCTTGTTATATGCAGTGATTAAGGAGAAATACGTCGTTTTTCGTGATCCAAGCGGAATTGGCCAGATGTTGAACACAGGCTAGCGAATCTGCTTTAGGATCAATCTCAGCTTTTCTTACCTTATTTCTTTGATGTTTTCTAGCTTGCACATTATCTCTTGCTCATCCGACATGGTGAACTATGAAATTGTAAGACTTTCGTGGGAATAAGAAAAGAGGCAACGATTGTAGCGGATATCCCTCTCATAAGAAAGACAATAGAAATGCTAACCAGCTGTGGACAACAGCAACACGGCGCTTACTACATTTCCCATAATCCTCGGCGGGGTTTAAAGGGCGAGTGTGTTAAATAAAACCTACACACGCGTTTATCAGACGTTTATGATATATATGTTCTTATATGAAATGTTGGGTATCCTATTCAAAAATGTAGCCAACTAAGACACCAACTACATTCAGAGACAGGAGGTAGGGACAAAAGTAACTTGTTACATTTAAGCCACATCAAGTATTACATATTAAAGTCAACTGTAATGTGATTTAGTAGATGTTTATTAGAAAACACACCAACAAAAACATAAACGAATACAGAAAACATTTATATTGCCAATTACTGTATGTGCAACTTATTCATATGGCACTTAACGTTAATCGTTTTACCAGCCTCGAGTGTATCATACATACGATATATTTATCGATTCATGTACCGTGGTATTGGTATTCCACGGTATTTCATAGAATGATACATGTCCAAAAACAGTGGTAGCCTAACGCAGGGGTTATGATACTTTTAAGTGCTTGGTGTCATCGAAACGGAGATTTATTTAATCCAGTAAATGTTTTCGAGGAACCAAATGATTCAGTTCGCGACTGAACCTTCCGAACGACGAATCGCGAACCGCGCTTGAGTAATTCATAAAAAAAGAATCGACTCAAAAGAATCATTCATTCGCGAATCGTGCATCGCAGTTCTGATTCAAAGCAGACAACAGAAAATGCAAGATAGGCGGCTTGAGAGCTCAATTATTATTAGGGAAATGTATCGCCAAACAGACCTTCACTCCTGAAAAGCGACATTTTAAAAGCACGACGTTATTACATATAGTACCGAGAATTGTAGTTAAACTAACAGGCTACTGCCCAACATTGTTCATAGGCTGATACTTAATTATAACGGGTTTTAGAACAAGATAAATATTGGATCAACCTGAACAGTAAAGTTGGGAGTCTGACGGTCATATCGGACAGCGCACAACGTGTCCGATATTATTTTTAACCCTCCGTTGCTGCATTACCGGAGTCCCGTCCACCCACGTGCTTCAAAACGCGTGCATCAAGACGGAGGCAGCAATAACACGCACTTTCTGCGGTTCTGCCCGTCCGAGCGCAGCGACAGGGGGCGTCCGACGTGTTACCGAAGCGCAGGCGGTGGGTGCAGTCGGGGCCGCTGTAGGGAGGGAGGGAAGTGAGGAAGGGAGGGCGAGAGGAGAAGGAGGGATGGAGATGGATGAGAGATGCTTATGTAGCGCGTCCCGTACGTTTGCCGTTATGCTCGGCCGTAGACAAACTTGCATCCTCCCATGACTTTCTTTCTTTCCCCTGCTGCTCCACCCATGAAGCAGGACGCAGGGCGAATGCGTGCCAGTGTTCCGGAGCACGTCGTGATCGCTTATTTATCCGTCTGATAAATGGTTTTGGAGCTCGCCGCACCCGCCGGTGCAGGCCCTGCGCTCCAGCGCTGCATCCCGCACATCCAGCGGGTTTTCCGTGTCAGAGTGAGCTACAGCACCGCCGAGTCCAGCTGCAACATCCCCAACCCCGGCTCCAGTATCATCGTAAACATCGAGGACGGCAAGGAAGAAGACTGCACTAAAGCTAAAGTGAGTATGTGTGTGAGAGAGCGTGTGTGTCGCAGGAGAGCTGCGCGAGCACGACCGACATCGCCATTCAAGCTCCTTATTTCATTACATTTTCGGGTCTGTTTTTACTTTCATGGGCAAATTATGAACTTTGCTAGTTGCTTACGTGATTAAGTAAAATACACCTACTGTAAATGTTTCAGGTGAGGCGAAATTATCTTTAAATCACGGCCAGAACTGATGCTCACGACTCAGGTTTTACAGAGATTTACTGAGTTCAGTTTGACAGGCGGCGCGCAAACATACACTTTTGAAGCTATAGCCTAAAAACGAGGACCTATCATAGACGGAATACTTTTTTATACTG
Organism: Rhinogobio ventralis; assembly: GCA_039654625.1. Classification (NCBI taxonomy): domain Eukaryota; kingdom Metazoa; phylum Chordata; class Actinopteri; order Cypriniformes; family Gobionidae; genus Rhinogobio; species Rhinogobio ventralis. Next base: position 14,459,354 of record CM077194.1, read on the forward strand.
ATATAATTATTATTATTATTATTTTACTTTATCTTTAAACTGATACTCACACAAACCTGTTGACATTATTAGAGCTGAAGCAAAACATAATGTAGGCCTATGAGCTGCTCAAATAGTGTAGGCGCTATTTTAAGTCCACAAGTAGATCTTTCACATTTGTCATTATAGGCTATTTTCAAACATTTGGCTCTCGCAAATATAGCCAATCCTGTAAACTCGTGCATCCTTAAAATTGTGTATTTTGCTATTTATAGGCTTCAATAATAAACTTTTTTCCTACTCTTTATCCACTGTAAGCAGGAGGCATTACACTTGCAGGATGCTGGCCATGAAAAATTAAGTGTCCTTTCTTGGGCCAGAGTCAATGCAGTTATAGCGTCCAAACACACGCACACACACACACTTTTTTGGCATTGTGCATATATGTGCACAGAGCACCGGCCTATTGCTGCTGCATTTGCCTGTGTTTGCCTTTTGCATGCACCTAAAGCATTAAAAAGTAAAGAATGCAGCTTCAGGTAAGAAGAGGCCTTCTGTCTGTGCACCTTTGTGTGAGTGCATGCTTTCACCTCCTGCTGACTATTTTGTCAAAACTGCACCATATGATGCTGCCACCCACTGTCTTTAGACTGAGTGCCTGAGCTCGGAGCTGCGCCGTGGGCCTTAAAGGAGCTTCATCTAGCCATGAGCTCCAGCATAGAGACTCCACTTGTTGCTATGAGACAAACCAGCATAAACCTGTGTGTGTGCTTGAGTGCATGGTGGCCTTGCTGATTGTACGCCTGTGTTGTGGAGGAGGTGAGGAGAAGAGAATGGAAAAAGAGAAGGAAAACGAGGCAGAAATGAAAGGGGAACAGTGAGGGAAGAAAAGGAGAAGGAGGGAGACTTTTAAGAGGAGGATGCTTTGTTGTTCGGCTTGTTTGTGGTGTGTCTGCTGAATACACTTGTGTTGTTTTGCTGCCGGCTGTTTGAGTTGCAGAGTATTGTGTGATTTTTAGGACATGAGATATGACCTGTGTGTTTACAAAAAAAAAAAGATATTCGGTGGTCTACTCGTGTGCGGCTCACTAAAAGCTGCCCCCACATGATGGGCCACTTGTTTGTCCATGAGATGGCCATTCTGGCTCACTATGGTGCAGTTTCTCTCTGCAGTCAGTGAAGTGTTTGGTGTGACAGAGTACAGAGCCTTTCTGTATTTGTTCGCCGGCTCTTTTATGTTTTATATTAAGTCTTACCTTTGCAAAAGGCTGATTCTCTGGCTCTTTCTTACTGAGGAGCGGGCTTACACCTTTTCACCCACAGAGGGATATTTCAGCTTTCTCCTCCTTTCTTCCTTGCGTTTTCATGTGCACCGTGCACACAGACCTCTCCCACCCACTCAGCAGCAGTTTCCCGATCAGTTCTTAAAGCTAGCCGGGTAATTTACAGAGAAAGCGTAAATTTACGTCAGACACATCCTAATGAACATGGGAGTGTGAATAAGCTTTTTTCTCTCCCCTTTTTATTTAAAACTTGTCGTGAGTCTATTTCAAATTGTTTTCAGATCAGCTCTTCAGTCGTGTTCATTTGTACGCCACTTTTGGCTACTTATATCTATACCAGAATTAATTGCAGGTTTTCTTTTGGTTGTTCACTGATCTCAGAACAGTTTCTCAGTGTGCTGTGGTGGACTGTACGCACTGCATGATGCAGCTGATCTGCATAATTTGATGATGCATACAAAACATATGTTTTAACACAATACAGATGTTAAAAAACATTCATATAGTAAATTTTGTATTGTTTATTATTATTTTTTTTATTATATTTAGATTGAAATATATTAGTGATATATTTTAATATTTTATTTTTATTATATAAATGCCTTTTAACATCTTTATGATGAATAATAATAACAATAATAATAATTAGTAATAGTAGTATTACATAGTAGTAATAGTAGTATTAATTAATTAAGAGTAGTATTATCATTAACAGATATAAATCATTATAATTTATTAATATTTAATAGTAGTAGTAGTAATAATAATAATAATTTATATTTACATATATTAGTAATATATATTTTTAATATTTTATTTATTATTATGAATGCCTTTTAACATTTTTATTGTGAATAATAATAAAAATAATAATAATAATGAATATTTATTAATTGTAGTAGTAGTAGTAGTAGTAGTAGTAGTAATAGTAATAATAATAATAATTTATTTACATATATTAGTAATATATATTTTTAATATTTTATTTTTTATTATATGAATGCCTTAACATCTTTATGATGAATAATAATAATAATTAATATTTAATAATTGTAGTAGTAGTAGTAGTAGTAGTAGTAGTAATAATAATAATAACTATTAGTATTTATATTTACATAAATTCATTTTATTTATTATATTATTATCATAAATATGTTAAAAGGCATTCATATAATAAAAAATAAAAAATAAAAAATATATATTATTGGATAAATATTATTATAATATCATTGACAACAAACCTGTGGTATCACAGAAAATCTCTAAGAAAAATCTTTAAGAAGTTCAGAACAGTGGAATGTATAAAGATGTTAACAAAAACGTACGTCTACTATGTAAAGGTACTCTGCTGCTATAACACTATAATATGCAACTGTCTGTTCAAGCTATAGTGATTATTAAAAATCTTTCAGGTTTACTGCAGGCTCTCTCACTGATCTCAGAACAGCTTCTCAGTCTGCTGTGGTGGAGCACTGTTGCTGACTGTGTGACGCAGCTGATCTCAGAACCGCAGTTGAATCTGTGATCCTCAGCTGGGGCCCCGTGGCTTGCGAATGCAGACGATGCGGTTCAGTGCCCAGGGGAACATGCTGCTGGAGTCAGCGTCACGACTCAGAACAGCAGCTATGTCACGCTGGGGAGGAAATTCTTCAGTACGGCACATCTGCAGAGAGAGAGAGAGAGGGGGAAGATCGTATACGCTGTCAGTTTAAAGTGATATTATTTGTCTCGAATGCAAACAAACACTCTCTCTCTCTCTGTTGCATGTGCGAGGAGAGCTCCAGTTCTGCGCGTAGGTGTTTATTAGTGAAGCATGCATGTGTGCTTCTTTATACGTGCATTTTGGCTTTGCACATGTATGGTTTCTTTGAGCGGTGTAAATGTAATATGTGCACTGTGTGTTTATGTGTGTGTGTGTTCCAGGCTTTCCCAGAGAACACTGCGTTGTGTTAGTCGTGACTGCTAAAAAGCAGTTAGCTGATGACAGGGCTGCGTTGCTAGGCAACCGATGTCATGAGCGCAGAGGAGCCTCTCGTAGCTGGATGGTGCTATCGGTTTTCTCTTCACACACACATGAACACGCACACGCTCTCAACCTACACATACACACATCCTTCTCACCCCACACAAAAACAAACAGAGATGCACACGCAGATTCACATATTCTCACTCACTTTACACACATATCAACCTTGATAGAACTGGATAGAATGATCTGTATTTACTTTACTTTTTTAATATTTACTAGTTTAAGCTTTAGTCAAAGAAGTTTTTGGAAACGGCAGAGAATTATGGCAGATGAGCAGGAATCTGCTGAAGGAAATGGGCTCGGATTCAATGTGAACATTTTCTGAAACTGAGCAGAAGTTTATTACCACAGTATCATTTCCCCTCAAGGAAGTTCAACTATAGCCACACCCAAAGTAGCTTCTCTTTTTGTTATATTGAAATTATTTATAATACTTAAATGCCCCCCCACCCTCCAGCAGCCTAACATACATATAGATATTTTCCATGACTCACAGCATTTTATTTGGAGCAGTTTGTGACACAAGGGCATGTGTGTCATTGCGATTGTCTTCTATGAATATGCTTAAATAAATAATAAAATAAAGATAAAATAATGAGTTAGCTGTATATAAACAGAAGAAGTTCAGAGCCAACATGCGTGTGTTAGATTTTACAAGAAAAAACATTTAAAAGGCCTATGTAAAGCTCATTTGTATGGAAGCTTGTTTCCGCCTCAGAATAAAACTATTTAAAAGATAATTACAACTCGTAATTCTGAATTCCGAGTTATAAAGTCCAATTCCTTTTTTCTCAGAATTGAGATTTTACTTTATATCTCGCAGTTGCAAGTTTATGTTTCACACACAGAATTGTGAGTTTATATCAATTCTGACTTTATAACTCGCAATATATCACGCAATTCTGAGGGGAAAAAAGTGAGAGAGAAAGTCGCAATTACCTTTAGTTTTTATTCTGTGGCGGAAACAAGCTTCCATTTGAACCTTTGCAGACCCAACAATTAATAATAGTCATGCAAAACTTGATGCATATTTTTTTTTTTACATTACCGTTCAAACATTTGGGGTCAGTATCCTTCTTTTTTTTTTATGTTTTTTTTAATGCTTACCAAAATATTGTTTTAATTTAAAATAACGGTTTTATATTTGAATCTATTTTGAAATTGTAGTTATACAATTAATTATAGTCATTAAAGCGGTGTTTTCATTCTTTTAGATTCAGTGTTAAGTCCAAAGTATATGCATGCGTTAGGGTAGGGGTTTTCAAACTCGGGTCCCGGGCCGCAAGGGAGTGACAGGGTCCATGGAAAAGTATTTTACTTTTCAAAAAAAAAAATTTCTTTTTAAATAAATAATAAATAACAAAACTAAAATAGATAAATAAATAAATGTAATTAAAATAAATAAAAATTTTCATTAAAACAATGACTGTTATTAATCTATTAAATTAAAATAAAAATTACATTAAAATGAAATCATTTTTACAGTTACATTTTACAGTTGAAAAAGTATATAATAAATGTAACTTAATAGAAACTAATTTTAGATTTATGATATTAATTTTTCAGTGTAAAATTGGGTGTTAAATATGTTAAGATGTGGAATGTTAGGATGGGGTCCCTTATATGAGGGTGATCATATATGGGGGTCCATGGCATTTAAATGATTAAAAACCCCTGTGCTGGGGTATGCGCAATGCATGCAGCTTGAATTTTTTTTGTTGCACAAATTAGTTTGCATGCGTCCATGTCGGAATTACCGTAATTACGGGATACCGAACTATAAAAAGTGTTCACGTACTCGTTGGTAGAACTCTTGTACATTCGGTATTTTCTGGGAGCTCCGACTTGTACCACGTGGCCGTTGTATCACCTACCTGCAGATTCGTTTTTTTTGGCCTTCATAGTGTGGACATAGAACCGCTTAATTCCGAGTCCGAGGACGTGAACGGCTCCGAGTAGAACGTCACGGGTAATTACGGTAATCGCGGCAATGAACGCAGCATTTGTCCACAAGGTGGCAACACTGTCCCGGGCCGTTGTTTCACAGTCGGGAATGAAACTGCGGAGACAGAACAAGAGCACAACAAACGACTGAAGACGGCAACAACAATAGACTCCCGCGTTGACGAGCGCTTGTGTGAGTGATACCCCACAATTCTAATTTAAACGAGCACAAAGACATTTTTTTTTATCGCTTATAACCTTTGAAAAGAAATATCGCAGATACTTGAAAAGGATGCTTCTTTCTAATACGCATGTGTCGATCACTTTGTTCGCGCAGTATAACGTTACTTAGAAAACCGGCGTACACTTCGGGCTCATGATCCGTAAGAAATCTTTCTAATACTGTTCAGAATAATTTTTTGTGATGAACGTGAAGTTTGAATAACAGCGTTTTAAAAAAAAGGATCCATTATATATAACTTTACTTAACAGTGCAAGTAGCAGTCTGTAAAAAAAATATATTGATTATTAATAAAAAAAAGTAAATGTACTGTATATGTTTGACATTAATATAACATTGGCAAAAAAGCTTATGTTTCGTTAAAAAAGCTTAATAATTGTTAAAACAATGAACATACAGTGTTTAGTGAGCTGAGTGTTCAAAAGTGCAGTACCACAGTACTTTTTGCAGTTTTTATTAGAAAACCAGGAGTATTTTGATTCGTCAGATACAAAATTAATGGGCCAAACTGTCCCTTTCAGACAATTACATGTGAGAAGAGCAAGATGTAACTGCAAACCCCCCCCCCACCCCCCCCCCCCCCACTCACCCACTGTCAGTGAAAGAAAACAAATAGGTGAATAAATAGTCAAGATAGATTAAGATCATGACTGATGATAGGCCATCTATGTGTCTTTTTTTTATTATAATTTATAAAATGTATGTATAAAAAAAGAAAAGAGTACTCTGCATGGTTTGGATGTGTAGCTACATTTTTGATGGCACATTAAAAATGGTCATGAAGCTGCCCCACATAAAAAGTATTTGAATGTACATTCTATCTAATAATAATGGCTTAATACCAAGGCAAATGGTCTGTCCATAATCTTTTCTCTTTCTCTCAGGAATACATTGTGTCGCTGATCAGTCCTGTTCATAAACACCGTGAGCGTTTGACTCTTTGGCTGCAGCGGCGACTGCATGCCCTACGTGCAGCTATTGAGTACGAGAGCTGCGCCGTGGTGCAAGTGAGGGACCATGCACTGGAGCTTCAGGGAGGTCATGCGCAGGTAACAGCTGCATGCGCTATGCTGCAGCGCCTGAAGATGGAGCACCGCGGCTGCCGCGACCCCCAGCCCTCGCCGGCTGCTGCTGGCCACGACTCTCCAGAAGAAGAGGAGGAGGAGGATGAAGAAGCTGGGGAAGAGGGGACCAGTTCAGAGAGCGAAGGAGAGGTGCGGTCGCGGAGCGGAAGTTCTGGAGGAGGAGCCAGTACAGCAGGCTCAGGAGAAGGAGTGACAGGAAGGAGGCGGGACGCGCTCGTAGCAACCAAACCTCACCGGCAGCTGTGCCGCTCATCTTGTTTGGACCGTCCCAGCTTCAGCCAGAGCAGCACCCTACAGGAGTTACGCACAGATGACAACCGCACTGACCCCTCCCAGAGAGCCCTTGCTCCGCCCGCCTCAGCCCAAATGCCCTTACGTCAAACCAGCGATCGAGATTACCAAACCAAAATGGACTTTGCTCTAAAACTGGGTTACTCCGGAGAGCAGGTGGAGTCTGTGCTGGGGAAACTGGGGTCCAGCGCGCTAATCAATGATGTATTGGCCGAGCTGGTGCGGCTAGGGAATAAAGGAGATCCAGAGAGCCAGGCAGCAGTGGGCTCTGCAAATTTAGCACCACGGGCGGTGGGAGCCAAAGAAGCCGTAAGCCCAGATGCATCACTGGAAGAAGACCCTTCAGACACGTATGACAACCTCAGACCAATTGTGATTGATGGATCCAATGTTGCCATGAGGTAAATACTAATGAGAACCAAACTCATGTTTCTGCATGTTTAAAAACATACAATTTCTGTAAATGCTGTTAAGACCTATATATGCATGCGTTTTTGTTCATTTAGAAAGAGAATGGGTCAATTTTAGGGATGTACCAATATTAAAATTCTGTCTGATACCTAATTTTTTTTGGCCGATTATCTAATGGCTGGTATTAAAATTCGAAGAGATTAAAATTCATAATTTTAAACTATTAAAAACAAAAAGCTAGCTTCTTAAATCAGTTGTTTTAAATGCTATAAGTGAATTTAGCCACCACAAAATTATAATGCACCGTATGAAAAATGTATATAATTTTGAGATTTGCTAAAGCTTACATTTATTATTAGATTAGATTAGATTAGATTAGATTCAACTTTATTGTCATTACACAAGTACAGGTACGAGGCAACGAAATGCAGTTTGGGTCTAACCAGAAGTGCAAAAGCAGCAAGTGCAGGACATGAATATGTACTGAATAAATATAAAGATGGCTATTACTATAAATAGAATTTACAGATAGATATGTACAGAATATAATATACAGATGGATGTTGCTATAAACAGTTTGCAGATAGATATGTACTGAATATATATATACAGATGGCTATTATTGTAAACAGAATTTACAGATAGATAGATATATACTGAATGTAATATACGGATGGATATTACTATAAGCAGAATTTACAGGGTAGATATGTACTGAATATATATACAGATGGCTATTACTATAAGCAGAATTTACAGGGTAGATTATTATTGTTTATGTAGGTGTTATATGACATTATAAAGGTAATCTAAATGTAAAAATAGAAGAAATGAATTAAATATCTAAAATTAACAGATACCAATGAATTACAAAATCTCTAATATTGGATAACCAATTTTTTACTGATATATCGTGCATCCGTAGTCATTTTTGGTTTCATGTTGACTTTAAAGGGATAGAAAATGAAAAATTCTGTCCTTTACTGACTCTTGTGTCATTCCAAACTTATATGCATTGCTTTCTTCTGCGGAACACAAAAGAAGATATTAAAAGAGAAAATAAGTTGTTTAACCAAATGTTAGTAACCAAACAGTTTTGGTTCCACTCTGACTCCCATTATATGGACAAAAATGGAAGTAAATTGGAACCAAAACGGTTTACTAACATTCTTCAAAATATCATCTTTTGTGTTTTGAAGAAGAAAGAAATATATACAGGTTTGTAACAAGATGAGGGTGAATAAATGATGACAGAATGTTCATTTTTTTGGGGTGGACTATCCCTTTAAGGCTCTGGACTGATAACATGTTGATGAGAGAATTAGTCACAACCTGGGAAACTGTGAACTAGAGAGTCACCAGATCTCACTATTGTTGTTTACTTCTGAAATGTGTGTTCTCGCAGGAAGTCTTTTGGAGAAATTATCTTGATGTTCCTGTTTCTTTTAGTATTGAGGAATGTTCAATCAGTGAGTGAATTGAGTGTATGTCTGCATGCGTGTAATTTGATGTTGGTAATATTATTTTGTAGCCATGGAAACAAAGAGGTGTTCTCATGCCTGGGCATTCAGCTGGCTGTTGATTGGTTCCTGGAGAAGGGCCACAAAGACATCACAGTTTTCGTCCCAGCGTGGAGGAAAGAACAGTCAAGACCTGATGCACCAATCAAAGGTACCACAGAAGTGAAAGGAACCTGGAGAAAATAATGTTCCTATGACGAGTTAGCACTTCCCAGAAGTGCCAGTATGTGTGGATAAACAGTGAAAACCTAAAACAATTCAGATTTTAAATTAGATTATACTTTTGACCCTTACTGTGTGTTGTTAGATACAGTGAACCGTTTCAGCACGTGTTATCATCAAGAGATGTATTTATTTGCCTGTATGAATGTCTCTGAAGAGCTGCCATGTGTCCAGTGAGATCGTCCATCTGTGCTGTGATGTTTATTCAAGTTTGCGTATGTCTGTGCATGAGGTCACAGGAAGTGATGATGTGTGATGTCACCCTCATCCTCAGATCAGGAGATACTGCGGAAATTAGAGAAGGAAAAGATCCTCGTCTTCACACCGTCTCGCAGAGTCCAAGGCCGACGAGTGGTTTGCTACGATGACCGTTTTATTGTCAAGCTGGCCTGCGACTCGGACGGGATCATTGTGTCCAACGATAACTACAGAGACCTGCAGAATGAGAAACCGGAGTGGAAGAAATTTATTGAGGACCGACTCCTTATGTACAGCTTCGTCAACGACAAGTATGCTCGCACACAGTTACCGTGGTGACGGGGTTTTCTCTCTCACTCATTTGCGTCTTCTGCTTTCCACCCTCGCACCCGTATGGCGTTCCCCCCTCTTTCTCTCTCTCTCTCTCTCTCTCTCTCTCTCTCTCTGTTTTTCATTTTTATTGCCACTTGTTTCAACTCTCAAGTCACTTGTTCTATTTTGTAAATAAGCTTTAATTAATTGCCTGGTTTATTTTTTAAGTTTGATTTTCAGTAATTAGGAATGAGGTCCCATGATAAGGCCTGTTGAGATTTAAGTAATCCAGTTTCACTTTATTTTAATATTTGCATAATGGCGTCAAGTAGTGAAGAATTTTGTGCATAAAAATATTACCTTACTTTTGTATAATAATATTTATAAAACCCTCATATTTATAATATTAGCAATATTGCTTCATAAAATAATTTTTAGATTTAAATCATTCTTCATATCATAGTTGTGCTTATTTTTGTCTGTCTGGCTTGTTTTGTAGGTTTATGCCTCCTGATGATCCTTTAGGCAGACATGGACCCAGTCTGGAAAATTTTCTCCGCAAACGACCAGTGGTTCCAGAGCACAAGAAGCAGCCGTGTCCTTATGGTCAGTACAGCAAAAGTAGGGAATTAATTTATGTCTTTATTTCAAAACATCACAGCATATTCAAAATATAAATATATTAGATAAATTTTTTTCATGCAGGTAATTGTCATAAACAAAACAAACAAAACAATTTTCAGTATACTGTGATTTAAAAAATAAAAGAAATATGTATTTAAAAAAAACAAAAACCAGAAGTAACAGTTTTGGCTCAACCGCCACTATTGATTTTATCACAGGTAAGAAGTGCACGTACGGCCATAAGTGCAAGTACTACCACCCAGAAAGAGCCAACCAACCACAACGGGCTGTCGCAGACGAACTCAGAGCCTTCGCCAAACTCTCCGCTGTAAAAACAATGAGTGAGGGGGCACTTGCAAAATGTGGGACCTCTGGTTCTGCTGCCAAGGGAGACAATAGCTCAGAGGCAAAGCGAGTGGCACCCAAGCGCCAGTCTGACCCCAGTATCCGGTCGGTTGCGTGTGAGCAGGAAGAGAGACTCTGTCCGTCGCGGAAGGCCGAGGCCAGTTCAGTACCATCTTTAGTGTCTGCGCTTAGCGTCCCAACTATGCCACTGACAAAAAGTCACGCAGCGGGCGCTCTGAACACACGCTCCGCGAGCAGCCCTGTTCCAGGGTCTCTGCACTTTACCCACAGCTCGCTTGAGCATGCGGGCAGCGTCCAATATCCCCCCATCCTAGTCACCAATAGCCAGGGCGCATCTGTGGCCTACGGTGAGCCGTTTCCCAAGTACGACTCTGTGGTAAGTGACCACGGCTACTATTCCATGCTCAGTGACTTTTCCACCATGAGCCTCCAAGACAGTTTCTGCAGTCTTGAGCAGCAAGAACCTGTAGGGGTGGGTGGAGGATATCCTGGCAGAGCTCCTAGTATGTGCCCAGAACCTGGCCGAAGCCATTCGTCGGACTCCTTCTCGTCCTACAGTGGAGAGATGTACCTCAACTCAATGGAGGGCAGCCTGGATGACAGCATGAAAGGGCCACCTGCGCAGACTCCAACACAACCTTCGGCACAAACACGCCTTCAAGCCTTTGCTCACGGTTTCCACCATGAGGCCTTGACACGTGTGCAGAGCTACGGGACGGATGAACCCAAACCGGGACCTCGGAAGCAATCCTCCGCCCACCTTGCACCTCACTCCCAACACCAGGTTGTTAGTGCTCGATCCAGCTGTCCAGGAGACTACCCTCCTCTCTCCCAGAATGTGTTGCCTTCCGCTAGCCCCTCACAGCAGGGTCGATCCTTAGGCATGACTCGCATGGACAGCATCTCTGACTCGCGGCTCTACGAGAGCAACCCTCTGCGCCAACGCCGGCCGCCTCTTTGTCGAGAGCAGCATGCCAGCTGGGACCCTTTGCCGTGTGGTAACGAACCCTACGGTTACGGAGGCTATGGTTTAACAGGAGGACTCATGCCTTGTTGCGAGAGGGTGATGGTCCGCAGCATGCCCGAGAAGATGGAGCAGATCTGGAGGTCCCCGTGGGATAGCGTGCCGCCTCCACAGCCCACGCTTCGTGGGCTAGTGGGGGAACCCCAAGAGCGGCACCCTATTCCAGAACACCAGTATCAAACCTACCGAAACCTCTGTAACATCTTCCCGGCATATGTGGTCCATTCAGTCATGGAGAAGAACCCTCACATGACCGATCCCCAGCAGCTGGCTGCCGTCATCGTCACTAAGCTGCGCTCTTGCCACTAAGCACATCACAAAAGGCTGCTAACAACAACCCCACATGATACATTGATATCCTAGTGGATAAGAAGTTGGACACCAAGTGTTTTTGTGTTTTTGTTTAGCTCTGAAGAAACGACCATCCCCCATACGTAATTATGATTGGATTGGATCCATTAGGAGGTTGGCTAGCATGATAGCATTGATGCTGCATCTGTTGTTATGTCGTCTGTTAAGCCATATGGGAGCCTGGATCTTGTACCTGATAAGTTTAGCATAGAAAAGTGAAATGCCTCAAAACAAGTCTTCTGCAAAGTCCTGCTTTCTACACCATTCAGCTCCTAAGATGGGCCAAAATCTTCTTGAGGTTTAGGGTGGCCTGAAAAATTGTTCATAATGCCAACTCGAAAGTGTATCCACATTGAGAGAGCAACTCTGCCTGCCAGTTCTGGCAGATCTTGAGAATCTGTTATTTTGTGGGTGATGATAACATTTATCCTTTGAAAAGGAATTACATGAGAGAAATCTCTTTGGTAAAACTGATCAGAAATGATCCTGCACAATATGAATAGTATTGTGTATGTATATGTGTATTCACTTGCAATTGCGTGTAAATATGACGTGACGCTATGGTGTTTTATTTGGTGTGCGTGATGACTTGACGTGTGATTTCAGAAAGAGGAATGAACGCTTGCGTACCTTAAAGCATGAACCTTTGAACTTTTATGGCCTTACATCGGAGTGACCTCACCACACTTTAATGTGAATAGTGCTTAATAGTTGTGGAGGTCACATTTGTTTTATAAAAGCGAGCACTGGGACAGAGAGGTTTAGATTCTGCCATGCTGCAGTTCAGACGTTTTAATTGGCTGGGCTGTAACTGCAAACCTGCCCTGCAACGTCTGTTCGTGCCCATGCACAGATGTGTATTTACTAAGCCATTTTAAAAGACTGAGCCAAAAAGATAATCAGTGTATGTTTTTCTGATTGGAAAGCACTAGGTAAATCTGGAGAAGTTATCCATATGTATTTCCTTAATGTTGTTGTTGTACTGTAGATTTAAAGAGCGGTGTTTGAGCATTTGGTAAGCATGGGCTTCAGTAAATCTCTCCCAGACAGCATGTTAGCACTATGCTTGACAGAGAGCGCTGCTCACGTTTGACTTGATAGTTGATAACTACGTTCAAGTATTCAAAAAATGGGGAGGAGAATGCGTCTCTTCGGCAAAATGCTCTTGTGCAGCATCTATTTCCTGATTGATGCCGAGAGACCACCCCATTTCATCTGCTCCGCCCTGTAAATGAACATATCTTCAGGAGAGCGTGAATGTTATCAGTCCAGAGATGTTCTGGGTGTTTTCAAAAATACTTAAATTGCTCCTTCATTTTTTTTTTTCATGAGCACAGGTGTAGCCCCGTGGGGCCCCGTTACTGCTCGTGGGAAGGTGTGACACACTGCCTACCTGTCTCTTCCTGTGCGACACACACAAGGAACACCAGGCTGTTGTTGGGTTGTTTCTGACATTTGGCTGACAGTTCGCTTGCTGCCTCTCGACCGCCCCCGACCCTGCTTTGACTCGTACTTAAAACCCATCCTCTCAGCTAATACGAACACAGACAGTTTACCTTCCTCTTAATTTTGTTTTTCAACAAGTTTCTTTCAGAAGGCCATTATTTAATTTTTAAATAAGAGGCTTTTCTTCTAAATATAATTCTTTTTGGCCAGAAACATTTATGCAAGTACATACATGTAGACACTAATGCTTGGTCAATGCATTGCAAGCGTTCATGACATGACAGCTATTTTTGGCTAATAGCAACAAAAGAATCTTCACATTCCTAAGTCCTTCACTTGCGATTGCCCTGAGCTGTGATATCAAAGGCAGTAGATGATAAAATATTCCATCTCATGCTTTTAAGAGCCTCCTGAAAAAACTGCAATTGGCAAAACATCTATTTTAAAGATTTTTTTGTTATTTTATGCTCTCATATTGTGAGTTTGCTATTGCCCTCTGTAGTACCCCTTGTGTGGCAGAGTTGCAGTTGTGATATGAATAGACACATTTTGGAATGCAAATCCTGCTAGTAGTGTTACAGTGTGATTTTGTCTATAATCGATTTTTGTGGGTGAAATTCAGTCATTTCAATAGTAATCCACTGGAATGGGAATTTCCAGTGAGGGTGAAAGATTTGCCCATACAGATTTTACAACGGGTTCAAGTTGGTCAATTGACAATGGACCTTTTTTGCCCACAATATTTTGCTCATGTGACCACACCATTAGCATCATTGATGTATTTACATGGTGTATGTTTCAGGCCTAAATGTTTTTTTTTTTTTTTTTAAGATGGAAGTGTTTTTACGGTTGGCTCTCTCCTCTTTCCCTTCTCCTCTGAACCTAGGAGCAAGAAAATCCCGAAGAATATTGTTTCTAGAGCGAACTAGGAACTTTTTTGTAAATGAAGACATTGCTGTCCGCTGCTTATGCTCCAAGGTTCAGACCCCCATGCAGTTGAGCAGCAAGCTACCACACCTCAAATGTCCAGAAACGACCTTTTGCTTGTTGATACAAATTGTATCTATTTCTTGATTGTAAAAAAAATATATATTTCTGAGCTGTACAGTATCACTTATATGAGTATATATATATCTATATATATTTAAAAAAAAAAGAAGCTTAGTTTTGTTTAAAAAAAGGATAAAGAAATATAATGCCATAATGTCAGTGATACTGTGTGTCACTCGAGTAGCCCATAGAGATGGCTTATTTCCTGCCGGGCAGACCACTACAGACAGGGATCTCTCTCTCTCTCTATCTCTCTCCTTTTCATTTCTTTCTCAGTCTTCTCATACCTCCTTCACTTTTCCAAGCCTCGTAATTTGCTGTTTGATGATTATTTTGGAAAGTGATAGTTTACCTCAGTGGAGCTGAACTTCATTTCTGTTTGACTGAAGGATTTTTAGGGCGTGGCTTTATATATCATCATCATATCTCTCTCTCTCTCCCTCTCTCTGTTAAAGGTATAGATTCAGGAGAGAGACATTCTGACACAATCAGTGTGCTCCTAATATATTTTTCCTCTTTGTAAATATTGAAAATTAATGTCAAACCTCTTGTATTTGCACAGTATTAGTGCATTTCATATACATAGACACTCTACCAGCTTATTCGAGCAGGATCTGTCTCTCATACACACATAGACTCGATAGGTTGCCTTGACAACCACAGTCAGCTGATCACATGCTATCATTAGTACTGATATAACTAATGTAAAATGTTAACTATTGTGTGCGCACTAGTGTGAATTTATGGTAAATTCACTAGTTTCACCTGTAACATAGTTTACCTTCTACAGTGAAGACATGGAGGTGCTGTTCCAGGTTAAAGATGAAACTTTAATTGGATGGAATTTGCACAAGATCGTTAATTTTTTTCTTTTCTTTTTTTAATTTAGCAAATAGGTTTGAGCAACTGAAGTTGATGCCACATGTGCACATTCTCTCACGAGTGAAATGTGAGCTTTATCTGAGTCTCGTACTGAAAGATGTCCACACAAACACATGAACATGCGCACCTCGTAATCTGCCTTACAGTTGAACTATTTTGGTTTGTGAGAGTCGAGCACATTCTGACTGTACAGCACTGAGCATTGTGCTTCTTGCTTGTCTTTTTTTATACTCATAAGCTGAAGCGCTAATGAGAAGATTAGTTTTTTTGCCTTCAGCTCTTAATCTCGATTGGTGTCTGAATGGACAACCTGATTTAACTGCACGAACTGCAACTTTTTCTGATTAGGTTTGATTGGAATGTCCAAGAAGAACCTACAGGACGACTGGACATGCCCAAAGGAGAAAAATGTCACAAAACAAGCAAATGGGCATTTCCAGTTATCAGAAGGGATGGTTTGCAGAGCTGATGAATTATGTACAACTTGTATGTTTTCAATATTAAATACACCAGCTATAACTCGCTCACACAAACACAGTCTCACCAACAGATCGATTCTCAGGAACTAACAGATGTATTATTATTTCTGTTCCTTTATGAAAGACGTTATCCTTGATGTTTGCTCTTATACAATTGCGGCGATTTGTGAAGTAGTGTGGATGATCTTTAAAACATGTCCTTAAATTAGAGTTTTGCTGTTCATTTAACACCCCCATATCCCCCCCCCACCCCCCCCCGTACTGCGCCTTCACAGGTTGACCGAGTGGTCTTGACACTTTTGAGTCTCGTGCTGTGATGATGACGACATACAATAGTATGTTTTACTCTCTACTGAATGAAACATGTTGCTTTTAAACTTGTTTTCCATATGACAAAAACAAGAACCAAAAAAGAGAATGAAAAAATGAAGTGAAACAGTGTGGAAAAACTTTATAAAGCTTTGGGTCTGCGGACTCAAACAAAATGTAAGTCTCAATGACAAAAGGTGTTTGTTCCTCTCAATAAAGCCAGACTCTATTTGGTTAACTGTTATCATGCCTGTGTTCCTATTGGTTGTGTGTTTGACTGTAGATAGTAAATGAATGAAGCAACATTATCTAATCAACCAATCACATGGCAGTTGCTTCAATGCATTCAATGCAGTGTGGTCCTGGTCAAGACAATCTCCTGAACTCCAAACTGAATGTCAGAATGGGAAAGAAAGGTGATTTAAGCAATTTTGAGCGTGGCATGGTTGTTGGTGCCAGACGGGCCGGTCTGAGTATTTCACAATCTGCTCAGTTACTGGGATTTTCACGCACAACCATTTCTAGAGTTTACAAAGAATGGTGTGAAAAGGGAAAAACATCCAGTATGCGGCAGTCCTGTGGGCGAAAATGCCTTGTTGATGCTAGAGGTCAGAGGAGAATGGGCCGACTGATTCAAGCTGATAGAAGAGCAACTTTGACTGAAATAACCACTCGTTACAACCGAGGTATGCAGCAAAGCATTTGTGAAGCCACAACACGCACAACAATACAGTAAAAGTAATATTGTGAAATATTACAATTTTAAATAACTTCTATTTGAATATATTTTAAAAATGTAATTAATTCCTGTGATGGTAAAGCATTACTCCAGTCTTCAGTCACATGATCCTTCAGAAATCATTTTAATATCTTGATTTTGTGCTCAAAAAACATTTATTTATCAATGTTAAAAACAGTTGTTAATATTTTTTATTTTTTTTCAATGGTTCACAAACTTTCTTTACTGTCACTTTTGATCAATGAATGCATCCTTGCTGAATAAAAAGTTAATTTCCTTTTCTTTTTTTTTTTTTTTTTTTAAGTTATGACCGCAATCCTTTGAACAGTAGTGTGCATTTTTGAGCGGCTCAAGCGTCCAAATACGTTTTGGGGCCTTGTATATAAATAACTATAACAATAGGATGCGAGTTAAGACCACCAAATTGTGCTGCTACTGATTTTGGGGCTGCTTACTTCAGCCTATTTCAAAACAGATTACCACATTGTAATGCACAAATATGCAAAGAAGCTGATGTTTAGGATGTGTAGTCAGTCGTAACGGAAGCCAATACCATGGAGGTTTAAGTAGTAAAAATAGCATGTTTAATTTAATCTACATTACAGCTATTTCAGTGCAAGTAACCTGGGCTAAGTTGATCTTGAGAAACAGAATAAAGCATACCAGATGAGTGCACACAAAAAATGAAGTTTATTTAGCAACTTTGTGTTCAAAAATAATGTAATTTACAACATTTCTCAAACAGCACCAACTTCTTCATTAGAACCGCGTGAGACATTGCTCATGGGAGTTTCACTTCTGGATGGTTTGAACGGGCGCCAAGAGCTGTAGGACTGAGCTGAGACGATTAAACTGCAGTGTGGATTGTAACCGTAATGATATCGGAGTAAGACAATTTACTTCCTAACCAACATGAACACAAATTATAAAACAAGAACAACTTGAGGTTTTTAAATTGTGCAGCACACAACAGCATCATGCCAGAGACAAAAGTAGAAGAGAGATTGTGGATGTGTGTGTGTCTAGAAGAGCCTCAGTCCAGCTTAGCCCTCAAGTGTTTGTTTTCAACAAGACGGTTCATAGTTCAGGGTTGGTGGTTCAGTATCTTCAGGCCACTGAGTATCTGAGTGTATGTGTTAGAATAGTTTGAGTCCAGCTTTGAGTCTGCTCAAATCACTGTGAGTCCAAAGTGGCCCATCTGATCCACTGGCACCTCTGGTATGAAGGGGAACACTGTGGATGAAATGCACTTTTAAGAAAATCATATTACAACAAAATAGGGGTCTAAATAAATGCTGCCACAACATGTTCTAAACTTCTAGTTAAAGGGATAATTCACCCCAAAATGAAAATTATTTACTGACCCTCAAGTTGTTCCAAAACTGTGAGTTTCTTTCTGTTGAACACAAAAGAAGCTATTTTGAAGAATGTTGATGGCACCCATTGACTTCCATAATAGTAAGAAAATAATTTGTAAGTCAATGGGTCCCGTCTACTGTCTGGTTACCAACATTCAAAACATCTTCTTTTGTGTTCAACAGAAGAAACAAACTCATACAGGTTTGGAACAACTTGAGGGTGAATAAATTATGACAATTTTCATTTTTGGGTGATCTCTTTAAGGTTTCTACCTTTTAGTTGTAGTTGCATTTAACCTTAAATACTTCCTAATGTGCTGTACATGGCATACACCTCCTCACCTCCTGTTGCTATGGTGCTGAGGGAGTTGATCTAGGTCCACCTGCTGGTCGAACACAGTAAATGTAGAATAAGACTCCACCATCAAGGAGGAGGGGTTTTCTGGTTGTCCTGGAACCTTTCCTAGTGGGTACTGTTTCCAGGGGACTTTATCTGTTTGGACACCAAAACATCAGACTTAACTCAAACCACATCATTCAAGACCATCTCAAGATTTATAACTAATTTACCACCTCAGTCCTCAGTGATTAGCCAGATGTTATAAGGGCGAGGTTTTGAGTTGTCACTCACATTGTACACCCGTTGACATAACTTGGGCTAGTTTGTCCTAGTATTTGGAGTTGTGGAAACAGACATCCCCCATGTGCAATGACTGTAGAAGTGTGCATTTATAAATGAATGTATTATTCAAGTAACTGGTGTCGAAGCATTACATTTATTTGTAATAAAATGCAGACAGTGCAAACATCACATATTTATTTATATTACATTATAGTTTTATTAATATTTTGACTTGGACTTATTTTTGTATGTAGTGTTTTGTTTTCATTTTATTTTTAAAGCTAGGGTAACAGTAGGGTAAGTGTTTTCATAAACACTTTGTGTTATACTGGTCGAAACTCTCTTTACATCCGGATAGATGTCTTCTTCTGTGGAAGTCTCCGAAACAAAAATGTCTGAATGCATAAGTCCAGAGTGCTCTTCACAGTACTCATAAGAGTAGGCAAAAAGTAACCGGATGACCTACTAGGTGAGATTCTGAAGTGTGCATATGATGGACACTTTATTATCCCATGAGGCCACGTGAGAGGATTTATAAATGGCAGTGAAGCGACGCAACTGACGCTGGTAGGTCACAAGATAATGACACCATGGCGAATGCAGAACGTCCAGATTACATTCATACTACACACACACTCACACTATATAGAACATACTTTTTTAGCAGTTGTGAAGTAATTACTTCTTTAAAGTAAGTACCTACTCAAGAGAGTATGCAATTTCAGACAAAGCCAGACAGTCACCGAGCATTTTATTATTATTTGTTTTGGTTTTAGTACTTTATTTTATCAGTTAGTTGCTAAGGTAACATTTTAAATTTAATTTATGTTTTTAAATAATATTTATATTTTATTTTAATCCAGTATTTTTTTTAAATAGTTTGAGTAAACACTGAAGTACAATGGAAGGAAATGGGTATATGACACATGGATGCGACACATGTCCTTATTGGCAATGGGTGGGAAAATGTATATGTATGCAATATGTCTGTTTCATGAACAAATTATTTTTTAAATTCTGGTTATTTTAATTGACACCATCAACACGATCACTAAATTCATCATTGAACTGCTATTAATAAATATTATCATTAAAAAATATATATATTTTACAAAAAACTGGTAAGGGTCTATAAGTGTTACCTGTGCACACACTCCATGCTGATCCTCGTAATGCAGAGTTTCTCTCCTGTACAGTTTCTGCGCTCAGCTTTTCCTGGAGCTCCTCTGTGGGCGGAGCCTGCAATGATCCGGGGGTGTCGTTAGATGAGTGTGTGTCTCTGTTCTGTGAGGCATTACTCTTGAGTCTCTCCTGGAGGTTCTGTAGGGTGTACACAGGCTGAGCAAGGTCTGAGGGTCCAGGGGAGGAGTTTCCATGGTAACCCTGCGTGTAAATGCTGCAGAGCTGAAGCAGGTTCTGCTGAGCTTCATGTGGGAGGGGCTTATCCATGTCACTGAAAATCCTTAAAAGGCAAGAAGTAAGATTAGATTAGTTACCTTCACCCGCGCTGCGTGTGCAAATATGTGTGCGCACATGCACACTCACTGTCGCAGAAGGAATGGTGTAGCTGGGCACGGTGCGTTCACACATGCAGAAATCAGATTCTGCCATGGAAACTGTAATCTGTTCACAAAGATCCTTTCCTTTGATATTTTTTGTCGCTTGTGAGCCTTCAATTCACCTGCCACAGACATACACAGAGAAGTTTAGACTCTCAAACACACTGTTAAAAAACATTAAAAAGCAATGGGTCTTATTCACAAACAAGAACAAAAGATTCACCAATGCCTTTAGTTTTAAATGTATGAAAAAAATGTAGGAACAACTGAAACATCACATACGCAAACACCTCAAAGGGGGGACTAATAATCATGTTGAGATTTTATATACATAGACATTTCATGTTAAATATACGTCATCATATACTTTGAAAGAGTGTGTGCTAATGAAAGTCTATGCATACAAATCCATGTAATTATTAGTGAATGAGACCCAATTAGTTAAAACAATAAATAAACTGATCATAATAAGGCTAAATGTTTTTGGACACTTTATGGTTTGCTTTTTTCAAGAGTTCAGGTTTTCAAAACAAGGAACTTTTTGTTAAACTATGTTACATTTAAATCAATATAAAAAATGTGGCTTAAGTGTCCAAATACTTTTTATGGCCACTGTATATAATATCACAGACATGAGAGGACATCTCAGGTTCATACTTTTGCTGTTGCAGAGTAAAATTTCAGAGATCCAGGAGGCAATGTAGTAAGCTCTGTGACCGGGCGGCTCGTTTGAGAGCTCAGCGAATAGTTTGTCAAGGATCAGATTTATAAAGATGGACGAATTCAGGACCTTCAAGAACGGCAACCAGAAGTGCAAAAACACTCGAGGTAGACAAGGGGCAAACACGTCGACAGAGTCCTCTAGAGAGAGAGAGAGAGAGATAGAGAGGCAAATTCAATTTGTGTCACCAAATTACTGCTTCATGAACAAGATGTTGTGCATTTGTACCTGAGGGGTCAATATCCAAAGACTCCAGTTGTTCTGCAGTGGGAATAAGGAATCCATCCTGCACTGAAACATCAGCGAAGATGTCTCTGCAACACAGACAGAACAGATAGCAATGAGACACATATTCTTTAACATACCAGAAATAAAGCCTTGCTAAATTGATAACATGCACACACCTGGCCTCTGTGGCAAAGTGTTTGATCTGTGTCAGGATCCAGCTGAGATCAGCGCTGGCATCCGGCCACACGTCACGCTGCCCTCCTTGCTTTGCCAGCTCTTCGTACGTCTGCCAAACACACCAAAACAATGGGGACACATTATTATCTTCAAACTACTACATTAGTAAAAGAAACAATCTTACCAAACATCACCAATTATAACCTTTTAAATGTTTTTTTATTTATTTATTAAAATGTAGCTCATGTCTATCTCACAGACCCAAATTGTAGTTACACATATACCAAAAACATCCAAGTTTCATCTACTGTTTTAAGAATTCGATGTATTCATACATATTACTCATTTGACATACAACTTGCATTCTATTTAGTAGCGAAGTAAGCATAGTCGGAAGAGTTCCAACACTTGACTCTGTGTCAGAAACAAAAGCTCATACTGCCCTCCACTGGTGTAAATTGAGATATTATACACAATGTGACATTTTTCCCCCAGACTTACCTGAAATTGTTCCTGTCCATAAGAGATGAGCAGTTCTCTGACTTTTTCTGAAAGGTAGAGAACAAGCAGATAATTAATATTTAACTGTTTGCTACTGTTTATTAAAATAAAATATGCAATATTATATTATATCATATCATATATACATTACAGTTCAAAAGTCTGTGTGTTAAATGTTTTTGAAAAAGTCTTTTAGGCTCACCAAGGCTACATTTATTTGATTAAGTAATACAGTAAAAACAGTAATATTGTGAAAAACTATTACAATTTAAAATAACTGTTTTCTATTTTAATATGTTAAAATATAATTATTCTTGTAATGGCAAAGCTGAATTTTCAGCAGACATTACTCCGGTCTTCATGATCCATCAGATACCATTTTTTCACGATTCTTTGATGAATAGAGTGTTCAAAATAACCGCATTTATTTGAATTAGAAATCTTTTGTAACATTATAAATGTCTTTACTGTCACTTTTGATCAATTTAATGCATCCTCGCTGAATAAAAGTATTTTGCAACTTTGTTGATTCCGAACAAAGCTATAATGTTTTGTATTTTAAGTGATTAGAAATACCCTTTTAACACTACAAAGGAAATGAAAATGTCTGATCAGTGTGTCTGTAGTTCCAAATCTCTCTCCTTTACTGACACAAATGGTCAACCAAGGGATTTTTGTGTGTAAAAGGCTACTCACTGTGTGCCTCGATATCTTTCTGTCTGCTGAGAAGTTCTCTCTCATGTCTTTTAACAATCTCCTCTTCATCCTCCTCTTCTGATGAAGAGTTCCAGTCCTCTGCCAGCTGACTGCCCATCTGGCGGGACCAGTACTCTTGATGCAACCAGTCCAGCACAAATCCACAACCTGAAGAACAAACAAACAAACATAAACACTACAGTGACAGAGCAAACAGAGAGGTGAAAGCATGAGCTTTTCTAACTTTGAATGTTTGCATGTGTGTAAGGGAAGAACCGTCTCTCACCTTTTCGGCACCATTTTAGTGTTGGAAGTCTGCGGTGTGTCAGATCATGCCTGAGGTTTACCACCCACTCTGGGATATTTATCTGTCAGGGAGATAAACTGTAGTCAGACTGCAGTTATTGCAGATTATTATGAAAGACATTAATCTGAGTTGATGTGTTACTTACATTTCTAGCTAACCTTCGCAAGGGCCTGGCGACTTTTTTCTGTTGCCTTTCTGTGATGAGATTAACAAACCTGGAACACATCATACTCGTTCAGTCATTTTAACTCCAGTAACTGATTGGACTGGTTTGTATGCTTCAAGTGCACTTGGATGATAAACATACCGAACCAGCGCCATGCCATAGAGCAACACAAGATCACTGGCCTCCAGCTGACCTGTGCTGTCCAGCACCTGACATCGGACCAGGTCCGCGGTGCTTTCCACGGCCACAGGAGTGCTTTGCCCGAACCTGTGGCAACAGACAGCAAGTCAGTGACAACATTCCACACTGTCCTAATCAACTAGTTTAAAGTGATAGTTCACCCAAAAATTACAATTCTGTCATTAACATTCTGTCACGACATTATTTAACAATCTCTTCTCCTACGCGATTCACGCAAGCGCCACAACGCATGCATGTGATCGTGCTCGGCCAATAGTAAGCCGCCGTTCTGCCGTAGAACCCGGGAGTGCTGCACTGTGAATACCCCAACAAAGTGAATAGCATAAGAGAGTGACAGGGAAGAGAAGAGATTGTTGAATAGTCATTATTTTTGTTTGTTTTTGCGCACAAAAAGTACTCTCGTCGCTTCATAACATTAAGGTTGAACAACTGGAATCACATGGACTATATTAACGATGTCTTTACTACCTTTCTGGGCCTTGAAAGTTGCAATTCCGTTGCAGTCTATGGAGGGGTCAGAGAGCTCTCGGATTGCATCAAAAATATCTTAATTTGTGCTCCGAAGATGAACAGGTCTTACAGGTTTGGAACGACATGAGGGTGAGTAATTAATGACAGAATTTTATTTTTTTTGGTTAAATCTTGAAATCTTTAAATTGAAATCTTGAACCGTTCAAGAAAAATATTTTAATAAATAAATAATAATAAAAAAGATTTTAACAAATTAAATTAATAATTTGAATTCAGTATCTGTCCTTCCAATGAACAGTCAGGGTTGATTTTATTTATACATGAAAATAATATATAGCTGCCCTTTAAATTTTAGGACAGGGGTCCTTCACACCAGGATGATCATATTTGGTGGTTTGTGGAATGTAAAAGAATTAAAACTAGTTTAGCATGTCATATGTCGGCGCAGATTAAAATTTAAGGGTGAATCTTACGAAATCTGTGAAACTAATGCCCAGAATAGGCCCAGAACTAGTCTGACAGTTAGTTCAGGGTAATCAGTCTTACTTTTTGAATTCAAATTTTTGTGTAACTGACTTTTAAACGTTTTGACCAGTCTTTGAGTATATATATATATAACTTGTAAAACTAGTCTAATAGTTTACGCAACCGGCCACAGAACACATGCCATCCCAAAATCAAAATACAAAAAATTATATATAAGATTTTGAATAAAGCCATGTAATCTATTTCAGGACCCTCAGAACTGATTGTATTTGACAATATTTCAAGGAGAATTTAAACACATCCGCAGAGCAAGAAAATCATAATACGAGAAGAAACATCAGGGGTCACGTGACCCACGTCAATCTCCAACACTGTACTCAAGACATGAGATCCACCTCTGACCACAGTAGACAGTACCTGCCCTTCCAGGCCGAGATCCTGTGCAGCGCGTGTTTCTGCAGCGCTGGCTCTTTAGAGTACAAATACTCCATCACATGCTCGTACTCTGCTTTGTTCATCCAGGCCACGACGTGACGCGCCTTCCCCGTGGTTTTCTTCTTCATCGTCAGATTTGTATGCTTACAAATGATATAGTATCTGGACCCGCAGCGGGTATATAAGCCTGTGCAGCTAGAGTTGGAAAAAATGAAACATACGAATCATGTAAATCTAATGTTTTCCGAACACATCACTGTCCTACGCCCCGCCAGCGGTGCGGCAGGTTGAACGTTCCCCTTGAACAAGTGATGAACAATGGTTCCGTGTGTACCAAAACAATACTCTTTCTACAAAAACATGGGGTTCAAAAGAGAGATGGGAATTATAAAGCTTTAATTGCATTAAAATTATTGCTGTAGGTACAACAGTTTACTTAAACTCCTGGTCAGTCAAAATTATTCAGGATTAGTACAATGCCGATGAGCACGATCAGCCATTTTCAGATAGTTTCAGTCCTAACAGTCACAGTAAACATCCAGCTCTTCTGATAAAACCCAATCCTATTTTGATATCACACATTGAAACGGGGAGATTTTAAGATTACTCAGAACTCCTAATTAAACATACCATTAGCATTCAGCACGAACAAAAAGTAACTTGCTACTGTTTTTGTACCTGCTCCATGCACATGCGTATGGCAATCATTTATATCAAAGTACTGAAGTATTACATTATGATACATTTAATTTACCACCACAATACATTTTGTACGGGACACTAGTATGTATGATCCTCCAATGAGTATCTATAGGAGATAATATTCACAATTTTAGCATGTTTGTCTTTTATTTAAATATGCATTTAGACTTTTAAATATTATCCTGTGGCAATTAGGTTAATGTGCTTAAATGACACGACATGACAACATTTAAATAAAATTGGGGTATTTAAAAAAAATACATTACAAAATGGTCCAAACCATGAGGCTCACTTTAAAAGTCAAATAAATATATTTAATAAAATCAATAGTCATAATAAAGTCAAAGTTTTTTCCTAGTCTAATTATACTCTAATTCTAAAGTTCACGTCTGATAATTTTTTCTTTAGTACAAGTTTATAGAACGTGACTGTTATTTACGAAGTCTTCTTTATTGTGAAAAGATTTCTCTAAAATGTAGGGTTAAGTTTGAGACAAGTTACATATAGCACTTTCTCCATATAAAGTATAACGTTAGCTGTTCCTCAAGTGAAACGCGTTTCCCGTCCCATTCAACTGAGGAAGCCAAGACGAGCTTGGAATTTCTGGGGAAAATTACGTCACTGTTGGAATTGTGTGGGATACCCCCACCTCGCATTCCCAGAGCGCGCGCGTTCGAGCCCTGGCGTCTCGGTGGCACACAAAGCAGCAGCGTGAGCGTATCTCGTATAACGGGGCCTGTGCGAATCCGGGCGGAGTTTAGTCAAACGCGCTTTGGTGTGCCTTCATCGGCTGGGCTGGGTGTGGTTTTCAAAACTCAGTTCCGTTAGCAGGAAATCGACTCTAGGACCACCAGTACTTCTCTAAGCGACAAAGACGCAGTGAAAAGTGAAACTTTGTCTTCGGGATCTGGAACCGATTTCAGGGGAAGCTTTTCCACACGGGCGGTGACGGTTGTTCACTCTTGCGCGTGGACATCAACCGATGGGAAAAAGTTTGGCATTTTATCAGTTCAGTTTTTGAGACATCCGTGAGAGAAGAGACAAAAAAACAGACAAAATGCCGAAAACGGTGAGTACTCATGAGAAATGGAAGCCATTGTTTAGAGCTTGTACTGTAGCAAACAAAACTGGGAAGAGATTTCATAGTGTTTTTAAAAGCTGCGCATTTTTGCTGAAACAGGAGACAGTAGCGACGCGTAGGCGCTCGAAAGGGGCGAGGATGGTCTTTCTCTTGCTGGCTTTTTTGCCTGCCAAATCCCGCGGCTGATCAGTAGGCCAGGCGCTAGGCACTATTTATGGCAAGAATTCATTATTTGGACAATGACGGTCGTTCATCCGATCCGAGCGCACCGAAGAATAAATTGTTACAAATTAAAACGACGGGTTCTCTAATACTTTCGCTTTACGTTGTATTTTATTAGCAATCGTCAAGACCTGTGAAGTTAGCATGTTTCCCCCCTAAACCCTTTTATAGACCTCTCTGGCAGAGGCGTTTTGTGTTGTATAGGGGCTGAACCGTTACTCGGTGACAACCTGTAACCCCCTCTCTCCTCCCTACCCAAATCCGATTGGCTTTCCATGAAAGTTGCTTTGAATAGACCGCGTCCAGCGGTGATGAGGATTTTGGTAATTGAGGATTCTTTCCAGTCACTTGAATCTTTTAAATGCATTCACTATTTAACACACAAATATTTTTCAGATTCGTTCACAAGATGCATCATTACGCCAGTAGGTGGCAACAAGAAATACTATTGTGAGTCATTGAATCAAAATTCAACCGATTCCTCATACATGTTTTTATTAAAGTTTGATTGTCTACACATCTGCTAAGAGATTTAGGAAGGAGATTCAACTCAAGCTTCATTAAGTGTTTCCTCTACAAATGATAGCAAAACATGTTATTTTTGTCCCCTCATTTTTATTTTAAAAATAAACACGTTATTTTAATTGTGTATGGTTATCAGTCATTCTTATACGTTTCATTATTTGGCACCGATCGTTAACGACATGAGCTGAAGGCAGATCCTCATTGACGTTTGTTCAAACTCGAAAAAATGACTCAGTGAAGGTTCAGTCCAACTAATGATTCATAAGGGACAGGCTTAAATTATAAAATATATATATATTTCAGTTAATGTCTGTGGGCATTTGTGATTTGTGGTCAGCCTTCTTTAAACGTTACCACGTGGTTCAACTAAGTATTTGTTGTAGGCCTATGGCTCTCTTTTCTAGAACCAGAGAAGCATGTAAGAAGAAAGTGAATGAGATCAGTTTGTTCACTTAAAAGATTAATTTAAACCTCTTCACGTGTTTAATTCATTTTAAAATCAATTTTGCACTGTTTATTATAAATACATTTTGTTTTTAGATTAATTTTGCAACTTCATCTCTTCTCTGATGACGTGTTTACCGGCACAAGAGCAGGACATCCTGTCATTTTAAAGTTGACATGAATTTAAGATGATTGATTATTCAATCTTTGGATAGTTGTGGTTTGATATTGCTGTGATCTCATGTGAGTGACGGGTTGTCCTGCCCTCGCACCAATAAACACGTCATCAAAGAAGAGAAGAAATGTGAGGGAATTATTTTGATTAAAGGATATGAGGGTATATGAATAAAAAAATTATGTGCATGGATAAAACATTTATAATAAATACTGCAATATTGACAGATTTTAGAATTATATTAGAAATAGAATTGTCAATTTAATTTCATGGTGATATTAAAGCCTGCCATGTAATGGCATGTTTTTTTATCTGCTTGATAAGTGATTTGGGACTAGAAATGAGGCGTGTCAGAAGCGGCTGGTCCAGCATTTTTGGAGCTCGTCTGTCACTAGGGAGGTCCAGACAAGCTCATGGCACAATCTTAGACATTTTTCCATGCCAAGGCGTGGTGCTCACTCAAATAGAGAAGAAAACTGCCTTTTTTGGCTAGAGTCCCTGTTTTTTGGTTACACCTCACAATTAATGAATCATTGTTTAGGTAAAGATTTTATTTAAGGCCACAGACCAACAGTAGGATAGAGGCACACATCTTTAAGTAGCCTAAGTTTTTAGCATTTAGCAATTTTCTTTCCTCCATTAAATACATTTCAGTGTTTCAGAGTAGTTAGTTATACACTAGTATAGCATGAGTCATATATTACAAATTTTCAAAATAACCACTGAGAAAAAAGTACCATGGACACGTGCTGTGGTCTCGGGGCTTGTACTATACTATTCTTTGAAAAGTACCACGGAAATGCCTAAATGTCAAAAAAAATCTTTTTAAACAGGCTAATGAACTGAATCAGAATTAGATTCTTGGCCCTTTTTGTGCATCCACACAGAAATCTGAATGTTTCAATCATTAAAACATTAGATAATGACTTACTGATGAAGGTTATTATAAAGTGTTGAGAAACAATATATATTGCTCAACAGATTAGTAGTTGATGTACATGAGAATGTATGAATTAAAGATTCATGAGACTTTAATGCCTGTGAAGCATTGTATACATAATATACTGTAAGAAATGTTAGCATGTTTACATGGCAGTATTAGACATTTGAGTGCTGATATTGTGGTTAAGCTTAATTAAATGTGAAGATTGTCAAAATAGCTCAATCACGTCCTAACACAATAGATTACATGTAGCTTATAGTTAGTTTTTTTTATCTGTCATGTTCGGAGTGAAGGGAAACTCAGCTGAGTGTGAATATAGACGTTAACCGGATATAATATCAGAGATGTTTAGGCTGAAATAACAGATTAGATGCATGACACTATAATGTGGTTGTGTGGCAGACTGCTATATACCATTTTTTGCATACTAGGTTTTCTGTAACAGAAATCAGTCTAGTTTAAGTAAGTGTGTTTCTCTTGCCATTGGGTACATCGGATACATTTGTAGAGATTTGGATCTCCATATGGAATCATATTGGACTGCAAAATGAGTCAGAACTTTTTTTGCCCGTTATTGTAGACTCCTACCAAGTCCAAGTGTCTCTTTCCGATAATGACTCAAGGTTTCTGTGCTTACACTGTGCTTACATCACTTCCTGTTTGAACGTTTCCTGTTCGGGGCCAGCTAGGCTTGACGCTGCCGCTCAGTACCTTATTTGGAGTTTCACAGAACTACGGCGTGCACACACATACACCCTCACACACACAGCTTTGTGTAGTGAGCATGGGCCCCTTTTCCACTGTAGATTTCTGTTGCCCAGAGTGCAGCTGTGTATTACAGCTAATATACCAAAATGGCCTCTTTTAGAATCAACACACTCCTCTCTCGCTTTCCATTCACACATATGCATTTTATCTCCAGTCATCAGTTCCTCTCAGTGTAATGAGTGGAGTTTTGTGACCTCTGTAGGTTCAGGTCACAAGGAGTGTGCAAGTGAGAAGTGAGGGGCTTAAAGGTCAACTTATCACTAAAATCTATGTGCAATTATTTTTATGTGGACACTTTTTTTAACAGTTTTGTGTAACTTTATAGCCAGATCTGTTATTTGATTCAGAAGTTTGTACAGTACCATTTAAAGAGTTGGGGTTGGTATGATTTAAAAAAAAAAATGTTTATCAAGGCTGCATTTATTTAAAAAATACAGTAAACAGTAATAATGTGAAATGTTATTAAATTTAAAATAACTTTTCTATTGTAATATATTTTTAAATGTAATTTATTCCTGTAATGGCATAGATACACTTTCAACAGCCAGTCTCACATGAAATCCTTATAATGTGCTCTTTGGTGCTTAAGAAATGATCAATTTTGAAAACATTGTTTTGTTTAATATTTTTGTGGAAACTGTGAGACATGTTTTTCAGGGTTCTTTAACTAATAGAAAGTTCAAAAGAATAGCATTTATTTGAAATGGAAATCTTTTCTAACATTATAAATGTCTTTCTTGTCACTTATGACAAATTAAATGCATCCTTGCTGAATTAAAGAGAACTTGTGAATGGTAGTTTGTATTTGGAATCTGCTTCTTTTTAGTGCATGTTTTCTAGATTTTCTGGATCGTACTTGGTCATATCCTCTTTGCCATCCTATATTTGAAGTTTAGATGGACAGAAGTACACAAATATGATTTGGTACAGTCTAATGTCCAGACCATAAGTCCTTTATCTGATTTAGAACCATAGAGATGATCCAGAACCTTCTGAAATTACAGGCAATAATGGCTTAAATATACTGCTTAAATAAAAAAATTCTAAATAACCAAATCATGAAGTCAGAAGGGTTTGGAGGTCTCTGGTATGTGCAAAGTGGATGGATTAAACACACACACACATTCAGATGAATGCTCTTTAATAAGGTAAAGCTCCAGGGGGGTTTGAGGGGAAAGTTCTAGAATTTGTTGAACAGTTCACATCTCGATGGAGGAAAACTGCAGCATTGAACGACATCTCACTTCAAACCTAATGTGAGTCGAACTGTATGTGTAAAGCAGTACAAATGGATTGTTGATTTAAAATAGTTAAGTACATTTGCAAGTGGTTTTGGACTGTCACATGAAAAGCTTATGATTTGTATATCACTATTATGTAAATGCAAATACTGGTGTCAGTTTTTTTTTTCTGCATTTTATTTTTAAAGAACTTCCACTTCAGTGTAAATGAGCTGTATTCATTTACCGGCAGAAGCCTTTGGTGTAGCGTTAAGGACCTCGATTATTTAATCAAATGGAGTGTCTTTTTAAATGTGTTTTTGCAAGATAGCCCATTGTTAAAATGGAGAAGTAGCCTATTTTAATTTCAAAATCATATCCACCTAAATTTATATTGGATTTAGTTACCGAGGCCCTGAGGCTGTGTGTGATTCTAATTTTATTTCAGCATTGGAAGTTCCTGATAATATGTTTGTGTAAATGCATAGCAGTGTGTGTCTGTGTCTGTCCTGCAGTAACAAGATGCTGGTCAAGTAATTATTTCTGTTCTCTGCAATATGGAAGTTATGAACAGTTCCTGTTTAATGATTGTTCTTTAATTTCTACTATTCGTATAAATGTTGTTTATGCTGTTTTATTTTATAGTTTGTGATGGACTCTAGCAAAGAAAGGTCTTGAGATAAATGTATGCAGTTTACATAGATTTAAACATTTTCATAATTTGTACATTTTTCTTTTCAACCATTTAGGGGAGAAATGTGCAGTGAAGCTATATGTTCTTGCTAGTTTTCTTCTGTTGCATGCTAGTTAAGCTAATTATCGACAGCATGTTATTGTTCCATTTTAGCCATGGATAAACGTGTGAGCAGATGTGCATTAAATATACAAGGTCAGATGAGGATTAACCTCAGATGCACGCAGATTCTGCTGTCTCAGTTTTTTTGAGGGGAAGTGTTGTAGAGTCATTATCTTAAATCGCACAACCAAAGGAGGGAGAGGGAGTGAGAGAAACAGAGCGTTTGACTTTCTCCACCATAGTTAGTTTCTGGTATCAGTTAACTGACAAATATACAGAGGATATTAGCTTTGTCTGCCTGATAGAAACAGCAGCCATTTTGTCCATGTTTGAGTGCATTTTCAGGCCTACAGACTGTGTGTGTAAATGGGATAGAAACACTGAAACTTGTGGCGAGTGTTCTCTACACTATATTGGTTTTGTGAATCAACTTTGCATGTCACAGAAAATGCGCTGCTCAAAAGAATGCAACAGTGCGTTTTCAGCAGTCTTGGTTCTGCAAAGCAAAAAAAAAAGTGAAAATCAGACAAAAAGATTAATTCAGGTCTTTTAATAAGGGGAAAAACTAAAATCCCAAGAAACACTGCAAATTACATAATCAAAATAAAAATGATTGATAAATATAAAACTATTGATTTAAGATGTTGACTATGTATATAGAAATAGTATATTTTTATTGCAAAATATTAATAGTATGCATACACATTTAAGCCTGACTCTACATCATTCACTTTACTTTATGGGAGTGAACGGTCACTTTTTTTGGAGCAATTTACTTGCCGCTATTCTCTGAATGGTGGAAAAATCGTGGGTAATGTAGTTTTTCACAAGGAATTTGGCTGTTAAACACAATATTTGGAAAAATAAGTTGCAATAATGTTGGCTGATGGCTTTAACCTAAGCATAAACTATAGATTTAACAGCCTTGTAGCTTGTTTAAAAGTTTACAAGTTCAAAATCAATTCCCCTATAGAGATATTAAAGTAAATGGGATTTTTATTTCCGGAACCTGACTTTTGCACGCTATAGTGTTTGAAGTTAGCATGTTGTTAAATCTAATAACCTGATACTCTAATAGGCATAAATGTTTTTTTCCTGTTTTTTTATTTTTTTTAAAAGTGCAAATACTATGTTTAGCCTATTCTTTATTGGTTCTTTGGGTAAGCGTGTGAGTAGAATTGTTCTCTGTGTGTGTGTGTGTGTGTGTGTGTGTGTGTGTGTGAGAGAGCATCTGACTAAAGGCAGGGTGATTGTTCTAAGAATAGAACCTCTAGCGGGTCCACTGTGAAGACCACACCCATCACACACACACACCCTGACCAGGCAGAACTACGTATTTTTAGTTCCTTTTTTTTCGTGAAGCCATGAACTATTTTTATTCTGTGAATCCACCTCAGGTTTGAGAGAATCCATTAACAGACACACACACACACACACACACACACACACACACACACCAATAATGGCAGAGAGCAAGAGAGAGATATGTGTTATGTAGAGGCTTGTGTTTTGAAATGAACTCTCCTAGACCCTAAGAGGAGTGGAAGAGGAAAGAGCAGAAAAGTCATACAGTTGTTGAGAAAGCTCTGCTTGTTCTCTTTCTGTTCCAACTGGCTGATGTAAGCCTGTGAAACAGCAGACCTAAGATACACACACACACACACACACACACACACACACACAAATGCTAAAATCAAATGAATCACCTCATACTATAGCTACCAACAGATAACCCATTTTCCACACAATAGACACCTAGGTTTCAAACATGCGGTTTCACAGCCTGCTCTTGTTTCACAATTCTCTTCTGAATACCTAATGGTCAGTTATAATATTCTGAAGCAACAAAACATCTGACATTTAATAGAGATAACAGCTTAGTGTGTGGATATGATAAAATAAGGATATGTGATAAGTTGTGTGTAGAAATATAGCTTCAAAGACTAGTGTGCATAGTAGATATGAGGGAGTGTGTGGATATGAAGGAATGAGGGACTTTGTGGATATTAGTATTGAGACTTTGTGGATGTTTGTGGAGTTAGTATAATATGTGGATGTAAAGCAGGCCAAAAACACCATTGACATTGAGAGGGACCCAATAATTAGATATGGTCAAATTGTTGCTCTGCTGAACCTCGCTATGCATTGCACTGTATGTTGTTAGGATGACAAAAAGTTTTGAAAACATAACATTTCGGTTGGTCCGCCTCAGCGGTCCAACAGTGCTTGATTAATGTCAAAATGATTCGTTTGGTGAATCAAATCAAGAAAGACAGAATCCAAAATTGGATTCCGCCGTGAAGCTTCAGTTTTGTTGGTGAAAGATTGTGAGGCAAGATGTAAGTTGCTAAACACTTAATATTTGACAATGTTTTATGAGAGAAATGTTAAATAGCTGACGGTAATATCCAGTGACGCAAACTGTTTTTTTTTTTTTTTTTGGCAAATAAGATTTTGAAGACGCACCATAATTTTTAATTTAGTAGTAAGAATAGTATGGTAAAAAAAAACACCAATACAAGTAGTATGACTCATGCAAGTCTTCTAAAGTCCTGTAGAACTTTTCTTTTATAGAACCAGTATTTCCACTTTTCACTGAAAATACTGATCTCTGTTGTAGCTATCAAATCTCATTTGTCCTTTTCTTTGTCACAGTCGTTTACAGGACGCACTAGAATCAATGTTGTGTTTCATTGATGTGCAAATGTATGTTGTGCTTAAAGACTCAACACATGGTCTGCCTCACAGACAGATGCTAGATAAAGCAGGATATTACGGCTGAGCTGTGCCTAAATTGAGCTATTTATCCCTTGCACACACAGACAAAGCCAGTTAAAAGTCTTTAGTCCAGTAGAAGAGCTTTATGTGAACCACATCAATCAGACTAAAATGGATATTTTGACCTATTTGTTCTATTTTTTTTTTTTTAAAGAGCGAAATAAAACTAATAACAATTGGCTGACTTTATTTGGATGATTGTGAATTAGACATAAGCTGCATTGTACTGAGAATGATTCCTCACACTGATGTAATTAATAGGAGGTGTCAGGTGTGCTCTGATTGGTTGTAATTGTATAGTGAGAAGAAATGAGGCATTGCTTAATGTGTGTCCATGGTTACTAAAGGTGTGGTAATCTGCATCCTGTGGGGTGGAGGTGGGGATGGGGTGAGAGAGATGAAGAAAGGGGGGAGAGAGAGAGAGAGAGAGAGAGAGAGAGAGAGAAGAAAGGGGGGATATCTTTTTCCATTCGTCCCTCTTGCGGTTTCCTTCTATTGTTTTTATCTTATCCAGACTTCCAGGGCACAATCAATCATGTTAAAATAGCAAGCCACACTTTGGAGCACAGATTTACACTTTCAAACACACACACACATTATACATATAAACATGCACGCTCGCATACATCTTAGTACACACAGACAGATAATGCCTATGAGTGCTCTGTAATAAGGGTTCAAGCTTTTTTTAGCTATTAAAGATGAGCTGTCCATCAAAAAGAGGGATGTAATTATTTTCATTTCTCATGCATCAACATTAAATATGAATCAATTAAACAATTATGATTTGGTGGTGAATAAACGTGCATTTTCGTTTGAATGTATTGAGTGAGTGCATTTTTCTTGTATTATACTATTGGGATTATTAGATTTTTACAAGGAAGTCTCTTCTCTTATGCACAATAAACATGCATTTAATAAAAAAAAATATAGTGCAAAGAAAATCAGAAATATGCTGATTTGGTGATCAAGAAACATTTCTCAATCACAGTTGAAAACGGTTGTGCTGCTTTATCTTTTCAGGATTTTTTGATGAATAGAAAGTTCAAAGGAACAGCATTTATTTGAAACCAAAATCTGTTGTAACATCATAAATATCATACATGTCATAAATGCCTTTTGATCAATGTAATGCATCCTTGCTGAATAAAAGTATAAACCCCAAATATTTAAACCGTAAATGGTATGTGGTATGTACTGCCTGTCTGTTGGCATTTCAATTTTTCAGTCTTTCTGTCTGCATTAATTCATTCAGTAATATACATGTTAGGGATGTCAATTTACATAAATTCCCATGATTGATCGTCGTTTAAATTAATGATTAATTAATCGATTAATCGTTAGCCTTAATACTGCAATATGCCTCTACTGCAGTGGCTTATAGCCAACAGCATGACAGGGTGTGCAAATGCTGCTCAAAACACCATGTTCCTAACGGGTTTTTAGTCTAAATAAGGGGCTAGTAGGATTGTAAAATGAGTCAATGCGATTGATCATTTAATTTTATTACTTATTTAATAATCAAATATAACCTCTAATACAACGCATCACCAATGCCGCCTCATAACTGTTATTCAGAATGAACGCGCTCTTCCTGAAACAAAACACGCTGAACATGGCAACTAAACCCAATGAATTCACAACAATTTATTAAAATTGTGTTCTCATTAATGTTATGTAATATGACCGTCCCAATCAAAGTTATTATTAGTCGTGCGTTGCTGTTTGAGCTGTGCACGCTGAATGAACACCGGTACACTTAAGTTCTTTGCTAGCACGATATTTAGCTTAAAGAAATGCATCCTATATGAGATTAATCAGATATATACAAAATAAACATAATATTACAAATTATATCTGCACAAAATGATGCAAATGCACAAGTGAACTTGAATTAAGCTATTCAGAATGCATGACTCTTCCTGGAGCAACGCGATGAAACAGCAAACTAAACCCAAATAATTCACAATGTTTTATTACAATAGTGTTCTCATTATAATGTTATGTAATATGACAGTCCCAATCATAGTTATTATTAGTTGTGCAGTGCTGTTTGAGTTGCGCGCACTGAAGCTGATCAGCTTTACTACCACGTTAATTCTTAACCAAATGCATCCTATGAGATAAATCAGATATAGACAGGCCCACACAAAATAAACACAACATTACAACTTCCATTTGCACAAAACAAAAGGCTGCAAATGCACACGCACACTTATAGTCATGATGAAGGTGTAACTCCAGCTGTAAAATGGTCCCAAACTTAACTCTGTCGAAAAAGTTTTATTAGTTGCGTGCTCGCTTAATTTTTCCTCGTGTCTGCTTACATGTTTTGCGGTTGAGCAGCACGCACGCGCATGATCCTGCTTAATCGATGATCGATAAGTTTCATCGATTAAATGTATTATCAACAATTAATCGATCATCGATTAATCGTCAACATCCCTAATACATTTTTTGTTTTTGTTTTCAGATCAGTGTTCGTGTGACTACGATGGATGCTGAGCTGGAGTTTGCCATCCAACCCAGCACTACAGGGAAACAGTTATTTGACCAGGTGTGTGTGTTAACTTTTTTTCTTTTTAGAATTTAAGAACTTTCTTTCTTCTTGGCAGCCCTGTCCACATTGATATCTCATTGGTTCATCATAATTGTACATTAAATGCCTGTGAATATTTCACTTTCAGTTATGAACAGACACGTTTTCTGGCAGTGGAAACTAGGTTAAGACAGTGTCAGATAAGCAGTGTGTGTGTGTTTAGTTTAAGAACTAAAAATCCTTCTTGTGAGGAAATTCTTCCTTTTCCCACCCTTCCTCTTTCTGATTCGGCTTCTTCTGCTATATTCTGTACAATCACCTCTTCCTCACTCTTAGTCACTCTGTCCATCACATCCATGAAGTCGCTCTTTCTTAAACTTGATAATAGGCAGCTTTGTTCCTGAGCAACCTTTAATCTCTCTCTCTCTCTCTCTCTCTCTCTCTCTCTCTCTCTCTCTCTCTCTCTCTCTCTCTCTCTCTCTCTCTCTCTCTCTCTCTCTCTCTCTCTCTCTCTCTCTCTCTCTCTCTCTCTCTCTCTCTCTCTCTCTCTCTCTCTCTCTCTCTCTCTCTCTCTCTCTCTCTCTCTCTCTCTCTCTCTCTCTCTCTCTCATGCACACGCACACCATTCATCCTTCAGGGAGTTGTGTAGGTTAAGTCCTATGATTTTTTTTCAGCAGGATTTAGTCTTCAGTTTGAGCAGAGGGTTTAGGATTAGAAGGATTCGGGTGACATGATACCAAAGCTTTAGAAGTCAATACCAGTACCACTATAATTTCACAATACTTATCATCTTTTATGCCACAGCAAAAATTAATTCAATTAAATGCTGACAATTTTTAAATAATAAATTAGATAACAAATCAATTAATCACATCCAAAATAAAAGATAGTTTTTTACTTAATGCGCGTGTGTACGGTGTATAATTATTATGTACATATAAATACACGCTCATGTATATACTGTGTGTGTATATACTTTTTTTCTTAAATATATACGTGTATGTGTGTATGTATATATATAAATATATATATATATATATATATATAAATATATATATATATATAATATATATATAATATATATATATATACCTAATAATTATACACAGTACCCACACATATTATGTAAACACACTTTTATTTTGGATGTGATTTAATCGATTGTCGGCTCTATAAAATGTATAAATATTATCAAATGAAATGAGCAAGTATTCAATCAAGACAAATGAACAGTTAGCAATAAAGGTCTAGGCTGCATGTACACTACCTAGTGCACAAATTCAATATTTTTTACACACATCTAATAATTTGTCCCATCTGTTTACATTCTCTTAAGGCTGACTGTATGCTGCCACTCAAAAGTTTGGGGTCAGTAAGGTTTTTCATTTAAAGGAATTAATACTTTTATTGTGTGTATTTGTCATCAAAATAGCAGTTTCATCCAAAAAGTGAATGTGTGTGAATAGCAACAGCCTATCGGTCAGTCAGAACACTGATATGAAATTGAGGTTAAACTTTTACTGCAGAATTACTGGTATTTTTTTTGGAGAAAATCCCTAGTCTCTGTGGTACTTTAGTGTGTGGTTATTTTGAATAGAAGTGTATGTGTGTCCTAGTAGTGTATCCAACTTCCTGTTAATTGTCCTAAAACCTTTCTGCTACTAACCGTCCCTCAGTGCAGACAGCATGACGTTATATTCAAAAGAGACAGCAAGAAGCGTCATTCTCGGTTTACAAATCATATATAAACACAGCTGCCTCCTCTCCATTATTTTCCTTTTCTCCACATTTACTCATCACTCTCTATCCCTTTCTCTCAGTCTCTTTCTTTCTCTGTCTCTGTTTAACTATCATCATTTTCAGACACATTACAGTTTGACCGGTCCAGTAGCGAGCCAGCATTTCACAACACCTCACATTTTCCATTGCTCTTTCTGTCTCGCACATCCTCTTGACCGGGAATAACGTGTGTCTTCTCTGCATATGTCATTACATTCATAGCATCTCTTGAGCATCTCATTCCTGCTTTAAAGCTAAAAACACATGTCAGTGATTAAATCCCTAAACATTTGGCCGTATGGAGGTGCTGGTGGTTTTTTAAAATATTTTTGTTAAATAAAAGGTGAATTATTTTTTTTATAAAATGGTCAGAACAATTGGTACAACTATATTGAATATAAAAAATATCAGAGCCCCAGCTGTAATTCCCCTTTTTCCATGTCCATGAAGGGGAATTTGAGTCTCTTTGGCCACGTTCACACAGCAGCAGAATACGGTTGTCAGTCCTGTTTGATAATCGTGATAATCCCATTTGAGTCCTTAATACGGTTACGTTCACACAGTTCAGTTATTTACAGGAGTGACAAATGCATTCTATAACCGAACTCACACCTGTGCATTTTTAGGGCTCTCAACCACATTCTCGGAAAACCTGCGCTGTGTGAACTGTGCAAGCGAGCTGCTCTGTGCTGCACTAACACGTGTCTACTGTGTGTTGCGGGTTTTCTAGTGTGGTTTTGCTTTTGGTAAGTTACAGCGATGGAGATATGAACTGTGTGACATCTGAAGGTTCTAGATCCAGTCACTGTTCTGCTCCCATCAGTTTTGCTTTCTACGCGCGACTCAAATGCTCAACTCTCCACCCAGATATAAAAGCTGCTTTGCTTTCGGACAATGAAGATTTGATGGATGAACTTGCAGCTCGATTGGACTTTTGTCGTATCAAAAGTGATGAGACTTTTCAGTTTTATGGATGTCACTATCTTTGATATTAGTTTGGTCAATTTCTCTTTGGTTACTGGTAAGAGAATGCAGGCTTTATTCCCGTTGCACATTCATACAGTCAGTATTCAAGACGTTGCTGTGTGAACAGGACATTTCGAGTCACACCTGTAAGTAAATGCGGTCGTCAGTCCTAAAAACTGACAGTGTGAACGTAGCTTTTTTTCAGATCTCTCTATTACAGAAAGCAAGAAGTCTTCTCTTTTCCACATCCTATGAACTTGTAGAATCTTTGAGTGGATGCATGTACTATGGATGTGCGAAAATGTTATTTTATTTAATATGTCTGTTTGTTTAATCATGGTGTTTATATAAGATATGTGTGTCTGTTTTATAGGTTGTGAAAACCATCGGGTTAAGGGAGGTGTGGTTTTTTGGACTGCAATACCAGGACACCAAAGGCTTTTCCACCTGGCTTAAACTCAACAAGAAGGTATGCGTTTATGCATATAGCTGCTTTTTAGTGCCCCATTAGCACATAGTTAATTTTTTTTTATATATACATCTTTTTTTTTCATCTTGTGATTTGATTGGCATAGTTTAGTCAGCAAAAATAACATTTAAATTGATCGTAATGTGCATAAATTATGAAAATGTGTCAAACTTTAAATGGACCAAACTTTCCAACATTTAAAAAAATTTTTTTTACCATCTTCAACATTTATCAACATTAACAAATTACAACATTGAACATGTTTCCTGTTTACATTAGCTTATAAAATACAGTATATGATAGGTTTACTAAAGTATTCAATACTTAAAGAAGTTAGTGTTGTGAATGCTGTGTTTTAGAAACTAAAACTTGTGCTTGTTTAGACCATTGTTATTCACAACTGCACATTTGAATTCAAATTTAATTACATTTGAATTTAAAATTAGTTTAATTCATTTTTCCTCTTCATTATCGTTGACAAAAATCACTGTCAATGAATACTTTCATCAGCAATGTTGCTGACAAAATTTTGCTCATTAGCACTTTCTAGTGAAACCTGCAGTTGTCAGCCTTTTTCAGACTTCCAATTTTCTAATACATATCTCAATAGTTTTATCCTGTGTGTATCAAAGAAAATGACATTTAATTTAAAAAATGACATGGAAAGACAATGAAAGGATGCTGACAGGCAGGTAAAATTAATGATTGTTAAACCAAAGGTGATTCTTGTTTATTTCTTGTCTAGGTTACGGCTCAAGACGTCCGAAAGGAGAGTCCTTTGCTGTTTAAATTCAGAGCAAAGTTTTACCCCGAAGACGTTTCCGAGGAGCTGATTCAAGAGGCGACTCAAAGACTCTTCTTCCTTCAGGTGTGTGTGCATGCGTGTCTTTTTACCTGTTTGCATAACTGTACTGTCTAAAGCCCAATTTATACTTCTGTGTCGAGTGTACACTGTAGCTACGTTGCACGCATAGCCTGCAACGTACCCTGACGTGCACCTCTCCCAAAATGTTACAACGCGTCAATTCTACATGGACCGCAAGCGCTGTGATTGGTCTGCCAGAACCCCTCCCTCAGGGGTAAACATGTTCCCTCTGCATGTGTAACTGCACGTCAACGCGGACAAGGACGCAGAAGTATAAATGAAAATCAACGTGTAGAGGCTACGGCGCAGGTCCGACGCAGAAGTATAAATCAGCCTTAAGGAAGGTTAAACATGACACAGAATGTATGTCAATTAGAGTGGATGGAATGAATGCTGGGTCTTGTAAAGTGATAAAGCGATATTGCACAATCTGGTGGTCAGTGAAGGAATTATACCAGCAGGTCTGCTTACAGTACAGGCCAACATTAAAGCATTCCTTGCTTTAAAACCTTCGCATTGTTGGTTTGTTTAAGGTGAAAGAAGGAATCCTGAACGATGATATCTACTGCCCCCCGGAGACTGCAGTGTTGCTGGCATCTTATGCAGTGCAGGCCAAATACGCTGACTACAACAAAGATGTTCACTCTCCTGGATACCTGTCCAGTGAGAAACTGCTCCCACAGAGGTGTGTATACGCAGATATTTTAGTGCCAGTGGCGACTGTTGCTTTACCAGAGTGGGGAAGCACAGATGATTGACAGAAGGTGGATTCTGATCTGTTTTCTTATGAGGTGTATGCAGTGTTTCTCCAAAGCATCACTAAACATGAAATTATTTAATATAAGGAATGGCATGTTCAATAACTGTAAAGTTCATCAATTATGGAATGTTAAATTTAGCTATAAAGCAGTTCTGTGGAAAACAGGGATGTCATCATCCAGCTCAGTTCAGTTCTCATCCAACAGTGTCACAGACAGGGCTTAGACCAATCCCGGATTTGGCCTTAGTTCAATTAGGACTTTTTAAGTAGATTTTATAAACATGCTTTAGAAAAACACTTTACTGGTGTGCATCTTGAGACAAAAAAATGGCAGTGACATATTTTAAGATATGTTGCTTTCAGTTAAAACATGCATTTTAGTCTGGGACTTGCTTAAGCCTTGTCGGTGAAACTGGGGGTAAGAATATTAAAATGAAAGACCTAAATCTTCACGCATTCTGTGTAGTGGGTGTTTTTTTTTATTTCAAACCCTGTCAGTCACATACTTTTTCATTCATTTATTGACTGTTTGTTGGCCTGTGGTTATGCGTCCACTGACTCCTACAAACAAATTCTGAAAAACAGATCTCATTTACTAAATTAAAATATTCCATAGCACCATTGCACTATTATTTAAAGGGTTAGTTCACCCAAAAATGAAAAT
Organism: Rhinogobio ventralis; assembly: GCA_039654625.1. Lineage (NCBI taxonomy): Eukaryota > Metazoa > Chordata > Actinopteri > Cypriniformes > Gobionidae > Rhinogobio > Rhinogobio ventralis. Next base: position 14,501,763 of record CM077194.1, read on the forward strand.
TCTGTTATTAATTACTCACCCTCATGTAGTTCCAAACCCGTAAGACCTTCTTTCATCTTCGGAACACAAATTATTTCTGAAATCCGAGAGCTCTCTGACCCCTCCATAGACAGCAATTTAATTAACACTTTCAAGGCCCATAAAGGTAGTAAAACATCATTGAAATAGTCCATGTGACTCTAGTGGTTCAACCTTAATTTTTTGAAGCATAGAGAATATTTTTGTGCAAAAAAAACAAACAAAAATATGTCTTTATTCTACAATTTCTTCACGTCTGTGTCAGTGTCCTATGCTGTTGATGTAGTAAATACAGTACAGTGCTTCCGAGTTACGTCAGAGCTATGACGGCTTACCATTGGCTGAAGCTGTTCATGTGAGCACCACGACGCATGCGTGTGAAGCTGACGCAGGAGCTGGTCAATGTAAACTGTGTAGAAGATTGACACAGTCAAGAAGAAATTGTTGAATAAAGTTATTTGTTTGTTTTTTGCACGCAAAAAGTATACTTTTCGCTTCATAAAATTAAGGTTGAACCACTGGAGTCAAATGGACTATTTTAACGATGTCTTTACTACCTTTCTGGGCCTTGAAAGTGTTAATTAAATTGCTGTCTATGGAGGGGTCAGAGATCTCTCGGATTTCATCAGAAATATCTTAATTTGTTTTCCGAAGATGGACGAAGGTCTTTTGGGTTTGGAACGACATGATGGAAATTCCTTTTTTGGGTGAACTAATCCTTTAACTTTTATTCACCAATATATTGAAATGCACCAGGAGTTATCTATAATAACTTATTTGTACTAGGACTGCAAATGAACTAAAATCAATAATGAATATAGCTGACGATTATAATTTTTTATATTTTATATTGTCAGTGATGTTACTTTACAGTGATAAAAGCTGTTTTTCTGTGAGAAAATGTATTTTAAAAATGGCTGGTGTCATAGTCTTGTGTAGCCTTAAAGCAATAGACCTGATTCGGGGAAGCGCCATATTTAATTTTTGACAGGAATGAAAAGTCTGTGCAGGATAGAATACAGTACGTTCAATGTATTGTACTGTTGTTTAACAACAATCCGACTGTTCAACTGAAAAAATACAAATAATAATCAGTTGACAAACACTATAAAACAGTTGTTAGTTGTGAAAATCTGGGATCTTTATGCAGTGTGTGCCATTGTAAAGACTGTACGTCTATCCCTCACAGCCTTGTTTTCATGTGTGTTAATTTCAATATGGCCTCTAACCCGATATGGTATACTGCCATCACTTAGTACGTAACCATGTTTTGGTTAGAAAGCATCAGCCAAACAACATGTTAAGAACGTGTTTGAGATTCTAAATGTGAGCGTGTGTGTAATCATTTCTTTTCTCTGCAGAGTTCTGGAACAGCACAAGCTGAATAAGGAGCAATGGGAGGAAAGAATTCAGGTCTGGCATGAGGAGCACAAGGGCATGTTGAGGTACAGCCAATGGAATGCGCTCTTGCTTTTTTTTTTTTTTTTTTTTCCTGTTTTATCACTGACTGCAGTGACCCTGTCATTCACACACACCAGACAGAGTGATAATGTGTATCTGTGTGCGTGTATGTGTGTTTCAGAGAGGACTCGATGATGGAATATCTGAAGATAGCTCAGGATCTAGAGATGTACGGTGTGAATTACTTCAGTATTAAGAATAAGAAGGGGTCAGAGCTGTGGCTGGGTGTGGACGCCCTGGGACTCAACATCTACGAGCAGACTGACAAGTACTGAAACATTTAACATTCATAAACAAATGAACGAGTTTGAAACCTGTCAAAAATATATTTGGTAAAAAAATGCACTGCAATATAAAAGTTCAGTAAGAATTTGTTTTTTAAAGAAATGAATACTTTTATTTAGCAAAGGTGCATTTAATTTGAACAAAAGTGACAGTAAAGACTTGTATTGTAAAAAAAAAAAAAAAAAATCTATTAAAATAAATGATACATGTATGTAGAAGTTGGGGTAGTTTAATACTTTTATTCACAGGAGGATGCATTAAATTGATCAAAAGTAAGAGTAATTTGAATTTTCTATTTATCAAAAAATGTATCACAGTTTCCACAAAAACAAAGTAGAATAAAGTTTCTTGAGCACCAAATCAGCATATTCAAATGATTTCTGAAGGAGCATGTGACACTGAAGACTGGAGTAATGGCTGAGTAAAATGTAGCTTTGCCATCACAGGAATAAATATTTAAAAACATATTCAAATAGAACAGTTATTTTAAATTGTAATAATATTTCACAATAATATATTTTTAATCAAGTAAATGCAGCCTTGGTAAATGCAGACATGCAGACTTTTCAAAATCATTTAAAAAACACTTTACAGTAAGGTTTCATTAGTAAACATTTCATTTCATAACTGCTTTAGTTAACGTGAACTAAGAATGAACAATACTTCTACAGCATTTATTTATCTTAATGTTAATTTATAACATTTATTAAAATCAAAAGTTGTATTTAACATTAGTTAATGCACTGTGAACGAACATGAACAAACAATGAGCTGCATTTTTATTAACTAACATTAATAAATACTGTTATAAATGTATTGCTTATTGTTCTCATTTTAGTTAATATCTTAACTAATGTTATCAAATGAGATCTTGTTGTAAAGTGTTACCAAAAAATCTTACACACCCCAAACCTTTGAACAGTAGTGTCAATGATTTAATTGTAAACATTATTTGTTTTTAAATTATTTTTATTACAAAATCACACATATCAGAGTTTTAAACTCTCTTGTAGTAGATATTCTCCACATTTTAGTAACATAGTTTAGCAAAAATAATAGAAAATAGTAATAGAAAATAAAATGACAGTGTTTAGTTTGTCCTCATGACATCCTTGACATCCATTTTTTTGTTTAGTGGTTGCTTTCACTGACCATTTGTTTAAAAAAAGAAAAGAAAAAACAGACAAAAAAGTTTCTGGCATCTTGTACCCTAATTATGGAAAGTGACATTTATTACTGTGCCAAAAAACTGACTCCCCTCTTCTCTTTTCAGGATGACACCTAAAATTGGTTTCCCCTGGAGTGAAATCAGGAACATTTCTTTCAACGATAAGAAATTTGTCATCAAACCCATTGATAAAAAAGCCCCGGTATGTCAAACATGATTTACCTGCTGTCTGACTTATCACAGTTTCTGTTGAATTTTTCTGCAAACAGGGTGTAGACAAGAGGAACGCTGTTATTGCAAAGCAGTGAAGTGTTGTAATGTTTCATGATGTGATTTGAGATTTGAGGATTGTGAAATCACAGAATACACCAAAGACTTTCCATTGAAGCTGCACGTTTCTCTGTCACACTATCACGGACGCAAATAAGAGTTTGCATGTGAACATGCCTCCTTTTTATTTCATTCTTCATTATTTCCTGTAGCTCCTGATCCCTTACTCCCCACCCTTGGCTTTCTTTGGCTCTGTTCCTAAACTTAGGGAGCTGTTTATGTACACAGCTTTTTAAGGCATCATAGGAAGTAGGTATTTAATGTTTTCTCTTTCCCCACAGGACTTTGTGTTCTATGCCCAGCGTTTACGCATTAATAAGAGGATTCTGGCCCTGTGCATGGGGAACCATGAGCTTTATATGAGACGCCGTAAACCTGACACCATTGAGGTCCAGCAGATGAAGGCACAGGCCAAGGAGGAGAAAAACCACAAGAAGATGGAAAGGTGAGAGGAAGACAGAGAGACAGAGTAACACCCCCCACAGAGGCTCTGATTTTGGTCTAGATTGTGATTTATTTTATTGGATTCTTACCAGTGACTCAAATATTTTGATTCTGCTCACCAAAAGAATTTCAGATGTGTCCACTGATTCATTCAGTGACTCTTTTTGTGTGTTACATCATTACACCAATAGGTGGCAACCAGTTAATGTTCTTTTTCCTATTATAAGTAACTGGATCATTGATTCAACACATTCATTCTCGAACTCATTCTAGACCAAATCAAGTCATATTGTCTTTTTTATTAAAATGTTTACACATTTATAAATTGGGATCATTCCAGCCCATTTTTCCCCGTTAAACAGTATTGACTTGATTGACTAAATTAACATATTCCTCATTTGTTCATTTCATTCACAAATAAATGCTTTTAAAAAATGTATTTTTATAAATGAAACATTGTTTATAACATTTGCTTAGAATAGTAATAATTAAAAAAAAGTAAATAAACAAATAAGAAAAAAAAGTACATGTAAATGAAATTACAAATTGCCTAGAGCAATAAAGGAAAAAGTTTAAGAAAAAGTTAAAGAAAAAAAAAAAGGTACACAGATACATTAAATATAGGGTACACTTAAACTTCAGTGAATACACAACTTCTGTTAACATTATCTGCATTGTTCATACATTAACATATATTTAAGCTTTTTCCTTAAAAGCCAATGTTTCAATTAGCACCCACTTCTGTTGAAAAATGACAAACTTTTTATTTCGTTTGTTCATGAACGTTCAGTTTAGGGTCTTGTTCAGACTCATAATTATTTCACAATCGAAACACCACTAATTATGATTGTATGAAATATTTATCAGGTACACGAGGAGCTAGCCTACACCTTGAGATAATTTAGAGGTTTTTTTACTTGCATTTGTGTATGAAATGTGTGTTAAGTTGATAAATGGATGGTTGTATGTTTAGATTAGTTCACTGTTCACAATGACAGCAAGGACACATTCCTCTTCTAATGCATCTGTATGTTTGTGTCTTTCACCCTCACACACACACACATTAATGTTGCAGGGCCATGTTGGAAGATGAACGTAAGAAGAGAGAGCAAGCTGAAAAGGAGAAAGAAAAGATTGAAAAAGAAAAAGAAGAGCTGATGGAGAGACTCAAAGTGATAGAGGAACAGACAAGAAAAGCTCAGCAGGGTGAGATGGAGCGAAACTAGCTGTTTATAACCTTATATTTATTAATTTAATGATCAATAAGCACTCATTATTTTGTGTGTGCAGAACTGGAGGAGCAGACCCGCAGGGCGCTGGAGTTGGATCAGGAGCGTAAACGTGCTCATGAGGAGGCAGAACGCCTGGAACGAGAGCGCCGTCTGGCAGAGGAGGCCAAAGCGGCTCTGCTGCAGCAGTCTGAGAGTCAGATGAAGAACCAGGAGCATCTGGTCAGTTACTGTCTCAACCAAGCTACACATTGCCAGCCACCATGACAGCACAATTCTAGTCACCATGACAACCTCACAATATCACCTATACAACCCATGCAGTAGGTTACAGTTGTAACCATGGTATCCAAACTACCATTCTGAAGTTTCCATGAGAACCAAACATCCAACCACAGAGTGTAAGAAACCCACAATTAAATCCTGTTCCCATGCAACTCTGAATGTGTGTGTGTGTGTTTATACAGGCCACTGAACTGGCAGAGTTGACCTCTAAGATCTCCCTGCTTGAAGATGCCAAAAAGAAGAAAGAGGAGGAAGCATCAGAGTGGCAAATCAAGGTAAACATGATCAATTGTCAACAGGCACCTTACAGAAGCTTACCATACATGCATAAATGTGGAAGGGATGTGATTTATCACATTCAGGACATTGTTAAGCTGGATATATAACTTCAGATATTTTGCAGCCATATTTTCGTTTTGTCAAGAATGTCATTCAGGATGCTTTATTTGGTCAAAAGTGAGAGTAAAGACATTTGTAATGTTATAAAAATGTATCATGGTTTCCACAAACTTTATTAAGCAGCACAAATGTTTTCAACATTGATAATAAGCAATATTTCTTGATCAGCATATTAGAATGAATTCTGAAGGATCATGTGACACTGAAGACTGGAGTAATAATGCTGAAAATTCAGTTTTGCCATCACAGGAATAAATACCATTTTCATAATATTACTGTTTTTACGATCAGATAAAATGCAGCCTTGGCGAGCATAAGAGACTTCTTAGACTGACTTAAACTTCTAAAACTGTTGCAGACAAATGAATCAATTCCTAACTCCGCCTTTTCTGTTTTTGAGGTTTAAAAACAGCCAAGAGGTTGTTAAAATGATCTGTGACTTAATAGTCTCATTCTTGTGATTTTTAAAAGCACATTCTTTAATGACCAAAATGCACACTAAATATTATCACAATGTTGGCTAATTTCCGAAATAATATCATGGGGTGAATTTTGTTAATGTAGTGTGGTGTCTTTTCCAGGCCACTCAGGTGCAGGAGGACCTGGAGAAGACTAAAGAGGAGCTGAAGAACAAAGTCATGTCAACCCATGTCCAAGAGCCAATGCACAGTGAAAACGACAATGATGAGGATGATAGCAGTGCAGAGGCCTCCGCCGAACTCACCTCCGCAGCAGCTTATAAAGACAGGAGTGAGGAGGAGCGCATGACGGAGGCTGAGAAGAACGAACGAGTGCAGAAACATCTGCTGGTGAGAGAAATACTTCACAAACACATTATTTACAGGGACCATTTACACAAAGATAACACTTCTTTCATCATTTACCCTCATGTCATTCCAAAACTGGTCTGATGTTTGTGTGGAACACAAAAGGAGTTATCTTGCAGAATGTCCAAGCTGCACTTTTTCACTACAGTAAAAAGTGGACTGCATACAATAAAGCAGTGGTTCTCAAACCTGTCCTGGAGTGACCAGCCCTGCACATTTTGTGTCTCCTTATATCTGACACACCCATTTTAGGTCTTGCATTCTCTACTAATGAGCTCATGAGTTGAATCAGGTGTGATAGATGAGGGAGACATACAACATGTGCAGGGCTGGTGGTACTCCAGGACAGGTTTGAGAACCACTGCAATAAAAGGCTTTTTTACCTTACGTAAATTTACTTTCAAACAAAATTTGAAAAGTCTCTTTTTCTCCACAGGCTCTTACTTCTGAGCTTGCTAACGCTCGTGATGACACCAAGAAGACCCAGAACGACATCATCCACGCAGATAATGTACGAGCAGGGCGCGACAAATACAAGACGCTTCGTCAGATCCGCTCTGGAAACACCAAACAGCGAATCGACGAGTTTGAGTGCATGTAAATGTACCACAGTCAGCCAACAGGGGGAGCTACAGCCTGCCTTTTGCATCATGCCTGCAGAGGAACTACAGTACCAACAATTCACCACTCCAAGAGAAAATAATGCCAAATATAGAATAATGCTGCACAATTCAAAAATCCCTTTAATTCAGGAGTGTTGTGGGGGTACTGCATTATGATAAGGGAGAATTGTTTTTTTGCTTTGTGTTTTGACCTAGATGTAGCTTTTTATATTGGAAAACATTAACAGTTTGCTGATTAACCGAACTAAAGGGTTTTTATTCCGTAAAACCAGGATTTCCAGTGGTAGGATAGACTCCGAAAGCACTCCAGAGAGACGTGTCAGTGTGCCAAGACTGTAATTCAAATCAGTATAATTGATGTATCAAACTGCACAGTGCCATTGTGATGGTGCAATAGCCTAGCTATTGCTATAACATTGTATCTATGTGCCTTTCTAATAAAACATCTACAGTATAGATTAAAACACATGCCTAAGATCATGGCTACCTGCTCCCCATCAACCACTCTGCCAATACTGGCAACCCACAAGAGCAAAAATAGCGTGTGTGTGTGCGTGTATGTGAGAGAGATCCCTGTTGATAATTCCTTTAGTTATAGTTTCTCACTGCTGCAGGTTTGTGGCCGCTCCCTGCTTGTGCCTTTTCACTGAAGAGAAAGAGAAAATATCAAACTGTATTTCTAGTTTAGGTTTTAATCCTATTCTTATTTTAAGCTTTTTTTTAAATAAAAGAGACTTTTGTTGTTTTTGAGGCATTTGAATTTTTGCAGTATTATTTTGAAGAATCCTTAAATAGAATGACACTTAAAAAAACACCTTCTGGGATTAATGTTTTCCCTTTGTTTCTAAACAGTATTTACCTAGAGTGTACACCGTTTTAAATAGCCCTGCACTTGTAGGCAGTGCCTTAGTTGTTTTTGAGGTCTATATTCAGTTTATTTTTTATTCATGTGGCAATATGCTGCACTGAAGGAATATGACATGTCCCCAGCTGCTTTGGAAGAATTCTTCATTCTGATCTTACACTTAGAGATAATTTAAATTGTTTTGGTATACAAGAACATGGATCTCCTGATAAATATGAAGTTTGTTCTTATCATATACAAAGCTCTTGTTACCAGGGTGATTTCTTGCTCTTAGGCTGCAGGTGTTTTTTTTGTCAACCAATCACAGAAAAGATTGCTGCTTAAAATGTTTCCATTGCAACTGTCAATAAAATATTAAAAACTTCACCAATACATTGGCTAGTTTTGTTTTTGCAGCATTCCTCTGCCTCGTTGGAGATACCTGTTTTGCATGGCCTGCGCACATTATTATATAATTATATGATTAATAGAATATCTCTATTAAACCGTGATAATATATTCAGAAAATACATCTGGGCTCCATGTGAGCTTAATCAAGGGGGATTTAAAGTGCACATAGACATCAGTATGGCCGCATAACTAAAGGACTGTCGTAATATTATTTTTTTGAGTTACAGACATGCAAACTTGGGAAAAGAAATATTTATAGTACTCAAACAGGTATATTCTATACAATTGTGTTGATAGAAAAAAACACTATACATTTCTAGTTTCAACATTTGTTCTTCAGATACTCTTCTTTAAAAGAAAAAAGTATGACCACTGAAAATGTGTACAATTGACCAATTTACTCATGGAGCCACATTAGGATCTCCATATCTCTGAGACTGAACCATATAGGGCCTTTAAAATGAAGATACCAAAAGAAAAGTTTAAGAACCAGTATCAAAAAGGATATCAAGATATCTTTAATAGGCTTTACAGGCATGCAAAAAACACATGAAGTGCTTTTACCCATATTTGAACTGTCACTGTTGGCATATAATGCAACAAAGATTACTAAAGTAAACAGATTTTACTAATAGACCTACCAACCTCTGTGTAAAAATAAAATAATGATGATACAGCCAGTCATTTTAACCCCCCTGTAATTTGGCTCCAAATCTCAGGTGAAAATGATCGTTTTGATCCCCTCGACAAAATAGTGGATTACTCAGTCATTATATATTCATGACATTTAATATTTTGTCTTTCTTCTTTATGTATTTCTTTCACCAGAAAAATAAATAAATATCAAAATATTTTTTTTTAGCCAGGGATCTCATGTTGAGTTGACACGGAATGATCCCTATGCAATTTTTTATCAAATTTCATTCTTTTTGAAGACCTTCTGTCCGCTGGAATGCCATCTCTCTGTTGTTTGGCATCATTACATCATCATTGTGAAATGGTAGAGGTAAGGAATAATGACTGTCAACTTGTACAACTTGATTTGAAATCATTTTCATGATTTATTTGCCATCTTAAGACATTTGCTTTTTCTCCTCATAATATGTTTCAGGAAACTCTTGATTATACTGTTTGAGGAAAAGTTCTTAAATCTTTGCTACCAAAATTCTATTTGCGGTCACATTTATTTGGCTATTTTATCATTGCCTTTAAATGACTTGCCAAGGTTCCGTTGCTTTTGGAATATTAACTCCAATCAAAAGTTCTACATCTGCATTGATTTTCACGCCCCTTTAGGTAAGGCCATTTCTTAACATCAGCGAAACAAGAGTACTATTCACATGTTTATCTACTGAAAATACCTGGGCATCTTTGTATCCCTCTTGTAAATTCGTTGAATTGTGAGAACTGCTTTTCTCTTTGTCAACCTTAGATATATGCAGGAGAGCAGGATGTTTTTGTTGGCAGATTTCACGTCATCCTTTATTTTTTTGCAACCATGTCCCCTCATAAGACATCCGAAACAGAAAATTCCACTTTCTTCTCATGCTGCTGTATTTTAAACAGCTGTATTTAACCAATTGCCAATGCTTTTTACATGACTCCCTGTTCAATATGGACATGAAGAATATAGGATGTTTCTGTCTATCTATGATACTGTCTGTCTAGTATTTTCTGTGTTGCTTAGGAAAGGGATTTGAATAGGTGATACTGTTGTTAAGGGGAATCTTGATTCAGCATGACTAGACTTTCTTCTTCCTTGATTATCCTGAATATTACCAAAAAGGGTGTCTGAACTTATTCTCACCTGCTTCTCAAGAAAGTTTACAAGGGCCTTTAGACCGGCTATCTGTTTGGTTTTCTCCATTATATCATTGGCAAGTTTGGTTTCCAGTGAGTAAACAGTTTTCAACTTGTGCCAGCCGTTATCCAGTCAACATGCTTGAGGTAAGTATAATCCATTTATTTCCATTCAAGTTTTTATCCAAAGAGAAAAGCAAAATACAATCGACAAAGCAACCTACAACCATGCGTTTGAAAACTGTTTGAGTGTTTACTGACAGGCACCTTAGGCTGACTACTAAATCCCTTTAAGCAGGACCCTACAGGTGTTATCTTGTGTAGTGATTGGTGTGCAACACTACTATTCAGCTCAAAGAAATGACAAAATATTCTAAACAGACAAACAGACAAATATTCTACTCTAATTCCAATAGTCAACTCAGAAAAATGAAGATGGCTCTAACACAGAGAATAGGAACATTTGATGGATGGTATTACAAAAAGGACTCACAACAACATTTTATAAAATAATTGACAATATTAGGTGTATTATATGCATTAAGCACTAAGCAGTATGCCAGTATTTGGCTCCAAACATGGCCATAATCTTCTAACCAGCATGTAGGGCCTACGCCTTTACTCAACAGCAGAGGGCGATATTTTGCAGCGTAGTTCACTTCACGTATGGATATTAACTGAATGGATACCTATAAATAAACTTGGATGTGTTGATATTAGCAGCATATTAGTTTTCCTGTTTTGGTAAGTAGGAATAACAATGTTCAAACATGCTGAGAACATGAAAATGAAAAAATGTGTATGTTTGTGTCTGTATTGTTGCCTTAATGAATCTGATACCCTTACGAAAAAGAAGTTTATTCTAGCGTGTTATTAGTATATACTTCTTTTAACTAAAAATAAGAAAGTATACTTTCAGTCTACTTTTTATGTACTTCTCAGAAATATACTTAAAATTGCACTTAAGTATACTTGACTTATATCCTACTGACTGAAAGGTCTAAGTATATTTGTACTACAATCCTTTGATCAAGATATACTTAAAAGCATAATTAAGTATTCTATACTTGGCTTGTAGTTGTGTTTACTCTTTTGATTGAGTAACCTATTAAATAGGCCCAGGGCCTACTTTTTTCCATATAGTTTTATATACTGTCTTATAAACTTACATTGTTTGAAAATTTTAATTTATTAAGAAAACAGATATGTTCCTAATTCTGAGTATGTTTTCACTGTTATACGGCAGCAGGGCGCTATTACGCATCTTCTGAAATAGTATGAAATCTCCGGTTCAAAACACAGGTGAAGAAGAAGAAGAAGAAGAAAAAGAGGCAGCAGAAACAATTGATATAACAACACACTCATCAAACATCAAACAGCATATAAATCAAAAGTTAACCTAAAGTTAGCCTACCGAATCAAATGAAGAGAAACGACTGTGAAACTCTGGGGGCTGTTGATGAACTCGATCTACTCTACAGGGAGTGCAGAATTATTAGGCAAATGAGTATTTTGACCACATCATCCTCGTTATGCATGTTGTCTTACTCCAAGCTGTATAGGCTGGAAAGCCTACTACCAATTAAGCATATTAGGTGATGTGCATCTCTGTAATGAGAAGGGGTGTGGTCTAATGACATCAACACCCTATATCAGGTGTGCATAATTATTAGGCAACTTCCTTTCCTTTGGCAAAATGGGTCAAAAGAAGGACTTGACAGGCTCAGAAAAGTCAAAAATAGTGAGATATATTGCAGAGGGATGCAGCAGTCTTAAAATAGCCAAGCTTCTGAAGCGTGATCATCGAACAATCAAGCGTTTCATTCAAAATAGTCAACAGGGTCGCAAGAAGCGTGTGGAAAAACCAAGGCGCAAAATAACTGCCCGTGAACTGAGAAAAGTCAAGCGTGCAGCTGCCAAGATGCCACTTGCCACCAGTTTGGCCATATTTCAGAGCTGCAACATCACTGGAGTGCCCAAAAGCACAAGGTGTGCAATACTCAGAGACATGGCCAAGGTAAGAAAGGCAGAAAGTCGACCACCACTGAACAAGACACACAAGCTGAAACGTCAAGACTGGGCCAAGAAATATCTCAAGACTGATTTTTCTAAGGTTTTATGGACTGATGAAATGAGAGTGAGTCTTGATGGGCCAGATGGATGGGCCCGTGGCTGGATTGGTAAAGGGCAGAGAGCTCCAGTCCGACTCAGACGCCAGCAAGGTGGAGGTGGAGTACTGGTTTGGGCTGGTATCATCAAAGATGAGCTTGTGGGGCCTTTTCGGGTTGAGGATGGAGTCAAGCTCAACTCCCAGTCCTACTGCCAGTTTCTGGAAGACACCTTCTTCAGGCAGTGGTACAGGAAGAAGTCTGCATCCTTCAAGAAAAACATGATTTTCATGCAGGACAATGCTCCATCACACGCGTCCAAGTACTCCACAGCGTGGCTGGCAAGAAAGGGTATAAAAGAAGAAAATCTAATGATATGGCCTCCTTGTTCACCTGATCTGAACCCCATTGAGAACCTGTGGTCCATCATCAAATGTGCGATTTACAAGGAGGGAAAACAGTACACCTCTCTGAACAGTGTCTGGGAGGCTGTGGTTGCTGCTGCACGCAATGTTGATGGTGAACAGATCAAAACACTGACAGAATCCATGGATGGCAGGCTTTTGAGTGTCCTTGCAAAGAAAGGTGGCTATATTGGTCACTGATTTGTTTTTGTTTGGTTTTTGAATGTCAGAAATGTATATTTGTGAATGTTGAGATGTTATATTGGTTTCACTGGTAAAAATAAATAATTGAAATGGGTATAAATTTGTTTTTTGTTAAGTTGCCTAATAATTATGCACAGTAATAGTCACCTGCACACACAGATATCCCCCTAAAATAGCTAAAACTAAAAACTACTTAAAATATTGATACAAAAATATTCAGCTTTGATATTAATGAGTTTTTTGTGTTCATTGAGAACATGGTTGTTGTTCAATAATAAAATTAATCCTCAAAAATACAACTTGCCTAATAATTCTGCACTCCCTGTATCTGTATTTTTAATGATCATTCTAGATCCGATCCGGACGTATCTTTGACAAAAATGCGATTTTCTCAGCTTTTTGTTTAAAACGTTTTTTTTTTTTAAATGAAACACATTCAACAAGTGTTGATTAAAAAAAAGTATGCATGAAGCTAGAATAAAATGTTTTTAAAATGGAAAGAGTTAAAGTACAGTTAAAGGTTTATTTCAAGTATTAAAAAAATTATAATACCTAAGTATGAACATAGTAGTATACTTAAAATGCAAAACTAATATATAAATAGTAAAAGAAAAGTATGATTCACTTAAAACTTACATGTATACTAAACTAGTAGTTTAGAGTATACTTCAAAGTACTTTCATAAACGAATAATGTGCTACAAGTATAAAAAATAGGAAACTACTAGTATAATTATACATTCACTTGTAGTACAGATGCAGTACAAATGAGAAACGTATTTGTGTACTATAGATGTGCACTTAATGTTTATACCGTTACATGAATAGTACACTTAAACGTACACTTTTATATAGGAAAAAGTGGGCCAATTTAGTCCCAAGCAGTAGCCTATTGAAATAGTACACTTACGAGTTTACTTCTAGTACACTGATATTAGTATACTTACTACATAAAGTATACTTAAAAATATACTTAACCATTACTTAAATATACTTCATAAAATTAACTTGAAGTATACTTCTTTTTTTCGTAAGGGTAGACATACTACCAACCACTATGCCTGGCTTTGAGAGTCTGTTCTAGGGCCCCCCTGTCCACTTCAGACACTCAGTAATTAAATGCTAAGATGCGACTCTTCGTACCCAAAGAAAAGCATAATAATGGCACTTTACTGTGTAATGGAGCTGATTTACACTGAAGCACATTCAATTATGTAAAAAATACAAATCATTATCCTGAAACAGAATGGCATTATTGGAAGTATGTGTATTTCTCAGACATGGAACTGTCCATAAAATGAATACAACTTTTTAAAAAAATTGTAATTTAAAGTAATTTTTTTAACCGTGCTTTATACAAATGTGTTGCATACATTAAATAAGATGACCTCAGAAGCTCAAGGACAAAATGAATCACAGGAAATGGCAACGGCACAGTTATACAGTTCCTCATTACTATTTATCTATAGGTAATAGATTCTACATTCTGCGTTCTGCATTCTGTCTTTCTGTAGTGTCCTTATCTCAGATGATTCATGGCTTATCAGAGCAACCACAGCAAATATGCAACAATTATTTCCCTGTGGTCTTTGGTCTGAAAATTTAGCAGACATAAGCCTACTTAAACGTAATCTTTCGAAAAACATCTCTCTTACCCGATCATGACCAACCCCAGGGAATCTGCTATTTCCAAAAAGGAAACACATTTGTCACAACACAGTATCTGAAAAAGTGTCATAATGACAAATGTTAGCGGCACATTTTAATAAAAAAAATATGGAAATGATCTGGGAAACTATTCAGTAGTGTTGTTCAGTGTCAATGTTGTTTCGGCTATTTTAACCATTTGTTGTGCATAAAATACTTTTTCATCATATATCAAAATGACTTCTATATTAAATGGTCTAAATTGAAGCTGAATTGTTGTGTATTCCTTATATCCATTGAATATTACTCTGATTATTCAAATGTGAAAGTATTGAAATAATTATTTATAATTTATTTTCAACTTACAGCTTTCAGCTTCAGTACATTGATGTTATCAGCAAAATGGGAAGAAGCATCAGGAATAAAGAATGTTATAACAGTATATGATTCAGAAATTGTGAAATATAACTTAACACCTTGTGAAAAAAATTAAAGGTCATGAATTGAGAAATCAACTTTCCCTTGAGCTTTTGATATATAAAAGGTCATGGTAATATAAGAATATCCTGCAAGTTTCAGAGCTGAAAACTTCCTTGTTAGTCAAAGAAAAGCTTTTATTGACACCAGGCCCAGAAAAAGGTTTTTTATTTATTTATTTATTTTTATTCAATGCCATGAGAACAAGAGGTATTGCATACTCATAGTATCACATTAACATTAGCTGCCAGGAAATGAAAATTACATAAAGTGCTTTCAAATCATTACATGTTTTCATTGCTTTTTTGTTTTTTGTTTGTTCCAAGAGGTTTACATATAATTTAAAGTCATTTAAAAAATGTGGTTTACATTGAGTCCACTTATTTTTATGTATACGTTTTCCTAATAAAATCAATAACTGTATAATAGGTTGTTCTTTGCATTCTAAGTTATCATTCTGAGTATAAAAAAGGACATCGAATACACATATTTCTATCATACACTAAAATTTTCTAAATCTTTCCAAAATAGTCTTATTATAGTCTTTCCAAAATGCAGTGAAAGAACAGATGCAAAATAGTTTCTTTTTCCAGTGCACAAAATTCACAGGTATATTAAATTTTTAACTTAAATCTTTCCAAAAAAATAAATTCTGTGAAGTATTTTGTAAGACACTTCCTAGATTTTGTTATTAACACAAAACTTATTTGGCAATTTCCATGCTTTGACCCAAGAGATATCACCAAATAAAGAAGACCAAAAGAATCTTGCTGCTGGAAAAGACACAGAACAAAGAGCATTTCTTATATCCTTATTGCAACATTTTTGTTTTAAAACATTAATATTATCAATACAAAATGTTACTACAAAGATTGTCCATATTGATTTCCACTGAATTAGAGTTCTTTAAGAGTAACGTCACACTCTTTAGAATCGCGTCAAGAACAATAGCAAATTTTCTTGGTTTAACTGGTAATTGAAATTTCTGTAGAAATTCAGCGTATGATAACAAATATCTATTGGCATTAACCAGTTGTCTTACTAATATAATCCATTCATTGTACCAAGTATGATAGAATAGTTTTTATTGTTTTTTTTTGTTTTTAAATAGTATGTCTTTGTTATTCCATATGAAATAATTGTGTGGTGGAAAATTGTGCTTATATATCTCCATGCTAGCAGGGCTTGTCTATGAAAATTGGCCAATTTAACAGGAATTTTGTCAACAGAAAAATTACATTTCAACAAAAAGTCTATGCCACCAAGAGTATTAAAAATATAGTTAGGAAATACACTTTTTCTATTCTTCAAAAATTATTAACCATTTAATTTTAAAAATATCTTTAAGTGTACTATAATCTAAGACCTCAAGTCCCCCTTGCTCTTTGGTGTTACATATTACCTCTTTTTTTTAAATAATGTGGCTTTTTTCTCCATATAAAATCATAAAGTATCTTATCTAACTTCTTAATCACGTTAGGAGGCACATCTAATGATAAAGATGTATATACAGATCTAGATATACCTTCCACCTTTGACAATAATACCCTCACAATTATTGATATATCCCTCATTAACCACAAATTAAATTTCTTTTTTGTTTTCTCAATAATTGGTTCAAAGTTTAACTGACTCCTCTGTTTTTCATTTTTACAAATTATTACACCTAGATATGTTACTTTGTGTTTAACATGGATGTTTTCTATTTCTTTAGAGGAGCAATCTTTAAGGGGACCCAGAAAATGATCGATCTCAGAATATGTCGACCCTTGACGTCATCGTAAACTGAAACGCTGCCTCAACAGAACAACGCCTGATTCTGTAGCCACGCCCACCGACTCTTGACATGACATAGTCCTACATACATAGAGCTAAACCAGATCGAAATTCTAAGCAATAAACATGCCGCATAAGCTTGATTCGGATTCCAATATTATGAATGCATGGATGAACTTTGTTTTTAATGAATATCCAGCTCACGTGGGGAAGACATTACGTGTTTGTTCCTTAATTTCACCAAGGATTCGTTTGTAAACAAGAGACTGGATTTGCAGACAGGATGAGATTACATGAATGAATGAAGCAACACACTTATGTGAGCACATTTTTTTTTAATATGTGATAGTATTGCATTGTTATCTTTTGATATAGATCTATTGATTATGTGTACGTGTATAACTGAACATAACTTAGCACGCTGTCAAATGCTGAAGAATCCTTTATTTGTGGTGTTGTTGGTTCATTGCGTTTCGGGATCAGACTGGGCCAGGGCTCGCAAAGCCCAACGTCCTGGGGCTGTGTGTTTTCCAGACGGGCTACCAAAACGTATCACCGGCCTGCCGACGGGCTATCTTAAATAGTGAAATAACATTCCTTTCTTGATTTGCATTGTTCACTCTCTTGACTTGATATTTGAAGGAAAAATACAATTGCGGAAGTTTTGATCATGCTGTCTGCAACGTACTTGGCGTGTGTGATGCACGGTTCGCGCTTATATCCACCGATCGGGTGGGCCAAGTAATAAAAAAATTACATTCCAATCATTCGCGGGTGGATGAGAGATAAAACGTGTTTGTTTGATAAAGACGTTTTGCGAGCCCTGTGGGCGATTCATTCCAGTTGCCGTTTTCCCACACGCTTCAAAACAATCCCCACGTGTACTGATGAGGCAGCGGAAGCTCATTAAATATGCAAATCTTCCAATCCTAGCCGTGGGCGTTTACTTCCAAGTCTTCAGTGCGGCACAAAACCGAGCGTTCCAGGAGAGAGGCTCAAAACCAGGGTAGAAAATAGCCTATGACTTATTCATTATGATGTTTTTGTATGTAAAAACCACGCGAACCTCATAAGTTGACCTCAGACAACAGTATAATAAAAAATAAAAAAAGCCAGTTCATGACACCTTTAATGTTCTTCTGTGATATATTTCTTTACAGATAAGGGCCAAAGGGGCAAGGGTCTCTAATAATATAAGGTGAATACAGGTGAAGTAAGTCTTGTATTTAATATTTCTTTCTTTTTCTTCTTCCTGTTGTAGTAGAGGTCTTTAGCTCTTCAAGTTATTTTACTGAACACAGTCTTAATATATTTTTATTCTGATTTCATAACTTTCACACATTATTGCATAGATCCCAGAGCCTTGATTTCATTCGAATGAAGACTTTGGAAAAGTTCTGTCATCTCGCACATATACAGTGTATATATATATATATATATATATATATATATATATATATATATATATATATATATATATATATATATATATAGATCATTTTTATTTGAGGGGATTCAAACTATTGGCCGTCGTTATATAAAAAGACACACTTATTACAAAGAAGAAAAAAAAATCACAAAAAAAGTTAAATTCTGGACCTTTGTCAGTGAGAGGGGGGAGGTTCGTTTGAACTACCCGAACCCCCCCTGCCTAAGGGCATGCCGGATAACCTGGCATCTCTTGAGACTCTGTCCATCAAAGTTAGTTAATGATATACATTGACGTGATTGGTTAAAAGGTAGTTTGTGACAGTAGTTTGTGACGTTTTTGAGACTGTCTTTGGTTCACTGCAGTTTTAAAGAGAAAATACTGGTGTAAAACAATGGTGCTGACTTATGAATTTGCACATGGTTTGTCTTAAAGCATATCACCACAGACATATAAACTACATTGATTTAAACAACTTGATTTTCACCATAGGGGGACTGTAAGAATCAGTGATTGTTGTGTAAATATGTTTACACCGCCTATTTTCTTTGTTTTGTACATTTTTGTTGTTTGTTTGTTTGTTGATCCTTTACAGGAAATTATATTGTCACGGCAGCTTCTGATCGAACAAAAACGTTTCACTTCTCACAAGTGTTGATGCCGAGGCCAGTGAGTTTCAGATGTTTGGGTAAACAGCTGCAGCTCTTAGGGTTCTCAAGGCCATCAAGGACAGGGTAATGGACACTGTTGTCAGCTGAAGGTTGAAATCCTTCCTGTCGGCCTTCAGAAAGCCTCTGGAGCTGTAATACAAAACATGACATGTTTTTGTTTGTATGTCTCCCAAAAAGTCTGATTGAAAATAATTTTTATCCTCCGCATTCACATTACTCTAAATGTGTTTGCTGTCTGTGCAATACAATCAAAAAGAAGTGTTTTCTTGGAAATCCTGTGGTTGTTCCTTGCCCCCTTATCTCTCTTTCTTTCAGTGTCAAGGTTTTTGCTTTGAAATCCATGAAATATTAAAAGATTTGTAATATTTAATGCATTTTTCAGTTTCATTTAACAACAAATTCCAGACAGAGCTGAATGACTGGAATTTATGGATGTCCTTTTACTTGAACTGTCTAAATGTTTTCCCCAGTTTCATTATTTAAAATGAACCAGGAATTTACCAGGTATACAAAAAAGAAGTAAACTGCAGTATTGTAACTGTGCAGATATGACAGAACAATTTCAGGATCTCACTTCTTGAGGGTGAGATGGAGGCTGATGAGTTGACCTGAGGCTCAACTGACCTGCAGTTCTGGGAAAAAAACATCAATATCTGTAGAAATATGGCTTTTCAGAGCAACTAGCCATGAAGACTGTTGGTTTATAAGACCAAGGCGGGGACTTCGAGTTCAAAACTTCGAGTTTACACAGAGAGGCCGGATAGCTTGCCTGAATGGTTGTAGCCAAGTGTAAGCAAAACTCACGTATCTGATATTGCACAGGGGTTTATTATCAGGGTCGGCGATCCTACGCACACATGGGGCAGTTTGCAAAACACTCCACTAACATCTGCGTTACTGAACAGAAATAAACGGCAAAGAGCAACAGAAATATATTACACGCATACATGCGTTGTTCACAGCTCGCGTTCCATCTATGGACTGCCCACTCAAAATTTGCAGAGAGTATATATTTAGTCTGAGCTCTGATCTGATCCATATTTTGATCTGATATCAATCTCATGATCTGATCTGATCCCTATTGATTAACATCTGAGTCTGCATCCTCACCCAGCATTGCAGGAGACAGTCTTGTTCTGTCAGTCAGTCACA
Organism: Rhinogobio ventralis; assembly: GCA_039654625.1. Lineage (NCBI taxonomy): Eukaryota > Metazoa > Chordata > Actinopteri > Cypriniformes > Gobionidae > Rhinogobio > Rhinogobio ventralis. Next base: position 14,521,754 of record CM077194.1, read on the forward strand.
CAGGAAGGCAGGTTCAAATGGCAGGTCAAAAACTAATTTAAGATAAACTACACTGACATGTATGTGTATTGTGCTTGCGGGTTTATTTTCTGTAAGCTTCATAACCTTTAATACCAAGGCTTCTTTCTCTCCTTTTCTCTGTGTGTTTAACCTTGCCCACCTCAGGGTTGGCCTTCTCCATGGAGCTTGCTGCTTTGTCCTTGAAACAAAGAACATCCCAAAACTAGATGCAGAGCCTCCTCATTCATAGACACACACGCTTGCACAGCAGAACAGCATGGCCTCTCGTACGTTTTTGCGGGTCTTGGTCCGTTCCAGCTTTGCTCTCGTGTGCCACCCAGGATCTTCAAGAGCCCACACAAGATTTCTTCACACAGTTCCCAAACTGTGCAGTCAATCCCAACAAAACGGGTAAGGATCAAATGCACTTTGCTTGTTGTTTCACATAATGCTTTGTGTTCTGTACAGGGAATATGTACTCTAATTATATAAGACCTAATAATTAAGTTCTCACAAACATGCGCTTTTTCCTAAAGTTTAATTCTATCTGTGCTCTGATGCCTCTTTTCCTACTCATATTGTAATGTCCAGCTGGGGATGTCATGCTGTTTGAAAGAGAGATTGGAATAACATAATATGTGGACATATGTGGACACATCCCCAGGATCATACAATTATAGGTCACTGAAGAATGTTTTAATAAAGAGTATTTTTAACATCGGGGAAAAGAATGATGATGAAGAACTATCTCCCAGAAAAACTATTTACATGTTGTGATGTGTATAGTTACATCGTGTACTAAGACCGACGGAAAATGAAAAGTTGCGATTTTCTAGACCGGTATGGCTAGGAACTACACTCTCATTCAATGATATTACGCAGCGCATGAAAATAGTCCCCAGTCACGTTGGTTATGTTGACAGAAGTTAGCCTATTTTCAGGCACTGCGTAATGTCATTGCGCCGCTGCACCCATGGTACGGCAGAAAAGTTCCTTGATTATTATTGATTATAGTACACAATGTAACTATACACATCACAACATGTAAATAGGAAAATGTTGGCATTATTTTGTGGTGATTATTGTGTGGTGAAAGTCATATCCACTTTAGAATTTAGTTTTCATTAAAATCCTAAATAAGATGAAAAGGCCCACACTTATCAACCCACCAGAGTATCACAGGGATCAGAAGTGCTTTTCTTTTCCACCTACACCAGATTGCTTGGAACAGCCTCCAGTCAAATGGCGTTTCTTATCACTTCTGTGCTCATAACCCAAACTCATTCCCCCATCTGCCTCTGCATCTGTAATTTGAGAAAAAAGCTCTGCATGCCTCAGCATATCAGACTAAATGACTACTAATCGCTTTCAGCTCAAGTTCAGTAAGACTGACTTCTTCGTTCCAGCAGAAACCTTCTAAAAGCATTCTTAAAGTGAATAATGAGTGTGCATGCAGCATCACACAAAAATACAAGTACCATAATTAATGTATTCCATGAATGAACCTGTCTACTAACAAAGTAATTAGAATTTGAATGATCATGTGATCTCAACGCTCCAGAAGTACTCTCCGTTCAATAGGCAATAGGACATTCTAAAAGGCCTAATGTGTAAAACACAAAGTAACTCAATGTACTAAACAACGATATTAAATGATTAAATTCAGTATACACCTTATAGACGATGTTTACTATATACAGGCGAGCAGACACAGGCGTGGCGGCCATCTTGGCTGGTACTCTGGAAGGGTGGCCATCTTGGCTGATGACTCTGTAATGGCGGCCATCTTGTAATCAGGCTCTGGTGCCACGACAAACGGATAATCCAAAAACAGGCAAAGAGCCCAAAAACCGAGATACATGAAACCAGAGAAATGCTCCGAATTACAGTGTTACTCTAAACACGACTTCGCAATGAATGACAGAGTGGACAGGGTTTATATAGAGCTCCGGACGTCACATGACCCATTCTGTTTACATCGCCATATTAGCAGGCAGGGGCAGCCGGCAGCGAATATGAAATGAATGACGCCAGCATGAGTTTCAAGGCAACAGAGTTCACTGCGCACTTTAATTCAAAAGACAGACCTGTACAGAGCAAAACTTAATAGATTAAACATAACACATCCCTATAATGCCCCCGGGGTGCTTTTAACGAGTATCGATAAAGGAACTGATAGCTTTTCTGACCTGCATTGTCCTGGGGCCGGTTGCACTAGCTGTGCGCAAGTTACAATTAGTCAAGTTTTCAAGTAAATGGGCACTAAGTTACAACTTATGCACTACTAAATATTTTTGTGTTGCACCATTAAACTTAGTTGAAGCCTAAAACTAAATATTTACGGAAGCCTTTGATTAGGAGTAACGTTAATGGATAGAATAAAATAGCAGGCAGACGAGACTGCATCAATAAGCTCTTGTTTTACATGACAGAATTCAGTTTACACGTATATGATAATGCTGACATATACACTCGCTTACATTTTAAGAGAGAAAACGTGAATAGATTAACGCATTTTTTGTTTCAGTATTTATTTGAATTTAATTTCAATCAGTTTCTGATTGTAGTGATGGTAATTTCAAAACACTGCTTCATGAAACTTTGAAGCTTTATGAATCTTCTGTTTCGAATCAATTGGTTTGGAGCGTGTATCAAACTGCCAAAGTCACGTGATTTCAGTAAACAAGGCTTTGTTACGTCATCACGAGCTGTCTCATTTCATTTAATTTCGAAGGCTGCATCCTCCAGAGGACGCATCCTGTACGGAGTGTCCTCAATCAGATTTAAATGAGACATCCTTCGTAGGACAAACAGGCGAAAAGGAAACAGGAAGCATCATGTTGCTATGCCAACACGTTCACAGTGTCGTTGCGCTCTCACGCCAGTTAAATGAATGAAAATTATTTATTTAATATTTATCAATTTCTACAGTTAACAACAAATTAATGTTTCTTGCCTTGCCAGCAAAGTACTGTTCTAAACGTTTAAAAATCACTAAACACTTGTAATCCTGTTTACCACAACTATCTATTAAGGTAATAAAATTTAAAAAACAAAAACAAGCTTGAAACTACATTTAAAGGGCATACTGCAGGTTAGAGACCCCAGTGAGTCAATGTATAGAAAAATAATGTAGGAACTAGATTTTCTTTAAAATATACTTATAAATACGCTACTAAGGCTTTTGGAGTCGTTTTGTGAGAAAACCGGAAGTGACGTAACGTTGAAATTCACTGCACTCCCAGTAACTGAGCAGATTGTGAAATACTCAGACCGGCCCGTCTGGCACCAACAACCATGCCACGCTCAAAATTGCTTAAATCACCTTTCTTTCCCATTCTGACATTCAGTTTGGAGTTCAGGAGATTGTCTTGACCAGGACCACACCCCTAAATGCATTGAAGCAACTGCCATGTGATTGGTTGATTAGATAATTGCATTAATGAGAAATTGAACAGGTGTTCCTAATAATCCTTTAGGTGAGTGTATATATGCTAGCTAACAATATGTGCTCAGATTACAATACTGTACAGATTATTATCACGTATCAGGCAATAGCAAAAGCTGGTATTGGTCATCTAGGAGTATTGCGGTAGCGGTTTCTCATCACGACTGATTTGGTAGTTAGCAAATGTTTAAAAAAAAGGCTCACGGTGCATAGTTCTCGTTTTCTTTGAGCTGCATTTCTGACGGATCTGTGACCGTCACGTCTCCTGCCGGCGGCCGAACCACAGACACTATAGTGTTATTGTGTGTTTAATGTTATCCTTTATTCATTAATTCTGTATTATGGGTTTATTTCGTGCCGATTCACAGATAGTGTGAGGATATATATGCGTTATGAGTATGTATTTGAGTGAACTTGAATGTACATACTTTGTATTCATCAATGTTGAAATTGATTGACGTAAAAACAACGGCAAAGAAGCATCGCGTGTGGATGTTTATTCATTTAATATCATCCTTTACATGAGTATTACAATGTTTGACTCCATCATATCGCCGGGATGATAATCCTCCGGTCTAAAGTGAACACTATACACACCACTGCGTGTGTTTCGAAGCACATGCAGAAGTGAAGTCGCGTCTCTTCACCTGCACAAAATGCCACCATGCAGGTTTTTCTAACTTTTTTTTAGGAAACTTGTGGACTCGATGTCCTGACAGGCTGGACACAATAATTTACCATGACAATGATAAATTGAAATAGAAAAACTACTGAAAATACACAGACTCGTACTGAATACCAGCCTATTCTGCACTTAGCCAACGCAGAGCCCGGCAAACGACTCCATATGGTATTTTCAAACAAGGTTATATATTCATTTTACCTGCAATATGCCCTTTAAACACCACATCTTCGCTTGCATGAATATCTCCCGGCGCCGTCATTTTTTCAAATAATATTTAAAAAATATGACGGTTGTTAACGCAGATTCCGTATTGGCTTCAAGAGAAACTGGGGGAGGTTGCTGCTTGAATTTAATTCTACAATATATGGAGAAAAACGTCTGAGTGTTGCCCTCTTAAGGTTGAACAGTCGCTACTGCAGTTGAATTTTCCCATTCGACGTTGTTTTCCATCGTGGCGTATGTTGGCTCTTCCAACGGCTCACTATCCATGCCCCCGGCACGAGGTCACCACGCCCTAATGTTTTCCCGCATTGATCACATGAGAACGACTTCACTCAGTATGACAGTATGAACTCTCATGTTACATAGAAACATTATGAATGAAACTTAATTTTTCAAATATTTCCAGTGGGTGGAGTTAGGTTTTGACTAGGGGTTGAGTTACCCTTCAACTTGGTCTGTGACCAATCAGATTTTGTGATCAAGAAAGTATGAATTAGAGCAAAAAGGGTATACAGCTGTCAAACTATGCAGGGATGTAACAATGTGCCATTCATGGATGGATGACAATGAAATGTCTACAGAATCTCCTGTGTACAGTGCATGAGTCATCGATGAAAAGTCTGCAACAGGAATAGTCACATGAAAAATTTTACATGCTTTTAGGCATAGACATGGGCATTTGTCATATGCTTCATAGAACCATATAATTGAAATTAAATTGGGTGCTTTTCAAAATGCATAAGCAAGTTTACTAAGAATAGTGCTTTATAAATTACTGAACAGTATTTTTAAAATAAACTCTAGAGACTGACATTTTGCCAGTCAGATTTTTGCAGAATTAGTTAATGTGATTTGTAGCTCTGCATTGTCCAGCATGTATACACATGAATTGTCCTCACCATTGTGCGCCTGACGTGATGTGTATTTAATTATTTAAATATCCAGTTATGCAGTGTGTCATGTATACTTGGACAGACAAATGAAGAATGTCTTGATTACACAAAAACACACTGTAGCTCAATTATGACTGCTCATGTAAACGCAATGACAAGGAAAAATGCTCTAGTCAGCGTCATTTTTCTTGTGCTGAGAGCATCTACTTCTCATTTTCAACTCAGTTTTCTACTTCAATTCCAAAAAAGCTAAACTTTGAACTGTAGCCTTTTTAGAGCATTGCTATCCAAATGCACTGTTTAAAGACTGTGAAAGACCAGAAGATCATATTTACACAGTCATGTTTACTTTGATGTTCTCTGACAAGCGTTTCTTCGGCTCAAGGTTCTTTGCCCCTCCCATTCCTCTCTCTCCACCCTTTGCTGTCCTGTCTGATCTCTACACTGTCCTTTCCAATAAAGCCATAAAAAGTCCAAAAAATTAACATAAATAATAATAATAAAATAATAATAAATCAAGGTTTTTCTATTCATTTGGAATCTCAAAATTGAAAAGGTGTCTGTCTGTACTGTGTCTGTTCCATTGTTTGCAATTCTATTATTACTTCTTACTAAGAAGGCTGTTTACCAAGAGGATCAATTCAATGAAATGAGTTTGTGTGTATCTCTGTGCTTGTTCTCAGTTCCTCTGGCTCTAAAGTGCTGCTGCACTTTGTAAATCAGTCGGGGGTGAAGAGCAGCGTGTTTGTCACAGAGGGAGAGACTCTTCTAGACGTTGTCATCAAGAAGAATCTTGACATCAGTGGCTTTGGTAATGAAACCATTTTTTTGTGTTTGTCTCCATGTGATCATTCCCATCTGTTTTAAGTGTGTGTGTGTGTTATGGAACTTTTGATCCATAACGATATTCACGCTACTTGTTTTCATTTGATCTGTTCTAACTCTTTTTGCTACAGCTTGGCTTACACAGTCAAACCAAAATTTTACATTTCACACTTCAACATTTTCTCACATTATCACAGTTTATTCGCTATAGTTTAGAAAATGGTAATAAAATATGACAAGAACTCAGAGTTAAACTGTGTCAAACTAATTCATCTTGATAATGTCAGATAACTTTGATAGAAAGGTATGTAATGGATTACAATCAACCAATCAGATGTTAAATTTAAGTACACAATTAGATAATACCAATTTAGGTCAACCAGTTACCAAGCAATGTTTAATTTTGTTCAGTCTGTCTTTTTTCAAAACATGGTCAGGTAAAAGTGTCTGAATAATTTTGGTCCCAAATTTTATCAATTTTACTGGTAGTCCACTGTATGAAGAATTTTTGGGTATAATATGACACAGTTTACTTTATCTTTCTATCCTCACTTACATAAATTAACTATAGTGTCCTGCACCCACTAGTAAAAAATTATGTCTGGTGTCTGAATAATTTTTGGTTTGACTGTATGTGACCAAAAATGTTTTACTTAAAGTCAGCATAAAGTTGGGGTCTTTTATAAAGTTTTTTTCCTCTCTATTGTAACTTATATCCAAGTAAAACAGCTTCTCAAATGATAAAAAGGGTGGGACTTGATTTTGTCCATTGAGAATTGATTGGATATAGAGGTTGGCACAGGAACATTTTTTTTTTCTTCAGTCCCGCTCCCGGAAGATTCTGTCTCAGTCCTGCTACATAGAAGTTATATATCTAGACACTCCTGCCCACAACTGTTTTTTCCCATTACCGGCTGCAAAATCCTGTAGGTAGAGACCTATGATGATTTCAGTAAGATTCTTCTCGCTCTAGTGTCATATGCTATTTTTTTTAGTTTTCACACGATGCTTCAGACCTCACCTTGTTGCATTTGTCGCAGTCGCAAGATTCTTTCCCTTGCTGACGCATACAACCGAAAAACATGGAGAATATCAAACCTTGTGCCTCTAAACCGTTAATTTATGTTGCATAGTTTTGTTGCAAGTGTGGTCATTTTTTTTGATTCAAGATTACTAGGACACATGAATTTACATAGATAAAAAATTTATAATAGATACTGCAGTATTCCATAACCAATAAAAATATGGTGACTGTCAATATGTTAAAAACTGACCTGATGCAAATATGAAAATATATAAAAGACATTGTTTATAAATTATGTTTACAGAACTACAATCAAGGCCCTATTTATTTAGATGCTTCAATGGCATTCTAATATATACATGGGCGATTGACAGTTCTTAGCAAATAAAAAAATGAATAAAACTGTGTGTGTGTCTTAGGAGCATGCGAGGGCACTCTGGCCTGTTCCACCTGTCACCTGATATTTGAGGAGAGTGTGTATGACAAACTGGAGCCAATGGTGGATGAAGAGACTGACATGCTGGATTTGGCTTACGGACTCACCAAGACGTAAGACACCTGGATCTAAAGTGTCAGTGTCTGATTTAGTCAGTAATGCTTTAAGTGAGTTGGAATGATGGAAGAGGTTTCGACCAGGGCTGATCACATCAACCCCAGCAAGCAATAGCCACCATTTCACCATCTCGGTTAACTATAGACCCGACATCTATTCAATTTTCACTGAAAGCCCAAATTTTGCATTGTTTTAGCCTAGACGTCAGGGCCGAGTTTGGGAAGCTATTAGACGCTGGGACGCATCTTAGACAAATAAAGAAAAGTTTTTAATTCTGACAAGAAAAAGAGCACTGCAAGATATTAACAATGCACTAGTAATGTTTTTGAAAATGTAGTAAGAATATGGTTGATTCAAGTAATCCAATTATATTATGTTGGGTTTCGACCTGCTCAAGCTAACTGAACACCGGTAAACTGAAACGTTGCTAGCAGGTTATCTAATTCAAAACTCTAATATCTAACTCTCTAGACAGAACCAACCCCCCGATTTATTCATTAATCAGTGCGGCAAACCTTTACTTAAACAAGAACTATACTGTAAAAATAAACTTTCTTCGCCGTTCACTATGCTAATCATTTGTTGTTGCTGTTTTGTCATTGGCTCAGATCTCGTTTGGGGTGTCAGGTGACTGTGGAGCGTTGGATGGATGGAATGACTGTTCGCGTTCCGCATGAAATCAATGATCAACGAGGAAAACAAGAGGCAGTGAGCAGCAAATGATACATAAGCACTCACATCTGAATTACCATGTTAACTTAACACTTACACATATACAGTCAGATCTGGTTTTCTTTTCTAAAACTGGCATATAAAACTTTACACTTCCACAAAATAATAAAATGAATGTGACCAACCAGTGTTCCTCTGTATATCACCCAAATTAATCTTACCACAAGAACAATTAGGATGATTATTTCTTGCCTAAAATGATGTGATTTTGTTCATCAGTAGATGTACTGTATTTGTAACAGTGTTTTTCGTGATTTTTTTTTTTCACTGAATGGAGAGTGATTGTCATGCAAATGAGCTGTGTCAAGGACGGAGCCCTGTGCCCGAACATTGCCGCCTTTTGTTGTCTGGAGAGGGAAGGATAATTATAATGCTTAATGTAATAATTTTTTTAATGACTAGTATAATGGAGATTCTGAGTGAAATTATATCAGATATCTTGCAGGCAATGTTGGGGATTGTGAAGATTTTTATGAAAACTGGGGTGGGCAAAGCCTATGACACAGGCACACATGCATGTCGAGCAGAGCAGACATTCAATGGCATAATCTCCTCTGCATGCATGGAAGTTTAAACCCATATACCTGGATCAGTTTGAATGTGTGAGTCACACTGGAAACAAACTGCATACTGGAAGTCAATACCGTTTCCTCATTTGTCTTAATTGCATAAAAACATTAGATCAACACTGCTTAAAGCTTCGGGCTAGTAAGCCAAAGGTCCTACACCCAGGGGGTGACCTCAAGTCCCATGCTTAACCTTAGACTGCTCTAGGGGCACTACATGCCTCTGATAGGTAGAAAACAACTGACTTTACAGCTGCTTTGCTTGAGGATAGATGCTTTTTAATGCAGTGGATTCGAGGGGCATCAGTGTATTGAAATTCTATTTTTCCTTGCATACTTTTTGCCCACCACTACAAATTTCTGCAGTTCATTCAACCCATTTGAGGTGATTTCCATCTTAGGTGTACAAAATATTTTGGTTTGTATAACTTTATACTTTCTTTTTCTTTTTTTCTTTTTAGAAATATATGACCAAATGTTATTTTCTGAGTTTAAATTCAGAACAGAAGAATTGGCTTCCTTTCAATTTATGCCTTACAATTTGAATTGAATTGGCCACACCCCACAGGAAGCTGAATTGGAATGACATTAAGTGGAATTGGTTAGACTTTATTTTAAGGTGACGTAGTTACATTGTAATTACTCAAAGTACTGAGTAATATTAATTAACTACATGTACTTGCTATAGAGTTACTGTTAGGGTTTGGTTTAGGGTCAGTTACTTGTAATTATAAATAATTTACTGTTATTACTATAGTAAGTGCATGTAGTAATGTCTAACTACGTCACCTTAAAATAAAGTCTTACCGTGGAGTTGCAATTTAAAGAAATTCAACACAGTAAATGCACCATGGGAGATAAAAAAAATATTACATTGAATTTTTTCCTTACACTTAGTAAATTATACTTAAAATCAATAAAAAAATAATCCAACATCCTTAAATTCAAATTCCTATTTGCTACCTTAATTCAAAATAAATTCTAATTCAGCATTTGAATTGAAAGTTGACATTCTCAGTTCAATTCGTAATGCACAGTTGACAGAAAAAACAATGAACAAATCATTCTTATGCATCCTTGCAAGCACCAGTATTTCTTTCTGGAAAAGCAAATGTATTTTTCTTATGAACCTGATCAAATTTCATGTCTAAAAGAGTTATTGTTTCATGTTCTCCCTAAACAACCACTGTACACAGAATTGAATTATTAAAGGGAAACAAAACATTAGATTTAATTCACAGAAACACAGACAGCACAATCCCACATGCATTACAACACATACTAACAATGACAAACGCGAATTTCAGCACAAGTGTGCACTCAAACTGTCATCAGCAGCTGTCAGTGTCCCCAGAATGCTAAACACTGGTTATCTGAATCATGTTGAGAGTGTAAGAGTACTTTTATTATAACATAATGATCCCTGTACAGACAGCACTAATGGGACTTTTCTGGTGTTTGTTTTTCCATCTATGTTTTTCAATCTACACACTCACCCATCCAGAAAGATTGCAGCAATAAAGAGCTAATAAAAAAAATGCACATTATAAATGAATAAATTGTTATGTGGAAAACTCTTCCTGTGGTCCTGCTTATTTGATTTTTTTCCCCCCCTTAGACATTTTGTACAAGCATATAGCTAAACTTACACATGTACTGCAAACACGGTTGAACATGAGAGTGTAACAGGTTCGCTTAAGTCAAACGAGGTGTCGCAGAGCTCTGGAGATTTGTGCCCCCTCTCTTGGGGTATTTGACAAACTGACACCCCCTTAAATCGAGTGTCAACCACAGTCTGTCAAATACTCTAAGAGAAGAGTCTAGATCAGAGAGAGACAGGTAGATGTGTGGATAGACCTGGAGAGATGAGAAAAAACAAGTTTAAAGCATGTTTAAAACAGGAAGATATGTCCTCTGTCCCTCTCACTCCTCCCTCTTCCTCCACACGGTCGTCAGATGTACTCAAACAAACTGAATAATCAATGATTCTTGCTTTCTTAGCAATATTTTTCAGAATCAACACAAAGGAGAGTCCTTGAGTGGAGAACAGCATCCAACTCAGAATATCAGGTATATTTCTGAGTAAAATTATTAAAAAAAGGATGGAAAAAAGAACCAATTCCTATGAAAGACCTTATGCAAAGTTCAAATTTTAGATTATTTAATAGAGATTTTTCTTCTCCCATTATGCATTTCTGTTTCTCGTTACTTCTCTTCCATTTTTAATTCTACTTTCTTGTTTTATCTTTCTAGCCTGGATGAGAAGATGTTCAAACCTTTCTCGCTTCTGCAGTGGTTGGATCCGCATGGCTCCTCGTCTTCGCGTTGGCCCTCGGGACATGAGCTCTCCGGGGCACGTATGTATCATGTGCCGATGAGTGTTTGTGTGAAGCGGACAGTATGTGTGTGATCACTAATAAGCCACCAGCATGAGGAGGAAGTAAAAGGGGGAAGATAACACGCAGGCTTTAGAGCAGGAAATATCTGGAGGTTAAGAGACAAAACTGTGTGTTAAAGTAGTTGTGAAATGTTAAAAAAAAAAGTTCTGAGTTTGCAATACCAGCCACAAACTCTCCCGCCAAATTACTCCACAAACTGTAGCCCTGTGTGTGTTGCATTGTGTTGTACAACCAGTCGATTTGACATTTAGTTTATTTCATTTGGCCCTAAAACACAACACAATGCAATGTGTAATTCAAAATATGGGTAAAACATCTGTGATATTTTTAAAGACTGTACATACATTGTGCACAATCCTCAGATGTGCCTAATAGAATGGAAATAGGACTCAATTTGGACTTGAGATGCATTCAGAGTGTGTGTGCATACAGTGTGACGTCTTTCATTAATATTAAGCATTGTATATGCAACCATGACACCAGCACATACGCGTTTAATGATGAAAGCACAAGCACATACTCGTTCGATCGCTTGGTGAGGAAAGTGGTAACTAATGAATGTTATAGGTCTGGTCAGATGAATAAACGCAGATGCCATTAAAGTCTAAAAGAACTTGCAGAACACTGTTAGGGAACAACAGTTTAGGACCCACGACCAGTTGTGAAGAAGGAAGACCAAGAGTCAGGAGTGCAATTATTTAAAGAAAAATGTACTGAAGAATAGTTTGCAGTTTCATCAAGCCAGCTTCAAGTCTCACAAGGAGTTCGTAGGCTGCGTGCTCTGCATACATATATTTTATACAGCAATTATACCCTTTTCCAAGGTCTAGCTTTAGGTTACATTGTTTCTGATTGGCTAAGAGAAAATAGATAGACAGAGTTAATCTCTCTATATATATATTGTATATGTATATTCCACTTCAATATACACACACACACACACACACACATATACATATATATATATATGTATATGTGTGTGTGTGTGTGTGTGTGTATATTGAAGTGGAATATACATATATAATATATTTCAGAATCCACCCCTTCAACACAATGATGTGGTATTATGTGGAGCGTGAAGTGCCTGGTCTAACAGATTCCAGTGGCATTAACACTGCACTCATTGAAAACGGTTGAAGGCCTTTGGATTTAATTACACTTTAAAGCCCTTAATAGCACAAACGCAACCCTACTTGACATAAAAATGCTTTCCCCCATCTTGATTCATGGAAATGTTCTCCTCGCTAATAGAAAAATAATATAAAAACTCAAATTCATTTCAACAGAATTTTTTAATCAATATGTAGACTGCAGTGGGTAAAAAAATGAAAAGCTAAATTTGAGTTGTGGTGTAATGGAGTCTTCAGGCCCTCCTGCTGGCTGGGAGTGATGGATTATGGTTTGCTGGAGTGAAAATTGGGATTTATGCGAACATTGTTTAGAGAAGTGAGGAACTCTTTGCCAATTTGATTAAAAAGCTTTGGATGCCTGCCACCCTTCAGCAGCCTTTTAAACAATTTGAGCATATAGGGGAACAGTTGAAGTTTGAAGTTCATTTCCGTAGAGCTACCAGCAGCTGAGCAGTTTGTAGAGTCCACTTGCAACAGACAAGCTCTTCACAGACTGCTTTTGTGGCTGATTAGTGTTTTTGTGCTTATCTGCCATGTGGTAATGTGTGAATTTCTGGTGGGGGATGTTGGATCCTCTGGTCTACTGAGTTTTCACACACTTTCTCCTTGTGTCTCCACACTGCTGACGATCACTAATGTGTGATGGAGCTCAGTTTCAACCCTAGACCTTCTTATCAGACAGACGGCCTAGTCAGGCATGAAGAGCCAGTGATACCAAAATATCTTGAAGTTCCAGTAATTAGGAATACAATCCAGGAATCTGGATGTGAATTATGTAATTATTTAAATTTAAGAAGAGTTTCTAAATTAATTCAGAAAAAATTAGTTTGGGCTGTGCTTGGCACCAGTGGTCTCTGCAATCTACTTAGGCTTATGTTGATTTTGGGAAATGCAGCCCTGAACAATTCACACAATTATTCAGTAGCCTATGAATTAGTTTTTTTTTTTACATTTCACCAGAAATAATATAAATTTACTAAAAATACTGCTTTTTTTATTGTGCGAAGACATCCACGTTGTTAATACTGATGATTTAATTTCTGGACAGCTGTTTATTTATGCAAGGAGAGAAAGCAGATAATTTTATGGCTGATGATGAATCTTTTGCCTTCTTAAGAATGATTAAATTATTAGAGAGATGTAGGAAGATTCAGGATAATGCAGGTCGATTAGCCTGCCAACGCTGTGCTAGTTCAGTCTAATCAAGCTTGAGTGTTTGGCTGACCCGGACGCTTTATAGGCTACCAGCCATGCCTTACTGTCACTTGTGCTCAAGGTTAATAAATATTACTGTAATGTGCTTTTATGAAAATATAATTGATCAGTGCATATGCATGGCAGAGAACAGACACACTGGTCAAAGTTGGCACGTATCCTTTATGTTTTGGCTAATGAGCAAGCTAAACAAGCTGTTAATTGCTACAGACATACCTTCAGTGTTGTGTCCCGGGACTGAAATTAACACCCGCCAACCTGCCAAATGTGGGTGAAAATCAACTGGCGTGGCTAACGCTATCAGCTCACTAGCCAATTTTGCAGGTTATGATTATGTTTTGTCACTTTGTATGACATGGCTATTCACTTTATGGCTCATTTATTTCTATGATATCCGTAAACATTAATTGAAAGCAATTCAGTTGTTTTTAATCAGATTTTATAGTAAATATATTTAAATCTGGTGTACATCTTCTATTTTTGTTTTGACTAGTAAAAGTTCTGAATGGCTTGTAAATAAAAAATGTTTTGGCTGTGAGTGAAAGATTTAATTTAAAACCCTGGTTGTGTCCTTCAGAAAGGCATTTAACTAGGTTGTTCCAGTAATATGTGTACTGTAAGTTACTTTAAGTGTTGCTAAAAGCCTAGATGCTTTTGAGTGGGTTTGCAGACCCTGCTGAAAAATCCAACATTTCCAGCATAAATGATGTATTGCATGCTGGGAACAGCATGGGATGCAGGAGTGCTGGACCAGCTACAGCAGGCTCAGTTTTGCTTTAAGAACAGCATGTCTATGTGAGAACAGCATGTCTATGCTGGTCCACCACTATACCAGCTCTAACCAGCAAAAAACAGCCTGGACCATCATCAGGTGATGCACATATATTATGGACTAACTATTCATTTTACTAATTTAGACTCATTTGTTTTGTCCAGTCGTCCAGTTAAGAACATTGTCAGAACAAATGTGGAAAGATTTTATCTTTAGGGATAATACAGTAGCTTGTCACTGAGCCAGTATCACTAATACACATTTGTACTTCATATACAACCTAAGGGTTTATAGTAGTATCAAATAGTGCATATTAGTACTTTTAACTTAAGCATGCAAATTAGTACATTAAGCATGCATACTAGTACTTTATGGGTGCATATAAGTGCTTTAATGTACTAATATGGACCCTTTAGGAGTAGATAAGACACAAAAGCATACCTTTGAGAGTACTACTTTAGTGATGAGTTGAGTGTAACATTTTTGGACATTTTGTGAAGTCAGTGTTTTTTTTTTTTTTTTATATGTTTTTCATATGTAGATGACTCACCACACAGCATGCAGCATCGGTGGTACGAAGACAGCTTGAGATTCTGCCTCATGCAGCTGAGACAAAAGCTTGCATATCTCCATTGCCAGATAGATGCTGCTTGCAATGACAAGAACAGTGCCAAAACAGAGATGCTTGTCATTTATTTTAGCATATTTCAGGGGTCTCAGAAAATTTGGGCTCGTTGGTGAACACTCCAAATGAGGTTTTATTGTGAACAAAGTGTTTAGGTTTACATGTGTAACCTAAGTATTTGTTACATTCGACCATATAAAGATAATGACATGCAAACACACTGAGACTTTCCTAATTTTCCTCCTGTTGTTGCTGTAAAGTACAAGTCAAGACTGTAAAGACTCAGATTATAATGTGCTGGAGTGATAGTGTTAAACAACATGGATTATACAGTTTATGTTTCAAATGGTTTACTTTAGGAATGTTGAGCAACTGTTCTTTAACAGTGGTAGATCTACTAATCTAGTTGGTGAAGCCACTGTCTCGTATTAATGAGGTGGTCCCACTAAGGTCCTCTGTTGTACAGCCAACTCATTTGGCACAAAAGGGGATCCACCAATTATTTTGTTCCTGTTTACATATAAGTAATAGCTCTAGCTACTGTGGACATAAACATCTTACAATGTCGTTGCTCGGGGTCGTCTGCAATTGATGAGACTACAAATGGGGGTAATTATGGTAATGCAGTTCTGGGAAGAAGTGTGTTATTGAGAGCATGCATGTAATTCAGAAATGTGTACCAGGAGGAAGACAATCATGTCAATGTGCAGTTGCATTTATATTATGAGCTTTAGAGGACAAGAACCAAATGCTAAGAACATAAGCAGATGAAGAGACAACCATGCAAACATGTCATCACATATGACTCATACATACCCTACATTGTTATGTCTATGGAGACAGATCAAAATATGTATGGATTGGAATAGTACATGAAAGTCCTGTTCCTCATTAAGCCTGTGTTTAGTGATCTCTGACTCAGAATCATGGCCACTCAGCAGCCTCCACCCTCCACACTGTGGCTGACAGCAGCAACATTTCAGGACTGATTCTCACAGTGTGTTTGAGAAAGAACGAGAGCGGGAAACTTCTGTTACACCTTCACAACTAAAGAAATAGATGCTTCCTTTGAAGAGACACCCCTTTTCTGTTTTTTCTGCTTGTCATGCAGTTGCCAAAATAGCAGAATAGCAAAACTGTCATGCTGCAGTAGCCAAAATAGCAGAACAATGCATTAGAAAAAGAGGGAAATTAGTTATTTTAATGTATATATTTATTCCGATGCTTGGTATTGAGGTATTTGGGCCTAGTCTGTCCTGGTTTTGGTTCTAGTTTAGATCAGATCTTTACTGCAGCTTTTCAGTGTGACTAGATGCAGATATAGATCAGCAAAGTGCTCTAACCACACCAGTCATGATGACTCACATGCACTCATATCACACTCTCACATGCACACATACTTATAGATGTTCTCATACGCTCCCATCAAATATAAAAATAAACATCTATTCGGAATTTATTCATAATGTTTATTCTGCTACCGTATTTGTACACCTGTTTTAAGTATTATTGTGTGTGTGTGTGTGTCCAGTCTGGTCATGTGCATGAATGTGTACAACTTATGTCTATGTGTTTGTGTTTGTGTTTGTGTAGTTGGGCATGTTTTTAGATGATATTTAAACACTGTTCACTAAAGTTCTGTTTGCTTATTAATACTTAATTATAATTTGCTGTGGAGAAAATCATAGGGTTCTCTTGCTCATTGTTAGGTTGTGTGTGCATATGTTTGTGTTTGAGTGTATACTTGTGGCCGTGTGCAGGGTGGGTGAGTTGTCAATATCTCTGTAAATAATCAGATGTGTGTGCAATCACCATTTCAACACTTAACTGGCTAAAGTTGTGGCCCGTATCTTAAAGGAAGTTCTGATGTTCAGTTTGTCTTAAAGGAGAAGTTGACTTTGTTTCTTCAGCATGCGCCTTAAGCAAGTGTTTTCATCAGCCTCTTCTGCATGACTTTAAAAGTACAAAGCTGTGCTTTATAATACTGCAAGGAAAGTAAAAAGAAGAATGAATTTGAATCTAAATTTGAACTTGTTGCAAGTTGAGTGCTTTTGACTCTGCATGGGACCAGGTGAAGGAGTTTCTAACTTTAGCTCTGGTAATTCTTCCAGCTGTCTACCAGGCCCTTGCACACTTACAAAGACTTTACGCTTTACAAAGATGTCTAACATGAACACACACACACACTCGGTTTTGCCATCTTTGTGGGGACGCTCCATAGACATAATGGTGTTTATACTTTACAAACTGTATATTCTCTCCCCCTACACTAACCCTACCCCTAAACCTGCCCATCACAGAAAACTTTCTGCATTTTTAAAATTTTTCAAAAAACTCATTCTGTATGATTTATAAGCTAGTTTCCTAATGGGGACCTCAATTTAGGTCCCCTCGGTGACACGAGTCCCCATGAGTCCCAACCGGGATAGAAAAACATGAACACACACACACAGTCACATAGTTTCGCCATCTTTGTGGGGACTCTCCAAAATGTGTAATGGTTTTTATACTGTACAAACCATATATATTCTATCCCCCTACACTAACCCTACCCCTAAACCTAACCATCACAGAAAACTTTCTGCATTTTTACATTTTCAAAAAACTCATTCTGTATGATTTATAAGCTTGTTTCCTAATGGGGACTACAATTTAGGTCCTATTTTGGTCCGCACAATGTAAGATAAAACTACACACACGCACACACTGAGAACAAAAAATATATTAAACTTTTTGTTGGGTAAAGCTCTTAAATGAAAGAAAAAAAGTGATTACACAAAGTTACTTCACCATGTTTCCCTATTACTCCAGTTTTGCTCTGCATGTAAACTCCCTTACCTGCGTTCTGTTTTTTTTCAGTCTGTTTATGTTTTATTGTCAAAACCAGAGAAAAATCTGATAATTTCAAATTATTTTTTAATTTTATATATATATATATATATATATATATATATATATATTTTTTTTTTTTTTTTTTTTGTGGTAGTTATCAGTGCATTGTACTTGTAATGACCTTTTTAAACCAAAAATTGTAAAAACAAAAAAAGATCGAGCCTTATTTGTTGGCAGATGCCACTTTGTTTTTATATGCTGTATCTGATGCAATGAAATAGACACATTTCAAAGTGTCATTTCAAGTACTACTTTGGGCCACTCTAATGCAGTGACAAATTATGTCTTTATAAATTATGTCTTCAAATCACACAAAGCAAATCAATTAGAGCCAAAAAAAAATTAAATAAATATAGAAATTGAAAATGGTATATTTTCATCCGTTCATGTACATTAGCAGATAAAGAGCTGTATCTTGTGAGGGAAGAAGTAAGAAGATGGAGGCAACCTGATAAAAGCCTGTTGTGTGACTCAGATTGTAATCAGGCAACTATTTTTGCATCAGTGGGCAGAGCTACATCTGCAGGCCTTATGACACATGCGAAATGCAGTTTGAAAATGATTTTCTGTTATTTTCTCTAACTTTTATCTAATTTAGCTGCTGTTTGCTGGGATTTGTTCACCAACTAGGCCATGAACCGTGAAACTTCATTTGCATATGGCCATTAGTTCTACAATGAATGTTCAGCATGAAGCTGGACTGTTAACTTGGTCATCATGAGATGTTTAAAATACTGAATTCCTGTTGATTGCAAAGCTGCACTTAAATTTAATATCTTCTGTAGTGATGATAACATCCAGTGGGGGGCCTTGGAACTTCAGTGAATGTGGAACATGACTGAACCTCCATGTCCATATTTAGAGAGTGAGACTGAAAGAATGTGTGTGAGGGAAATGGGACAGAGAGAGAGAGAGAGAGAGAAAGAAAAACAGGGAAAGAAATGAGAAAGCCTTGCCAAGGAGGGAGGGTGAAAGGAAGAGGACAGTAATGAAAATTAAAGAGAAAAGAAAACGTTGTTGGGGGACATGAGATGGGTTGGGTGGGTAAAGATCCAGACAACTTCTCATCTGGATGATAAAGTCAACCCCCTTTATGATTTATTTTATGATTTTATGAAAAACAAATATATACATATATATAACCTTGAAGACAATTCAAGCTCCTTTTCTTTGTTGGATTTGATGCATGTTTTCTGTTTTTTGTTTTGTTTTGTTTTGTTTTTCGTGAATGAGAAGATTTAGAGCAGCATTGCCGAGGATGATTGAGGGAGATGGATGAAAATGAGTCCACATCAGAAGTCCTCAAACTGCATTAACCTTCAATCTATCAGAAGTGGACTGGTGACCAGGCCTGTGGAGAAAAAGGTGAATTTACTTAGAGATAGCAATGGTGTGTTAATGGTGGCGTAAGTTTAGCAGCTGATTTACACGTGGTGTCCTCGAATGGACTTCAAACTAAGGGTAGGTGAGCTGTACATAAAACATTTACTTAAACCTGTTATGCATTTAGTGGTAGTGCATGCCTTTCACTCATATTTAATATTATCTTCTGATATTCACAACACTGGTCAGTCGTATCTAAATATGAAAACCTCTAAATGAAATCTGGTTCCTGGGGGTAATTTATGCTATTTCAATGCAAATATGCAGCATCCCTATCCATCGATTTTCTTAGTTATATTAGCTTTAAACAAAGGTGAGAAATGCATATTCAGGACATTGAAAAGAGACAGATTTACACACAGACTTTGTACCTTTCCCCCTTTTTTCTCTGCTGTGAATCCTGTTCTTTCTGCAAGGTAAAAGCTTCCATGGTTAGAGTTAGAATGTTAGAATGCAGTGCTTCACAGATCTTTAACAGATGTCTTACTGACACGTACATACTGTGTCTGATTCACACTCAACACTTTTATATTGATGTGAAATGGGAGCTTGAGAAATCTTTTTTTATGGAGCATTATGTGAGCTAATGTAATGTTGGACCCTCTGTAATATAATATTATTTGATTCTTAGTGGAAATCTTTATTGATCCTATAAGGGTCCTTATGGATTTTTTTCACAATGATGAATTTCCATTAGCAGTTTTCGACAGGGATGTTTTAATGTGTCAACTAGAATAATAGACTAATATTGTGCATTCTTTTTTGCAATTTTGCCTGTGATTTTTTTATTATTATTATTTATTTATTTATTTATTTTTTTTCAAATAATGGATCTTACAATAATAAATAAATGACAAGCCCTACTACCTCTCCTTTATGATATTATGGAAAGGTCAGTGAAGCATTCACACCAGATGTCATATTATCTGAAAGGTGTGAATAGTTTCTTCTCTCACTGAACAGATAATTGCTATAGTTGGCAAATGATTTTATATTTATTTTAGTGTTCTCTTCATTAATTAGCTCTTTTGTCGTTGCTGCTAGATGTGGGTTTGATGATTTTGACCTTTTTTTTTTGGTATTGTGTATATGTAATTATATGCAATTGTGTGTGCTTTTAATTTGTAGACGATGAAGTCCACAATTCCAAGAAGAAAAGCCGCTGTTATTAAAGCTTTCAGCAAAACCAGACAAAGGTATAACAAACACACACACACATACTCAAAAATACAAACATACTCTTTTTTTTTTGAGTCTTTGGACATTTTAAATTGATATGGAATGTAAATGTAATATTCTTTTAATGTCTTATTTTCACTTCCCCCTCCTCACACACATACAAACATGCTCTCATTATTCTTTTCCTGTGCCACTGGCTTCTCCTCCTTTACCCTTTAATTGACTCCAAACAGAAGATCAAACTGTCTCTTTTCCCCCTCTGTTCCTCACTGACTGAGGGATCTCCCCAAACTTCCATTTGGAGACATCCTCATTTTTTAAAATTACTAAAATTTATTTTTATTAGGGTTAGGTTATAGTATTTACAACTCTATATAAAAGCAATGGAAGTCTATAGAATGTCCACATTTAGATAGCCAAGTAAACGTGTGTGTATTTGATCTAGATGATTTCAATCTAAACGGCATATTTTATGAAGATAAATTTGTGATGCGTGTATGTATGGAATTTCAAAGCTGCCAAAATTAAAAATAAATAAATATATAAATAAATATACATAGAAAAACAAAAAAAAACAAACAAAAAAAAATATTATTTCCTTATGTATATATTTATTTTTTTCCACATTTATTTATTCATTCTTTTATTTATTTCTACATTTATTTATTTCTATTTGTATTTCACATTTATTAATTTCTACATTTATTTCTACATTTATTTCTTTTTTACATTTATGTATTTTCACTTTTCTTTGTCCGTAGGGTAATGAGGAGGGCGTGGTTTAAACATAGCAATCGAGCTCAGAGTAGGCGAGGGCGATTTCCATTTTAGAGTCCCTGTTATCAGATCTGTTGAAGATGTTACTGTTCATGTTTGTTAGCCCAGGACCTTTTACAAATCCAGACCAGACGATTTTTTACGGCCATGTCCGGAATAAAGAGTAGCCTATCCATGTCATACAGTAAGATTTAAGATTTTGGCCATATACCTATCCAAGTCATTCATCACAGACAGTATTAACGTCAGTAGGCTATACTTATTGTATTTCGGCCACACCACAAGGTGTCACTGTGGCCTCAACGCTTCACCCTCGCCTACTCTGAGCTCGATTGCTATGTCTGAGGTAAACCACGCCCTCCTCATTACCCTATGGACAAAGAAATGTAAAAATAAATAAATGTAGAAATAAATAAATGTAGAAATACATAAACGTAAAAATAAATAAATGTAGAAATAAATAAATGTAGAAATGAATAAATTTGAAAATAAATAAAAATAGAAATTAATAAATGTATAAATAAATAGAATAAATAAATATGAAAAAAATAAATATATACATACATAAGGAAATAAATGTATAAATATTTCTATGTATTTATTTATGTATTTATTTATTTTTAATTTTGGCAGCTTTGGAATTCCATATGTATGTGTGTCAGAGGTCTGTTGAATCAAACATAATCTCTTGGCACTTCAAAGTTGATTTCAGGGCTCTTTCAAAAAGAAATTTGAATCAGAAAGTCAAAGATATTTCAGACATTGGTGGAAACTGGCTACACGTTGATGTCTAGCCTGTAAAAGTCTAGTGGTGTGTGTCTCTATGTGCTTGTCTGGTCACTATGATTTAAAGCCAAATTCTCTCTAAAGCATCTCTATGGTTGTCTGTCTCGTTTCACCCCCTGTCCATTGCACACTCTTAAAGGGATAGTTACTCAAAACTGAACATTCTGTCATCATTTACTCACCCTCATGTCTTACCAAACCTGTATCATTTTCTTTCTTCCGTGGAACATAAAAAGAAGATGTTTTAAGAAATTTCTCAGTGCCTTTTAGTTCATACAATGGAATTCAGCGATCATGAAAACCAACATTCTTCAGAATATTTCTTTTGTGTTCCACAGAAGAAGTAAACGCATACATAACACAATATTTGCAGATCCTTCATTTATTTTGGCAATTCGTTTTTTTTCCTGTTTTAAGACAAAATCTAGTGAGGTTAATGCCCAAACAAGTCTTATTATCTTTGCTTCTGAACCACACACACATACACACACTGACTGACTGCTTATATCTGACCATTCCCTTGGTAATGGCTAGAAGACACACTCAGCCTTATATAGGCAGGAATGCACCAACAGACACACACACATAACAAGAAAGCTGGCAAAGTGCGTCATTCAGATTACGAGCAAGGAAAAAGAGAGAGAGAGAGAGAGAGACGGAAGCAAGATGCCAGAGGAAAATTAATAAATACAATAGAAAGAAAAAATTTTTTTTTGTGTGTCTAGTGTCAGAAAGCTATTAGCTTGTAATTTGAAATTTCTGGAAAAGCATATATAAATTAGAAATATGCAATATGCAAGACAAGTCTACAGGTTTTATTTCTGAAGCAACAGGTTGTGGGTGAAAGCATATGAGACAACTGTGGCATAAAAACAGGTAGCCAGTGCAAATAAAAGTGTTTGGATGAAGTGTGCATAGATTTATGTAAAATTGACTTGCACAGAATGAATAAATACGTGAATAAATGCATTTATAAAGCACCTTTCCCCCAGATACCATATAAGCCAGGCTTTTTTTAAGACAGTCTTTTTTATTTAAATAACTTTATTTTTTTTTATTTTATTTAATTTAAAAACTGCAGTGGAAGATACACTTGAACCTTGACATTTAAACAGGAACACAAACGCAGGAGTTTGCAGGTGTTTTCTTCACAAATGTAATATTGAGCTTGTTGTTGTGGCGATGAAGTACACAGGTTTCGTAAGATGACTTCAACCTTAAGTGAAAATTACTTTATATGTAATATTCAAAAATCATTATGAATGTGTTTACGTGCTCAGAATGTTCCCATTTTTCTGCACCAAGTAAACCTTGGCTTATGTAAACCTTTCACTAGTGATCTCTCATTCCAGCTATGAAGTATTCCATCAATATTTGTGATTTGTATTTGTTCATTTTTGCATATTTTACTAATTCCTATTATTATAGATTCTGAAGTCTGTTTAAAGCCCAGTTCATTGAAAAAACAGTATTTGTATGTAAGTGTAGAAAACAAGGAAATGGTGCAGCCCTTGCCAACATGCCAGAATATCATTTATATAAGGACATACTGAATCAGACATGATTACATCAACAAACGATATGTATTATTTAAAGGTAGGGTATAGGCAATTGGTTTTATAAACACTTTTTGTTAAACTAGTTGAAAGTCTCTGCAAATCCTGATAGCAATTAATAATAGAAGTGGTCTAAATATTAAAACATGTACACTCTTAAGAAAAATGGTTATAAACAGTACCAAATTAGGGTTCTTTGACTTTTTGGTGCTAAATAGAACCCTTTTTATAAGGTTCCATACAGAACCATGCTTTAAAAAAGTGTTACATAGCACCTTAATGGTGTTATAAATAAACTTTTTAATAAGTTCATTTGCATTAATATTAGTATATTAGCATCTTCATATTATTAATATTAGTATTATTAATATTATTTGTATATATTATTTATTAATATTTTTAGTCCTCTATCTGCCTGTTGTCTCTGGGTTTTATAAAATAAAAGATAAAATAAAATAAAATAAAATGTTGCAACATAAACAGTTAATACTGTCAAAATTGTAAAACTGTTTATCATTATAATTAAGTATGAGTGGCCCCTTTTTTGCATTATGTCTGCGTCATTCACCTTGGTACCACTTTATTTTGATAGTCCACTTTAGACAATCCACAAACTATTATCAACTTTGCAAGTATAGCTACTTATTCTACTAACTCTAACCCTTACCCTATAACCTGACAGGCTAGTAATTCTCTATTGCCATGTAGTCAAATTACTGAGAGTTTGTTGACATGTAGTTGCAAAGTTACTTATAGTAACTAGAATGTCTAAAGTGGACTCAAAATTAAGTGTAACCTTCACGTTTAATTAAGACCATGCCCTTCCCCCGTCATTCTCATGCGAGATTGAAGTTTTTACTTGCTGATTGATAAGCTCCATTAGACAAGGCATGTTCTCTTACTGTTAACTGTCATTGTCAGGGACTATTTTTCTAATGGAATGATGGCATTTAATGACTTTAACTTCAAAAAGTAATATATTAACATACATATTTGGTGTTAATATTTGGATTGTGTGGTAACCGTTTTATAAAAGCAGTAAGGTATGCAAGGATTGATGCATTGTGAATCACGGCTGAAGCGATTGCAGGCACAAGGCAGTGGACTCTGGCTCTTTATTGCTTACTCATCAAACTTGTATAATGTTCGGGTGAATTGGGTTAATATAGGACAAGTAATCTAAGACACCTAGGCCCGGTTTCACAGACTAAGCAAGGATTAGACCTTAGTTCAATTAGGACATATTTTAAGATATGTCAGTGCAAGTTGCTTTCAGTTAAAACAGCTCAAACTTGCATTTTAGTCCAGGACTAGCTTAAGACTTGTCTCTGAAACTGGGTGCTAATCTTAGATTGCAGTACATTGCAGAAATCGAAAAAAAAGAAATAATAGAAAAAAGATTTGTAATGGGCATTCCGAATCAGTCTTTACAGAGAATATTGCTTTATAGAATCAGTGAGCAATGAGTGTTGTGTTGAACATATTAAATTCATATTTTAAGTTAATATGGTGACTTTGACATATTTCGCTGACCCCTGAGGGTTGCAAGGACCCAGTTTAAAAACTCCTGGTAGTAAATCGTTCTGTATAAAAATCAGTATGAAAATGAATGTTCCTCACTGCTATTTTGATTTTAACCTGTTCATTCTTCTACAGCGATGAGTATGAGGCATGTAATGTATCCCAAAATGCAGTGCTGTTGATGGAAGCCCATGCTCACCTCACCATCGGCTTGCAGTCAAGAGAGAGACTACTGCTGCTTTTCACAGATTCGCTTATCATCGCCAAAACTAAGTATGTTTATTTTGTAGTGGGTTGTGAGTATGTGTATTATTAATATATACAAAATGTAAGACATCTGTCTCTCTAAGTGTGCACGTGTGCATTGTGTGTGTTACAGGTCTCTGTATCTAAAGCTGAAGGCTCGTGTTAGCCTCTCAGACATATGGCTGGCATCTTGTGTCCATTGCATCACAGACAGGAAGCTCATCTCCAAGAACTCGTTTGTGATTGGCTGGCCGACCATCAATTATGTCGTCAGTTTCAGGTGGTCTTTCAAAAACTATTTCAAAATAGCTTATATGTCAAACATCTTTAGTTTTGGCAGTCCAAACCAGACTGATTGTCATTCAGACAAACACTACTGAAAAATTCTAAACTGTTATGTTTATGGGATTTTTACACCTTAAAGCAGCAGTCCTTAAAAGAGAACCATTCTGTATTGGAAGGGAAGGAATGGTGGATGTTAAAGCTTTAGGCACTTCAAGCGTACTGATCCACCCACACTACTGCTACTGACTTGATCATACAACACTATGTGATAAGGTGACCACATTTTTTTCCTGCAGCATTTAAGTTCACATTATCTTACACTCATATACTGTATTCCAAGCTCAGTTCAGCTCAGCTATCTGTCCTTCACAGTGCTGATTCACCCCCTTATTAAACTGATTGTTAAGTCCTTCATTAGACATATTGTTGTAGAGATAAAGTAGGTCAAAACCCATGAAATGGAGAATAAAGTCATTTGAAAAAGAAAGGAAACCCTACTAAATTGTATGGTTTTACAGATACTTATATCTGAACGCATTACAGATAATTATATTGCTGCTGATGTCTTCTTTCTCAATTTTAGCCATTAATTATAGCTATTCAGCATTACAGTATAATTGAAAGCTATACATTTTAACATTTATTAGGCTTTAAACACGCACCCTGCCTGTGCAGACATCACACATCATCAGCACGTTTCATGCTATGCAGAGTTAGACAGGCGTCAGTCAGCCGAGCATTGCACCCGAAACAGCAGCCACCTTATCAGGGTTAAATTTTTTCTATTGGTTATCACATTTTTTCTACAGTAAGACCAGTTCAGATTTTTACTTGCCCTGTCAAAATGCAGTTTTGTTATTGTTTTCGTTGTTTTTGACCCATGTAACCTTGTAAACAGTACTTTAAAATTTTTGGTCTAACAGATAGGATATATACATAAACTGAATAAAGTTATCAAACACTTTACAGTTTTCACTGCATAAATTATAAATGAAATATAGATGAATCCTTATTAAAGCTACAAAAGTTATTCAGTCATGAGCAGTGAGTTATTTTCTTCCACCACTGTGCTTGACAGTTGGTATGAGGTGTTTGTGCTGTTTGATATCCTGTGTTTGGTTTTCGTCAAACATGGCGCTGTGTATTATGGCCAAACATCTCCACTTTGGTCTCGTCTGTCCAAAGGACATTGTTCCAGAAGTCTTGTGGTTTGTTCAGATGCAACTTTGCAAACCTAAGCCGTTCTGCCATGTACTTTTTACATTTACATTTATTAATTTTGCAGACGTTTATCCAAAGTGAATTACAAATGAGGAATACAGCAAGCGATTCTTTGTGAAGAGGCAAACAAATGCAAGAAGTGCTCAAAATACAAAGTTTCAGACATTGCTTAGCCTTAGAGTATCATAAGATAGGGGGCATAAAAAGGAAAGTGAAAGCATTTTTTTTTTTTGTGCTCATGGAAGAGATGAGTTTTCAGCTGTCTTTTGAATGTTGTCAGGGATTCTGCATTCCTGATGAAGGCGGGAAGATCATTCCACCAGCAAGGAACAGTGAACGAAAATGTTCTGGAGAGTGATTTTGTGGCTCTCTGTGATGGTACCATGAGCCGTCACTCATTTACCAATCGTAAGCTTCTGGTAGGGATGTAGACTTGTAAGAGCCAATGGAAGTAGGAGGGTGCTGAGCCTGAGGTAGATCTGTAAGCAAGCGTCAATGCCTTGGACTTGATGTGAGCAGCGAGTGGTAGCCAGTGCAGAGAGATGAAGTGAGGTGTGATGTGGGCCCTTTTGGGCTTGTTGAAGGTTTAATTGTACAGCCAGAAGAGTATTGCAGTAATCCAGCCTAGAAATAATCAGGGCCTGGACGAGAAGTTGTGTAGCATGCTCAGTTAGGAAAGGCCTGGGCCCTCATTTATCATTGTTGCGTACGCACCGATTTGTGCATAATGAGTGCGTAAGAACAGTTTCACGCAAAGTGTGGGATCTACCAACTTATACGTAGAAATGTGTGTAAATATAAGCACACCTCTGATTGGTGTCAAACCCTATAAAAGACAGCTGTGACAAATGTTGGCAATTATTTCCTTGGCCCCAACTTACATCCAGTTCCCTTACCGAAATCTTTTATGCTATCGCCAGATACGCCCAAACATAATTGGAGCCATAGACTGCACCCACATCGCCATAAAAGCACCATCAACCAATGTATTTAATGATGTAAATAGAAAAGGGTTCCATTCTGTTAACATGCAAATCATTTGTGATGCAAATTTGTTGTTGTTAAACGTCATTGCGCGATTCATTCTGTGTTTGTGAAGTTCCTCTTTGCTCCCTTTGCCATTATTGCGGTGAGGAAAAAAACACAATCATGTGATTTTTAAAGAGAAGTGTTGTCACCATATATGGTTAATTGGAGGCGTTTCCGAATGCTAATGACCGTGACCGTGCATGGTACTTATGCACATGCGGGATTTATCAACAATGGTTGCTTACTCATGTGCGTAAGAATTGTGTGCGCACGTTTGATAAATATGGATTTTCTTGTCTAAATTTCATTCGTAGGACAAAATATAAAACCTTTTCTACGCACTGTTGAGAAATGAGGGCCCTGATCTTCCTGATGTTGTGTAGTGCAAACCTGCATGACTGAGCTGTCTTTGCAATGTGGCCTTTAAAGGTCAGTTAATCCTTAAAGATTACTCCAAGATTTCTAGTTGACCTTGATGGGGAAATACACTCACCTAAAGGATTATTAGGAACACCTGTTCAATTTCTCATTAATGCAATTATCTAATCAACCAATCACATGGCAGTTGCTTCAATGCATTTAGGGGTGTGGTCCTGGTCAAGACAATCTCCTGAACTCCAAACTGAATGTCAGAATGGGAAAGAAAGGTGATTTAAGCAATTTTGAGCGTGGCATGGTTGTTGGTGCCAGACGGGCCGGTCTGAGTATTTCACAATCTGCTCAGTTACTGGGATTTTCACGCACAACCATTTCTAGAGTTTACAAAGAATGGTGTGAAAAGGGAAAAACATCCAGTATGCGGCAGTCCTGTGGGCGAAAATGCCTTGTTGATGCTAGAGGTCAGAGGAGAATGGGCAGACTGATTCAAGCTGATAGAAGAGCAACTTTGACTGAAATAACCACTCGTTACAACCGAGGTATGCAGCAAAGCATTTGTGAAGCCACAACACGCACAACCTTGAGGCGGATGGGCTACAACAGCAGAAGACCCCACCGGGTACCACTCATCTCCACTACAATTAGGAAAAAGAGGCTACAATTTGCACGAGCTCACCAAAATTGGACAGTTGAAGACTGGAAAAATGTTGCCTGGTCTGATGAGTCTCGATTTCTGTTGAGACATTCAGATGGTAGAGTCAGAATTTGGCGTAAACAGAATGAGAACATGGATCCATCATGCCTTGTTACCACTGTGCAGGCTGGTGGTGGTGGTGTAATGGTGTGGGGGATGTTTTCTTGGCACACTTTAGGCCCCTTAGTGCCAATTGGGCATCGTTTAAATGCCACGGCCTACCTGAGCATTGTTTCTGACCATGTCCATCCCTTTATGACCACCATGTACCCATCCTCTGATGGCTACTTCCAGCAGGATAATGCACCATGTCACAAAGCTCGAATCATTTCAAATTGGTTTCTTGAACATGACAGAAGGCAGAGGAGAAGCTCAGTCTTTGCCAGGTTGAGCTGCAAGTGATGCTTTCATCCATGCTGAGATGTCTGCCAGACAGCTTGAGATTCATGCAGCTACTGTGGGATAATCTGGTTGAAAGGAAAGGTAGAGCTGTATCATCAGCATAGCAATGTAAGAGAAACCATGTGCCTGTGTGATGGGTCCCAGTAATGTAGTGTATATGGAGAAGAGGAGGGGTCCAAGAACTGAACCCTGAGGAACCCCTGTGATCAATTGATGTGCTTTGGATACCTCCCCTCTTTAGGCAACCCTGAAAGACCTACCTGTGAGATACCCCTTTTCCACCAGCATTAACCGGGTGCTATTTTAGAGCTAGTGCTAGTGCCGGTTCGGAGTTGGTTCGACTGACGAGCCTTCTAGGAGCCTTCTGCCTTTCCACGGGCTAGAGAGCCACCACAGAGCCTGGTCTTGCGGAACTGTATACGTCTCATCTTTCTCAGCAATGCTAGCGAGGCAGCGGGAAACACAAACGCACCAGGCTTGTTCTAGATCCATCGGCACTGCACAGACTGATCCGTGTATGACATCAAAGTACCACAAGAGCAATTAAAAAGCAAAAGGAGTCATATGATCTTAATCCCTATGGAAGCAGTAAGGGTGTGCTTAGTTCGTCACCCATGGCTTCTCCGTTTTTTGCCTATTTTTTGTTAAATAAATAATGACAGTGTAATATGTTATGTGCTGTTGTTTATATGAGGTTGTATTTACCGAATTTTTTTTTTATTATGTCCTTACTTTTCCACATGACTATTTAATATCAGAAAGCGAATGAGGTAATGACTTTCTCATTCTTCCTCTAATGTATAGTTTATTAAATACTATATATGGCAAAGAGAACAAATGATGTAGTAATAAAAGGAAGTTGACACATTTTCTTTTTTTAAATTGATGTGTTGATGATGGAACTATTGTAAAAAATTATTGGGCGTGAAATGTGTAAGATGAAAGTTTCAGCTGCTTTTGTTTGACAGCACCTCACTCTGACATCAGAAGCCCATAACATAAGGTTTTAACTTCCTCAAAAGGAAAAAAAGGCATTTCCTAAACTGATCTTTTAATATAAATTTAATGCTATCCCATGAACACATTTTCTCTGAGGAGTGAATTTCGAGGGGGGACAAAGTTCCAGTTCACATGTTTAAGGAAATTAAAAGGATTTCTGTCTTTCATCCACTCAATAGCTTATGAAAGCTATGTGAGTTCTGCACATAAATGTTTGGAATTATCCACGTATGTGGTTGCGCAATATTCACTTTTGGAATAGCCGAAATATATGTGCAGCTAACGAGAATGTTAACAAAGGGTACATAAGATGGTCACTTTATTGAAGTTATGTGACCCAAATGGCGAATCCTTGTGATTAATTTTAAAACTAGATGGCTAGAGATTTCTACTTAAAGTCAGCATGAAACAGAAGTAGTGATAGTCTTTCCTTCCCTATTGTGACGTATATCCATGTAAAATGGCTTCTCAAACAAGAAAAAATGTAGGGCAGAATTTGATTTTGTCCATCAGGAATTGATTGGATCATTGTCATCAGAGATGTCACTGCAAGAGTTAATTTGATTAAAGAATGTGAAGAATAATGAAATGCACGGATAAAGCATTTATAATAAATACTGCAATATTCTAACGGTAGTCTGATTGATCGGGCACGATCGCTATAATAATAGCTTTATAGGCTATAGTTTGATTTATGGTCTCTTATAGAAGCCGATCAGAAGTGCCAATCAGATGACGCAAAACTTGCGAGACAATTTTTCTATGCGCAGTTAAAATTGCTTTTCACATCCTCGTAGAGCTCGTAATTACAGCATGTAAGATTGGAATTTTCTGAGCGCTCCAACCTGTTCCATGTGACCGCTGTATCACCGCTGAGCTTTTATCTGTTATAAAAATACAGATTTGTGAGCATTAGTGGAACTAAAGGTGTGAGAATAAACACGAAACACACGTGATCATTGTCATGTGGTGAATCCGGCCAATCGTGGAACAGCTGTGTCGACATTAGCGCTTATGCAGCCGTCTGCTCTCAAATTGCTCTTGCGGTATATGTCACAGTGACGTGGTTTTAGCAAGTCAGACAAAATTTCTAACCAGCATGCACTGCTTCAAGTAAGCTGCCAATCGGTCTGTGCAGAGCCTACAGTGACTAAATAATTTGCCATTTTTTCATTAAAGCAGTGGTTTTATCTTGCAATTGGTGGTTCCCCTTCAGTGTGAGGGCTTTTTTGAAGTGTTTCCCTAATTGAGTTTTTGGTCTACTCCCCTCATTTGAACACTTTTTAAGGCACGGTGAGTTCCTGGCTTTTGTTCAGCCGTTGATAATGTTGCAATAGAAATGCATAATTCCCAGTCCGAGGACATGAACATCTCCAAATAGAACATCACGTGTTGTCGTCTCAATACTATGATAATTACGACATGGCGTGAACTGTTCTAAATTAAATATTTGGCATTTAATGATGCTGTTGTATTAAAAAAATATTAAAAAATCATTTAGAAATATTAATATTTAAGATAATTATTCCTGATAATGTCATTATATATTATAGAGGTATTTATATTTGAACTCCCCTCCATTGATTCTTGGCTATTTGCAGCACAGTTTGTACTGTAATTAACCAGTACAAGCTACAACAGTGATAAATACAAGTGTAGAGAAAAGATGTAGGGAAAAAGGAGATATTATGAAATACTTTGCTGAGAGAAAGCACACGATTAGATTAGAGAGAAAAGAGACCACACTTTATTTTTTTATGACAAATCCACAACCTTTCAAAGGCAAATGATAAACATCAAGCATAGGATCATGCTGGCTCACTTCTGCTTTTAGGCCTGTATCAGGGGAGTGTTGCTTTCTGCCTTTTTATATGTAAATAGTGTCTTTTGGTTTGGTCTGGTCTGTGGCATTTTGTTGTGTAGTGCATGATTGCATTATAGTTTTACCATTGTGCTGTTTACTAAATGTACTGTATAGGCATATGTACTCTATAGGCATTTGTTTTGTTAAACTAAAATATATGTAATATATAGCACACACCTACATGGCCTAACATGATCAAGAATTGAAATGAGTCACAAACCCAAGACTAGAAGCAACCTCTATCAAATAGAAACTACACTCACTAATATCAGAACTCAGTGTCATTGACTTCTCAATCAGACACATGTCTGAAAATTGAAACTAAATCTAACATTTTCTTTCTCTTTCTGCCTGTCCTCCAAAACCAAAGCTCACCAGAAACAAAGGAGAGATGGTTACAAGCTCTTCAGTGGTAAGGAAAAAACATATGACTCATGTCCATAACAGCATATAATGTATCAGAGTAGTTTCTTTTCAAATCTGAAAATTTGAAATTCCTGCTGTGATATTGTTTTCATTTTTTTTTTATGTTCCAGGCCTCTGTATTTCTGTTTTTCTTGCTTTCCCATTTTTTGTTCTTTGTTTGTAATGTTTCATTCTTCAGGCACACCTGCAGAGCCAGGGAAAGAGTCTTGCCAAATGCCATTCTTCTCTATGTTCTGCTGATCTGCCATCCCGATGACAACAGCTCAGCGGTACATGAACGCCTTTGGTTTAATTTGGACCATGCCACTCCCGGCCCTCAGGGAACTAAATTCACATCTCTGTTTATAAGTGATGGTTATTTGTACTCTAGCCTGAAGCTTTCCCTTGTGAGCTGATGGTCAGTGCTGTTGTTTGTTTACATGCTGTTGGCTGTTAAGACCGTTGCTGTGGCAGTGGATGTGAGCACAACTGCAGAAAATGTGGTTCAGTACATCATGCAGCAGTGCAAACTACTGGTAAGTAGTTGGTAATAGCCTCTTGTTGTGAGTATGGTGGTGTAATACAAAATTGTTTGAATGTTAGCTATTTACCCTCTTTAAAGCACAGTTGAACACTAGGGAGTGGTCCAAATGAGAGAGCCACATGCTTTTTCTTTGCACCCAGTATCACCTTGTATTTTGGTGTATTTTTTGGAGACAGTGTGCTACTATAATGTTGTGTACATTGTTCTGTTGCTCTCTGATGACCAGTAACTCTATATTGTGCCAAGTTTGTCCACTGGCATTTCCTGTGTTTGATAACAGCCACTTCCTTTTTCCTGTTTCTTTCCAAAACATAATGACCACTTCCTGTGTGCAGGGTGAAGTCTTGGACTACCAGCTGTGTGTGAACTATGAAAAAGAAGAGGAAACATACCCCCTTATTGGTGATGACACACACACACACTTATGTTTAAAGTATGTTTAAAAAACATACTTTTTTAAAAACAAATGTGAACACATGGTAGTGTCAAACTAGGGGTGTCAAACTAATTTGCCCTTATGCTTGGCCAATTTTAATT
Organism: Rhinogobio ventralis; assembly: GCA_039654625.1. Lineage (NCBI taxonomy): Eukaryota > Metazoa > Chordata > Actinopteri > Cypriniformes > Gobionidae > Rhinogobio > Rhinogobio ventralis. The sequence goes on from CM077194.1 coordinate 14,555,541, forward strand.
TGTTCCCAAATGCTGGCATCATGAATAAAACTCTTTTGAAGTCAAAAACAATGTTATGCCTCTTAAATATCAGAAAAAACAGCAGGGAGCACATGGAATTTACAAATACATAAAGAAAATTATAATTAGGGAATATTATTCAAACAACAATATTGAGAAGAAAATGAAAAACCTGCTCTTGGGTGGGTAATTAAATAGCTTGAATAAGCCATCTAAACTAAACATTACCACCAAGTTCAGCCTAAAAAACTGAATAGTTCATTTTAATTACAAGGCAAACTAACCATGAAATTAAAGGTGCTGTATGTAAGTTTTTCACTTTACTAAAACATAAAAATACCATAATATGTTTGCAGATATTTAGGAAACATGCTAAATTCACCTACTAGTTTCAAACAATGCTACAGCCAGTTACTCTACTTTGAAATGTGCGTTCCGTGTCGAAATGTCTGTTTTTGTTTTGGTCTGTGCAAAACAGCACATTACCAGTTTACCCAATAGTATTTTAACACCCCAGGTTGCCAGTTGGCGGAAAACACAGCGTATTGCTGCCATGGAAGAGATCGCAGTTTCTACCCCAACCTAAAAAGCCTCTGTATCATCTAAAAATCTGAACGAGAGCATATTAAGATAAATCAACTTACAGTGTGACTTACAGCAATTGCGCTCGCTCCTGTTGCGTGTCCTCAAGCTGGCAACCCGTATGAGCGTCGAGTCTGAGGAGGAGGGGGCAGGGGAAACAACGATCTCCAATATTTTGAATTTGGACTGCACTTTCTGTCAATTATACCACACCTTTAATGTATCATCAGGGATGGGCAACAGTTATGCAACATTCAGAGTTTGACAAACTTTACTTTTCTAGTTAAAAATTACAGTTCACTTTTTGAAAAGTTAAATTAACTTTTTACTTCTAAAATATTTCTGTGTACCTCTCTGTTGTCGTTATTGTCAATAAGTACATTTACAAACTGGGAACTAGGTTGCCACAAATCTAGTTTCCGCTCGCAAGTGTCATTGCATAATTAAAAAAGAAACATTCAGTCAAAGATGTAATATATTTAGAGTTTTTCTGTAGCGAAAATTTTATATTACGATTTTTTATTAGACCCGAGAATCATGATATAGGCATCCCTGCATTCCTACACAAGTGATTTGAACAATGTATGGATGTTTTGTTATTTATTAATAGTCTATTATACTTATATAATGTTTTAAGCATTATTTTTCTTAAAATAATCCCACATCCCAAGGTTGACCTCTTCCAATGGACATGATTCAGCCCGCAGGCTGTGTCTTTGAAAGCTCTGAGCTATATAAAACTCTTTTTTCCCCCACTTATTGACAGCTCTGTGATGAAAGACCCATCATGATTAAAAAAAACAAAACAAGCTTTATTATTCCCAAGACACAAAACCTTCTGTATGAACTACTATTGATGAGCTGTCGGCACTCACACCACCCCCGCAAGTCATAGGCTATGTAGGGGAGAGTGGGGTAAGATGAGCCATTTTTTTACTTATGTGGTCCTCAAGATAAGAGAAAAAAAGGCAGAAGTACAATGAAAGTATCTAAAGTAATTTCAGGATGTTTGCTATCATTTTAAATGATCAGAATACATCTATGACAAAGTTGCACCATCTGGGTATAAATGGATCATCTGATTGAATCTCAATCAAACCCATGTGAAATTGTAAAGAAATTGTAAACCTCTTTTAAAAACACCTTCTATTGAATTTGATTATTATCAAATTTCCTTTAATGATAGTTTAATGATATTTATTTTCTTAAAGCTAACTTAAACAACATAAAACCAACCCGATCAATTTTAATTTTTAATATATTTAATTGTTTGCATTTCTGAAACAATATGTTGAACACTAAAGTTGTAACCTTCACAAACACAGCCTAAACAGAGTTTGTTGAGTAAAATTAAATACAAATTAAATAAAATAAAAACAGAATTAGAATGAATGAATAAATGTCATTGAAACTAATAATCATTTTAGTCAAAAGGTTCTTGGCATGATAGTTTTTCTGCAATGTCAAACATGTTAGGCCATTAGGGACTACAGGTGGAAAGATATATATGATTAAGCATCTTCTGGTTCTTATCAGAGAAGGATTTGGTGTACTTGTACATTGTTCCTATCAAATAAACTCAAATTTTTCAAAAGAAATGTTTAAGAAAATGATAAACTAAACCAGTTGTGTAACATTACATTGAAATTACACCAGTTTATACTTAAGAGATTTAACTTAACTACAGTGCCTTATGGGGAGTTGAAACGCTGGCTCAATTTAGCCCACATCATTTGGCTCACTTTGCCCCATAGCTGCCATTTTGGATTAAAGTAGCTAGCTTACCAATTTAGGCTAATATTTAGCTAAATGATTTGCATGGTTTTATACATTGCTAAATCACCTATATGGATCATACATATTTTAGACCTGGACAAATCTGCTTTGATGTAACAAGTCTGGCAGAAATGATGGGTGGTTCCAAAATATATGGTCACATGACAATAAAAGTGTACAGTTGCCAAGAAAAAGGGGGTGGGTCAACTTACCCATTGCCTCATCTTACCCCACTCTCCCCAACAGCATATGAGCGGTTTAGTTGTAGACAACAGAATCCAAAACTCAATTAAACTAAAATCTCTCTGTCTGCTTGTTTTTTTTCTCTCTAAATTATAACGGGGCAACCTCAGGATAATTAGCTCCAAATGCCTTTACAAACACACACAAGCTGAAGCTATGCGTTTACATGCGCGTTCTTAAACCGATTATGCTTAATAAACCGACATTGCAAGTGGTCATGTAAAAAACGGCTTAAACGGCTTAAGCATAAACCGGTCGACACAGGTAGTTCTCTTTCATAGGTTCACTCAACGCTGCGTAGCTATGACGCAATGGGAATGCCCTCTGGGTGTGCCGATTGTCTGAAGCCCTTATAGAATCACGGCAACTCATTGGCTGATGGCGCGGGCGCCGCCCCGACGCTCTTACGTTGTCATATTATACTGGCGCGCTCGCCATCCGCTCCTCACATTTCTCTGCCTTCACAAAGCGGCCATTTCTAGCCCTTCGGTTTCGGTTTTTCTGGCCCAAATATATTGGAATTCAAACAATTTTCGTCACCAGCACTTCAGCGACTGCTGATAGTGGAACTTTGTTCTCCTTGCGGTGAAGTGTCATGGAGTTTCGCCGCTGCCTGCCGCGCACTAGCTTTATTGCGAGTGACGACCCTCACAGTAAGTGTGTTAAATGCTTGGGGTTTTCACAAGCGCGCGAGGCGGTTCAGGGCTCTTCTAAGTGCAAATTCTGCGATAATCTCCTTCTCAAAACCCTCCACTCTAGGCTTGCAGTGTTTGAGAAGGAGTCATCCGTTTTCCCCCGTCACGCTCCCGAGGCTGCAGAAGCCTCCCTCGGATCCGTGACCTGGGGTTCGGATGTAGAGCTCGAGGATGTGGAGTGCGAGCAGACGGGCCTCGCCCTTTCTCTCCCTCCCTCTCCCGAGCACGTGCGCAGGGGTTCCGCTGGTCGAGTTTTCACACGACTACTTATGTCCTAGCCCGGAAGTGTCGTTTTCACTGCAGCGTCCGACTCCGAGGATTTCGTGTCTGCTTTAATCGACAACGCTTTCCCTTGACTAACGCGGCAGCCGCTGACTTCACCAACCTTGTTGTTTTGTGGAGCAGGGCTATTCCGCCATCCCCGCGGTTGAAGACACGCTGGCCACTCACCTTTCTCCTTCCTCGGCTCCTTCGTGGAAGTCTCGCCCTCTCCTTCCCACTAAACCGTGTAGGACCACTTCCGCCCTTATCGGGAAGTCCTACACTGCAACCGACAGGCAGGCATGGCCCTTCATACTATGGCCATCCTCCAAGCTTACCAGGTGGATGTTCTAAAGAAAATGGACGAGGGTGGCGGCTTGACACCGGAAGCGGTCAAAGAGCTGCGAAAGGCCACGGATTTTGGCGGCAGAGCGCCACCTGTGGCTCAATCTCACGGAAATACGTGATAAGGAGAAGGTCTTCCTACTGGACGCCCCAGTCTCTCAGTCTTGACTGTTTGGGGAGGCGGTCAACATGGTGGTTGAGAAATTTCGAGCCGCCAAGTCCCAGTCGGCTGCTTTCAAGCAGTTTATGCCTAGGAGGGCTAGGGACTCCTCCAACCCTTCCCCCTCTCAGTTCCACTCAGACCGTGACATCTCCCACTCCGCATCAGGATGCCAAGCGCTCTCCTTCACGGTTGACTACGCCTCCCCTCAAGGATCAGCTCGACACCCTATCTCAGGTATGTCCACTGCACCTCAGCACTCTGCTTCCTCTGTCACATTTCTTCCACGAGTGGAAATGTCTGCCAGAGGTATCACCTTGGATCCTCCGCACAGTTCAGTCCGGTTACACGCTTCAGTTCTGACGACATAAGAGCGTCGGGGCGGCGTCCGCGTCATCAGCCAATGAGTTGCCGTGATTCTATAAGGGCTTCAGACAATTGGCACACCCAGAGGGCGTTCCCATTGCGTCATAGCTACGCAGCGTCTCGTTCCCTATTCAGAGAACATAGGTTACACCAGTAACCTGAGACGTTTTTTTGCCTCATACCCCGATTTCGTGTGGCATGTAGGCTACATGCATTAACCTGCTCTCTGTGGGCTTATTGAAATGCACATGTGTGATACGTGACAGGAACGCATCCTTAGTGCAAATTTAAGCGCATCCAGACAGAGTGAGCGTTTTGTAGGAAAGAAAGAAGATTCAATGATCCATAAATACATGTAACATCTTTCATACATGTGTGATGGAAATTAATTCAAGAACTTGATATTTACATATTTGTGTAAAGATTTTACATTTATTTAGGTAAGATGCATTTGTGTGAGCATTCGGGGAAATATTTTTGCTTTTACTTGTGCATTTCTGAATTGTTTTAAATTTACGAATCAGATTTTGTAAATGTGAATTGTGCTGTGCATTTATTAATTTTTTTTTTGTAAATTAATTATTTTTGAGGCTGATCCGGCTCCATAAGAGCTTGTATTGAAGCACAAACATGAGTCAAGCCCTTCCCATATATAATAATAAAGGAGATTTTTGAATGTTTTGTACATTAATAACCTCACACACTATGTGATAGCTTGCATGAAGATTGCTTTAACGACAAGTTGACTGCTTTTTGACACAGTTCGAATCTCGTGACAAATATATTGGCGTTTTTGTTAAATAAACTTTTGCCATTGCAGTAATTACATTTTTTTAATCTTTACAATAATACCAGCATCATGTAGTGCATGTTTAATTGTAATGGACGTATTGCACAGGCTTTCGGAACTGACGAACGGCTCCTTCTGTTTATTCGGCAGTATAAAACTTCAGATTGTTTTTTGTTTAACAACACACAGCAACTTTTCGGCATTGCACCAGTCGTATCAATCGTAATCATTACAAAAAGTTAAGATAAAGCGTCTAACAAGGTCTATGCGCGTTCATTTGAATGGCTTGTTTCCCCCACAGCATAAACAGATATGAGGTTTTTGTGGGCGTTCCCAGTAATGCCGACCAAGTCTATATATATATAAAATGCAATAAAAAATGAAGCAGTTTAACTCTTGTTGTCTCTTAGAAAATATGCGCCGAAAGCTCGCCAGATTTTACTTTCACTTTCTGTAGTGAATAAAGGCCGATAACAATACAGATAAAGATATAGTTCTAAAAATCGTTCTCGATATTTAAGAATAGCAGAGTTCATACTACAGCTATAACAATAATGGCACAGAGAAACGAATCGTTGGAATCACTTTCAGAACGATTTTTTCTAGCTGAAAACATTGACAGCCAATCAGAATCGAATCTGCTGTAACGAGCTTGAGCATTTAAAGCGACAGACAAGCGTGTGCTTAAGCTGCATTCACACAGCATTTACTTTGAATGGGTGGGTGACGTCATGCGTTGCTGAACTGAATTGTGAGTTCCTTTTGCGTTGCGTCACTGCCATTGCTTGCGGCAGAAGTTGAAAAGTTTTCAACTTTTCAAGTTTCAACGCAGGCGTAAGCCAATCAGATCGCCTATGCAAATACCCTAGCACAGATGCTAGCCAATTGCGTTCATGCAACACCGGAAAAGTAATATGATTGGTTGTTGTCACTATGACCATCACGTCAGTGATGCCCTGTGTGAATGCAGCATTAGAATAAACATATTAATATCGTCCGCTGGTGTGGACACTAATATAGTTAACTTTATAGTTAATGTTCTTGCTGTGAATGGGCCTGGGGTTTGAGATTACCGACATAACTCTCACGCAAAGTTTGCACATTGCTTGTGTGATATCCACTGACTCACCTCAGATTTAATTTCCAATATTGCGACATGACATTTTTCTTTATCACCAATTGTCAAATAATGGACAACGGTTCACATTACCATCCAATTGCCGATCGGGAGAGGTTTCTTGCCTCTCGTTTCTCCCTGTATACTGTGTATGTTTTTAAACAACTGAAACATAGAAACAGTCTTGATCCGTACAGTCGTTTATTTAACATTCACTCGCGCCCCTAGAACCTTCTACCCGCGCTCTCCCTGTTACGTCATACCGGAGAGGGCTGTAACTTAAAGGGAAATACCACCTAACTCTACATCCCCCCTCTTGTAGTGAAAGACAAAATAAATTGCAAAAGCAAAATTAACCAACAACCTGACATATGTTAACACAAAAAACAGATGCAATAACGGGAGAACATCTGACAGCACCAAAATAACACGTAACATGCGAATACCACGCATGAAGAAATATAAAGGTGCAAAGCACCTTTCAATCAGGTCATAACATAGTCTTTGTAACATTGGTTAGGACGGCTGACTCTTCCAGAACGAGTCACCACTGAATGTTTGTCATCTGTGTCAGTGTAACAATCCAATTTAGGGGACTGTGGTTGCAGCATAGGCCCCTCAGTATTGGATGGTGTTGCAAGTGTCCCAGCATTAGTCACTATTGGGAGATCATCCTCAAAGTCATCTGGAGGGGATTCTGAGACGTGGAGGAGATGCCGTCTGTTCCTGATGTACGTGGCACCTTGTGAGGTTACAACGTAGCTATTTGGTTGCTGGGCAGGGAATTTCACAATTGCTAGTCTGTCAAAACCACGTGCTGTCTGCATCCTGAGAGTTTGCCCCGGCTTCAGTGCAGGGAGCTGATGAGCATTTCTGTCATAATAGTCTTTTCCCCTCAGTCTTTGTTTTGTGATAGTGTCCTTTACGTTTGTGTGAACAACAGGCTGAAGCATTGCCTTGGTCACTGGAAGGAAGGTCCTTGTTTGCCTGGAAAGATAGCATTGCACAGAGTATGATAAGCTATCTCGGGGAAGATTACGGAGACGGAGAAGTGCAGCACGGATGTCAGTATGGTCGCGGTAGCATTTTTCCAGAAGATGCTTGGCAGATCTGACCGCACGCTCGGCCAGTCCATTGGATTGGGGATAGTGAGGGCTGCTGCGAATATGCTTAAAGTCCCATGTGCGTGCAAAATCTGCAAACTCTGCAAAATCTGCAAACTACAAACTGAGTAGCATTATCAGTCATTAAAGTGTGCGGGATACCATGTACTGCGAAATGTCTTTTCAGCTTTGCGATAACTGTGATGCTTCTCATGTCAGGAAGGTAGTCCAGCTCAAACCAGCCAGAGAACGAATCCACAAGGACTAAATGTGTTTTTCCATGCCAATCAAACAGGTCAGCAGCCGTGAAAGACCAGGGAAGATCCGGGATTTCATGCAGCTGCAGTGGTTCTTTCGTCTGATGAGGTTTGAGTGCATTGCAGGGTGCGCAGCGAGAGATTTAAGTGTCAATATCACTGTACATAGATGGCCAGTACATAGTTTCCTTAGCCCTGCGCTTTGTTGCCGTAATACCAGGATGGCCCTGATGTAACTGGCCAACATAAAATTTCTGCAGTGTAGGTGGGATAATGAATCTCCCCCCATGAAACAACAAGTCATCCTGAATGGTCAGCTCATCTCTCATTGAAAAGAAGGGACGCAAGAAGTTCGCAAGAAAAGAATACGGAAGTTCTTTTGAGGTGGCTGGCCAGCCATCTCTAATCATATCAGAAAGCTGTTGGCATCCTTTTGCACAGCAGCCCTAAGTTCATCTATTCGACGGGAAGATAGTACCTGGACGGTCATGACGTCAAGCAGGTCATCAGTGAGTTGTGGGTCAGACGTGGGGAGGTGGGCCCGGGACAAGGCATCAGCCACAAATAGCTCCTTACGATGCAGTTTCATCATCATACCCTGTAAGCGGGGTGAGGCCGTGTGGAGTGGCTTTTTTTTTATTTGGATAAGTAGTTTGTCATATCCAAGAACTGCTGCAGAGCTTGTTTTTCCTGAGGTGTTGGCATGTCACATACTGCTTTGGTTTTTTCAGGGTCAGGTTTGACACCATCAGAAGTTAGCAGGTGACCCACATACTGGACCGAATTGACTCTGAACCTGCATTTGTCCGGGTTGAGTTTCATGTTAATTGCACAAATTTTGTTCAGTACCTGTCGCAAACTATCATCGTGTTCCTCCTGCGACCGGCCCCAGATGAGAATATCGTCAACTACAATTTCACAAGGCTGTCCAGCAAACAATTGCTCCACTGATCTCTGAAAGACCTCACTGCCTGTTGAGATTCCATATGGCATCCTCAAGAACCTGTAACGACCAAATGGGGACATAAATGTGGTTAATTTGGATGAAGCTTCATCAAGGGGGATTTGCCAGAACCCACATTTAGCATCCAGAATGGTGAACACTTTAGCACCAGGCATATCTGCAATGATCTGTTCAATTGTTTTTAGGGGATGCCGTGGTCTGAGCAGGGCTTTGTTAAGATGAACTGGATCTATGCAAATCCTCACTGATCCATCTTTTTTTTTGGCTGCCACCATGGCTGATACCCATTCCGTTGCCTCAGTCACAGGTGTTATCACACCCAGCTCAGTCATGTGATTCAGTTCAGCTTTGACTTTTTCTTTCATGGCTATTGGTATTTTGCGTGGTGCACAGACTACAGGGGTCACTGTGTTGTCCAGTCTCATATGATATACAATGACGTCACAATCAAACAGATCTCTATATTCACGTACCTCTGGTGCTTCATGATGCAGCATGTGTACATCAGGTCCCAGTTGGATGAGTCCCATAAAGATGCTGTCCTGTAGACCGAGAAGGGGTTTTACATCACGGTCCACTACATGGAATTTGAATTCCTGATAGAATGTTTTAGCACCACCTAACATCACTTGCTGTGTCTTTTCTCAGCTCCCTCACACTTTTTTAGGACTGTTCATGCAGCAAACATATGTTAATAGCCAAATCCAGTGTGAGTTTTTTTTCACGGAGTAACTGTTTGCGAACAGTGTCATTTTCAATACCGCAAACTATGCGGTCTCTAATGAGTTCATCTTGCAGTGATCCGAATTCACATTTATTTGCCAGGATTTTCAAAGTGGAGATGTATGCTTGCACAGATTCACCTGGTTTTTGACGCGTGTCTGTCTATGATGAAATTTTTTGTGGGTAAGCACAATTCAGAGAATTTGGATAGAAGTGCCTCTGGGTCCTCATGGTCTTCCCCGTCCTCATACACAAATGTTTCAGACTTGTCGACCGCTTCGGGACCAGCCAGGTTTAACAATGTGTAGGCCTGTACATTCTTTGATTTATCAGACAGGCCCGCATAACAGTAGATGCGCCATTCCTTTTCAAACATCCTCCAGTTATCAGCAATGTTGTCATCAAAGACCAGCGGATCGATACGGCGAAGTCCCTGTGCCATTTTATCCCACTTCTTACACCATGTATGTTTTTAAAGAACTGAAACATAGAAACAGTCTTGATCCGTACAGTCGTTTATTTAACATTCACTCGCGCCCCTAGAACCTTCTACCCGTGCTCTCCTTGTTACGTCATACCGGAGGGGGCTGTAACTTAAAGGGAAATACCACCTAACTCTACACACTGCACAACAGACGACGCACAACTTAAAAAAAGAGAGTCGCACGAGTCAGAATTCGGCTCAAAGTCGGATGAAAATCAAACAGTGTATGCTCAGCCTATACTCGACATGTCCGCACGAGAGCGAAGGTGCGCGCGGCAAAAAAATATGTGGGGAGGTGCGTGTGCAGTCAGTTGAGGCTTGCGCTGCGGAGCCAGATGAAAGTATGAACGGAGCCAGATAAAAGTATAAATAAAAAAAAGTATTTGTGCGCGGCTGCGAGCGCTTCGGATCTGTCAGTCAGTGCGAGTAAGATCGTTTTGTTTACATCAGCATGAAATTGAAAATCATATTTTATTGTTTCAGACTCATGCCATCGAGAATTCGCTATGAATATTCACAAAGTTGGAATACTGCGCTTTAAAACCAAAGCAAACTTGTGCTTAGAAGACCAAAACTGGCATTCTTCACTTGTTTTGTCTGTATCTCGAAATTAACCTGTGTAACCAGCACAGGTCACATTTACAGAATGAAATATGTTAGCAATAAAGTGTAAACAATAATATGCTTTTTGGTTCTTGTTGTTCGAGAATGAAATTTCCTGCAACCTAAAACATTAATTTCCTGTCTTAATTTTTGTCTCTTCTAGGCCATGAGCTACCATTCTTTATCCTGCATCATTCCCTGAGAAGTCAGCAAGACCATCTGCACATGCCTAGTGAGCCCCTGCAGGAAGCATTTAGTTCTGCTCAGCAGACAGAGACCTCTTACAAGACCCCTCACTTCACCCTAAAAACCAGAACACACACTCCTAGGGGTGAGTGCACTTGTCACCAACAGAACACACATGGCCAACTCAGTAAAATGCATAGTAAGACTAGTGCCTTCTCTGAGGATCTGTTCTCTATGGCACAGTGTCTCCATGGCACAGTGTTGAGTTCCACTTCGAAAGGGATGTGGAACTCAACACTGTGTAATGGAGTTGACACTATGGGAACGCTCCTTGTGAGCTAGTATCTGAAGCACCTGTGCTACACACCAATCTTGATTGGCTACCGCAGTCAGGTGATGTCACAGGCGTGTCGGCTGGGTATATATGAGTGCCTAGAAAGAACGTCATCAGATTCTTTGTCTTCAGGAAGCCATTTGTTTGATGTGCAATTCTGAACTGCAAATCTGTCTGAATATCTCAAAGAAGGCGGTATGAAAAGAGAAAATGTGTTTAGGAGATTTGAAACTGCATGTCCCCGTTTTATTATGGGTGATGACACACACGGGAGTGGAGCATGCACATGCAGTCCTGCCCTCTAAGCCATGTCGGTTTACATCATGGCTAGTGGGCAAAGCATATGCAGCTCTTACCAGGATAATTTATTGAAGGACTCAGATCTAAGCGAGGGGGTGTCTCCAGACTTAGTCCTGGAGCTCTGCTGCACCACAGACTTTGCCCTCCGTGCCACCAAGCAGGTGGCTCGTACCATCAGCCGTTCTCTTGCTACCATGGTTTCCATGGAGTGGCATCTGTGGTTGAACCTTGCAGGGCTCAAGGTAAAGGAAAAGATGAAGATAAAGATGAAGAGTAATTGATTCAGTCTACTCCCTTATTTTTCTCTCCAGAAGTTTGTGTTATGGAGGTAATATGGATATGCTCCCCTCTTGTTTTGGGTGTTGCAGGTGTAGAATTTGTGACCCACTCTTCTACCTGCTGCCTACCGATGTGGTACTGAAGTAAATGTGACAAGTTGCATATCACTTTATCATCTGCCGCCTGTCCGGTTCTAGGAGTATGGAGTCGATATTAATGAGCCTCCCTGGTGGCAAATAAATAGCTGACCTCGATAAAGAGATTGGCATTTCACACTGTCGCGTCCCACTCTTTTATCTGGCACATATGGACAAAAGAAAGAAAGATGGTGCTCGCTTTCACTGCTCGTGTCCCGCAACTCTTTCTGTCTGGGTGCCGGGAGTTTAAAAGTAGTGGCAAAATGCTCCTTCTATAACAGTTAGTGTGATGAATGTGGACGATGGGCAATACCACAACTTGCGTCCTACATCCTCATTGATCATCCTGGTGCCAAGAATGCATAGGTGTTAGCTATGTGCTATGATCACTTGTCAGGGCATATATGGATGGGCAGATCAGTAAGGAATGGGCAAGCCGACAAGAGCAACTTGGTAGAGAATGGTATGAAAGCTCTATGGCACTCCACTCTCTTAGTTTCCCCTCCAGTATGGGAGGTAATAGTCAGACGACTTTACGTCGACTAGTTCTCTAGGAGAACTGTTATCTGGCATTTCCCTAGAGTTTCGGTAAGAACATTTTTCGGTCCTCAGAAGAGGTAGAGATAGAGATAGAGAGATGCCGTGGTGCATCCTAATGATCTCTCGCCAGGTTTCCCTAAAGAATATTGCCATGTTTCTTAGGTAGAGCAGGCAGTTGAGATAACGTGTGTTCTCTCCTGAGGCCTCTCCCAGTCCTTAGGATATGATGCTGAAAATTTTTATGCTCCCTTTGGTGAAGTTGCTCCTTAGAGCTGATGGTCAAGGGTTTAGATGGTCAGGAGAGCAGGCCGTGGTCTGCCCCCTCCCTTTTACGGGGGTTGTGGGTGGATGCAGGAACTGTGGCCTCCCTAACTAGCTCTGCCTTGCAGGTAAGTTTTAATGGTATTGAGCTGTGGACTAGAGCCCTGCGCGGGACTGTTTTCTTAAACCCTCACCCGCCCGCTCCCGCTGAATGTATGACCAGGACCGCCCGCTCCCGCAACCTCTGTGTTCCACTCCCGCCTGCGCCCGCAATGTTTGTGTCCATTCCCGCCTGCTCCCGCGGACTTTATCTCACTGCGGTCCCAGACTTGTGCGTCTTTCTTCCAAGATCCGCCCACACACACTGAATGCCCTCTCTGATGGCGCACTAGATTCGGGAATGCTCAAAATAAAACGCGCACATTTTGAGAGGACAGGAAAGCGCTCTTTGCTGAATTTCCACCACTGAAGCACATTGTCTGGATCTGGTTTGTCCGCAAGTCGGCTTTGAAGATATTCTGCTATTTCAGCGTTGATGGGCTATGGTGCTGAAATGCAGGATATGTCTTCACAGTCTGTGAATTGGTCAGCGTAGCTTTGCTTTTTGGCTCGTGGTGGTTCATCCTGTGCTGTGGCCAGGGGGGCCTGATCAAACTTCATCTTTTGGATAATTTCTTTTGCACCTTTGAATTAGATTGTAAAAAAAAAAAAAAAAAGGCATTATCGTAAGCTATTAAAATTAGTTTGTTTGTCCTAAACTCTTATTCAATTACTTTTAAAGATTTTTGTTCATTGTCTTTTATTTCTTTATATTTCTTGACTTTATTAAACTTATTCTAATTTGTAATTGCACTGCGTTGCTTGTTTTCTTAGAAAGTCGAATGTATTAGCCTATTCGTATACACTCACCTAAAGGATTATTAGGAACACCTGTTCAATTTCTCATTAATGCAATTATCTAATCAACCAATCACATTTCAGTTGCTTCAATGCATTTAGGGGTGTGGTCCTGGTCAAGACAATCTCCTGAACTCCAAACTGAATGTCAGAATGGGAAAGAAAGGTGATTTAAGCAATTTTGAGCGTGGCATGGTTGTTGGTGCCAGACAGGCCGGTCTGAGTATTTCACAATCTGCTCAGTTACTGGGATTTTCACGCACAACCATTTCTAGAGTTTACAAAGAATGGTGTGAAAAGGGAAAAACATCCAGTATGCGGCAGTCCTGTGGGAGAAAATGCCTTGTTGATGCTAGAGGTCAGAGGAGAATGGGCCGACTGATTCAAGCTGATAGAAGAGCAACTTTGACTGAAATAACCACTCGTTACAACCCGAGGTATGCAGCAAAGCATTTGTGAAGCCACAACACGCACAACCTTGAGGCGGATGGGCTACAACAGCAGAAGACCCCACAGGGTACCACTCATCTCCATTACAAATAAGAAAAAGAGGCTACAATTTGCACGAGCTCACCAAAATTGGACAGTTGAAGACTAGAAAAATGTTGCCTGGTCTGATGAGTCTCGATTTCTGTTGAGACATTCAGATGGTAGAGTCAGAATTTGGCGTAAACAGAATGAGAACATGGATCCATCATGCCTTGTTACCACTGTGCAGGCTGGTGGTGGTGGTGGTGTAACACTTTAGGCCCCTTAGTGCCAATTGGGCATCGTTTAAATGCCACGGCCTACCTGAGCATTGTTTCTGACCATGTCCATCCCTTTATGACCACCATGTACCCATCCTCTGATGGCTACTTCCAGCAGGATAATGCACCATGTCACAAAGCTCGAATCATTTCAAATTGGTTTCTTGAACATGACAATGAGTTCACTGTACTAAAATGGCCCCCACAGTCACCAGATCTCAACCCAATAGAGCATCTTTGGGATGTGGTGGAACGGGAGCTTCGTGCCCTGGATGTGCATCCCACAAATCTCCATCAACTGCAAGATGCTATCCTATCAATATGGGCCAACATTTCTAAAGAATGCTTTCAGCACCTTGTTGAATCAATGCCACATAGAATTAAGGCAGTTCTGAAGGCGAAAGGGGGTCAAACACAGTATTAGTATGGTGTTCCTAATAATCCTTTAGGTGAGTGTACACGGTCTGTTGTACTATAATTTCGCTTTATAATATGTCTATAAACAAATTAAATAACATAATATTCGAAACAATATAGTCTATTTTAACTGTTCATTCATATTACACACCTCTGATCACGTCATCTCTTGCATCTGGGCACAACATCCGTAGCAATCGCATTTTGGGAGTCAGGAACGTTGCAATTCTGTAGATCATGTGGAGGGGATTTGCTGATGTGTCACTAGTGCCCATCAGTTCTTCCAGACGTGAGGCACACACACTGGCAACTTCGGATAGTACAGGCTCGAGGGATGCTGCTTGGCAGTGTTCAAGGAGTCTGACGGACCATTGAAGCGCAAGTGATGCACTTGGAGAGGAGTTTTCGGTCTCGAGGTCGTTAGTAGCCTCTTTAAATAACTTGAGAAACACAACGACTGTTTTCATTTATCGGTGCAATTTTGTCATACTGGTTATTGGCCATCAACAATGTGGAGATCTCTGCTGTTGCATTATGGAATCTAGCATATCGTGATTTGAATTCCACCTGGTCTCGATGGATTGTTTGAGGGATGTCTTCAAGCTGTTCTGCAGTCCTGAATGTTTGAAATATTTTACCAGTTTTTTTGCACTGATCAACAGTTCAGACAGCTCGGGTGTCTTCGCTAACACATCTGGAGCAAATGCGCTGGACAGGATGACGTTCAGGATATGCGCATTGCAGTTCAGCCTGGTATACCCACGTAGAGCAGCAACTACGTTGGCTCCGCGATCAGTTAAAAAAACAACACGGCCAACAAGCAGTGACTTGTCTATTCCAAATGCACAGAGTTTCTGGAACAGCAAGTTTCTAATGTTCTCTCCAGTTTTTGACATACCGTTTTTTCGAATGGAGCCGCAAATAATACTCTGGAAACAAGAACAAAATCATCGCTTGTTGGTTATATACACTGTTTAAAAGTTTGAGGTTAGTACGATTTAAAAAAAATAAAAAAAATAAAGATTAAAAGTTTGAGGTTAGTAAGATTTAAAAAAATTTTTAGAAGTTAATACTTTTATTCATCAATGATACATAAAATTGATCAAAAGGGACAATAAAGACATTTACAATGTTACAAAGATTTCATTTTCAAAGAAATCATTCCAAGCCTTGTGAGAAACAATTTGTGGTTTTTGACAGCTCCTTGTCATTTAAAAAGCTTGCAAAATGACACGAGCTGCGTAACATTTTCTAATTTTGTGTTGAAAATATTTTCAGAAAATAAGTACTGTACTGTAAGTCGAACCAGGTGAAACTTGCGTTGTTCAGAGAAATAAAAAAATGTTGCATCAGTGTACAAGTCAAATTGTATTATTAGATTTAGAAAGAATGTAAAATGCTGGTACATAAAACGAAACGTTAATAAACTCTAAACACTGTAAACATATATTTTACTTCCCCTTACTCTAAATCATTTACATTTTTTGGTAAGCCTATTCAGAACAGAGAAAATTATAATGGTGATCAAACATGTTCATTTATTTATAGATGAGACAAGAGACACTGAAATGCTGTGAGGAAACATTTAATAGAAAAAGGGTGTAATTTTCCTTGTGTTTTCCTTTTTTTTGTTTGTTGTGTGTCAATTGGCTAACAGGTGCTTTACTGAAACACAAAAGAAAGAGGTCTCTGATTGATTGGGCTTTGAGGAGGGGACACTTTAACCAATCTGATGGTCCGTCTGATCCACAAACTGCCTCTCACAAACTATTCGGTCAGTCTCTTTCTTCCATTTGTCCTGATGGAAACTTGCCCAAACCAATAATGGTAAGGATATCACTGGCTCTGGACCTTTTTGTTTCACTATTTTTGCTCATGATGGATTTAAAGTTTTAGTTGTTCATTGTTCATGGCATTTTTACTAAGCCACAGGTTTAGGTAGAGACGATGTAACATATATATTTAAGGGCTGTCAAATCGATTAATCGAGATTAATCGCATCCAAAATAAAAGTTTGTGTTTACATAATATATGTGTGTACTCTGTATAATTATTATGTATATACAGTCAAACCAAAATGTATTCAGACAACATTTCTCACATTATCACAGCTTTTTCGAAAATACAACCAATTACCAAACAATTCTTAATTTTGTTTAGTCTGTGGTGTAAAAAGTCACATTAGCAATAAAAAAAAAACACTTGAGCAAAACATGGTCAGGTCAAAGTGTCTGAATAATTTTGGGCACAAATTTTGTAATTTTTGGGTATAATATGTCACAGTTTACTTTATTTTGCTATCTTCACTTACATAAATTAACTATAGTTTCCTGCACCCACTAGTAAAAATTGTATCTGGTGTCTGAATATTTTTTGGTTTGACTGTATAAATACACACTCATATATATATTTTTAAGAAATATTTGCATGTATATACTGTGTATGTGTGTGTGTGTATATATATATATATATATATATATATATATATATAGTATTTATGTATTTGAATTGGATGAATTGATGTATATGTTTTTAGATGTTGGTCTGATACGTTCCTTAGGGTAAATAATTGTAAAATAAAAACAGTCAAAATAAATAATTTACTAAAAAAATTATATATATATATATATATATATATATATATATATATATATATATATATATATATATATATATATATATATATAAATATAAATATATAAATAATTGTTTACCTGTATGTTATGTGACCAGTAACCTACATCAGAGAACTGTTAACATGTAAATGTGTTAAGTACAGTAAATATTTATGTTTGGCTGACTAAAAAGTTTGACAATCCCTGGCTTTGATTAACTATTTTGTGCGTGTGTGTTTGTACACATAGGACCTGCTATATCTGCTGTTCTGTGAGGGTCCAGAGACCCGTGGAATCTTCCGTCGTTCAGCAAATGCCAAAAACTGTAGGATCCTAAAAGAGCTAATTAATTCTGGGCAAAGTTTTTCACTGCATGAACAATCAGTGTTTGTCTCTGCATCTCTAATTATGGTGAGAACACAATCATTTCAATTCAACAGTGATATACTCTGAATAAAAATTCACACAAATCATTCCTAATCTACATTCACAGTCTAATTCTACATTCTGTTTAGGAGTTCTTGCGGAAACTACCTGGTGGCGTTTTGTGCTGTGACTTATATAATGACTGGATGGAAGTGCTACAGTGTGAGGATCAACAGGATAGACTTAACAAAGTCAGCAGGTGAGAACATCACACAAACATACACATGTACATGCTCGCACATACACACACTGTATGTATGAAGTGTATGAACTAAGACTGAGTTCCCACCTGGTATTAAAGGGTTAGTTCACCCAAAAAGGAAAATTCTGTCATTAATTACTCACCCTTATGTCATTCCAAACCTGTAAGAGGGATCATAAAAATTGCATGCTATTTTTTTTATTTAGTATTGTCCTGAATAAGCTGTTTCCCATAACAGATGTTTACATATAGTCCACAAGACAAAATAATAGCTGAATTTATAAAAATTCATTTACCCTTGATTCTTAATACTGTGTGTAGTTACCTCTTCTCTGATTGGCTGTTTCACAGCAAGGCTCATTTCAGTAGCTCACACAAGTGCAATTATTCAGCAAACACAATCGCAAATAGTTGAGAGATCCATGCTTGGATTTATTACAGTTCATCACTGAGAAGGTTTGATGTCAGTTTTAGTCGCACAAACAGCACAAGCGGCTCGTGAGTCGTGACAGAAAACACTTTAAGTAGAAAATATCAAATAGAGATTGCTGAAATGCAGCTTACTTGTTTATTGGTGTTTTCAGATCATCCGCGCGCAAAAGAGAGAGCTCGCGTGCACATGGTTGCCAGATTGCAAAGCTTAAGTAAAACACTGGATAGAATACGTGTTCTTTTAAAGGGGTCATAAACTGACTTTGTATTTTTTTATACTGTTGTCTGAGCTCAACTTATGACGTTCACTTGGTTTTTACATTCAAAAACATCATAATGAATAAGTAATAGGCTATTTTCTAGCCTGGTTTTGAGCCTCTCCTGGAATGCTTGGTTTTTATGGGCGTGCCACACTGAAGACTTGGAAGTAAATGCCCACTGCTATGATTGGATAAGCTTTGCATATTATGAGCTTCGGCTCCCCCGTGAGTACACGTGAGGAATTGTTTTGAAAGCGTGTGGGAAAACGGCAACCGGAATGATTCGCCCACAGGGCTCGCAAAATGTCTTTATCAAACAAACGCAATGATTTATCTCTCATCCACCCGCAATTAATTGGAATGTTATTTTTTATTATTTGGCCCGCCCGATCGGTGGATATAACCGTGAACCGTGCATCACTAACACACACACACAAGCCTCACTGCAGAGTCAGACAAATCAGCATGATCAAAACTTCCACGATAGTAGTTTTCCTTCAAATATCAAGTCAAGAGAGTGAACAAAGCACATCAAGAAAGGAATGTTATTTCAATATTTAAGATAGCCCGTTGGGCAGGGCGGTGATACGCTTTGGTAGCTCGTCTGGAAAACACATAGCCCCAGGACGCTGGGCTTTGCGAGCCCTGGCCCATAACGTTACATGTCTGAGTCTGATCATGAATCGCAGCACAATGAACCAACAACACCTCAAATAAAGGATTCTCCAGCCTATGACAGCGTGCTAAGTTATGTTCAGTTAGACACGTACACATAATCAATAGATATCAAACGATCTGTAACAATGCAATACTATCACATATAAAAAAAAATTTACTCACATAAGTGTGTTGCTTCATTCATTCATGTAATCTCATCCTGTCTGCAAATCCAGTCTCCAGTTTACAAACAAATCCGTGGTGAAATAAAGGAACAAACGCACAATGTCTTACCCACGTGAGCTGGATATTCATTAAAAATAAAGTTCATCCATGCATTCATAATATTGGAATCCGAATGAAGCTTATGCAGCATGTTTATTGCTTGGAAGTTTGATCCGGTTTAGCTCCACGTAGGCCTATTTTTATCTATAACATGCCATGAACAATCGGTGGGCGGGGCTACAAAATCAGGCGTTCTTCTTCTTCGGTTAAGGCTGTGTTTCACCACACTCTGACGTCACAGCTTGGCACATTCTGAGATCGAGCGTTTGCTGGGTCTGGTGTCAATAAAAGCTTTTCTTTGACTAACAAGGAAGTTTTCAGGATATTCTTATATCACAATGAACTTTTATATATTAAAGGCTGAATGAAAAGTTGATTTCTCAATTCATGACCCCTTTAACAGAAAAGCTCTGTTTGGGGGATTTAAATTATTGAAATCTGGCAGCCGCAAGCATGAAAGCTTGAACGCTGCCAAGGTAGATACAGTTTTAGTTATATACATACATATTATAAAAAATCTGATAAACTGACAACTCAATAATTTATTCTGAATATGGCAAAAAGCAGTCCCAAAGTAGTCCAAATGACGATGTGTTGCATACAAAGTATACAATAGTTTTATCTAAGATACAGTGTACAATTTTAGTTGTTAATCACTGAAAATCTTATCCTGATCCACTCTGAAGGCGCACATATCTCATTCAAAAGCACACATCACTTGGTAATGAGGCAAGAGGCAATGTGGTTTTAATATCATTGACATAAAAAAATTTCTTAACATTTCTTGAGTGTGGGATTTCATCGTTTTCACAATCGCTACTGAGATTGTAGACTTAGATCACTGAGTAAAGACTTGAATTTGTTTCTGTTCCTCACACAACCCAAGCATATTTATTCTGAAAATTTGGATTTCAGCACAAAAGTTAAATGGATTGCATTTATGATCATTTTATGGTACGTTTGTGCTATATTTTATAAATTTTGTAATTTTTATTTTTTATCATATTTAGAAAACGTCTCGGGTTACAACTGTAACCCTTGTTCCCTGAGAAGGGAACGAGACACTGCGTCTAACGACACTTTGGGGATGCACCCTAAGCGTAGCACGTCAGAAGCATGAATGAAATCTCACTCCGATCCTGATTGGTGCTGCGTCATGACGTAGTATGTGACGGCATACACGGAAGCTACAAAGGGACACCGGCACATAGTACAGATAGCTTTTGCTGTGAAGCAGGCGCTCCAGGCATGATGAGGTGTGGCGGTGAGACGTAGTGTCTCGTTCCCTTCTCAGGGAACAAGGGTTACAGTCGTAACCCGAGACGTTCCCTTTCGAGGGAACTCGCACTGCGTCTAACGACACTTTGGGGAACGAATACCCACTAGGCCACACCGAGAATCATGCCCTAGTGTGAAGCTGGAAACCAGGCACACAGGTGTCGCAGGGAGTTGCAGACTGTAGAATCTAATGAAAGTGTGCGGGGCAGCCCACCCGGTCGCCTCACAGATCTACTGAAGCGAGACTCCAGAAAGGAGGGCCACCGAGGACGCCATGCCTCTGGTGGAATGAGCCCTTACGGCCATTGTTGAAGGCAAATTGTGCACCTGATAAGCCGTGGCTATAGCTTGGACAATCCAGTTACTGATTGTCTGTTTTGATGCAGGCAGCCCTTTCTTGCCACACCAACAACTGGTCTGACTTCCTCCGCTGCAAAGACTTCTCAAAATAAACTCTTAGTGCTCTGACCGGGCAGAGCAGGTGAAGTCTCCCTTCTTCCGCCGTCACGTGAGGTGGATAGAAAAAAGGCCTGAAGAACCACTGACCGTGCCACACTCGATGGCACCTTGGGCACATAGCCCGGACTTGGATGTAAGATGGCCTTAACTCCGCCAGGGGCAAACTCCAGGCAAGTTGGTGTAACTGCCAAGACCTGGAGGTCCCCCACTCTCCTCAGATAAGTGATGGCAAGGAGAAAGGCCACCTTAAGGGTCAGGTTCTTTGCCTCAGCCGACTCGAGTGGTTTGAAGGGAGCCGCAGACAGCCCTTCGAGCACCACTGCCAGATCCCAAAACGTGCAACCAGATGGTGCTTCCCCAGAGGCCAATCATTTACAGGAGTGCGGAAAGCCGCAATGGCAGCCACGTACACCTTGAGTGTGGACGGGGTAAGACCGGCAGAGAAGCGATCTTTGAGGAACTCCAGCACTGAAGCCACTGGGCAGTTAACTGGGTCCACCTCACGCTCTCTACACCAAGTGGAAAACACATTCCACTTCAGGCTGTACAGTCTCCTCGTGGAAGGAGCCCTGGAGCTGAGTAAGGTCTCGACTACACCTGCTGACAGGCCTGCCTCTAGGTACCGGGCCCCCTCAGGGGCCAGACCCAGAGGTTTCACAACTCTGGCTGAGGGTGAAATATTGTGCCCCCTGCCTGAGATAGCAGATCCCTCCTTAAATCCCTCCATGGGAGACCCTCTAGCAGTGCTACAATGTCCGAGAACTATACCCGGGTATGAACAACAGGGTGCTACTAGAAGTAGGCTGATCCCTTCTTGGCGGACCCGCTCCAAGACTCCCGGGAGCAGAGCGATCAGGGGAAATGCATACAGACACAGCCTCGGCCATGTCTGCACCATGGCATCCAACCCCAGCGGAGCTGGATGCCTGAGAGAAAACCATAGTGGACAGTGGGACGTCTCTCGAGGCGTGAATAGATCCACTTCCACTGGGCCAAACCTCTCGCACATACGGGCAAGGACGACATCTCGATGCCGAACTGCCATCTCTTGCGACTGGGCCAATATGAGCCAGTCGTCGATGTTATTCAGTACATGGATGCCCTGGAGTCTCAGCGGAGCCAGAGCTGCATCCATGCACATCGGGGAAAGAGCCAGGCCGAACGGAAGAAAGCTAGGACCGCTTGCCGGAAGCCTTCTTTGCCTGAAGGACGGTCCTCTGATCGACCTTCGGTTCAGAAGCCTTCTGGTGAGAGCACCGCCTCCTTTGCCAAGCTCCCTCGGGAGGGGCTTGGGAAGCGACGCTCTCTTTTTGCACCTGCCTGTGCGAGGAGCTAGTAGACGGCCGAGGCTGCCCGCTCGAGGCAGCCTTCCTCGAAGAACTAGAGCGGCGAGGGAGGTAATGCTGGAAAGCCGCTGACTGCTTTTTCACCTTCTGTAACCTCTCGACGACAGTATTAACTGCGCTGCCGAAAAGCCCAGAAGGTGATATCGGGGAATCCCGATAAGCCTGGTAAGCCTGCAAGATTGCCATCATGTGCAGACAACTACCAGCCCACCCAGCCGCCATATAGGCCCTGCCCACCAGCGCTGATGTATCCCTGCAAGGCTTGGTGGGCAGCACCGGGACTTTAAGGGACGATGCAGCGTCAGGTGAAAGATAGCTCGCGAGAGCTTCCTCTACCCGTGGCATCGCCCCATAACCATATCCACGCGCCCCCAGCACATTACCGAAGTCTAGCACTGGGGGATTGGAAAGCCGTGCTGAATATGGTTTGTCTCACGACTTGCATAACTCATTATGCAAGTCTGGGAAAAATGGTAAGTCCCGGCGTGGAGGTTGAGCCCGCCACTTGAAAAAGTGTCCGTCCAGCTTGCTTGGACTTCCTGCCTCTCCTGGGGCCACTCAATGTTAAGTTTGGCCAGAGCGCGGGTCAAAACCTCGACCAGCTCCTCTTGAGCAGGTGAATGAAGCGTCGAGTCAACCTCCACTTCACCTGCCTTGATGTTGAGCGCATCTGATTCCTCAGAACCAGACAGCTCTAACATCAGATTCCACACGGGGAGGGAGAATATCTGAACTGTCAGACGAAGACTGCGAAGATGCCTCAGCAGTCTCAAGTCTTGCTGACACGTCCATCTGTGAGCCCCATCATCTGCGCCACCGCGCTGCCTCAACAGATGCGGGACCAGAACCACGGGGCTTGTGAGCCTGGCCGGCCTCATCAAAGACGGCCAGCCGAGAGCGCAGCACTCTAAGCGGCAGGTTATCGCACTCGCTGCAGGCTGCCCCCTCAAAAGCTGCCTGAGTGTGCTGCACACCCAGACACTGCACGCACAATTGATGTGTGTCCGTGCCTGCGTCTAAAGTAAGAAAAGAAGAGGTGTTACAAAGGTCCTGAGGAACTGACTTCCAGAGTCTAGCGGCAATAACACTGGCACCCATAGAACAGGCAAGGGAGTGAGTAATTTACATAGTTACAAAATTAAAGACCCTGCCCTTTAAATACGATAACAAGTGGTCATAAGAAAACACGTAGTAATTATCCTTTAAATTGTAAGATCCACCTTGGACATTTTGACATCCATTCGTCATGACAAGACTCACACTATTGCATGTTTGACTTATAACTTGCTTCTACTTTTATAGTAGCATTGCAGAAACACCATCTGCTCACATGGAAAATTAAAAGCTTCAGGCTCATTTAAGTGTATAATCAGTGAAACTTCTTGCCAAATACATCTTCTGGGTTCTAAAGCGTATAGCCATTTTCTTATCACCTCTTTGTAAACATCTTCAATTCTTCCTCCAGCCTCATTATTCATGCAACAACCTTTGACCCTTAATTTAAGGTAAAAAAATAAAAAATAAAATTAACATCTATTATTTTTACTAATTAGGCAAAGAAACGAATTAGTGTGAGGGTAAGCTGTTGTAAGAAAAGAACAGCAAAGTGTTATTAAATGTTTTTTGGAAGCACAGCAGCATGAATGCTCAGCTGGGAGATTTTTAATTGATACATTATTTCTCAGAAACAATCCTGACTGAATCCTGCTGATGTGAACCCTATTTTGTTTTTAATCCCTCTCTGTTCTAGCCTGTACTATTCTAGAGAACAATTTAAACTATTTTTCAGCACTAGAAAATAATGGAACCTGGAATGGACAACTCTTATTCAAACTTATTATGTTTGAATAAATTATTTTGTAAAAATATAGATCACGTTGTAAAGCTGTACATGGTGACAGTAACATGAATTAGCATAAACATATTAACTCTTTCCCCTCCAGTTTTTTTTTTTATTGCCAGCCAGCACCAACATTTTTGATCATTATCACAAAACTTGTATGTCCCCCAGAATATTTTGTTGTATAATTATCTGAAAATGCAATATACCTATCAAAAGAAAGAACAAAGCCTCTGCTTTTAAACAAACAAAAAAAAAACATTTTATTGCATTCTTTTCGGTCTTATCAACACGTAAATCTGGGTAAGTTTCGTTAAAAAAAGCAACATTTTAAACAAAAAGCTGAAAAAATTGTGTTTTTGTCAAAGACAACAACACGTGCGTATTGCTTGTTTCTACTTCTTTTTCTTGTTGCCTTTTGTTCTGGAGATTCTGTACTCTGATGTGTAAGATGTGTAATAGCGCCCCTACCATATAACATTGAAAACATGGATCGGCCGTAAATTCTGCCATTGGCCGGAAGCATTATGCCATGACGGAAATTACCATCAATGGCAGGGAACGAGTTAAAAGGGGCTTACTTTATTAGTCAACAAACATGTATTAAGATTCCTTGGTAAAACTGCTGTAAAATGACCCTGATCGCTCTATATTGCCTCTAACTTGCCTCACGGTATTGATCAAACAAATCCTCTCAACCAGTTTGTACAAACAATATTCTTCTCAATAGATATTTATCTTAGAAACACATATTGTTGTTTAAGAGCCAGTCAAGCAGTTAGCTGCAGGCAAAGTAATAATAGTATTGTTTTCTGCTGTGCAGAGTTTTACATTTTGATCTATCATTTGAAAAGTTAAAATTACAATTGCTTATTTCTTGGAAATGTCTTAAGTATTGATATTCATATTCACTTTTTTATGCTCATCTGCTGTTTTATATTTGTGTGTGTGTGTATGTGTGCATATTTATGCAGGATTATATTTCCATATGTATGAGAGGGCTGACAAACATCTGCACATTATCATTTGTATTTGTTTTATGTTTCTGGTTATCTTGTTGCATTGGTTTGTCATTGTTAAAGCTGTATTATCTTTGTGTCTAGTTTGCTTGCACAGTTGCCGGAGGAGAATGTTACCTTGCTGTGTCACTTATTTGGAGTGCTACACAGGATACACACTCACTCTGAGGTGAATCAGATGACAGCAACAAACTTGGCCCTTTGCATTGCACCCAATATGCTCTGGAGGTCTTCCCAAATCAGCCCTGAGAAAGAGGGACAGAGTGTGTTGCAGGTAAGCCAGTAAAAATCTGGTTTCATGTGTAGTATTCTAATGTCCCTACATGGGGTTCAAAAGCCTGATATCTGTACTAGTGAAAATTCTTTGTCATTACAAATTATATTATTAACACAATTTGAATGAAAAATTATTTGCAGATTTCTTGATGATCATGTTCACTGGCATTATTTGAGAATGATCCAAAGAGAAGCTTGGTTCAACAAATGTACTTGTTTGATTAGTGACATAGCAATAGTGCAGAATCAGAAATATTTCTTATTAATTTTAGGTCAAAATAAGATTTATTTTTTTAAATGCCCCTATTATGTTATTTTAAAGGCTCCTGATTTTGTTTTGGAGGTCTCCTACAACAGGTTTACATGCATCAAAGGTCAAAAAACACTTTCATTTTCTCATAATATACATTGCACATCACCACATTGTTCAATGATTCTCAAACAACTCGATGGTTGAATCAGTCTCTCTAAATACCTCAGCCCAGTCTGTTGTGATTGGTCTACCTCTTACAGTGCACGTCGGAAACAAATGCCCATTACCGCATTAGCCGTGCAGAGACTTCCTAAAGCTCATTAACTGTACACAATGTCTAGACAATAATGATGGTGTCGATTTTACCATATCAATCTGAGCGTGAGTCAGATGATGAAACATTGGAAGAGCTAGTTATTCAACCTGAACCTCTATTGCAAGGATGACTTGAGCAGGACGTTTCTCAATGATACGCTACTCATTTTGAAGTACATTTTGAAATGTTGCAGCTGTATTTCCTCACCATCAGCATTAACAAAGGGTATGTACATCAACAAACCCATGCGTATATTTCTAATTTATTGCGGTGCACATGCGGGGACTGTATTAACTGTATCAATAACAGCGCATATGTTATCCAAGTGCTAATGTGAATGACTGATGTAACGTTAAAGTTTGCTAAACAAATCCTTCTCCATCCTTTATCTTTACTCAAAGTAGTAAGAACGATAGACAATCTGCATTAATATACACAGTTCTGGTCAAGTTGTTCGCGGTCAGACAACATACAACATAGGCGGGCATAATGCAAATATAATTTCTAGTGACGTAGAACTGTCACGCATTAAGATTCGAACCAAAAATTACTCGTTTAGGCTGTTTAGAGTTGATTCTTTCTTTTGGGAGACAATAACTTTATTTATCTTGCACTTTCGACTTTAGAACTTTGCAGAACGTTTACAGTCACAAACAGCTATATTACACACAGCATGAAAGGGAAAATTCGAGAAACCATAATAGGGGCACTTTAAAGTTCTATAACTTTCTGGATTTATTGACATTTTAAATCCCTGAATTTCAGTGTGCCCTCAGAATTTTGAAGCCCACAGTTTATGTAAGGGAAATAGTAATTGGATTCCTCTTATCACACAGTGAACAAAGACATGACAAGAATTAGTAAAAAGTATAGCTAGTAGCTATACAAGAGACACAAACCTGAAACAAAACAGAAGAACTACGTCACTGTGATGTTTAGTGAGTAATGAACATACAGGAGTTTAAAGGCATTCTTAATATAGCTAGTAACCACTTGGCTAATTAGATAATAATTAGAAAACTGTTCTTTGAAACAGCTTTAGAAAATATAGCATGTTACACCGGAGGGCACTACTGTCACAACTACCCACAGACAATATAATCACTTATACACTCACCTAAAGGATTATTAGCAACACCATACTAATACTGTGTTTGACCCCCTTTTGCCTTCAGAACTGTCTTAATTCTACGTGGCATTGATTCAACAAGGTGCTGAAAGCATTCTTTAGAAATGTTGGCCCATATTGATAGGATAGCATCTTGCAGTTGATGGAGATTTGTGGGATGCACATCCAGGGCACGAAGCTCCCGTTCCACCACATCCCAAAGATGCTCTATTGGGTTGAGATCTGGTGACTGTGGGGGCCATTTTAGTACAGTGAACTCATTGTCATTTTCAAGAAACCAATTTGAAATGATTCGAGCTTTGTGACATGGTGCATTATCCTGCTGGAAGTAGCCATCAGAGGATGGGTACATGGTGGTCATAAAGGGATGGACATGGTCAGAAACAATGCTCAGGTAGGCCGTGGCATTTAAACGATGCCCAATTGGCACTAAGGGGCCTAAAGTGGCCAAGAAAACATCCCCCAGACCATTACACCACCACCACCACCCTGCACAGTGGTAACAAGGCATGATGGATCCATGTTCTCATTCTTTTTATGCCAAATTCTGACTCTACCATCTGAATGTCTCAACAGAAATCGAGACTCATCAGACCAGGCAACATTTTTCCAGTCTTCAACTGTCCAATTTTGGTGAGCTTGTGCAAATTGTAGCCTCTTTTTCCTATTTGTAGTGGAGATGAGTGGTACCCGGTGGGGTCTTCTGCTGTTGTAGCCCATCCGCCTCAAGGTTGTGCGTGTTGTGGCTTCACAAATGCTTTGCTGCATACCTCGGTTGTAACGAGTGGTTATTTCAGTCAAAGTTGCTCTTCTATCAGCTTGAATCAGTCGGCCCATTCTCCTCTGACCTCTAGCATCAACAAGGCATTTTCGCCCACAGGACTGCCGCATACTGGATGTTTTTCCCTTTTCACACCATTCTTTGTAAATGGTTGTGCGTGAAAATCCCAGTAACTGAGCAGATTGTGAAATACTCAGACCGGCCCGTCTGGCACCAACAACCATGCCACGCTCAGAATTGCTTAAATCACCTTTCTTTCCCATTCTGACATTCAGTTTGGAGTTCAGGAGATTGTCTTGACCAGGACCACACCCCTAAATGCATTGAAGCAACTGCCATGTGATTGGTTGATTAGATAATTGCATTAATGAGAAATTGAACAGGTGTTCCTAATAATCCTTTAGGTGAGTGTATAATCACAGCAAAATGGCTTTATTGTGCATGTATTCATTCATTAAGTCCTTTCTCTTGTTCAGGAATATAAGCAGTTCCAATCCAGTAACTGGTAAGTTATTTGTTCAAATCTAGGTCAGAATCGACCAAAGAAGTGGATTTTTTGTCCCTGGGCAGTAGATCCTAATTTGTATGCCAGCTTGCTAAGCACTGTTGTCATGCTGCTTAAACCGTTCACTTCCATTGCTCTTGGGAAGACACAGTTTAAAACCACTATCAGGTTGTCATGCTGGAGAAAAATCTGTGAGCTATTACATTAGCACAATCGCTTGAATTTTAAATAAGTACAAGCAGCTTCTGGTAAGGATGCTAAAGGGTACAACAACCCGGGTCAGCAACTCGGGATCAAAACTAGTATGTGCACAGTTCTCAAGATAAACTCTAATAATGATCTGACTATTATTAGCCAAAAGCTGCAAATGATTCCTTGCAATGATGCATCTGATGGCTGCTGATTTAGTCATGAGTTATTATTCTTATTCAGTTTACAGCAGCAAAATCAGATTTCCTGGTGTCACCAAAGGGATCTCTCTTATCAACAGGGATGTTGACATAAATGCAGGCAGGGAAATCATTGTAAGCTCGAATCGCCAGGGATCAACGTCACTATATTGTTGGCACGAATACTGGTGGCACAATATGTGTTGCAACACACCAAGAGTTTTATAAATCTTAGGTTTGTTTAGAGTACTATACAAAATAAGACATTCACATGGCATTGCTTGGAAAAGTAAATATGAACTTCCTTGTAAGAATGAATCCACACTGTTTGTCTTACTATGAACTGGGTTTCAAATCCAAAAGTGTTGAAACAGAAAATTAGCAGAGATTTTGCATGTCAAAGGAGATTACTTGTTATTTTCGTATTCAATAAAATTCAGCAGCATTAACAAATGATGAAAACATGCCCAGATTCTCCTGACTAATATTTTATGCTTCATATGACAACATTCTTATTCATATGACAGCCATTGATGAGTCATTCACTTCAGGCCAATGTGAATTTGGCCAGTTGACAAACTCTCACTCATTGCCGTACATTGTTTGTGTTTTGTGCTTATTGAAATTGTGAGAAACTGATAATCAAACATCAGCTCGATTGAAAACATCATTCAGAATGTGTAAAATGCCTTTATTTTCCAGGAAAAGTGTACATTGACATTTTAAAAAAGAAAATGAACTTATGTTGCTTAAAAATAATTATCTTTTTGTGAAAAATGAACTACTATTTTTAAAAATGAAAAGAGTTTATTAAAGATCACTGAGATCTATAGCACCCCCATAGTTTGAGATTAAGGGTTGGTTGGTTGGTTGGTTAGGTTGAGGGTTATTTTTATTTATTTTTATCTTTTTAAATCTAGATCTAAACGCTTTTCATTGAGAGAAAGGATAAACATTTAAACAGCTGATTGCAGCTACTGGTAGAGTTTGTTCT
This sequence comes from Rhinogobio ventralis, assembly GCA_039654625.1. Taxonomy (NCBI): domain Eukaryota; kingdom Metazoa; phylum Chordata; class Actinopteri; order Cypriniformes; family Gobionidae; genus Rhinogobio; species Rhinogobio ventralis. Next base: position 14,585,572 of record CM077194.1, read on the forward strand.
TGGCTTGCAAATAACAAATAACAGGCCCGCAATCAGAGCCTAACATATAGGAAGCCAATGAAATGACCTGAGGTGGTAGTGTCTGTGTGATTTACTCAGAGATTGAAAATAGAATGGGGGATTTTGGTAGGAAACAGAGCTCAGTTTTCTCATTGCTGAGATGATTGACATTATAGCCACATGATAAGGAGAGGAAGAGAAAGATGAACAGAAGGAATAATATAATTTGAGTCATGAAAATTATTTTGAGAACCATGCTGGGCATTTGAAGGGCATGTAAATGGGAAGAAAAGCATAATGCAGTGTGTTGCCTAGTTACCAAAAATGCCAATTATTAGAAACTGGTCTCCATAGCAACTTATTTACTGGAATATGACAGGCAACAAATATGAGACCAATAATCTGACTCCAAAAAGTTCCACATATGAGGCAAGGTGTATAAATACACATGATCTGAATCCATACCCTCTGCATAATTCATACCACATTGACTACCCATCAAGGGGTTGGAGAAGTATATATGCCATTTTTGAATTCTGGGCATTCATGCTGAGGCATTATTTAAGCCTGTTTTTAAGATTTACGAATTTCAATTGTATAGTAAATTTCCATCAAATTGTATTGCTGCGATCTGATGTGAGTGACAGGTTGCTAAGAGAAGGATTATTGTCCCGCTCTCATGCTGGTGCACACAGCATCAGAGAAGAGAGAGGGTGTTAAAGGGATATTTCACCCAAAAATTAAAATTGTCATCATTTACTTACCCTCCCATTGACTTCCATAGTATTTTCCCCCCATACTATGGAAGTCAACTGTTTGGTTACCTATATTCTTCAAAATTGACAGTGAGTAATGATTTTCATTTTTGGGTGAACTATCCCTTTAATGTTTTTGATTAAAGATTATGAGGGCACATCATGCACACATTCATTTTAGAATAAACAATATTCCACAAAAATAATTTTTCAGTTTTGATTCCATGGTGACAAATCATGGATGGAGCTAAAATATGCAGTTGGATGTCTGTGACACAGTGCAGATTATTTTGTTTCTTAACATTCAAGGACAACAGCTCATTTATTCAGTGCATTCTCACTTTTTGTCCAATCAAAATTGATGATATGAATGCCTATTAGTGCACAGACAAAATGTGCGGCTGAATGAGAGCGGGCATAATACCTACAATACCTAATGGTTAGAATAGTTCACCATGTCCAGGACTACGTACAATGATGCTTTCGCATTCCTAACTCAAGCAGATGCTAATCAGTCAGATAGTTATTCATTTTCTGCCAGCTACAGAACCCTACGGTGTCTATTAAATACTGCTTTTCCAATGGAAATGCTACAGAGCATTTTAATTTTTCATTTCTTTGGTCTGGTTTGTATTTGAAATGAGTAGGAGTAAAAGTTTCATAGGCTTATTTTCTATAAGATAAGTGTGGATCATATGCCAGACACGCGCATACATATTGGCGTCGCGTACGGTCTGTGCTATGAAAACTCTAAACTACTGTCTAAACAATCTAGAACTTGGACAGAAACAAGGTGGTAGTCATCTATCATACCAAATGTGTCCACCACAGATGCACTTACATGCTCCAATGAATGTACAACACAAACTCCATGAGCCGGTTTGTACAGTGCTTCAGTCTCTGATATATGTGCTGCCATAGTCAACGTTTATGTTTGCAGGCCAGCTATGTCTTTTTCCAATAATGATGATAGTTTGTGTCATCTTGTGTCATGTTCATCTGTCATTCAGGTCGCCATGCTCATCCAGTACCTGATAGAAAACACGCCTACCATATTTGGAGATGATCTGGACAGTCTGTTCACCAGGCAGATAAATTCAGAGCAGGAAACACATGACTACACAGGTAATTGTGTAGTTATGCCCTTTGCACCTCATTAATATTAGATGCCTAATGAGGTATTTAATAGACAACAATTAGCCTTTTTGCAATTTTACAGTTCTCCCACAAACATTTAAGCTGCCTGCAGGTTTTTAGAGTTTGACTTAGTAGTAAATCAATTGGAACTATCGAAAAAAAATCTAAATCTCTTTTATATAACTTAAGACTCTGTAGAATTGCCAGTGATTACAATTTTGAGTATTCTTAGAAAGTTTTAGTATTCTACCAGCTTTACTTTTGAATTTCAACACTTACTCTCTCAAGATCCTCTTAAAGGGATAGTTCATTCATAAATAAAAAAATTCTGTCATTTATTACTCACCGCTCCAAACTTTCGTTCATCTTCGGAACACAAATTAAGATATTTTGATAATGCTTTAGATTACAGCCCGGAAAGTACTGTGTAACTAAAGCGAATTTACAGCGTAACTTTCAGTAATTATAGTTTAAAAAGTAAGTATGTATAAAGTAAGTATAAAGTAAGTATGTCTAGTTATAAGGGAACACTATGTAATATTTGGGGAATAAAGGGGTAACTATCAGGAAACTATCAGGAAAATTAACAAATGATTTACTAAAAATATTTTTTTAATTAAGGGGTAATTATCCATGTAGTTACAGGGTAAGTGTTGCTTGTTATTTCATGTAGTTACAAGGTAAGTATGAATCTGCGTTAATAGTTTCATGTAGTTACAGGGTAAGTACAATAATAAACACATACAAAATCTGATATCACTCGGAAACATTTATTGAAAAACAACTTAATTCAAAACAGACACTTCTTAGTCATTTTTTAAAAATAAACGTTTCCTTTCAAATAATAACGTCCTGACAGAAAGAGGCACGTTTTGTCCCTTTTTTGTTTCTCTTGATTGGCTTCTCCTCCTCTTGTTCTTCTTCTTCTTTTTCGTCATTTCCACTGATGGATCTTAAGAGCATCCATGTCTTTTGATATTATTATTTATTAAAAGAAAAAGTACATCCAGAAATGATCTCATAATTTACTAATCTTTTCACATCCGACCAACTGTTACCAGCGCGTGCGTGAGTAAAGAAGCTTCAAGATTTCATGGCGTTCTTGCGCAAGTGGCGACTCTGTCTCTCTGGCGTCTCTGTCTTCTAGTCTTGTTTGTTTCTCATTGCTATTATCATATATTATGTTATTGTTTGTTTACTGTTGAGAGCATTAATTAACAAAAATGAAAATAAAAACAAACGGCATCCGACATCCGCGTGACCAGTCAGCTTCAAGTTACGTCAAGCGTGAACTCAACCCTCTCATTCACGCAGATGACTGCTGGTGGGAAGCGATAGTTTACTGTTTAATTTTTTCTTACAAACACTTAACGTTTCACTTCAGAAGACATTGATTCATCAATTGGGATCGTATGGATGCTTCAACTTTTAGGAACCCAAATGAGTTTTCATTAGCAGAGATTGTTTATTTTTCTGCCAAGCAAGAGAAACGAATAAGTGTTATAAATCTGTTTTAAAAAAGTTGTTTTTCAAATAAAGATTTCCGAGTGATATCAGATTGTGTACGTGTTTTTATTGTACTTACCCTGTAACTACATGAAACAAGAAGGGAACAAGCACCACTTTAATTTACAGCCCGTAGATTCATTCTTAACCTGTAACTACATGAAACAAGAGGGGAACAAACACCACTTTAATTTACAGCCTGTAGATTCATACTTACCCTGTAACTACATGGATAATTACCCCTTAATTAAAAAATACTTACAGTATAAATAATTTGTTAATTTTCCTGATAGTTACCCCTTTATTCCCCAAATATTACATATTGTTCCCTTATAAACACACGCACTTACTTTATAGTTACACTATAATTACTGAAAGTTACGCTGTAAATTCGCTTTACTTACGCAGTACTTTCCGGACTGTAATCTAAAGCGTTACCGATATTTTTAATAATACCTGAGCGATTTCTGTCCCTTCATTGACAGGTTCATAAAGAGATCGTAAAATGAATTTGTATGAATTGAGTGGTTTAGTCCAGATTTTCTGAAGAGACACGTTCACTTTATACACTGAACAGATTTAGGCTTTTATTCACATATAAACATTCATCAATGCACACATCAGTTATGACAAACAGAGGCTCAACCAATGAGGTTCATTCTCATGTGTTATGTAGCACGTTTGAGCTTCTGCAAGAACCATAGAGGTTCATTCTCGTGTGTTACGCAGTACGTTTGAGCTTCAGCAAGAACCATAGAGGTTCATTCTCATGTGTTACGCAGCACGTTTGAGCTTCTGCAAGAACCATAGAGGTTCATTCCCGTGTGTTACGCAGCATGTTTGAGCTTCTGCAAGAACCAATGAGGTTCATTCTCGTGTGTTACGCAGCACGTTTGAGCTTCTGCAAGAACCAATGAGGTTCATTCTTGTTCCACAAGAACCAATGAGGTTTGTTCTCACAAGTCAAGCAGGTTCATGTTTGTTTATCAATGTTTATATGTGAATAAAAGCCTTAATTCAATCTGTTCATCAAGCGATCGTGTCTCTTCAGAAAATTTTGACTAAATCACTTGGATTAGTTTTACAATCTCTTTATGAACTTTTTGAAGCATCAAAGTTACAGACCTGCGCTCCCGTGGGACAGTGCGGCGTGGGACTAGATTTGATGGACAATCAGATGCATTTAAGATAGAATCAACTCACTGCTCAAAGTGAGTTTTTGTTCAATGTTGAATTCTGCATGCTGGCAAATCCTGAAATTATAACAAGGAAAATGTGTAGACATTATGAAAGATTCATTGTGCAGTCCGCTTTATTGATAACAGAGCTTTGTGAGATCGCGCTAAACTGAGATGTCAGCTTTTTAGGAATTAACTCATTAGAGAGCGCACTTTGCGCGCATTCTGTCATGCCAAACCATTCACTTGCTTTTATGTTGAATTACTTAAAACTTTTTCATTGATGTACAGAAAAAAATCTATTTATAGATAGATAAGATCTCAGACTGGATTGAAATGTCAATAAACTGTTTAGAACACCAACATAGAGCCTGCTACACAGTATCTATTTTATTATATTTATAGTACCTAAATACCATTTAATGTAACAAATGTAGTAGTTCATTTGGGTATGCATACAGATAATATCCATGCTTATCATTGTATGTACATATACCTACAACATACCCTGTAGTTTTTTGATCTCAGCAGATTTTCAGTGGGTTTCATCTTTGTGCTTTGGGGCTCTCAGAACCATTCAGTATTCGTGTATTTTTCGTATTTGTATTTTTTTCAGATGTAAAAACCTTACAATAATAATTTTCATTTGAATGCATTTATTATGTATGTATGTGTGTATGAATGAATGAATGAGGTATTTATATAGCGCATTACCTGTGTGTGTGTTTTAATTATATTCATTTATTATTTCGTTTATATTAATTTACTATATATATATATATATATATATACACCGATCAGGCATAACATTATGACCACTGACAGGTGAAGTGAATAACACTGACTATCTCTTCATCACGGCACCTGTTAGTGGGTGGGATATATTAGGCAGCAAGTGAACATTTTGTCCTCAAAGTTGATGTGTTAGAAGCAGGAAAAATGGGCAAGTGTATAGAGTTAAGGGTGTTTGACACCTCAAACTCGTTGTTGTGCTCCTCGAACCATGAATGATTTTTGCTTTGTAGCAGGGCACATTATCCTGCTGAAATAGGCCACAGACACCAGGGAACAAACACAACAAACTGTGATGTACTGTGTATTCTGACACCTTTCTGTCAGAACCAGCATTAACTTCTTGAGCAATTTGAGCTACAGCTTGTCTGTTTGATCAGACCACATGGGTCGGCCTTCGCTCCCCACATGCATCAATGAGCCTTGGCCACCCATGACCCTGTCGCTGGTTCACCACTGTTCCTTCCTTGGACCACTTTTGATAGACACTGACCACTGCAGACTGGGAACACCCCACAAGAGCTGTAGTTTTGGAGATGCTCTGACCCAGTCGTTTAGCCATCTCAATTCTGCCCTTGTGAAACTCGCTCAAATCCTTACACTTGCCCATTTTTCCTGCTTCTAACACCTCAACTTTGAGGACAAAATGTTCACTTACTGCCTAATAGATCCCACCCACTAACAGGTGGCGTGATGAAGAGATAATAAGTGTTATTCACTTCACCGTCATAATGTTATGCCTGATCGGTGTATATATATCATTTTTACAGTGGTTACAATTAAGAGAATTTGTGCAAATTTTTTAAGCATTTGTGTTTAAACTAATGAAATATGATTTCATATCTCTGTAGTCTTATCCATTACTTTTAATTATGTATATAAAATGACAAAGCTGGAATAAACTTGAAATATCTTAAAATTCTTTATCTTCTCTAGATGCTTCGTATCTTCTTCAGCATTCCTCTTCAGAGGACACAGATCAAGACTTCACTTTTTCTTCCCAACTATTGCCCGAAGTACATCCCCTTTTCCTCCCTTTGGCTGCACTTTCCTTGAAAGAGAAAAGGAGACCCCGGCCCTTTCACACTGATATTCCATCGACAGAAGGCGCCTACAGCTGTGGAACACTGGATTCTATTTCATCACGTTCCAATGCCTCTGTGAGTATGCTGGGAATTGGGGAACTAAGCCAATCACGCGACCGATGCCTCTCTGAGCCTTCCATGTATTTTTCCACCCCCCAAACGCCAGCACCAACTCATACTCCTGTTATCCGCCAATCCAGCTATGATGCCGCTGTAATAGACTGCAGAAATGAGCAGTCACAAGGCTCCATGGGGCTGAGCCCAGAACAACAATCACACAATTCTGCAATGGGTACCAGACGACGACGTTACACTTTCTGGAAGTCGCCACAAATCCCCACGCGCTTCCGTCATCCTGCGCAGAGATTAGCCAGCATGTCAAGTCTGTCATCTACAACCACTTCTTCCCTCAGCTCATTGGATAGTACGTTGTCCCTTAGCTCCGCCGATCCAATCCCCAGCCCTCAAGATACACAGTCCCGGCCTTTTCTGTTCGGAGCTGCTGCGAGACTGCGGCCTCTTACACCTGAAATGTCCAGAAAGCGGTGGACAAGTACTTTCACTTACGAAGAGGAAGAGGATGTTTGGAGAGAGAGAGATCAAGAGATCGAAAATGAGAAAGAGAATGAATTTGAAGCATCTTTTCATGACTGTGATGGAGAGAAAGCAGTGAAGGATGGAGAAAGAGCAGAGAGTGAGGATGCCATGAGCTGTGAGTCCTTCAGTGATAGTCACGATGTTAAAGGTGCAACAAGACAATCCGCGTCTGTGTGCAGCGTGGAGTTTAGTGCGAATCCATCACAATGCTCCGCCTCATGCCAGATAGATCCTGACATGAACTTGCAAGCGATTTCACTGAATCCCTGCAGTGTATGGACAGTCCCACAGGCAAATCAGGTTGGCAATGATATACAGGAGTCCCAGGTGACACAAACACTCACACACACACTCACAATGACACAAAAGCAATCCAGAACCAAAGAAGAAAACTCTGTAAGTCAGCACCAGATGGAGCGTAAAAAAAAATCTTGCTTAAACATGCATGCCTCAGGTGGGCAGAAAGTGAGCAGAATGAAAATTACAGTCTTTCCTTTTGTTGGAAGAGTAATGCTAAAACATTCTAAGGTCTGTGATCAAACCGCAAACATGCCGATGGAAACTAAGCAGAAAGTTGAGCCAGGATTCAGTGTAGAAAAGGAGGGACAAGTGCGAGAATCTGTTCAGGTACATATCCCACAGACACTGTTTTATGGTCATAATGTTCCTCTAGTGTTACTTTCTACACCACCGCAGCAAACGTCAGTCCAGGTGAGGACACATTGTACTCTCCCTGATGATGTTGGTGTAACAAAAGCAGGTTTGTGTGATGAAGCTAATGTTAGCATTGTCGCAACTGATATTAGCAACGGAGTAAGCAGTTACCCAACAGAAAATACCATTCAGAGCGTTAAATGTATTAATCATAGTGTGAGCACTGGCAATGACTTGCACAGCCTTGGCTGTATTACTGAACCCGTTAACCCTGCTGTGAGCATTAGGGATGGTTATAATGTTAACCGAAGTATAAAGCTTATTCACAGCAATGCTAATCAGAGCATGGCCTATCTAAAACCTGCTAGCAAATCCTCAGGAACCGTTCGCCACACAATCTGTATCAAGCTCCCTGGCAGCGGAGGGATGGCACAGAACAAGCCATTGCCATAATTGTATCCTTCTGTTATGTAATACTACATGGAGATGAAGAGTATGCAACATTTTATCTCAATGTGTTTTTTCAAAAGAATGAGGTTAGGTATAGAGTCTGCAGATGTTATGCTGGTCAGCGGGAGGATGTGTTATGTCTATATTTATGTGTATGGAGTAGAGTCTAAAGGCATCAAATGAAAATGCATTTCCACAGGGATTGCACTGCGGGGTGTGCCATTTCAAAGGCTTCTGCAGAGACCGCACACAGAGACGAGAGTGATGCAGTGATTGGAAAACTCGTAAAACCAAAATAGACCAAAGCTTAAGCCAAAAGTAAACTAATATGATTTTCATTTTATAATAATGTTGAGTGAGTCTAATATTTTATCCAAAATAAGGCAAAAATGTACTGCATAGTAGGAATGGTTCATGAAAAAGACGTAATGTTTTGTTGTTTTCAAACCTTCTCTAAAAAGAAGATATTTTTAGGAATGTTGGGGTCCAAACAGCACTGAACCCTAGTGACTTTCAGTATGTGGACAAAAGTAATTTCACAAAATATCTTCTTTTGTGTTCTAAATTCATTAAAGTTGGGCACCACATAAGGATGACACAAAAAAGGATTAATTGCAAATTAAACGCACATTAAAGGAATTATTTTATTGTTTTATAATGTTTCTTGGTGTGCACTTATAATGCACTTATAATTGTCATAATTTAGAAAAGGCATTTTTCTTACCCTAGTTTTAGCCCTCTGATTTGAACGCTCTGTTTGAAGGGGAGTGTCTGCTGTGAGACTGTTGCGATTAGTGAATATCTTTGCATATGAAATAAGTATTATATGTGGAACTCTCTCGAAAACCTTTAGCACGTTTTTACTATTACAGCTCTCAAGGTTCACTAATTGTGAAAAGTGTTCATTATAGCATTATGTTCAGATCTATGGCATTATATTTAGATTGTGGCATTGCAGTGATGAGCATTGCAGCCAATCACAGACATGTTGAGCACATGAATGCAGCTGATCTTGTCATTGCAACTCGATTTCTGCACACTAACGAATGCTTACATCATAACTAACAGTGCAAACACAATGTAAATAAGAGGTTTGTTGATTATAACGGGAGTTTTGGCGAGAGTCCAGATCTCATTTGCTGTTTGATTGACAGTCATTGACTGACTTGTCATCTCACTAACACACCAGTGGGCAAAGTTGCAATGATGAAGTAGGCGTTGATCTTCTTCTGCAGAGGCGGTCTTTCACCTCATAGATACATCATAGTCACATTCCACAATGAGTCGTTCACTGGGCTTGGTTACAATAAAAGCTGTTTTGGACTACCAAGGAAGTTTTCAGTTCTGAAACTTAAAGGATAATCTAATAATATGATGACCTCTTATATGCCAAAAGCTCAAGGAATGTTCTCAGTTTATGTCCTCTTTAAATTTGGCTGAGAAATTATCCTCAAAAGATTATTATTGTGTTAAATGAGAAAAGCATCATATACGTTACAAAAAGTAGCTTTAGAAAAAGATTTGTTCTTAAATTCAACAGAATTTATTACTCAAACTTTTAGGCTTCAACGTCCATGGAAGTGAGTAAATGATGACAGATTTTTTTTTTTTTTTTTTGGTGAACTATAGCTTTAATGGGCTTTTAATTAATATGGAATTTATTATTATTATTTTTTTAATGAAATTATACTCCAAATAAGAAACTAAAACTGACAGTAGGCGGCAGTAAATGTCTTAATGAGTAAGTCATTGAGACATTAATTTATTCATTCGATACGTTTAAACAGCTAATTCATCCAGGAATGAAGCAAAATGGCTCTCTTTATTAATTGAATTAATAAATATCAAATTGAATTGAATTGAATTGAGCTTGATGATGACATCTCTGTTTTCTCCAGAGCGGCTGTACACCCGAAACAAACTCTGTTGCATTATTTTCCTGTTATCACTGTAAAGCTGCTTTGAAACAATCTGTACTGTAAAAAGCGCAATATAAATAAAGGTGACTTGAATCAGATTGATTCACTCAATACACAAAATTCATTCAGGAAACACTGTTTCACAACAGTTCTCTGGCTTTATAGGTAATATATTTGTTGGCAAAACTGAGCAGAAGCAGACAATATTGTGTCTAAAATATAACACAATATTAACTTATTAATTTATTGAACTGTTGTATAAACTCAGTATCACATTTGAACTCATGCTATTCTGGACAAAAACAGCACTCTTGTGATATTTGAGCTATATCATATGATAAAAATATGAGACACAAACTCATACAGGGGCATTTTTGCCCTGATATTTTAAGGCCAATATAACTGCATTATATTGGCTAGCTACATCACGCAGTGAGTTGCCATGCTTCATGTTCGTCATCAATCTACTATATGAAATGTAAAATGACCTGTAGGTCTGGGGCGAAGCGGGTTAATCATTTTAATAATATTATTTTAAATCGACAGCCCTATGCAAAGTGGCTGCCTACTGTCTGAGCCAGGATCTGGAAATTCTTAAAGTAGTTTTTATTAAATCAAATTTCTTTTTAATTATTATTATTTTATAATGGATAACTAGTAACACTAATGGAGAAGTTTAGTCAAAACATTATTGTGGCTAAGGTGTAGTGCCCATGTGGCACATAAAAAAAGCAATATAAGAAAGCATAAGATTGAGAGATAATTAAGACATAAGAAAAGATGATAAAAACAAATGAGAACAAATCTGGTGTTGAATGCACGAACAGCAACACGCATGTAGAACTGGAAAATCAATGGCATGGTGGTCACGCTCTTTAGTTCATTGACAAAGGTTAAACACATGTCACAAAGTGCGTCACTATAGGAACAAAGCAGGTGGCAGGAGAAGGGATCTACTGTATGTTAAGACAGCAAAAAAGGTATAATGGAAAGCTGAACTGCATAAGATGCTGTGAATATTAGATGAACATTAAAGAGGAACAAGAGAGTGGGATGTGTATAGACATGAGTGTGCATTGTGTAGATCCAGTGAAAGACATTAGTGGTGATGTTTTAAATAATCATATGGTTCAGAGTCATGTTTGTTTTTGTGCACAGTGGCTCAGTGAGTTGCAATACTCCTCCACAATCCAAAGACATGCAGCGTTCGTAGCTGTGAATGAGTATGTGTGTGAGTGCTGGGATAGGCTCCAGCATACCCGCGACCCTACAGAGGATAAGTAGTTTGGAGAATGGACACATTTTTTTAACTCAATCTGATTATTTACACAATGGCAAGAAAATGTTTTCTTATTGCCTAATATGATAGAAATAAAGATCTAAAGTATAAGCGCACTTGGATATTGACAGCTTACATGAGGGTATCAACTTTTTGATACTTTCAACTTTCTTTTAAAAAATATTTACAGATTTCTGTATTTTTATCCAAGTGGATGGAATGAATTTGTGCTGTTGTTTCCCTACAAAAACATCACTTTGCTGAAGGAAAAGTATGTAATACTAAAAGTTAAAACTAATATTCACAATAACATGTTTGTTTTAAGCATACAACAATAACATGTTTGTTTTCTGTAAAAAATTACAGAAAGGGAAAACATTTTTTTTTTTGATAAATCAATAAAGCTTTTCATGCAAGAATATTTAAAGGTATAGTTCACCCCCAAAACAAGGAAAATTCTGCGATAATTTACAAACCCTCATGTTATTCCAAACCTGTATGATGTCCTTTCTTCTGCACAATACAAAAGAAGATATCATGAAAAAAATGTTCAGCTGCTTTTGTCCATATAACTAAAGTCTGTGGGGTCCAGTGTTGTTTTGGACTCCAACGACTTTCATTTCATGGACAAAAGCAGCTGAAACATTCTTTGAGGCTCTCTTAACATTCTCTTCCTGTTATTACTTGAACTTTAATGTTCATGTTTGAAGTGAGAATGCCTTCAGATACAACTGCTGTTTTTTTATGGTAGGTAACACGTTGCTTCATGGAACAAACATATACAAAGTCTTTTGTTAGAACATTTTAGAATTCCTGAATAAGTTGTAAGAAACATGTCTTTCCCTGAGTATAAGGAACACTGCTGACAGCTGGGAATTTAAATTAACTAGAATTGTACATGTGGCGAAAGAATTTGACACATTACGTCTGATTCTCCTGGTTCTGGATTCAGGATGTTAACTGTGTGTGACTGTGGTTACTCCCACTGAGTGGAAAAAGACTGAGAGGCAGCATTGGTTTTCAGCGTGAATGCTGCCGAAAACACACAAAACTAGGCCCGGCATCATGGGGGGGTTGGGGTTTGTGACTTGTGCGTGTAATAGTGTAATAGCGTGTAATTTTCTCACTCAAACCACTGCCGCCTGCTGCTCCTGCTACTGATTGCTTTTAGAAGGAAAAGCTGCCCGTGACTGCTGGTCTAGGATCTGTTTTCTTTGTAATAATAGCATATTAGGGGTGTGACGAGACACTTAGCTCACAAGATGAGACACGAGATTGGGTTCACGAGAATGAGAGTGCATTTTGAAAGGTTTTAACTAATCATCTTGTAATGAATGTCATTTCAGATCTACTTTCTGAGAGTTAATTATCATATGTATTGAAAGACAACAATATACAAGCACTGTAATGAACGCCTTTCCACGAATTGAACATAGAAATAAACAGAAATAATCCTATAAAGATTAATTAAAATGTTAGTACATAGTAGTTAAGGCCACCTAATATAAAGTGGGTCCAATGGTTTTTATTTCTATAAAAAAAGCAAAACGACATTGTGGTGCATATTCCATGCTAATTTCACCCTCATGCTCTGTCATGGCGACATCGCAAGACAACTTTAGAAATTCTCGTCACTCGTCACATTTTAATCTCGTGAGATCTCGTGGCACAAGATATTATTAGCGAAAAAGAGTTGGCAAAATATCCAGTACGTATCTGTATTTGCACTCGTCAAATGATTCAATTTCCAACATGTTTTCGCTTTGTGAGTAATGTAGCCAATCACAGACGTGTGTTGATTTCTTGAACGCAATGGCCAATCACAGGTGTTTAAGTTAGAATCCACTCACTGAGAAACGGTGAGAAGCACAAATTCTCTCTAACAAAGTGTAGATATTATGTAAATAAGAGATTCATTGTGTAATCAGCTTCACTGATCAATATAACAGAACTTTGTGAGATTGCGTTCATTGAATGAGTGACAGCTTTTAATGATTATAAAGGGAACTCTCTTTGCGTGCTGTCTAGGCAATATAAAATTATTAATAAGCCTGTAATATATTCAGAATTTGAATAAAACCTTTGTTTTCCATTCTTGACAAGCGACCACATACACGCTTCAATACTTACGCCCATCCACATATAAATGCAGGATTTACTCTCGAAATTGTGATGACTGACAGTGATAAATATTTATGTTATTTATGTTATGTAGCTCATATAAATGTTAGGAAAACACAATTCCTGGCTGCATGTCAATATCCATGAATCACTGGATCTTTGGTAACTTGTAAGAAACACTATATCGAGTCCAACCTTTAGTTTAAACCGTTTGTTTTCCTTTGCGCTTTCCCCTATTAAATCCAGTCATGCAGCAGCTCTTCTCTCTTCTGCCACTCAGTCCCGGCTGAGGGGCCGTGTTCCGGAGGGAAAGTGACATCAATGTATACCCTCTAGAGTGGTGTAGGTATGAAGTCACTTTGCAGGCCAACCAGCAGTTAGCATCACGTTGGTTCCCTCAAGAAAAAACCCAATAGGATTTTCCCATAGGCTTTTGGATTATCGCTAAAAAACAAGTTCTGTGTTCAAAGTTTCTGATACTTGCACGTTTTGTCCATCAAGATAATTATCACAGATGAACACAACTTTTATAAATTTTCACGTCTAAATTCAGTCGCCAGTAGTAAAAAGCTAAAGGTAAGCTAAAAACTAACTACACCACAGTCCCACAAATTCAACGTCACCATCACTAAGCTTCCGACAACTCTTCCAGTTTTTATCTAAAAACATTTTCACAGAAAATTTTAGTTAGAATAGTTTATAAGGGCACATTATGAGCATAATGAGGCTGTAAAAACTGACTGAGCATACCTGTTCAACAAAAATGATGTGCACATATAAATCTTTGCCAAAGCTGCAGCAAGCTCTCAGGTATGATATTCTTGAGTTTTATCCTTATCCTACTCAAAAGCCTTGACAGATTTCTTATCAAAATTGCAGTACCTTCAGCTTTTCATAATACAAATCATTGTATTATGAACTTTTATAAAGTTAGTACCTTACAGTCTTCAATGACTAAAACATGCAACAATGGTTAAAATGAAGAAGGTTATGTAGGATGAGGAAGAAACATTGAGGGGAACCAAGACACTATGCGTGAACTATTATGAATAATAGTTGCAAATAATTCATTAAATCTGTCAGTGTAGTGATAAATGATTGTGATCTGCCCATCCAAAGGTAACATGATGAATGCAAGCAGTGATGAAAAACATGTTTTCTTTTCTGGCTAGATGAGATCCTACAGTACAGATGAGGAAGAGGTATAGGGATGTTTATTTTTACGGTGCCATCAGACTAGACTTTGTGCTCCATCCACTTATTTTCATACACATGTAAACATGGGAGAACAGAAATGCTCCTTGCCCACCTTTGGTGTGCTCTGACTTGTGTATTTGCCTGGTGAAAAGGTATTTTACCACAAAAAGGATCTAAAGGTGATGATACTGGGCAACTTTTTGAGCAATGTTGCCGGGCAATGGTGCCAGGCGATGTTGTTTAGGCACTTTCCCATTGAGAATGGGCAACAGATGTCTATCTGGATACTTTAGATCGGTCATGGGCCCTGTGGCTCACCTGGTTGCCCATTGATGGCAACATTGCCCAGCAACATTGCTCAAAAAGTTGTCCTGTGTATTATCACCTTAAAGGTCACAGATTGACCTATTAACTCAATAATTTTTTTCAAAATAAGATACTATATTTAACATTTAAAATTTATTTTTATGTATGATTTATTATTTATTAAAGATAAAAGACAGAGCATGATGTCATATCCTATTGCCCAGTTCAGGTCATTTCACATGATCAAAACGGTAATTGGTGAGAGTAGGATGAAATGAAGGGTTCTAGTGAACTGTGGGATGTACATTTGAGCAGGAAGCAGCTTTAACTTCCTCACAGATGAAGCAAAGGAGCCAACTGCATTTAGCTTCCATTCCACTTATCCACCCCCTCTCTGAGCCATGTGAATAGCTTGTCTAGGTGGTTCTGATGAGCTCTAAATGCCTGCAGCTGTTTCTCTTGTTCCACAATGGGTTGTTCTCAATCGGAAGGCTGAAGGCCGTTACATACTCCACAAGAACAGAGAAAAAAGTTCTCGCTCCCAGGGCTGCGAGAACAAAATGACGTTTTTTTGTTCTCGCAGACCTGGTTTGGGAGTTCTCGCAGCTTGTTCTCGAGCAGAACTTTTTTCTTGTGGGTGTCCGAGAACTATTGTGTGATTGGTCAGAAATTTAAAGTGGGCGGGGTTAATGCGGAGAAACAGAGATGTTCGGCACCTGCTTTTCTCGTGAAGTATGGAATGTACTGGCCAGAATGAAATTTGTTCTTGTTCTTGCCCCCTCGTGAAAACGAACAAATTTCTTTGTTCTTGCAGAGTATGTACCAAGCTTGAGTCCTAGTAAGGCTGCATATCTCAGCTGCCAGGTCAAGCTTCGTCAAAGGACATCTCAATTTAAATGACCCTTTAAGTGTATCCTATATGTCCTCCAATCTCCCACACACAATCCTTTGCACTCATTCCAATTCACAAAAAATGAATCAGCACTGAGCTTGTCCAATTTCCCTATAATGCAAGACAGAAAAAAATACTTTGGAGATAAAAGCATTGTTTTCTTTTGTTTTGTTGTAAATTAATGACATAATGTTAAACTGTGCATAATGTAAAATACTGGGAGACCACAGATGGTTGTCATTACCTATAGTGCATTAATATAAAGGCAGTTAACATAAGTTTTTTTTTCAAATTATAATTTTAATAGTATTTTTTTGCGTTTTGAGGCGGAAACATTTATGACGATGCCATGTGCAATTACTAGACCGTCTAATTCTAGCATTTAATTCTGAGGAGGACTCTAAACTCCAAGCCTCTGATGGACTGGAGTAGGAAGGCTGCAGCCTCACTAGGATGCAGCTTTTAGACCTTAAATGTGGGCTGTTGTTGATCTGCTGAGACAGTGTGCATGATGTGCGTGCTGTCTGAGACGTGTGTGCATGAGCAGACACGTGCATATGTGTCAAAGCGCTGTTAATGAATCATTGTGTATGTTTATGCCCTCATTATGTGCAAGTTATTCATATGTGGTTTTCTCCTGATATTCCTCACTAGTCTATACTGTATAATCCAAAGCAAAGTGGGGAGTGCAAAGGTAAAAGCAGGGTAGGAGCAAATCAATCTACACACGTTAAAAATCTTTTAACAGAATTTATCAGTGTCTTTATACGTGGGTTTATTTTCACCTAATTCAAGACTGTTAAGATGTACATCACATGTTCTTTATCTGGGTGGTTTTCATGTATTTAAACAAGCAATTGTGCTTTCATTTGTTTTGTAAATGTAAACATTATTATCACAGATTGTATATTTAAAAACACAATGTGTGCAATGTGCTCTGCTGCTGTTGTAGCTGCTTTCACATATTTATATATACAATAACTGTTTGATTAAAGTGATTACATTTCTAAAATCTTGTTTTGTTAGTTTTTTTCTTTCAAACAAGGACCAGACTTTTTACTAAAAAAAGTAAAAACATAATCGGAGAATGTGAGGTCTTGTTTTTAGAGGCCTCTGTATAGAGATCAAGATTGCAGCATGTGCTTGAAAACATGTTTTGTTAGCATTTAAGTAAATGCCCATATGTCAGAATGAATGGACTGGAGGTTCACTCAGTCAATTCAGTTGTTTTGTTTTAAAAACATTTCTATTGCAAACAGTTGCGTAGGAGCCAAGTTCATGGGTACAAGGGAACGCATGAACTGAAAAGAAAAACTGTATACCTGAATGTGATGTAAGTCACTTTAGATAAAAGCATCTACCAAGTGCATGTAAAGTTAAAATAAATGCAACACTAAAGAAGAGAGTACAGACTGCCTTTATCAGTTCAGACAGGGCATCTCAAAACATATATCAGTTACTACAGTGGGGCTCTGATCAATATCGTCAGAATGAATGTGTTTAGAAGATATTAACAATAAATAGGGGTTAAATGCCACTAAAGCTGGCTTCACATGCTATCAGGTTGATCATAAATGTGAGTTCATGACTCAGAAGTTGCATATTATGGACAAGAAGCTCTGAGATAATTTTGATTCCCAAGTTTTCGAGTTGATAAAAAAAGATTGCCTGCATGGTTTAATTGTTCACTTCTAACCCTGATCTCCATATTCAAAGCTCGGTCTGCTTGGTTGGATTTCCACTATTCACCTTAGCAACGTGGAAGTAAGTTATTTTCTTTGATTGTGTGGGCACTTCCGTTCATTAACCGCTATAGCAATTAACTGGCAGAATAACAAATTAAAATGGTAAAATATTTTGCAGCATAACAGACAGTTTTTGTAAAGCTAAAATAAATGGAAGCGGATGAGTAAGAAAGCCTTGAGACAGTCATGTTACAATTTAGAATAAAGTGAATAACCCACAACCAGACCTCAAAAAAGACCCTGTGCTGATTTATTTTAGTACCCACTTTACATCACTGCTTGAACACCTGAGTGCTTCCACACCTCTTTTGTTATGTAACATAATAGCCTCAGATCACTAATGACTGTTATTAGATTGGACAGCATGCTATTGGCACTTCGTTCACAATTATTGCCAGCTCTTTGATCTTTGATGCTTTATGGTGTGGCTCTGGAGCCAGTTGCACCAACCAGCCATTAGTTAACTTAGCCTAGTAAAGAGGCCTTAAGTTACAATTTACGCACTACTAAATATTGTAAATACCATTAAATTTACCATATACATTTACTAAATATTAATGGAAGCCTCCTATCAGGAGGAAGGTTTGGAATAAAATAGCAGACTGACTGAACTGCATCAATTATCTTTTTTTACCTGACTTCAGTTCTTTATATTATAATTCTGACATTTACACTCGCTTACATTTTGAGAGAGAGAACATTACATGAATAGATTACTTTGTTAGCGGCTTTTTAACAAGAAAACATACTGAACGTGCCTCTGTGTGCATCTCTTAGTGTTGTGCATGTAAAAAAAATTCTGCCCTTGTTTTTTTTGTATCAGTATTTATTAAGGCCTATTGATCCTTATTATTTAGTTTCAAATACAGTTTCTAAATCTTAATTATATATAAGAACACTTATGATGTTATTCATGATTAAGTAGTATCGTATTTAATGGAAAATTATTTTTACTGTTACGTGAGGCAAAAGAAGTTGGAATGAAGGATAAACTGAAATTCATGGCATTTCAACACAACTTCTGCTCACGTATTTGAAGCATAGACAGTAAACGGAGAAATATGAAGTCAATTAGAAGCACTCACTTCCTGATGGCTGAGCGTACTGCGCAGCCTCAGACTGAGCTTGACGACGTAGATGTGACGAGAGCAACCTGTCTGACAGTTGTAAGTCTTCTAGTAGTTGTGCAATGTAAAATCTGAATCACCGAATCTTGCAGAGACGGAGAGTGTGAGCAGGAGCAACTTTTGGTAAGTATTCTGATTAAGTATTTAGTCATTTTGCATAGTATTTATTTATTTTAAAATTTAACGCCAGGTTGCCTGCGAGCTTCTCCTTCCTGTCTATACGGTAATTTCTCTACTGTGCGACAGAGAGTCGCGTGGTTATGACGCAATCGTTAGCCTATTTTTACTAAAACGGCTTCTACGGGGCTATAGTGTAAGATACACGGTAATGGAGCCTTTTATACATTTTTGTGTTTCTTTAGAAATAAACAATGGACAAATGGAGTCTTTAAACGCCTCAGATGTAAAGTTATTTGCTGTCAAAGTGACGCCAAAATGAATGGGAGTCAATGGAATGCTAACAGCAGGTGATGGCTTGGTTAGCAATGGCTGCCCCTATGGAAGGTACGGTTTCCGGGTGCTGGATTACCCCCTTGATTTGAAGGCTGCTTTTAGATCATTGAGGGTAAACGCAGTGCTCGAATTGAGGGGGGGCTGGGGGGATCCAGGACCTCCCATAAGGCATTGAGGACCCCCCATAAGAAGAAAAAACTTAGGGGGGTCCTCTTAATTTACAATAATTCATGCGACTGTGCATTTTTAGGCTGCTCTTCATTTCTCTTGTAAAAATGTGAACGCTGCATCTATAGACCGCTATATCTATAGAGGTCGCAGCCTTTAGCCTCATTGTTAGAGCGTCTGACTCCCATGCGGAAAGTATGGCGTCAAAAGGTGGACAAAACAGCGCGAGCGCATAAACACAGCGCTCAAGTAAATTACAACAGTGTGAGCACCGTGACAAAGCTCGCATGTAAAATATAAACATGCACACTCAAATCCCACACTCGAGGACAAAAAAAAAATGATTGTGCGCACAGATTAACAATTCTCGAGCAGAAATAACAACTGCGAGTCCTGACAAGTTCCACACGCGCGAGTTCTTTCTTTCTTTTTTTTTTACACGTGCGCAGATTTGAACACGCGCGCAGATTTGAACACGCGCAGGTTCTTTTCTACACGCACGCAGATTTGAACACGTGCGCAGCTAAAATCTTTACGCACGCAAATCAGGTTTGACACTCAGGGGCGGGGCCCAAACCTTCCTGTTAATAAATGCTATTGGCTGCTGGCCAAATCGCAGCTCCTCTTTTGATTGGCTGCTTGTGTGAGGTTAATGCTGTCCTCCTGTTGCGATTGGCTGTTGTTGGCCCTCAAAACAGAAAGCGGGATCCGGGATGACAGACCGTAAGAAGGTAAGTTTTCTTTCCAACTTCATAAATGTGTTTATCTGTGGTGTTTATATGTAACAGGTATAAACATTATACTGTTAAATGTAGAATTTAGGAAGAATTAGCACAAAATTGTTCATTTAGCCTACCTATTACAGTGACGCATTGCTGCCACATACATATAATTTTTTCCACCCAATTATGTCGTAGAAACGACATATTTTCTCGTAATAACGAGATGTTTTTGAAAGTGTTAATTTAACTGTGGATTATATATACACCATAAAAGTGTTAAAATTAACTCCCATCGAGTTAAATTAACTCTGGCGATTTAAATTGAGCCAAATTACTTTTTCTGTTTGGTTGACTGCATTTTTAGTTTGATGATGAATAAACTGTGAAGTTTGGATTTTTCCCTTAGGCTAGTAGCGTAATAAATTAAAATAGCCTACTCCATCATTTATGTCTATATAAGCTACGTGTTGAAGGAAGGGATAAGGGCGAAATGCATGGTGGTAACTCAAAGTTTTTTGTTTAGTTTTTTTGTTTGTTTTTACCGCTTCGTTATTCGTCAGGGCACGAAGCTCCCGTTCCACCACATCCCAAAGATGCTCTATTGGGTTGAGATCTGGTGACTGTGGGGGCCATTTTAGTACAGTGAACTCATTGTCATGTTCAAGAAACCAATTTGAAATGATTGGAGCTTTGTGACATGGTGCATTATCCTGCTGGAAGTAGCCATCAGAGGATGGGTACATGGTGGTCATAAAGGGATGGACATGGTCAGAAACAATGCTCAGGTAGGCTGTGGCATTTAAACGATGCCCAATTGGCACTAAGGGGCCTAAAGTGTGCCAAGAAAACATCCCCCACACCATTACACCACCACCACCAGCCTGCACAGTGGTAACAAGGCATGATGGATCCATGTTCTCATTCTGTTTACGCCAAATTCTGTCTCAACAGAAATCGAGACTCATCAGACTAGGCAACATTTTTCCAGTCTTCAACTGTCCAATTTTGGCGAGCTCGTGCAAATTGTAGCCTCTTTTTCCTATTTGTAGTGGAGATGAGTGGTACCCGGTGGGGTCTTCTGCTGTTGTAGCCCATCCGCCTCATGGTTGTGCGTGTTGTGGCTTCACAAATGCTTTGCTGCATACCTCGGTTGTAACGAGTGATTATTTCAGTCAAAGTTGCTCTTCTATCAGCTTGAATCAGTCGGCCCATTCTCCTCTGACCTCTAGCATCAACAAGGCATTTTCGCCCACAGGACTGCCGCATACTGGATGTTTTTCCCTTTTCACACCATTCTTTGTAAACTCTAGAAATGGTTGTGCGTGAAAATCCCAGTAACTGAGCAGATTGTGAAATACTCAGACCGGCCCGTCTGGCACCAACAACCATGCCACGCTCAAAATTGCTTAAATCACCTTTCTTTCCCATTCTGACGTTCAGTTTGGAGTTCAGGAGATTGTCTTGACCAGGACCACATCCCTAAATGCCTTGAAGCAACTGCCATGTGATTGGTTGATTAGATAATTGCATTAATGAGAAATTGAACAGGTGTTCCTAATAATCCTTTAGGTGAGTGTATGTCGTTTAAACGAGAAAAATATGTCGTTTTTACACAAAGGCTAATTGGGTGGAAAAGAATATATGGCAGCAATGCGTCACCATAATATGTAAATGAACAATTTTGTGTTAATTCTTCCTAAATTCTACATTTAACAGTATAATTTTTATACCCGTTACATTTAAACACCACAGATAAACACATTTATGAAGTTGGAAAGAAAACTTACCTTCTTACGGTCTGTCATCCCGGATCCCGCTTTCTGTTTTGAGGGCCAACAACAGCCAATCGCAACAGGAGGACAGCATTAACTGCACACAAGCATCCAATCAAAATAGGAGCTGCAATTTGGCCAGCAGCCAATAGCATTTATTAACAGGAATGTTTGGGCCCCGCCCCTGAGTGTCAAGCCTGACTTGCGTGCGTAAAGATTTCAGCTGCGCACGCGTTCAAATCTGCGTTCGTGTAGAAAAAAAAGAACTCGCGCGTGAGGAACTTGTCAGGACTCACGGTTGTTATTTCTGCTCGCGACTTGTTAATCTGTGCGCACAATATTTTTTTTTTGTCCTCGAGTGTGGGACTTGAGTGTGCATGTTTATATTTTACATGCAAGCTTTGTCACGGTACTCACACTGTTGTAATGTACTTGCACGCTGTGTTTATGCGCTCGCGCTGTTTTGTCCACCTTTTGATGCCATAGGAAAGGGTTCGAGCACCGCTTCGAGCGGGCGATGCAAACCGGAGACGAACAACAGTTACTTACAATCAAATGTGTCTTTAGTGATGTTGCCTTAAAAAAAGTACGAGTATGTTTTTGCAGCAATGTTTTATTTTGGGATGAATTTAGAGCTTTTAATTTGAAAAGTTCTGCAAGACATTCAAAAGAGTCTGTGGAATGGATCGCTAGACACGCCTCTAAAATAGCCGTCATGAAATGTGTGGTATGAAAAAACGAACAGTAAACCATTGAAACGTTTGCTTATAACGCGGGGCCTCAGCACCAACACGTGAACAATAACAAACCAAATTCTGCTTCCTTTTTATCAAAACCAGGTAGGATGAACGCATAGTTGACTTTCCATTCTTCTTTGTATGCCCTATTTTCGCTGTCGACTTTCCTCTTTGATAGTGCCATTTTCTCTCACCGGCTAGTAGGGATGGGCAAATGAAGCCTCGTGAAGCACTGAGGCTTTCCCCTGATTGTTTCGGGAAAAGATTAGAAGCATCAGGAGTAGTGTCGAAAACAGTGCCATCTTGTGGCAGGTCAAATTTATAGCAGCCATAAACCCGAGTGCGCAGCGCCGTTGTTTTATCTATAAAGCACAAATAAAAGCCTGACAATGCTAAATGTTCAGTTTTCTGATGATATTATTCACATATTAAAGTGTGGCAATAAATGAAATGTAACAATTATAATTATAATAATACCAACAGAGTTGTTTGATGCAAGTAAATGGTGCTCTAATTATTTTATGGTTTTTATACTGTTTATATGGCAGAATATATGATCATGTAATACAGGCTATAGGCTTATATATATATATATATATGTTAGTAAGTGGACTTCAACTTCCAAAAACACATAGAGCAGTGGCCTGGGTTCAAACATTCCGACACGCAAAGTAAATCATTCACGTGACTGGAAAGAAAGTGAGGCATCGTTTTTCATTGATTACATGTTTCTTTGAAAAAAATACATGAGAAATTGCGCTGCGTATTCGATACGTGCTTTGAAGCTTCAGTGTCATACACTCACCTAAAGGATTATTAGGAACACCATACTAATACTATGTTTGACCCCCTTTCGCCTTCAGAACTGCCTTAATTCTACGTGGCATTGATTCAACAAGGTGCTGAAAGCATTCTTTAGAAATGTTGGCCCATATTGATAGGATAGCATCTTGCAGTTGATGGAGATTTGTGGGATGCACATCCAGGGCACGAAGCTCCCGTTCCACCACATCCCAAAGATGCTCTATTGGGTTGAGATCTGGTGACTGTGGGGGCCATTTTAGTACAGTGAACTCATTGTCATGTTCAAGAAACCAATTTGAAATGATTGGAGCTTTGTGACATGGTGCATTATCCTGCTGGAAGTAGCCATCAGAGGATGGGTACATGGTGGTCATAAACGGATGGACATGGTCAGAAACAATGCTCAGCTAGGCCGTGGCATTTAAACGATGCCCAATTGGCACTAAGGGGCCTAAAGTGTGCCAAGAAAACATCCCCCACACCATTACACCACCACCGCCAGCCTGCACAGTGGTAACAAGGCATGATGGATCCATGTTCTCATTCTGTTTATGCCAAATTCTGACTCTACCATCTGAATGTCTCAATAGAAATTGAGACTCATCAGACCAGGCAACATTTTTCCAGTCTTCAGCTGTCCAATTTTGGTGAGCTTGTGCAAATTGTAGCCTCTTTTTCCTATTTGTAGTGGAGATGAGTGGTACCCGGTGGGGTCTTCTGCTGTTGTAGCCCATCCGCCTCAAGGTTGTGCGTGTTGTGGCTTCACAAATGCTTTGCTGCATATCTCGGTTGTAACGAGTGGTTATTTCAGTCAAAGTTGCTCTTCTATCAGCTTGAATCAGTCGGCCCATTCTCCTCTGACCTGTAGCATCAACAAGGGATTTTCGCCCACAGGACTGCCGCATACTGGATGTTTTTCCCTTTTCACACCATTCTTTGTAAACTCTAGAAATGGTTGTGCGTGAAAATCCCAGTAACTGAGTTGCATTTTTCATCAATTAATTTCTTAAATTATCCCTTGACTATGTTCTGGGCCGCCATCTAGTGGCAAAACATTTTTTGGCCCGATGCCAAACTTTCTTGCCGACCCCTGCCATAGAAGAACCATTTTGGGTTCCTCCAGAAAACTTTTTTCTTAGTGTGAAGAACATAAATAATCTAAAGAATGAAAAAGATTCTTTAGATTATTTATGTTCTTCACACTAAGAAAAAAAAAATTCTGGAGGAGCCTGAAAGTTATCACTATAAAGAACCAATGGAAAGGTTCCATGTATGTTAAAGGTTCTTCATGAAACCATAAGCCCAGTTTTCACCGAAATTACTTGGAACAATTTGTCCCAGGAACTTTTTTCCTGTTGCTGTCTGTATTTCCATCGTGGTCTAAAGCACCGTGAAGATTAGTCCGGTGACATAGGACTGCACGTGACTTTCCAGTTCCCGCAACATCGTCGTCTGTCCATCGGTCGTATTTTTTTAAACTTCATTGTTGATTCGAATAGCAACCAACTCTTACTGCACGCACTGCAACAGACTTTTAAAAATAGTGGTTGAAATAAAATGCTGCGTGTAGTCGACCAATCAAAATGTTTTGTGAACTCAACCAATCAGCATGTTCAGCGCCCAAGTCCCACCCCGAAAGTTCCTGAACTTTGAAAAAGTACCACCTCATGAGCAGGGCCGTTTTGAGGGGGAAATATTTACCTGGAACTTAATTTAGAACGACCTAGTTCCTGCAGTCGAAACACACAGAGTACCACCCCAAAGTCCCTAGTTCCTGGGGAAAGTTCCTGCAGTGGAAACGCGGCTATAGATGCTAATGAAGAACCTTTATTTTTAAGAGTGTACAGTGCACCATTAATACTATTTAATAATGTCTTCGTCCAGAATCTGAGGAAGCTGAACGTCTCGGTTACGTATGTAACCCTCGTTCCCTGAAGGAAGGGAACGGAGACGTTACGTCAGTTACTGACGGAATGGGGGTTTCGCTTAGAAGCCAATCGCCTTTGAGCTCTACAAAACGAGCCAATGGCATGAAAATGCCATGGGTCTGCGGAATTTGCATGCCGCAACCCCGCCCCACGGCGTGGGTATAAAGGGCGTTGCGTGGCAATCTCGCATTATGTTTACCTGCTGAAGAGCCGAGGCATGAGCGCCCGGCCAGTTCCAGCGGTACAGCGGTCATGGCAGGGGGACGTAACGTCTCCGTTCCCTTCCTTCAGGGAACGAGGGTTACATACGTAACCGAGACGTTCCCTTTCAGTCAGTACACTACGAGTTACGTCAGTTACTGACGGAATGGGGGTCCCAATACAATCTCGCCATGACGGCTGTCTTCCAGCGTCCTGCGCTGACCCGGGCTCCCTGCCGTGAGTGTGGCACGAACGAGGGGCTAGGCTCAACGCTACCAAGGTACACTGGGAAGCATATCCCACGTGGAGAATGCAACACAATGCCAACCCAAAGGGGGGGACTTGAAGAATACACCTATGACCCGAAGGAGCTGCATAGGGAACACTCTGGGGTATCCAGCCGAAGGTGGAATATTTCAACCCCAGGCGTGGCAAGGTGTCTTGCCAAGGGAAGACACGAGCTACAAGAGACTTACCGTGGAAATACACATGTGGGGGTTACCCAGCGGGGGAACCATGCACACGGAGGCACCTAGCCGAACACGAGGGGTGGCCTGAAAAGGGCACTCGCTCTGGTGACGACATCGACAGTGCTGGAGGAGCTCAGGGCTTACTAGGGAAGCTCACCTGAGAGGAATAGCGCACGCATCCAGTCCGAGTGGAATGGCGCAGCAAGCGAAGACACCTGAGCCTGTCCGGTTACTGGCCAGTAGGGGCGAGTACACGAGAGGATACAGGCTCCACTCGGAGATTATAAAATCTTGCGAATGTGTTGGGTGTCGCCCAGCCTGCAGCTCTACAAACGTCTGTTAGCGAGGCGCCATGCGCTAGAGCCCAAGAGGAGGCAAACTCCTGGTGGAGTGTGCTCTTACCCCGAGGGGGCATGGCATGCCCTGGACTTGATATGCCAGGAAAATGGCGTCCACTATCCAGTGGGACAACCTCTGCTTGGAGAGAGCCTTCCCTTTCTGCTGCCCTCCGTAACAGACAAAGAGCTGGTCTGAGGTCCTGAAACACTGCGTCCGGTCTACGTAAGCGCGAAGGGCGCGTACTGGACAGAGCAGTGCCAAGGCTGGGTCTGCCTCCTCCAAGGGCAGCGCTTGCAGGTTCACCACCTGGTCCCTGAAGGGAGTGGTGGGAACCTTGGGCACGTATCCAGGCCGGGGTCTCAGGATGACGTGAGAATTGGCCGGCCCGAATTCCAAGCACGCTTCGTCAACCGAAAATGCCTGCAGGTCCCCTACCCTCTTGATGGAGGCCAAAGCAGTCAGGAGCGCCACTTTCAATGAAAGGAACTTCAGCTCGACTGACTGCAATGGCTCAAAGGGAGCCTTTTGCAGGGCAGCTAAGACCACTGCTAGGTCCCAAGAGGGTACCTGAGGTGGGCGAGGAGGATTTAACCTCCTCGCACCTCTGAGGAACCTACTGACCAGGTCGTGCTGTCCAACCGTTTTAGAATCCACCAGGTCATGATGGGCTGAAATAGCAGCCACATAGACCTTCAGGGTGGAGGGAGACAGCCTTCGCTCCAACCCTTCCTGGAGGAAGGAGAGCACGGACCCGATCGAGCATCTTCTGGGGTCCTCTCGCCGAGAGGAGCACTAGGTGACGAAGAGGTTCCACTTCAACGCATAGGCCTGTCTGGTAGACAGGGCTCTAGCGGAAGTGATGGTAGCCGCCACCTGAGGTGGCAGGGTACTCAAACCTGCCGCGTCCCGTCCAGGTTCCACACGTGGAGGTTCCACAGGTCGGGACGCGGGTGCCATATGGTGCCCCGTCTCTGAGACAGGAGGTCCTGTCTCAAAGGGATCGACCAGGGAGGTGCTGTCGCAAGGAGTACAAGTTCTGAGAACCAGGTCTGGCCGGGCCAATATGGGGCGACCAAAAGGACCTGCTCCCTGTCCTCCCTGATCTTGCACAGAACCTGTGCGAGAAGGCTCACTGGGGGAAACGAACGGAGTCTCCATTCCCCCGGGAGCGGCTGGAACCGCGACAGCTCGTCGGCTGCGCAGTTCAGGTCTCCCGGGATGTGAACGGCACGAAGCGACCTCAGATGCTTCTGACTCCATAGGAGGAGATGGCGGGCGAGTTGCGACATCCGGCGGGAGCGTAGACCACCTTGTCGGTTGATGTACGCTACTGTCGCCGTGCTGTCTGAACGGACCAGAACGTGTTTGTCCTTGAGCAGGGCTCGAAAGCGGTGCAGGGCAAGACGTACAGCCAGCAACTCGAGGCAATTGACATGCCATAGGCACTGGGGTCCTATCCAGGAGCCCGCGGCAGCATGTCCCTTGCACATGGCGCCCCAGCCCGTGGAAGAGGCATCTGTTGTGACAACAACATGCCTGGAAACTCGTTCTAGGGGAACACCTGCCCGTAGAAAGCTGAGGTTCGACCACGGGGTGAAGGTCTGACGGCAGGCTCGGGTCACTGGGACCTGGAGGGTGCCGTGTTGCCATGCCCATCTCGGGACTCGATCGCAGAGCCAGTGCTGAAGCGGTCTCATATGGAGCAGACCAAGCGGGGTCACCGCGGCTGCTGACGCCATATGCCCCAGGAGCCTCTGAAAAAGTTTCAGTGGAACCGCACTCTTGCCCTCGAACTGGCGAAGACAAGTCAGCAGAGACTGCGCGCGCTCGCTCGTAAGCTACGCGAACATGGCGACCGAGTCGATTTCCATACCGAGAAAAGGGATCCTCTGCGCTGGGGAGAGTTTGCTCTTTTCCCAGTTGACCCGAAGGCCCAGACGGGCGAGGTGCTGAAGCACCAGATCCCTGTGTTCGCAAACCTGATCCCGAGAGTGGCCTAGAATCAGCCAGTCGTCGAGATAGTTCAGGATGCGAACCCCGTGTTGCCTGAGCGGCACAAGGGCTGCCTCGACAATCTTCGTAAAGATGCGAGGGGACAGGGCTAGCCCGAAGGGGAGAACCGTGTACTGATATGCCTGCCCCTCGAAGGCAAACCGTAGAAACGGTCTGTGTCGAGGAAGAATGGAGACATGAAAGTACGCGTCCTTCAGGTCGATCGCTGCAAACCAATCCGAGGGACGAACGCACTCGAAAATGCGTTTGGCTGTCAACATCTTGAATGGAAGCCTGTGCAGGGTTCGGTTCAAGACGCGCAGGTCCAGGATTGGCCGTAACCCACCGGTTTTCTTGGGTACAATGAAGTAAGGGCTGTAGAAGCCGGACTTCATCTCGGCTGGAGGGACGATCTCGATCGCACCCTTCGCCAGTAGGGTGTCGACCTCCGCACGCATGACAGGGGCATTGCCACCCACCACGGTGTAGCGGACTCCCTGAAAGCGGGGAGGAGACCGAGCGAACTGAATCGCATAGCCGAACCAGTTGGTGCGAGCGAGCCAACTGGACAGGTTGGGAAGCGCTAGCCAGGCTCCCAAGAACTGAACCAGCGGGGTCATGCGAACCACCGGCGTACCCCCGATGGGGCAGCGAGGCGGAATGACCGGCCCAGACAAGGGAGGCATGGGAGCGTCCCGGGGTGTGGGCGGGGTCGAATTCCGCGCCCTGACAGAGGAGACCAGGGAAGGACCAGCGTTCCACGGGGGTCTCATCTGCCAGGGGGCTGGCGACAGAGGGGGCCGAGAGCGGCGAGGCCATGGGGCGTCGCGCACTGCCAGCCGCGCCCTCTTGAGGTTCGGAGGTGAGAAAATCAGTTCTTTCTTGGGAAAACAAAAGATTCTCCCCCGACCCTCCACCGGGGGAAGGAGTGGTCCTGCTACCATCTCCTGGGAAAGAACCGAAGTCACCTCCGAGCCGCCCGTCTCAGGACCGCTGCTTAGACTGCCGTTTGGCAGGCTGGGGGGCTGGGACGGGCGGGGCCGCCTTTCTGCGACGTCCTCCACGCCTCGGCCCGGATGAAGGCTGCTGCTGGGGCCGGGCAGGAGGGGTGGGAGTCGCTGGGGGGCGGCCTCGGCGGGGAGCAGACTGAGGCTTCTGGGCCGGCGGCTGGGTGGAGGCAGCAGCTGGCCGCCGGGGCAGAATGTGTTTAATTGCCTCAGTCTGCTTCTGAGCAGTCGAGAACTGTTGGGCGAAGTCCTGGACCGCCCCGCCGAATAGCCCAGCCTGGGAAATGGGAGAATTGAGGAAACGTGTTCGCTCAGATTCTCCCACATCAACCAGGTTGAGCCATAGATGTCGCTCCTGGACCACCGAAGTGGACATCACCTGACCGAGAGAGCGAGCGGTCACCTTCGTCGCCCGTAGAGCGAGGTCGGTGGCCGTCCGCAACTCTTGCATTAATGCAGGGTCAGCATTGCCCTCGTGCATGTCCCTGAGCACCTTGGCCTGATAGACCTGTAGGGTGGCCATGGCATGCAGGGCGGACGCAGCTCTGTAGGTCTTCGCCGTCAACGTGGACGTGAATCTACAGGCTTTGGACGGGTGCTTTGGGTCACCGCACCATGTCGCAGCACTCTGTGGACACAGTTGCATCGCAACAGAGCGCTCAACAGGGGGAACCCCAGTGTACCCTTTCACCGCGCCGCCATCGAGGGCAGTGAAGGCGGAAGTGGTTGCCGAGCGATCGCGAAAAGTCAAGGGAGACTTCCACGATATCGACACCTCTTCATGCACTTCCGGGAAGAAGGGCACTGGGGGCTGACGGGCGCCTTCGGCACGGGCCGCCCCCAGATACCAATCATCTAGCCGGGAACGCTCGGGACATGGCGGAGGGTTCCACACAAGCCCAATCGTCTCGGCCGCCCGGGCAAGCATGGCTGTGAGTTCCGGATCGGACTCGGGCAATGCTGGAACTCCCGAAGGAGGCAACACAGCCGAATCGTCATCTCCGGAGGAATCCAGCCCACCTTGTGATGCGGCGATCGACATAGCATCCTCCGCGGGTGTGCCAAATGAAACGCAGGGCCCCGAACGGGAAGCCCCGGCGCCCTCATCAGGCAACACCACGGGTTGCAGTGTGCAGGAGGGGGGTGTGGCCCGAGGAGGATTCGTCGGGTTGTTCCACACCGTAACCCTCAGATCACCCTGACCACCAGCCAAAGTACCCCCTCCAGTGGAGGAAGTAGATTGGGGTGTGGTAGAGGGGACTCTCCCCCCATTACGGAGATCATGGAGTCTCGATCGCAACACTGAGATGGTCATGTTCCCGCAGTGAGAACATGACTCATCCATGAACGCGCGTTCAGCGTGCACGAGGCCCAAGCACGCCAAACAGCGATCATGACCATCGAACGGAGGTACCAGTCGACCGCACCCAGAAACGGAGCACGGGCGAGCCATCTTTAAAAAGACGTGCCGCGTGCAGCTCTTTTAGAGAGGAGTGAAAACTCTGCAGAATGCCGAAGCACCCAGGGAGAACGCGCACGCTGTGCTCGATCACTGCACAGATCAGACAGGAAATGCGGAACTCGCTGGAACGTGCCATAACACCAACACTCTGGAGAGAAACTCGTCTTGAAGAGGAAAGCGCTCAGGCAGTAAACTCGGCTCTGAAGCAAAAACATAATGCGAGATTGCCACGCAACGCCCTTTATACCCACGCCGTGGGGCGGGGTTGCGGCATGCAAATTCCGCAGACCCATGGCATTTTCATGCCATTGGCTCGTTTTGTAGAGCTCAAAGGCGATTGGCTTCTAAGCGAAACCCCCATTCCGTCAGTAACTGACGTAACTCGTAGTGTACTGACTGAAAGGGAACCTGAATTTTGAATTAAACGAATATGATGTGCTCAGGCTTCTCTTCTGTTCTCTGTTTGCTGGATCAAAACTGTCATTGAACTGACATTTGTTTATTTCAGCTGTCCTTTTTTCCTAAATGGTAGAAAGGCTTGTACAAATAGCTTATTGAAATGGTTTTGGAATCGTTATTCGTGACAGCCTTGTGAGTGTCAAGTCATTTTACAGGCTGTGTTTTGATATGTTTTGGTATAACAGATGAAAGGTTGTCTGTAGTTTTAGGTCTGTGGTGTATGGGTCCACAAGTGTAATTGTTCACCACAGTTCATTGATGTGTTCATTAAAGGTAGTGTAGGCAAACTTTTTGTTATACTGGTTAAAACTGTCTCCATATCCTGATAGCAATCAATAATAGAAGTTGTCTAAATATTTAAAAAATTACATAAATGTATTGTGGAAATCTCAGGACCAAAATATATTAATTATTGCTCTTGGGAATGGGAATTTTCAATGCTTTAGCTATTTTCTTATTTCCACTTTCTGTTTTGTGAAGCTCAATAATATTTTGCTACTCATCAGAACTACGTATATTCTTTGGTTTTACTCATTGTGATGGATGATTAAGGATATCTGGCCTTTGTGTTTCCTCATATTTATACTCCTGTGAAACAGGAATTCATAGAAGAGGACAAAGAAGAGGGCAGAGACTTGGGATCAAAGTGGTGTGGATGGGCAGCCATGTAATGCCAGAGTAAAGGCTAATAATGGCTGAATACAAATAAAAGACTACCGATAAAAGAATAATGAAGATCAAGTCTCATGCCAGCAGAGGTGTGAAAGGTTTGTCAAATGAGAACAATAGAACATGAATGGAGCAGTTCACCTCGCCAGACATTAGACAATAGACTGCAAGTAGGTGTTTACAGGGCAATAAAATATTGTATTACCATCTTATCAGCCTTCTCTAAAACTCACATGACATGATAATAGGAAATGCTTCATAGAATTCATAGTTTTAGAGATATCAGATTTGAAATGAAGCATGACCACACTTGTGGCTTCACTTCAGTTGTGGTTGCTATGTGGTTGCAAGTTGCTATATCACATAATATTTTTATACATT
This sequence comes from Rhinogobio ventralis, assembly GCA_039654625.1. Classification (NCBI taxonomy): domain Eukaryota; kingdom Metazoa; phylum Chordata; class Actinopteri; order Cypriniformes; family Gobionidae; genus Rhinogobio; species Rhinogobio ventralis. The sequence goes on from CM077194.1 coordinate 14,617,876, forward strand.
TAAAAATTATATTATTAATGTTTCTTGTTTTTTATGTTTGCGCTTATAACATTATGACCATCTTCCTAAGATTGTGTTGGTCCCCCTTTTGCTGCCAAAATAGCCCTGACCCATCAAGGCATAGACTCAAATAGACCCCTGAAGGTGTGCACCAAGATGTTAGCAGCAGATTCTTTAAGTTGCGAGGTGGGGCCTCCATGGATCGGACTTGTTTGTTCAGCACATCCCACAGATGCTCGATTGGATAGAGATCTTGGGAATTTGGAGGCCAAGTCAACACCTCAAACACATTATTGTGGTCTTCAAACCATTCCTGAATCCCTTTTGCTTTGTGGCAGGACGCATTATCCTGCTGAAAGAGGCCACAGCCACCAGGGAATACTGTTTCCATGAAAGGGTGTACATGGTCTGCAACAATGCTTAGGTAGCTGGTACATGTCAAAGTAACATCCACATGGCAGGACCCAAAGTTTCCCAGCAGAACATTGCCCAAAGCATCACACTGCCTCCGCCGGCTTGCTTTCTTCCCATAGTGCATCCTGGTGCCATGTGTTCCCCAGGTAAGCGACGTACACGTACCCGGCCATCCGCGTGATGTAAAAGAAAACATGATTTCAGTAGACCAGGCCACCTTCTTCCATTGCTCTGTGGTCCAGTTCTGATGCTCACGTGCCCACTATTGGTGCTTTCGGCAGTGGACAGGGGTCAGCATGGGCACCCTGACTGGTCTGCGGCTATGCAGCCCCATACACAACAAACTGCGAGGCACTGTGTATTCTGACACCTTTCTATCAGAACCAGCATTAACTTCTTGAGCAATTTGAGCTACAGTAGCTTGTCTGTTTGATCAGACCACACGGGCCAGCCTTCGCTCTCCACATGCATCAATGAGCCTTGGCTGCACATGACCCTGTCGCCGGTTCACCACTGTTCCTTCCTTGGACCACTTCTGATAGATACTGACCACTGCAGACCGGGAACAAGAGCTGCAGTTAAGAGATGCTCTGACCCAGTCGTCTAGCCATCACAATTTGGCCCTTGTCAAACTCACTCAAATCCTTATGCTTTACCATTTTTCCTGCTTCTAACACATCAACTTTGAGAACAAAATGTTCACTTGCTGCCTAATATATCTCACCCACTAACAGGTGCCGTGATGAAGAGATAATCAGTGTTATTCACTTCACCTGTCATAATGTTATGCCTGATCAGTGTATATCTCCATATTAATAACAGTCTGAGTAATTCTGAGTATTGAACTGTAAACTCTCAAGTGTTGGCTTTCTAAATATATGTTGGTTATGTGTCTATTCATGACTTATGAGTAGGAACCTTTTTATTTTTGGTATCATTTATGCCCCACTTGCCAAAATGGGGGCTGTGCAGTAAATGTAAGTATACACTTCCAAAACATGCTGTCCCTCTTATCTGAGTACCAAACAGTGAAGAGCTACACTTTTATAAGGATGTAATTTCTGTTAACAGAGGTTATGTCATAACAGACTAGACAAATAGAATGTTAAAAGAAATCTTTAAAGACCCAGATTGTATAGTTTCTTTAATACAGTAGACAAGTATCTTCACGGGGTCAAAGCCATGTGAACCGATTTTATAAAATCAGTGAAAAAGCCTAAAAAAGAAAAACTAGAAAAAACATTTGCATTTTCTCTGCACAACACTGTCTGACTGCTGGGGAAATAAATAACTGAAATGATGCACAACAGGGCAGAAGCGACTGAATTTAAGGCTTAGATTAAACCAGCAGTCAGAGGTAAGAACTTTTTTTTTGGTCTGATTTGCCTCCTGGGGTGTGTTTCCCAAAAGCATTGTTAGCAACTGTGGTCACAAGTTCTTTCATTACCAACATAGTTGAATGATTTGGCATTTCCCAAAACCATAGTTTCAATAAACATTCACAAAAACTGTTGCAAACTTAATTGGTTGGAACTAATCTTGTCTATAGATTAAAAAAGTAAATTTTATAACTTTTCACAAACCGTTATAGGTTCTATGTTCCTCTGGTTACTGCATATTAAAATAAGATCTGTTTAGAACCAAAAATTGTCAGGAACGGGTAAATATAAAGGGAGTGAGGACTTGCAGGAAGAAGGTGGTTCATTAAATAGCATAAAGCAAACCCAAACAAAATCCCCACGAGGGATGGGGCTAAGCTAAGCTAAGCTAAGCTAAGCTAAGCTAAGCTAAGCTAAGCTAAGCTAAGCTAAGCTAAGCTAAGCTAAGCTAAGCTAAGCTAAGCTAAGCTCTAGGAGCAGGACCGTGAAGCACGACAGGGAACAGAAGACATCAAACAACAAACCAGCACAGGACTGCAAACACAAGGAGATTATAAAGGGAACAAACAAGGCAGGTAATGAGGGAGAACAGGTGGGGCAAATAAACCAATAATCAGATAACAAGATGGGCAGGGTTGACAATAGACTGGAGAAATGACATCATACCAAACATGACAAACACAAGCACATGGCCAGAAATGACAAAATACATGACATGTGCTTACACAAGACAAGACAGACATGTGACAAAAATGGCCTGTGTTCAATGTGCACTGTCCCAGGCCATTCACTAGCAGTTGTTACATGACCATTTTTCACTTTTAAGTGCCCTCAAAAGAAAAGAAAAAACAAAAAAAGCAAAAGCACAAATGATTCATGTAATCCCAACATGAACGTTAGATAAGAAAAGCATCTATTTTATAAATGTACAGTAAGTAGGTTGCACACAAAATTTTGCATGAATTAAATATCTTTCTGTGATAATTGAGTTGAATTAGCTCATTTTAATTAAAAAAAATTAAACAAGCAGCAAATATCATGTTTTAAAGATTTTGTATGATGAGCACTCCTATCATTTGACATGATATCCTTCACAAATAGTTGATGCTGTTACAACTGCATATGCAGATTGTGCACATTCAAACACATTCAAGACACATTTACAAGATATAGATAAGATTGAAGCAGTCTGATGTCTGTTAGGCCGTGAGGTCAAAGACTGTCACTTCCTGTTCTGGCCACGCCCTCAGGGGAAGTCACCGGTCCTTTATTCCAGAGGCCTATCTCCAGCTTCAACCCCTAGATGGCATCAACTCACATAACATTGAAAGTTAATCATTTAACACATACATTAATTCTACTTTAGCTCCTACACTAACAGAACGTCTCGGTTACGTATGTAACCCTCGTTCCCTGAAGGAGGGAACGGAGACGCCACGTCGGAGTACCGACGAATAGGAATCTCGCTAGCGAGAGCCAATCTACTTCGAGTGTAACTAAACGAGCCAATGCACATTGGCATGCAATGATTGCACCAGCTGCTCATGCCACTCCGTGTGGGTATAAATGAGGCACAGGTGCTTGCATCAAATTAGTTTTTTGCTGAGGAGCCGAGTAGGTGAACTGGCACCCCAGCAGGGTACAGAGGACATGGCGACGGGACGTGGCGTCTCCGTTCCCTCCTTCAGGGAATGAGGGTTACATACGTAACCGAGACGTTCCCATTCAGTCGGTCACTCTCGACGCCACGTCGGAGTACCGACGAATAGGAATCCCTACCAAAGCGCCATGGCCTCTGCCCCCATCCAGTGCCCTGTGTGAGCCTCGTAAGCTCTCTTACCTGATGAGATGGGGCTCACACAGAGAAGTCCATCACTGCTGTTCTGCATGACCCGCTCAGTGACTTATTGGATAACACTGGGAAGCGTGCCCTAGTGGAAGGGAACGCTGCGGAACCCACATCATACACCGAAGGAGTTATGTGGAGTACAAAGCTGAGCCATAGCCCGCAACTGAGAGGGGGCTCCAGCCCCACCAAGGGGAGGGCTCTCCCAAGGGAAAGACACGGGCTTCCCGTAGGGGCGACCGTGGAAAAATATATGGGATCCCCGCAGGGTCACTCATATATCCCCAGCCCAGTACCGGTTCTCAAGGATTCAGCGGCAAGGGGCCTGATGCCAGACGTTCCGCCACGTCCGGCACCGAGGGAGATGGAGGACTCGACAGAGTTTGCTTCTGGAGAATTAAGCGCCGGGGCGCAGCAAGCCGACAAGAGCCAGGGCCTCTCAGTGCTTCTACCCGTTTGAGGCGAGAACACAGGAGGACACTGGCTCTACACGTAGACTATAGAATCTAGCGAACGTGTTGGGTGTCGCCCAGCCCACAGCTCTACAGATGTCTGACAGCGAGGCGCCACGTGCCAGCGCCCAGGAGGATGCAACACTTCTAGTAGAGTGTGCTCGCACCCTGAGCGAGCAGGGCACACCTTGTGCTTGGTAAGCCAAGGTGATGGCATCCACTACCCAGTGGGCCATCCTCTGCTTGGAGACAGCCTTTCCCTTCTGCTGGCCTCCGTGACAGACAAAGAGCTGATCTGAGGTCCTGAAGCTTTGAGTTCTATCCACGTAGATCCGCAGAGCGCGGACGGGACAGAGCAAAGCTAGGGCTGGGTCTGCCTCCTCCAGGGGCAGCGCTTGCAGGTTCACCACCTGGTCCCTGAAGGGAGTGGTAAGAACCTTGGGCACATAGCCAGGCCGGGGTCTCAGTACCACGTGGGTGTCACCCGGCCCGAACTCTAGGCACGATTCGTCGACCGAAAATGCCTGCAGGTCCCCTACCCTCTTGATGGAGGCCAGTACGGCCAACAGCAAAGTCTTCATAGACAGAATCTTAAGCTCTGCTGACCGCAAGGGCTCAAATGGGGCATTCTGAAGTGCTCGGAGCACCAGAGCAAGATCCCAAGAGGGTATGGAGGGGGGGGAGGAGGATTTAACCGTCTCGCCCCCCTGAGGAACCTGACGACCAGGTCGTGCTTCCCAACTGTCTTACCTTCTACATGGTCGTGATGGGCAGATATTGCAGCAACATAGACCTTGAGGGTGGAGACATGTGAAACAGTGCTCGTGGCCGTCAGTGAGGACAGGAAACAACCGCAACCAGAAACACACAGGTAGAATGTCATCTTTAAAAAGACGCAAGCTCTATCTGTGTAGCTCTTCTAGGGAAACTGCACTCCGCGGTGCTGAAGCACACAGGGGAATAGTCGCGGCGACACAGACAGGGAAAAAGTGCAGCCTGTCATGCGCGCTCTCGCTCTCATAGAAGGCGATCTCTTACCAGCCATGAAAACGGCTTTTCAGCGCTCTTTACAGCGCACCGAACCAGCTGTGAGTACAGCCTTTTGTTTTTGCTCAATAAAACAAAATAGAAAAAGAGAGAAAATCGACCCCGCTGCAGTGCCGTCACTCCAACACCAAACGAGGAGAGATCCATCCGAAGAGCTTGACTCGTTAAAATGTTAACACATGCTTTGTAGAGAGTGATTTCAGGACAAACCATCCACCACTCGGCTCCGAAGCAAAAAGCTAATTTGATGCAAGCACCTGTGCCTCATTTATACCCACACGGAGTGGCATGAGCAGCTGGTGCAATCATTGCATGCCAATGTGCATTGGCTCGTTTAGTTACACTCGAAGTAGATTGGCTCTCGCTAGCGAGATTCCTATTCGTCGGTACTCCGACGTGGCGTCGAGAGTGACCGACTGAATGGGAACAACAGCTTTTCAACATCAGCAAAGAATGCTTGATAGATCGATATATTCTCAATATGTTTTGACAATAACTCCAACACAATCATTTTCCACATCTACTGCTGTCTGCATCTTACATTAAATGTGTTTCTCATGACAAGATATATTTTAGTTTGCAGCTCGTTACAAAAATAGAAAAATCTCCAAGACCACCTGACACACTGTATAAACGTTTTTAATAACGTATTTATTTAAATTACAAGTACACAGAAAATACAGCCTTTTTTTGTCTTAATGATTCAAAAAATGATTTTTGAATTTTTTGCTTCACATCCTACACTTGCTTGACTTTTTAATGAATCTAATGTTGTGTCACTTGACGAATTGCTGATAAATCACCAGACATAAAATCATGGAACTAATGAGTTAAAATATGACATTTTTAGGTTGATTTATCATCTTTGAAAGATATACATAACATTGAATTGACAGGCACAGAGGAAACAGGCACAGGCTTTACATTTTACAGTATCACCTCATAAATGAGTGTCACCCATATCGTTTCGATTAGCATATCATTTAAGACCAATAACGGCTTCACAACTATATAAATTACAATTTATTCTTGCAGAACTGTGAAAAATTCAAATAGACATTTATATTGTGAACAATTACCCTCACACGCACTAACGTCACAAAAGATCAAATAGCAAAATTTAATGCATCAATATAACTGCAACAATACATTCAGTTCTTCTGTAGCTGGATTTAATGGTATGTGCATGGCATGTCATGATGTCTGGACGCAATGGCACAGTCTTGACAAATATCTCCGCAGACTAAATGTGCTTTTGGTGTATTTTTAGATTTGACTGATGGATGTCAATAGATTAAAGCATGTGGACACTGTTTTGTTACACACTTGTCTATGCAGGCACACCATCTGTCAAGATTATTCAAAAAAAAAAAGTCACATTTACCACTCATTTTTACACATTTGACACAATCATTACACTTTAAATTCATCGAACTAAATTGTAATGTTTTCCTTATCATGCCATCTTTTTTTTTGTATATAGATGAGGTCAGTCTCCTCCATCTTCAACTTGCCTTTAATTATTTTAACACCACAGTGAATCACCTGAAATTAGCCATCCATGTTGCTCAAAGATATTTTAAAATATGTATTTATGTATATTATCTCATTTTCCGTTCTGAACAGTGCAATAGATTGTAAAATTATATAGACTGGTGATTAAGTTTAAAATGCAGTTTTGTTTTCTTTATTTATTTTTTCACTTTATCAATAGCTGATTAGTTCTTTTAATCGTATTCCTATATTTTAAAAGAAACTGGTGTAAGCCAATGTTTAGGATAAAGGATGAGATGTTTAAGATATGCATGAGATAAAGGAAGATCCTGTATAACTGTTAAATAGCACCATAACATGGATGACTATATCACTCTATATCTCATACAGTAAGTCTCTCGCTCAGTATATTCAGGTATATTAAGTGTCAGTCAGCACTTTGTCTTGTTGCTCCTATGTAACATGCATTTTGCATATTCTCTCAGATTGGATTCAGAGGTTCCAATTCATGTGTGAAAATGATTCTTCATGCTCCCTTCCAACCATTCTTTCACAAATTGAGCCTGATCTTAACATTGCATCTTGACATCTTGGAATATGGCCATGATGTGTCTTCCTACATGGTTGTTTAAAGGTACACGCCGACTTTTTGGGACTTTAGCTTATTCACTGTATCCCCCAGAATTAAATAAGTCCATACATACCATTTTTATTTCTGTGCGTGCCATAACTCTTTCTGACACACCCACCACTAGCTTAGCTTAGCACAAAGACTGGAGGTAAATGGCTCCATCTAGCCTACTGCTCAATAAGGGACAAAATAACGCCAACATTTTCCTATTTACATGTTGTGATGTGTATAGTTACATTGTGTACTAAGACCAACGGAAAATGAAAAGTTCGAATTTCTAGACCGATATGGCTAGGGACTATACTCTCATTCCTGAATAATAATCCAGGAACTTTGCTGCTGTACCACGGGTGCAGCAGGCGCAATGATATTACGCAGCGCCTGAAAATCCCCAGCACGCTCTCTGTGCAAGCAGGTCGTCACGTTGGTTATGTTGACGGAAGTTAGCCTATTTTCAGGCGCTGTGTAATATCATTGCGCCGCTGCACCCATGGTACGGCAGCAAAGTTCCTTGATTATTACGCAGGAATGAGAGTATAGTCCCTAGCCATATCGGTCTACAAAATTGCAACTTTTAATTTTCCGTCGGTCTTAGTACACAATGTAATATATACACATCACAACATATATATAGGAAAATGTTGCCGTTATTTTGTCGCTTATTGAGCAGTAGGCTAGCTGGAGCCGTTTACCTCCAGTCTTTGTGCTAAGCTAGGCTAGCAGTGTCAGACAGAGTTATGGCATGCATGGAGATAAAAATGGTATGTATGGACTTATCTAACTCTGGGGGATACGGTGAATAAGCTTAAAGTCCCAAAAAGTCGGCGTGCTCCTTTAAGAAATGAAAAGCTACACACTCCATCAATAGGGCAACTGTTGCCAAACATATAACATGCTAGAAACATAATAATCACTGCAATAAAGATCCAATCATATAGACTCTTAAACATGTGCCTATTTGAATCCAAACAGCGACTTTCTTTTTGGGCCGGGCAGTGTATATTGCTGTATAACATTATGGTTGTCAGTTTTATTATACTGTTTTTGCACTGCTCAGGTTTACATTTATGTTATGTTATGCACAGTCTATGGAGCAGGCCAGATATACATTTCACTGCTGGTTGTATCCTGTATATAACTGTGTATGTGACAAATAAATCTTAAATCTTAATAGTTTGTGAAGTACTAAAAAATACATTCATTAAGAAAAGTAGTGATCAATAAACGACCTTTCTGGCTTATTTTTAGGTACTTTCTACAATCCTATCACACCACGTCCAGTGCAAATCATTCTCCTCATTTTACCATGGGGAAAAAAAGCAAGTAGTAATTTTCTAGACGTATCCCCAGATGGCCACCCCTGCTGTTAGTAACCAAAATTTAACAGACTAATTTAAACCACACAGGGGTGCATTTCTCATACAATGATGTAACTCTGTGATTGTAACTCTTATTGTGCCCAAGAGTATGATCTATTTAAGTCCATGTCATTTAACAAGAAACTATGCTTATAATCACAGCTCGAGGGCTGTAGTTCCAACCATGTTAGTTTGCAATGCTGTTTGCAAATATTCATTGGAACTATGGTTTTGGGAAATACCAAATCGTTGAACTATGTTGGTAACGACAGAACTTGCGCCCATTGGTGGCTAACGCTGATTTCGTGAAACGCACCATGGGCAAACTGGAGCAGCCACTGTGTTAAGTGCCTTGCTTAAGAGCACAATATCTGCATAATTTATGCAGTTACCTTCTAATTACCACCTCCGTTGTTGTAGTTGCATCGTATTAGTATTACAGCAGACCTACAGTCAGGTCCATGTAGGTAAACTATATTTGATTTATAGGTTTTGTTCACTAAGGGTTGTTTTACTCTTTCCATATGCACATAAGAAAACCCTCAGAAATTTCAAGTTTCAAGACTTGGTTTATTGTATGTCGTAATTTGCAAAAAATACTGACAATAATTAACACTGTTAGATAAAGGCTACTGGTCAAATTGGTCACATCAGACTGCATCAGTTATTCATACTCACTGCAAGAGCAATGTGTGGGAGTTCAATTCATACTTAATGGTGCAAGGATAATTCAGCAAGGTGTGAATGAAAGCTCACCCCAGAGACCTGGCCACCCTATATTTTTTTATAATCAATGCTAACACATGTAGCATTATAAAAAAAAAGTGTAATTTATTTACATTTTATTTATTAAGAACAGATTGTTTGGACTAGAAGAGAGCATAGTGTAGTAGCAGTTAAAAACAACACCACAAGCATCTTTAGCTGAGTATATCATATATTTAATTTCTATAACATCCCCCCAGAAGATTACTATTATCAGCCATTCTCTGAAATGCTCAGAATGTCAAATGAACATATTTAAAGGGATGAAATTGCATGAAACTGCAATTCATTTTACACTATTAATATTTGAAAATACTGTAAATATAATGTATAGATTGTAGCAATATCCATACATTTAATACAGTGCTGCCTGAGAATTACTCTTGCATGGAGATAAGTTAATTAAATATGGCTATTGTGATATAAAAAACACATACATAAATAAAACAAATAAATAAGACCCTGATATGAAATTATTGCATTGCAACAGAAACTGGCAATATGTAATTATAATTACATAATAGCTGTTATGGTTAAGTAGCATAAATTAGCCTAATAATCTCATTCAATTGTTTCTAACTTAAAACCAAAATAAACCTCATCTGTATTTGCTCGCTTTTATGTAATTTTGTTTGTGATGCTATTAAAAGCTTTACATCCTACCAAAGGTTGAAATACACTATTTGACTTTTGCCCCAGTTTACAGTCTGGACAAGTCGATGCTTAAAGTCGAAAGTCAGAGACAATCTGCAGATTTTGGGTATTTGGAGTTGACAGATTTGACAGAAAATCGCATAGTGTATGATGGGCACAGACTACGATCCCATCCAGTAGTGGAAAATCAAACAAGTAAAAACATTTTTGTGCCAATTTTAGAACACTTTGTTTTTATTTGTCATGCATCTCCTAGCAATGAGGTGCATTTTTCTGTGTGTGTTTGTTGTGTGATCCTCAGAAGTGTATGATGTCATGTAGTGTGTTCCACTATGGAGTTTATTAGATTTTTTAGCTGTTAGCTTAACTTTTTTTTCATGAAAAATAGAACAAAGTTTCTATTTAACATTTTGTGCCTCCTGTATTTATGTAATCTCTTCCATGCAACACAGTTTTTTTCGAAAGAGATTGTTTTAAGTGTATTTTTCACTAAGATGGAGAGGACTAAATAACAGCCGTGGGTGGGATAAAAATGAGAAATCGTATCACTAGGATGGGAAATGAGAGGAATGAACTTACAGTGCTTTCATATGCAAATATATGTTTATAAAAACAATGGAATTCTACATTTCTACATTTAAAAAATAGAATGCCAAAATCTTGGGTGCTTCCTTAGGATTGCTGGATGGCATTGCCCTTGGCTATACGGCCAATTAGAGGCAAGGCTCTGAGTTCTGCACGGAAGCTGTGATTGAGCCAACAGTATATAAAGGGGTTATAGCAGGTAGAGCTCATGGCCAGCCAGTGGAAAGTAAAGTACAGGGCATTATTAGCCTGGATCATTTTACTTGACAGCAGCACAACATAACAGTTTAGAGGAAACCAGCAGACTGCAAACACAGCCACCACTGCGATAAGCATTTTCAAAGTCGTCTTTTTCCTTCTGCGATGAGCGGCCGATTGAGCCAGTGTGACATCACCGACGGCATTCCGGAACCAAACCTTCTTGGCCACCACGAGGTACGATAAGGAGATAATCGCTAAAGGCAATACGTAGAGGAGGACAAAGGAGGCAAGATCCAGATATTTCCAGAAGAGATCAGAGGGATGAGGGAAGCTGGGCAGACATACCATCCGTACTCTGTTATTGCTAAAAGAGAATGAAAATGAAAATTATGTCATCAAATACTCGCAATCATTTTGATCCAAACCCATAAGACTTTGGTTAATCTTTGGCCTTTGGCTTGCCTAGTTGGGGACACTTAATATTCAAAAGTATTATTGACTTGACTTAACTGAAACAATCTGTATTGTATACAGCGCTATGTAAATAAAGGTGACTTGACCTAAAACCTGAGAGGTTTTTGTCCCAAGTCTTTTGAGATATGGGGTGCCTTTCCCGATAACGTTGTCTAATAGCACTGTACGAAGACTTAACTAAAGGTATGCCTTTTCTAGGCGTTCGCCGAACTATACCTTAGGATAGGGTTCCTCAAACTCGGTCCTGGAGGGCCACTGTCTTGCAAAGTTTAGCTCCAACCCTGATCAAACTCACCTACCTGTGATTTTCTAGTGATCCTGAATACATTGATTAGCTTGCTCAGGTGTGTTTGATCAGGGTTGGAGCTAAACTCTGCAGGACAGTGGCCCTACAGGACCGAGTTTGAAGAACCCTGCCATAGCAAGTTACTTAAGGTATACCTTTTTATGTGCGACGTTACCAGGTGCTGTCCATGGCAGTGGTGCTGAATTGGTTGATATCGATGGCTCAAGAATCAATTATTCACTCTATGCAGGGCCTGCTTCACTGCGTTATGTGAGAACGTGGTGTTCTTTATAAAAGAAGCACTTCAGAAATAGTTGAAATTGCATTTGAAGAAGCAGGATGTTCGTGACTGAGTGAACGCACTGTGACAAAGTCGGACCAACGTGATCTAAAAGCTGCTGAATTTGCTGCCATGGCAGGCAACTTTTTTTTTGAATTGGGAGCTTCTGACGTGGTAGCCATTGGACTATAGTTTTCACTGATGAAATCTAGTGCACATACACTAAATGGCTCCGCGGACAGTGTCTTCTTTGATTTTTTTAACTATTCGCTGTATCGCTGCCATAGTTTGACCAAACTCCCCACCACAATTATTCCCTTTAAATAGACTCCTAAGCCTTTACTGACTAATGGTTTTCCTGCTGATGTACATTTGGATAATATAATTAAAAAGCCAACAACAATCAGTCTAATATCAATTTTTTTCTTTGCATGAAAACACTTCAATTAGCCTAATTGAACACTGGGTGTTTTACAACTTCAGAATTATATTCGTATAGACTGAGATGTAAAGAAGCTTTTTGCATAGTGGTGGCCACTAGCAGAGTGAACTGTCAACAGTGATAAGGTATAGCTAAGAGTGGTCCAGACCAACCTTACGAACGTATGACTTACAGAAGGTATACATAACTAAGAAGGTTTTGGGAAACACATCCCTGATCGCTTTATATGATTAACAGATTTCATTTAGGCTTTTATTTAAATCTAAACAATGATCAACATACATAACCAAGGCACATGGTAAACATGGAAGCTCAAACATGGATGCGTGATGCAGGAACCAGTGAGGTTTGTTCCAGCATGTATGTTTGAGCTTCCATGTTTACCAGTGTACCTTGGTTATGTATGTTGATCATTGTTTAGATTTAAATAAAAGACTACATGCGTGATGCAAGAACCAATGAGGTTTGTTCCAGCATGTGACACATGCACAAGCTTCCTTGTTTGCCTATGTCCAAGACTTGGATTAAACAGCTCGATTTATATGGATTCGTTTTATGAAGTCTTTATGACCTTTTGGATCTTTTAAGTTTTGGTTACCTGGACATTCAATGGAGGGACAGAAACCTCCCAGGTTTCAGTAAATATATCTATATTTGTGTCTAATGTTTAACCAAAGTCTTATGGGTTTAAAATGACATGAATGAGTAAATTATGTCAGAATTTTCATTTTTGGGTGAACTATAACTTCAACATCACACTATTGTTAAGGAAGAAATTCATGTTATTTTTCATTGTTTTAAGTAAATTCATGTCAAATAATTAATTAATCAACTCAGGAGCCGTTTACATGACACCGTTTTCAACTAAAAACAGAACACTTTTTATGTTTTTTTGCCATTCATTTACATGACAACGGCGTGTGGTGGCCTGAAAAACGCAAACTTTTGAAAATGGGTTTCAAAGTGCACGTTTTTGAAAACGACACCCTTATCATCTTCGTGTAAACTAGAAAAAAAATCTGTGAAATCGGTGACATCATGCAAATCCGTAGACTATTACGTGTTTAGTCTATAGGCTTTTTTTCATTTTGCAAGTGAAAGGATACAGATATTAACAGTAATAAATAAGGGGGGCATATACGGTCATCATCACAAGTGGTTACACAAATCAACACAATATAACATTTTGTCATCATGAAAAAAACAGTATTATCAAGATTAACATCCTTAGAATAAAAATCGGACCAAAAAAATGATAGATTTTGTAATTTCTATAGGCTCGAGGGCACTGTAGTAAAAGATAACAGGTCACTGCTTTTTTATATTTTTTAATTTAATGGTGGCTTCTCACAAAGTCATTTTCTCGATTTTCATCATAAATAAGAAAGAATAAGAAAAAATTCATACACAAATTCAAAGCGCAGCAGTTTCTGGTAGATTGCATGAGGTAGAGAGAAGCAGGACCCCATCACCCAGATGACACCAATCCAGGCTATGCCCTGAAGCCGAGACATCCGGTGTTTCATTGGATGCATCACCACCTGACGGACAGCAATCATTGGTATGCACCGATTCATTGAGTTTTAATAAGAGGTGTGAAAAAGCTATTCACTCTAAAGGTTTTATTGATAAGATATTACAAAAGGCTGTTTGTGAGAACACTTACCTGGTGTCTATCAATGGCGATGGCAACCAGTGTAAGAACAGAGACATGGACAGAACAATACTGTGCAAAGCGGCTCACATGGCACATCACCTTCCCAAACACCCATGTACTGTAAACAAAGCGAACCTGAGAGAACAAGTTAAGTGGCCTTGTAAGAATTAAAAAGCATACATGCATGTGTTCACCCCCACACACTCACAGAGAGATTAATCATGCACATTCTCTATATAGTCTTTACTAAACAACAACAATGCGAGAGACAACACACGCCAACACACTAGCGGAAGTACGCAGCACAATCCTACTCTTTTACAAACACTCTGTTTTGTTTGGAGACACTACCAACAAACACCAGTAGATTATGAAACTGCTTCATATAGCTATAAATCAGCTCAGTGACAAATAAGGATTTCCAAAAGGATAACAGAGAAATCCTGTTTAAAACCCATGTGTCAAGTTCTTAAACATTCTTATTAATGTCGTATATATGTTTTAAAAACATTTTTAAGGTATCTAAAAGTGTCAAGTCCCAGGAAGTCCCAGAAAAACAGGATTTTTAAAATAATTAATATCAAGTGTTTGACTCAAGTCAAAATCAACTCAGTCAAAGAGGTATAAAATGGGTCCTCTCTGTTTTATGGTTTTCTTGTCAAGAAATGTATTGTCATTTCTTGACAAATAATGGCTTCTGTTGCTTATTCCACACTTTTAGACTTAGATTTGGCAGAAAAAAAAATTATAATGAAGTAATAATAAATGAACAACTTATAGTTAACATTTCAAGAATTTCAGCCTTTTTTTCCAATCTAAGGACAGTTACACATTAACATTAAAATGAGGATATATGCAACCATGCCCATTATAGAAGACCTGTTTTCTTTTTTTGTGTGAATTTTTTAATGCATTTTGAACAGCTAAATCCAAGATTAGGACTATGAGCGATTGAGAGTAAATAGAATAAAAAAGAACTTAGAAGTAGCCTAATAATTGTATTTTAAGAATAACAACATTATATATATATATTCTTACGTGAATAAGGGAAATTCGTGTAAACTTACCAGTGTAAAAGGCGTGTTGAGGAGAGTTATAAGGATGTCAGCAATGGCTAAATTCATGATGAACAAACTTGTCACTGAGTGCATTCTTTTATTTTTAATAACAACGTGACAAACCACCACGTTTCCAAAAAGGGAGATGACGATAATAACGGAATATGAGACGATGAGCAGCGCTCTGATGGTCGGTCGGTGGGATTCAGACTCGTAATTTGCTCCTCTGTCGTACATCGCGTCCAAAGAGAAATTGAAAAACGTGGAGAAATTCTGCAAGATATAAAACTGCGAGAATAAATCCAATGAGATGTTTCTGAATGTCATCGTAACGAGATTATCCGGAGCAAGTGCAGTGTCAAATACACCAACGCGCAGTTCTGATCCACTTTTGGACACAGTTTGGTGTTTGAGTCAGCCTGCAGCTAGCCAAACGCTGCGCCAGCGTCAAGTGAAGCGGATTGGATGAAAGCCTCGGTTAGTGATGCGTCTCAACCCCTGGCATGATCCTAATCACAGTCTTCACTGCCACTTCACATACTCACACACATACACATCCAGGGTGCGCACCATCACCACTTCTCAGCAGTATGCGCCTCACTGAACGTCACTTTTAATTGAAACCCTCTATAATAGATCTTTCTATCATTCAAAAGTAACAATTAAAATGAAAATACGTTGTGGCAGGATTTGTAGGATTTCATAACAGATAGGCTATCATTTCTCTCATATTCTCTCTCTTCCATTGAGTGGATCATTTTGATCATTTTGCTGTAGGACTCAAAGTTGTAACTTGTGATGTGTGGATTTTGCGGGTCTAATACAAACGCCATTGATTACCATCAAAATTATTTCGATATTGCAGTGTTTCATTACAGAAATAATTTATCTTATATTCTTTCTCACCTAAAGAAAATAAAAAAGAAAATTGATCTTAAGCTGTATTTTAAACTGTAAATTTGGGGACTGCACAGATTAACCTGGATGTGTAGATATTACTTCAACAGAGTGTCGCGTGGGGATGGAATGTGGTGTTGTTTTGGGTAAAGACCAAATTTTTCAAGACTACACAGGAACAAATGATTAATGCATTATTAACACTCTAGTAACTACTATTAACTAACAAGAAACGGATTAATAAATTAGTATGTAATAGTGCTTAGTCGAATGTGGTAGTTCACTATTAGCTAATCAGTAACTACATGTTAGAACCTGTATATAGTAGTTCTTAGTAGTCCTCTGGGAGTTATTAAAAAATAGTAGTTCCCCTTTCAAGGGAACTTGCACTGCGGGAACTCAATACCCACGCCGCCATAATACCAAGTGCCTGTCTGTGTGAAATCGTAGCGCACACTAGGACACAAGCACCCGAGACCCCGGGGCCGAGGCCACATCCAGGTTATAAAACCTCACAAACGTGTGTGGCGAGGACCACCCTGCCACATCACACACTTCTTGAAGAGATACTCCAGAAATCAAAGCCTTGGAGGCAGCCATACTCCAAGTTAAATGGGCTCGGACCCTTAAAGGTGAAGGTTGACCAGTCGACTCATAAGAAATTGATATAGCCTCAACTATCCACTTACTTAATGTCTGCATAGATGCAGGGTTCCCACGAGGGGACCCAAAACACACAAACAGTTCACATAGGGCAGCTCTGTGGACATAAGCATCTAATGCCCTCACTGGGCAGAACTGAATTTCTCCTGGTCTGGGTTTTGAAATGGAGGCGGAAAAAAGGCCTGCAGAATTATAGGGCCCGCCACATTAGTGGGGACTTTAGACATATATCCTTTAGGAAATAAGAATGCTTTCACCATGCCTGGTGCAAACTCAAGACAAGAGGGAGAAACCGACAAAGCTTGCAAATCCCCAACTCTTTTAAGAAACGAGATAGCCAAGAGGAACACCGTCTTGAGAGTGAGAAATCTCTCTGGAACCTCTTCAATAGGCTCAAACGGAGCTAGAGATAGGTCTTCCAAAACTATGGCCAATTCCCAGGTCGGCAGCCTCGAACGTGCCACAGGCCTCAACCTCAGAGTACCACGGAGGAAGCGAGTTACCCACGGGTGTCTACCCACAGATGCACCCTCTAAAGGAATGTGGTAAGCAGAAATAGCCGCCACATACACCTTCAAGGTGGATGGAGATAACCCTGAAGAGAATCTATCTTGCAAAAACTCCAGTACTGAACCAACCGGGCAGCTAGCTGGGTTCAACGTATAGCCCGTACAACATGTAACAAACACTCTCCATTTAAGGGCATAAAGCTCTGGAATGGAGTATGGTCTTTATTACCTCAGTAGAGAGACCTGAATCTACAAGCTGGGCCCCCTCAGAGGCCAAGCCCACAGCTTTCACAACTCCGGACGTGGGTAAAGGATTGAGCCCACCACCTGAGAGAGAAGAGAGATCTCCCATGGAGAGCTGTCGAGGAGAGACACAATGTCCGAAAACCATACTCAGCCCGGCCAGAATGGGGCTATTAACAACAGACTGACCCCATCCCGGCGCACTCTCTCCAGAACTCCTGGGAGCAGAGCAACCGGGGGAAAGGCGTACAGACGCAGCCTCAGCTATGTCTCTACCATGGCATCCAACCCCAGGGGGGGTGAAGTCTCCACTCCCCGGGTCTCAGACCCTGCCTCGAAAGGATAGGGTAAAATAACTTCAGGGCTAGGCCAGGCCAAAATAATAAACAAAAAGCATACTACCTTAACCCAAGAAAACTAAATTTTCTATCAAAATAGTGCATTCTTTTATTTTTAATAACAATGTGACAAACCACCATGTTTCCAAATAAGGGAGATGACAATCACGCAGAGGCATTCCCGCAGCACTTTGACGCAGCATGAGTTCCCTTGAAAGTCCGGTTCAGTCCGGTTCCATACACACAGCAGGGCTTTGCCGAAAATGCAGTTGAGAGTCCTGAAGATTTACAGGTGTGTGAGTTGGTTTAATACTGTTGTCACTGCTGCAAACTTCCATATATACAAATCATTATTTGAAAAATATAATTTTCGTGCAGCCAGTAGGCACCTCCCCAGTGTAGGCCCCTGGGCTTCAGCCCATGCGTTAATGCGCCCCTGGTTACAGGGTAAGTGAAATAAAAAAACATACATACACAATCTGAACTTGTTCCTCTTCTTTTTCGTTCTTGCCACAGATGAATCTTAAGTAGGAATCCTATGTCTCTAGCTATTCTGTATTATGTATTAAAAAAAAAGTACACCCAGTACACCCAGAAATGTCCTCACCATTTACTTGTCTTTTACCCTCATGCCATCCGAGATGTATACAACTTTCTTTCTTCAGATGAACACAGACAAATAAATAGTGAAAAGTGAAAAGTGTTTGTAAGTCATCTGTGCATGAATGAGAGGGTTGTTTTTTTTTTGCTTTCTTTTTTAATTTTTTTATTAAGAACAATGAAGCATTACAGATAAAGAGAGAAACATATATTTAAGAAATATACAAGAGATAGATAAAAAATAGCACCAACAGGGAGAACAAGCAGGAACAACCTCCAGAGGAAAAAATAAAAAAAACAACAAGCAAAGATAACTATATAAAATATCATAGATATTATAGTAAAATATCTGAGCAATTGGAGCATGTTAAGCCAAGAAGAAGAGACTAAATGAAAGGGGGATTTTAAAAAGAATGCAACAAGATAATGTTTTCCTTGCTTTGGCATTCTTCGATACAGAAAGCGTTTGAAGATATTGGTGAAGTTCAATGAGAAAAACTTGGCTTAAAAATGGCTTATGATTAGAAAATTTACATTTATGAATATGAAATTTTGCTAAGAGAAGTAATAGATTTATAAGTGTTTTTCTGTATTAACAAAACCAAATAGAACATATTTCCAAAATAAAGAAAAATGAGGGTACACAAAATCAATAATATACCTGCAAAAGCTCTTCCAAAAGATATTTGTATAATTGCAATCCCAAAACAAATGTACAGTGGTCTCATCTTTTGCATTACAGAAATCACATTTCACCTTTAAACAATGTAATAACACCTGTGGGTATAGCATCGAAGACAATGGCAAATTCTCTGGGTGTGACAGGAAAATGTTTTTTTTTTTTATTTTTTTATTTGCCATAGGTATATAGAAGACCATCTTCATTAAAAAGATCATGGACTAAAGTGATATTGTTATCATAATAGCTCTGAAAAAATAAGGACCTGTTTTATAAAGAATATTTTGATTATTCCATTTGAAATATGAATGTGGAGAAAAGTTGTGTTTATAAATAAGAGACCAAGCAAGAAGCATTTGTTTATGGCATGCAGAGAGCTTTACAGGCAATTTTTCGATATTATAATTGCATAATGAAAGAAACTGTAGGCTACCTAGCTTGGAGAATATGTAATTTGGAATAAAGTTCCAAGTTGAAGAGGGGCATTTTAAGAAGTGTTTCATCCAATTCATTTAAAAAGTATTATTTAATGTATTAAAATCTAGAAAATTTAAACCTCCATTTCATATGTATTCATTACAACAGTTTTTGTAATATAATGGGTACGATTCCTCCAGACAAAATGAAATAGAAGATTATCTATCAATTTGCAAGTTTTATTGTCCATATATAGAGCTAATGCTGTATATGTTAATCTAGATAAACCTTCAGCTTTAGCAAATAAAACCCTACCTTTTAATGAAATATTTCTTTGGAGCCACTGGTTTAATTTTTTACGAGATTTGTCAATGACAGAAATAACATTTTCAGAACAATGCGTTGATTTTTTGTTATTACAACCCCCAAGTAGGTGAATTTTTCTTTGACAGGAATGAGAGGGTTAAGTTCACGCTTGACGTAACTTGAAGCGTGACGTGAGCGCGCAGAAACGTGAAACTCTTGCGAGAACTGGCGCCTCTGTCTTCCTGTCTTGTTTGTTTCTCATTGCTATTATCATATATTATGTTATTGTATAAAAAATACAGTACACCCAGAAATGTCCTTGTAACAAGTTTGCAGGTTGGGCAAGGCAGAAGACAGGGGTCGGCTGTTCTGGGACTCTAAACCTTTTTATTATTCTGTGTATAGTCACAAACAAATTTGTGTGCTCAGCGCACTAACATAAACTTTCATTAATTCTCTTTGGGTTCCACGTTGGTTTGGTCAGCAGTTCCTCTCTGCTTCAGCTCGAGTCCCAGAGTGTCTCTCTCCTGATCCCCACTTCCTGATGGCTTATATCCTGTCTCTCCACGCCAATTACTGAAACAAGAGACAGGTGTTTATCATTTGCACTTGACCCACTTATGTGCTGCTTGTCCTCGGCTCTCTCTCCCGTCACAGACTTTTCTAAACCACGCCCCCCTCGCCACATACCCCCACTGCCCGACTCAGGCTGGGGAGTCATCCAAATTTCCTATAATATCCCAGCCCAGGAACTGCCTCAGCTCCTTTTTGGTCTTGGGTCTCGGACAGGTTGCAACTGCTGCTGTCTTGTCAATTCACCTTGCGATAATCTACACAGAATCTAACCGAGCCGTCTGTTTTAGGTACTAAAACTATCGGGCTGGCCCAATCACTGTAGGTTTCTTCTATTACTCCCATATCTAACATTGTACATATCTAACAATTCCTCCTGGACCACTTTTTTCTTGTGTTCAGGTAATCTATAAGGCCGGCTGCGCACTATCACACCAGGCTCAGTCTCAATATGGTGCTGAATGAGGTTCGTTCGACCGGGCAGGGGCGAGAACACATCTGCAAAAACTTCTTGCAACTGGGCTATGTCAGTGAGCTGCAAGGGCGAGAGATGATCTCCTCCCAGGGCCAGAGCGAGATATGTACTTTTAGTGTTCACTTCTGGCCCGAGATCATCCTCTCTACTCACTGGCGTTGCTAACATCACTGGCTCTGCCTCACTCCATTTTTTTAGGAGGTTGAGGTGGTATATTTGATGTGCTCCGCCCCTATCCAACCGAATGACCTTATAATTGAGATCCCGACTCACCGTGTGACTTCAAAGGGCCCTTTTTTGAGCTAGAAGTTGGGAGTAATATCAGTACTTTCTCTCCCGGTGTAAATTCGCACAGTTTAGTTCCCCTGTTGTATAGCCGGCTTTGTTTGTCTTGAGCCTGTAGCAAATTCTACATGGATGAATCAGGCTTTGATGGATCAAGGTTACATTGGTTACATCCTGAATCCACCAAAGCTGGATAAGTACCCCCCTGGATACTCACTGGTATCTGGTACAGCCCAGTTTGATCGGGGGCAGCCTGTAGCTGTGGCCTCACCAGTGTCCCCACCTCTATCACTGGACACCGATCTATAAAATGACCCGGATCACTGCACAGCCAACAGGCCGGCCCAGGCTTCCCCACCGCCCCAAAAGGAATTGCCGTGGAGAGAGAGGGAAAGCAGGACCAGAGGATACATGATGCGCGGCCAGCTCCGCCCCCTTGGGCGGGACTCGGGGTCCCGTCATCCGAGATTCCCCCAATCCTTCCCCGGGCCATTCCGCTGGGCTGGACATTGCCCCTGGTGCGGGGAGCAGGAATTGGCCTATTTGCAAAGGGAGAAACATAAGAAGGGAAGGGGAGAGAGAGCGACACAACTGGAAGATGTTCGCCGAACCCAGGGCACACCACCATTTGATCCTCCGCCAGCTGGATGGCCTGATCCAACGACGCCGGACGGTGGCACTGGGCCCATTGCGCGGTTTTCCTTGGCAGCCGCACAATAAACTGCTCCAGCACCACTCTGTCTATGATGGTATCGACGTTGTGCTGCTTGGCCATCAGCCATCTCTGGCAGGAATCCCGGAGCTGCTGGGCCATCAGGAAGGGCTGGCTGTGCTCCCCCAGAGTCAGCGATCTGAAGCGCTGACGATGTTGTTCTGGGGAGAGACCGATTTGTTGAAGGATGGCCCGTCTGAGGTCGTCATAGACCAGGAGGTTCGGGACGGGCAGCAGTTGGGCTGCTATCTGCGCCTCTCCAGACAATAGCGGAATGAGGCGCACATTGATGGCTTATATCCTGTCTCTCCACACCAATTACTGAAACAAGAGACAGGTGTTTATAATTTGCACTTGACCCACTTACCCGCTCGTCCTCCGGCTCTCTCTCCGTCACAGACTTCGCTAAACCACGCCCCCCTCACCACAGTCCTCACCATTTACTCGTCTTTTACCCTCATGCCATCCCAGATGTATACGACTTTCTTTCTTCAGATGAACACAGGCATTGAGAACATCTTGAAAACGTCATAGAAGCTTGAAGCTTCACATTGCTCTTTACCATAGACTGTAAAAAAAAAAAAAGCTCTTTACTCATATTGCACACGCTGGTAACAGCTGGTCGGAAGCGAAAAGATTAGTCAATTATGAGAGCATTTCTGGGTGTACTTTTTCTTTTAATAAATATTAATACCGAATAGCAAAAGACATGGAATTCCTTTAGTTGAAATAATGAAAAAGAAGAATAGGAACAAGAGAAAGAGAAGCCAAGTAAGAGAAACAAAAAACTGGAGACAAGCTTTCAGATGAACCCAAAGTGCAGTTTATTTACAATAATCCAAAGTGAGCAAAACATGAACAGATACAAAACAAACAGTGACTTGACTTGACTTCACTTGACTTCACTTGACTATAGAACACGGTACAGGGAATAAACACACAATACTAGACAAGGGAAAAAGGCAAACATGAGGGCTTAAATACACAAGGACTAATGACTAAACAAACAGTGACTAAACGAACCAATAACAGAACTGAACTGAGAACCCACATGACTAAATAAACCAATGACAACATGACATAAGAGACTAGGGAAGCACATGACATGATCACATGAGGGCACAATGGTGTAACATCTGGAGTCTCTCTGGACAGGGTAAAGATGAGTCGATTTTGCTCTAAGCATCAGACAGCTTTTAGCCGCATATAAATTAATGTCCTGGTGCACAGGAGTCTGAGCTAAATTGCTCCTTTGTCACATTTGTGGCCTGGCCGATGCAGAGCAGACAACATTGTTAGAATCCTGTGAGCACTTCAAAGGTGATAGCTATCTCATCCCATGTCTCCCATGTCCCCATCTACCACGAAGGACTGAGAGACTCAATCCAATACACAGCACGAACATTCTCCTAATTTCCCTTATAATTAAACTATTTCAGAATGTATATGAAATATTACTATGTGAACGCATGTCAAGTCAAGTCAACTTTATTTATATAGCGCTTTTTACAATGCAGATTGTTTCAAAGCAGCTTCACAGTGTTAAACAGGAAAATAATACAACCGAATTTGATGTCATCTAGCTCATTTCAATTATCATATATATTCAAGTAATGTAGTTGACATAGTTAATTTAGTTTAGTAATTACATTTATTTGGATATTTATTTGAAAATGTAGTGTCCCCAAATGAGCAAGCCAAGCCAAAGGTGACAGTGGCAAGGAACCAAAAATCCATCAGGTGGCGTAATGGAGAAAAATAAACCTTGGGAGAAACCAGGCTCAGTCGGGGTGCCAGTTCTCCTCTGGCCAATTAACAAACAGTGTATGATTATTATTTTGGCAGCCTTACAGGTCAGAAGTTATATTAGATCGGAATATTCAAAAGATCGGAGGCATCACGCCGGAGACGGGTTTATTGAGGATGGCGTGTCTATTAAACAATTATTAAATAGAATTATCGAAAGATCGGAGTCATCACGCCAGGAACGGGTTTATGAGGATGCCGTGTCGGTGAGGCAATTTCAGGGGGAAGTCTAATTGACACGGTCTCTGCAGACACTTCAGGGATGCGTTGGTCATGTCTGGGTGCAGGTCCACCATCTGATCTGGATACGGCCCGGATCCGACAGACTGCAGTAAACCGAGAGACTAACATTAGCGTAGATGCCATTCTTCTTATGATGTAACGAGTACATCAGGTGTTATGGGAAGTGTTCCCGGTTCCGGCAGACCTAGTCAATGCAGCCTAACAATCATTTAATTGATTTGAATAAAATATAAATTTAAAATGTTTTATGTGTATGCCATAGTAAAGAGATGTGTTTTTAGTCTAGATTTAAACTGACAGAGTGTGTCTGCTTCCCGAACAATGCTAGGAAGGCTGTTCCAGAGTTTAGGTGCTAAATAGGAAAAGGATCGACTACCTGCAGTTGATTTTGATATTCTAGGTATTATCAACTGGCCAGAGTTTTGAGACCGCAATGGACGTGATGGAGTATAATGCGTTAAGAGGTCGCTCAAGTACTGGGGAGCTAAACCATTTAGTGCTTTGTAAGTAATTAGGAAGATTTTAAAATTTATACAATGTTTAATAGGGAGCTAGTGCAGTGTTGACAGAACCGGGCTAATATGGTCATACTTCCTGGTTCTAGTAAGAACTCGAGCATGGTTATAATTTTTTTCCTAATATTATCAATCTTACAAGTAAAGACATTCATAAAGTCATTACTGCTGTGCTGTTTACAAACATCAGAAGCTGAAGCTTTATCTTTGGTTAATTTAGCCACTGTATCGAATAAATACCTAGGGTTGTGTTTGTTTTCTTCTAAGAGAGTCGAGAAATAAGCAGATCTAGCAGTTTTTACTGCCTTTCTGTATGCAATCATGCTCTCTTTTCACGAAATGCAAAAAAACTTCCAGTTTTGTTTTCTTCCAGCTGCGCTCCACCTTCCTGGCTGCTGTTTTAAGGGCCCGAGTGTGCTCGTTGTACCAAGGCGTTGGACTATTTTCTTTAATCTTCTTTAAGCACCGGGGAGCAACTGTGTCTAAAGTGCTGGAAAAGAGAGAGTCAATAGATTCTGTTGCAACATCGAGTTCCTCTAGGCTATCTGGGATGCTGAGGAGATGAAACTGTTGAGGAAGTTTATTTACAAAGCAATCTTTAGTCGCAGCAGTGATAGTCCTGACATATTTGAAGCGAGGGGACGACTTTGCAGCCTTTGCTAAATTAAGTATACATGATACTAGGTAATGATCTGAGATGTCATCGCTCTGCTGCAGAATTTCAACGGTATCAACATTTATTACATGTGACAATATTAGGTCTAAAGTATGATTACGGCGATGGGTGGGTCCTGACACATGTTGCCTAACTCCAATAGAATTTAGAATGTCTCTTAATGCCAATCCCAATGCGTCTTTTTCATTGTCTACATGGATATTAAAATCACCAACAATTAGGACTTTATCTGTAGCCAGTACTAACTTTGATAGAAAATCAGCAAATTCTTTGGTAAAGTCTGTATTGTGCCCTGGTGGCCTGTATACAGTAGCCAGCACAAATGTCAAATGGGATTTATCAATTACACTACATAACGTTACATAAAGCACCAAAACTTCAAAGGAATTACATTTGAAACTAGAGTAATACTGAAGATATTATTATAAATTACAGCAACAATAAGCGCTTTTGAGGAAAGGGTTTGAATATTAAGCAGCCCGAGCTTTATCATTTGATCATCTGTATTATATCTGTTGTTTATTTGTTGGACATCAATTAAATTTTTACCGTTGAATGGTTTTGGTGTTTTTTTGTATTTACTAATTTGTGGAACAGACACAGTCTCTATGTGATAATATCTAAGTGAAAGAGTCTCTATGTGCTGGGATTTATCTGACTTCTGTGACGTGAGACAGCTAGCAGATGGTCAGGTAAGCCAGTCCGTCTGCTTCCTGACCTGGGCCCTAGTGTCACATGTCTGTCCTGTCTTGTTTTGCACATGTGGTGTTTTGGTTGTATCTGGGCCATGTGCTCTTGTCTTCTGTCTGGACCCCGCCCTTCTTGTTACCTCATTGTTTAATTAACCCCACCTGTTCCCTTCTGATTATGACCCTTTATAGTCTCCTCGTGTTTGCAGTCTTGTGTCGGATCTTTTGTCACCCATTTCCCTGTTCTGCTCCATGTTCTGCTCCATGTTCTGCTCCATGTTCTGCTCCATGTTCTGCTCCATGTTCTGCTCCATGTTCTGCTCCATGTTCTGCTCCATGTTCTGCTCCATGTTCTGCTCCATGTTCTGCTCCATGTTCTGCTCCAGATGTTTATGGTAGTACGAGTTTGATTTTCCCCCTCGTGGTTTTTTGTTTTGTGTTTGTTTTATTTTGTTGTTTCAATAAATCCACCTTCTTGCATTTGAGTCCTTGCTCCCATTTTTCCCTTCCGTTGCTTGACATAACGATCCGACCATTAGAGGACTCAGCAGAAGATGGGTGTCTTCCTTTCTCCATCTCCACCCACCGAACCCTCCAACTATCTGAGACTCGCCAGATATGTGAACCCATGTTACATCCGTCAGCAGGGAGCTGACGTGAGGGACTTTGCTTGCAGTTTCCTCATTAAGGTCAATCACATGGTCTACATGGAGGCGGAGATTAAGGAGGTATATAATATCTGTTTGGATATGCCTCTCAGCCCGGGGGAGATGGAGAAGCTGGGGCATCTGGGATTCTGGGACTTTGTCCACCAGATCTACCACTTTGGTGAGCCTAAACGTCTACGGACAGCAGAGTCCCAGCCCACTGACTGTTACCTGCCATCTGCAGTCAGTGGAGGCCCCAGCTCTCCGATGACCCGGAAACGGAGAAGGAGGAGGAAGAAGGGGTCCACTTCGTCGGAGACCTCTGCTGAGGAGGATCCGACTCCGGTGGTCCCAGTTCCGGTGGTCCTGAGTCCGGTGGTCCCAGTTCCGGTGGTCCCAGTTCCGGTGGTCCCAGTTCCGGTGGTCCCAGTTCCGGTGGTCCCGAGTCCGGTGGTCCCGAGTCCGGTGGTCCCGAGTCCAGTGGTCCCAAGTCCTGACACGGCCTGGAGGGCTGTGCTGGGGTTTTTTGTGGTGGCAGTCCTACGAGCCTGGGAGGAGCACAGGGCTTCCTCCAGACATTCGGGAAAGGTTATGGAACAACCCGCGGTCATCGTGGAGGAGTGTCCTGAGCCGCCCAAATGTATTGCCTTGCCGTGGCTAGCTCCTGACCAGAGTCCAGAGAGGGCTCCGTCCCGTGCACCGAGTCCAGAGATGGCTCCAGCCACTGACCAGCGTCCAGAGAGGGCTCCAGCCACTGACCAGCGTCCAGAGAGGGCTCCAGCCATTCACCAGCGTCCAGAGATGGCTCCAGCCACTGACCAGCGTCCAGAAATGGCTCCAGCCACTGACCAGCGTCCAGAGATGGCTCCAGCCACTGATCAGCGTACACTGACCAGCGTCCAGAGATGGCTCCAGCCACTGACCAGCGTCCAGAGAGGACTTCCTGTTACGAGTCCAGAGAGGACTCCGCTTCCTAAACTGCCCTGGCCCCCTGAACTGTGTGCGCCGCCCTGGTCTGTCCCCCCCGTCCCACCCTGGTCTGTCCCTCCCATCCCACCTTGGTCTCATGGTGGAGCATCTGGTAGCCGCTCCATAGGGAGGGGGTAATGTCACATGTCTGTCCTGTCTTGTTTTGCACATGTGGTGTTTTGGTTGTATCTGGGTCATGTGCTCTTGTCTTCTGTCTGGACCCCGCCCTTCTTGTTACCTTATTGTTTAATTAACCCCACCTGTTCCCTTCTGATTATGACCTTTATAGTCTCCTCGTGTTTGCAGTCTTGTGTCGGATCGTTGTCTTTTGTCACCCATTTCCCTGTTGTGCTCCATGTTCTGCTCTATATGTTTATGGTAGTTCAAGTTTGATTTTCCCCCTCGTGGGTTTTTGTTTTGTGTTTATGTTTTATTTTGTTGTTTCAATAAATCCACCTTCCTGCATTTGAGTCCTCGCTCCCATTTTTCCCTTCCGTTACATGACACCTAGTTAGTCAAGGTTTAGCTCTAAGACTATGTGCCAAAATACTAGAGAGAAGAGCGGCACCACCCCAGGAAGGATGGATGCCATCTTTTTTCAACAGGTCAGGTCTGCCCCAAAAGCTTTTCCGATTGTCTATGAACCCTATGTTATTTTGCAGACACCACTTAGACAACCAGCCATTGAGTGATGATAGTCTGCTAAGTATTTCATCACTCCTTTTAATTCACATAACACAACTGCCTACTTATTCACATAACACAATATATTGATTTATATTTTGTAAGACACTTTTTCTTTACAAAGGCCGTATGCGAAGGGGTGTGAATGACCATGAATAATGCTAGGAATCATACCTGAGAGAACAAAAGAACCCATAATGACCTGCATAATGAGCTGCATAATCAATGAGCCTCAGGTATGTGACTGAGAGAAAAATATCTTATGTCATTCTACTTATCTAGTAAAGGCATCTTGATTTAAGAATATTTAGACTAGAAACAAGACAAAAATACTAAGAAGAGCATTTTGGCAGTGTACTATTTTATTTTTTATTTAAGAAGCCGTATGCTAAAAAAAACAGTAATATTGTGACACTCAACACAATTCAGTATTCAGTTAATACAAATAACTGAATAATTGGTAATGATGAACGTTATAAGTAAAATAGTTGGGAGTATAGGGTGAATTCAGGTTGATTGGGACACTTTTTCCCAGTCATTTCAATTGCAAACATTTTCTGAATCATTTGATTTTGTAAACTATCCGATACACACAATACTCAAATATCATTTCGAGTTTCGGTTCATTTATAAGACATACGTGCAATGCATGATCACCAGCGCTAAGGCTATTGTCTTGATTAAAATTAAGATACAATTTATACAAAACGAAATTCAATTTAAATAAAGGCTTTCTACAAAACAAATCTTCACGTGACAAACTATGTTTTACTGGTACTATATTTATAGCATCTGAGCAGACATTTGCTAATAAAAGCTGTATTGATGTGACACTAGGCTATTTTACAGTAAACAGTTCATAATCTGTCCAAAACAGGCCAAAGAAATCTTGTCTAAACAGTCTTGCGTCTATTACATTTTATGTTGCAGCAGGATTCATATTTAAACAGTCTTTTTGCGTTTAATATTCACAGACACTAACAGAATAAACTTACCTCACAATCAGCGGCTGAATCCGTTGCTCTTAGAAATAAACAGCTTTTCATGGGGTAAATTATTCCAGGATTATTCCTCAACGCGTCTCAAAACGATATAGCTAAAGTGTAGCACTACACTTGATGTGTTTATTTGAGTTGATGTGGGCGTCGACTCTGCTCTGCATGGATCGGTCAGTATTTGAATCTCAAAAGAACGCGCACTCCATGGCCGTGGCGCATTAGCGGATATGAGACGATAATGAGACACTCGCGAACGACTGACATCTCCCTCTTTTCAAACAGATTACATAAACACAGAACATTTGTTTTCGAGTTTATTTACATTATTTAAAACCTGACATTTCAACGTTTCTTTAGACATATGTCTCATGTTTGTGAGACAAGTATTTACTAAGTTAGAGTTCCTTTTCTGAAGACTTTCTGAATGAACGTCTTTGAGAGAGGCTGCAGATCGCGCATCATGTTTGTTTTCTTTATTTTGCAAAAAGCACAACAATCTGTTTTTATTGTGACTGTACACACAAAAAATTTTAACTTAACATATTATAATGATGTATAACACTTGCCTGAATGATAAAAATTGACAGAGTTATTTGAGTCTCTTTGGCACGTTTTTGTTTTGTATTTTGTTGTTTCAATAAATCCACCTTCCTGCATTTGAGTCCTCGCTCCCATTTTTCCCTTCCGTTACATGACACCTAGTTAGTCAAGGTTTAGCTCTAAGACTATGTGCCAAAATACTAGAGAGAAGAGCGGCACCACCCCAGGAAGGATGGATGCCATCTTTTTTCAACAGGTCAGGTCTGCCCCAAAAGCTTTTCCGATGTCTATGAACCCTATGTTATATTGCAGACACCACTTAGACAACCAGCCATTGAGTGATGATAGTCTGCTAAGTATCTCATCACTCCTTTTAACGGGGAGGGGACCAGAACAAAAACTTTACCTGACATCGTACTTGCGAGTTCACACATCTCTTTAATGTTAATTTTGGTGATCTCTGACTGGCAAAGTCGAAACTTCATTAGTGCAGACGTGAATAATAATCTTAGAGAATTTACGATTAGCATTAGCCAGCACTTTTAAATTTGCTTTGATGTCAGGCGCTCTGGCTCCCGGTAAACATGTGACTATGGTGGCTGGTGTCTCTTTTCACTTCCCGTCTAATAGAATCGCCAATGACTAGGGCACTTTCAACAGGATTCTCAGTGGGTGCATCACTGAGTGGGGAGAACCTGTCTGATGTTCTAATCGGAACGGAAGAGTGTTTTTTTATCCGCGACTCTGCCGTCTCACCGTCACCCAGTTGCCCTGCTGCAAGGGCTCTACAGCCGGAACCGAAAAATGTACAAAGTTCACTAAGCTAGTCGCATCCAAAGCAGTGTCTAAAGCTGTTACATTCTCACTACTCTCAGATAAAGTCTGGATGAATCTTCACATGTGAAGCCCTGTTTACCAACGGAGACAGATATACTAAACATGAAACATGTAGCGCAAGTGACAATAAAAGGAGAAGAAGACATGGCTTACCGTATTTGTTGATTAATCCAACTTACCACAGTTGTTTAATGAACTCATGATAGTGATTTAGATTAAAAGCTAGGGATGTCAGATTTAATGTGGTAGGCAATATTAGACAATATATGTTGATGGGTAAGTTATATTTAGCAGTTTAAACAACAGGGAATGATATCAAATAAAGATTCCAAAGTGAACAGAGCGCACGCGAGCACAGCAACAAGACAACAGCAGGCAGACAGGAGCAATCGATCAGCCAGCTGAAGCACAGACTCCCTATGTTATAATCTACGAGGACATGATGTGTGTAGGGTTGAAGTCATGTTAGATGCTTGTATTCATCTATAAAAGGATGTATTTCGGCTTTTATATCTTCAAGCTAAAGCTTGTTTGGTACCTAAATATTCATTTATCTTTTTCCTAACCAACGATGCGCTGTATGTGATTGTGAGATGCATCATTAGTATGTTTAGCCCCTTGGGAGTAAAACTATACTAATTCTGAAATCATCATATTGACATGCCATTAGGTTATAAACCAAGACAAAGGAACTTTCTCCTGTCTAAAGTCACTGCCTATGATTAGCCATTACAGGAAAGATGGGCGTATGTTAATGAGCCTTAAAAGACAAAGAAAAGGCCTTCTGTCTTTTCTTCGCTTTTTCCTTCGCACCTTCCTCCCATCATCTCAACTTGGCTCGTCCCTTTGCCAGGCAGCTTCGGCCCTGGCTTGGCGGCTCAGTTACGTTGTTTGGTTCCTTTGAAGTTCGGCACACTTCACGACTCAGTCCCTTAGCGCTCAGTCAACTCCAAAACCCTCCGACGAGACAAACTTTCCTTCCTCCCTTTTCAGCAAAGACATTCGTTCTAACCACCTTCAAACCTCCCGCGTATCGACAACGCTCCGGAAGGACCAAAAAGAGAGAGAGCTTCAGCTCATGAACACTCTGAGAAGCCCCAACACACGCATCTCACTTCACTCAGCACAAAACCCCATGCAAGTATATTTTATCGAGCCCCTGTTTAAGGTGATATTATTTGTTGCTGGCTCTCTGTGGTTACTTGTTTGTGAAATTGCCATTCTGGATCTTTCCTTTCTCTCTCTCTTTCTTTCTCTTCTTTTCATTCTCTTTCATTACTTTTCATTATTCTGTATATACATGTATTCTTTATTTAGTCGTATGTATTCGTAGTATCAATTATTAAAACCATTGTATCCACGTTTGATTGACATTGTTGCTGCTCACAAAACATAGTCAGTTTAATGTTTAGATCTTGCTACAAGCCTGCATATATTGTTGAATACTTTAATTAATATATAGTCCAGAAAGTTATTCTGCAGCCTACTGATTTGGCATATATTCGTAGTTAATTGCAATCCATTGTTGTTAACTATATATATATATATATATATATATATATATATATATATATATTGTACAAATACTTAGGCTAGGCATTTCCCTTTTGGGTGATTTGGAGATTTATAATTTGATTATAACACGTTACGATTAGTTATAAATAATGAAATATCAATGTCCATAATTCCCTATTGAGCTAATTTAATTTATTAACATCTGTAGCCGAGTCGCTACAATGGAATCACATGACAAACCAGGAAACATGACATTGAACATAACAAAATAAGAACATGAAACATAAACTTGAAACAGAACCAAAAGTTCAAGGGCCCATGGTGGTGCAGGAAGTTCACAAGGCCATGGTGGCGCAGGAAGTTCAGGGGACCATGGCGGCGCAGGAAGTTCAAGGGACCATGGCGATGCAGGAAGTATAGGAAGCCATGGCGGTGCAGGACTTTCAGGGGACCATGGCGGTGCAGGAAGTTCAGGGGACCATGGCGGTGCAGGAAGTTCAGGGGACCATGGTGGTGCAAGAAGTTCAAGGGACCATGGTGGTGCAGGAAGTTCAAGGGACCAGAAAGGCATGGCCTCCGTGGCCTTAGCCAGGTACCTACTGCCCCCCCTCTGGACGCTGGTCAGGAGCTGGAGCCCTCTCTGGACACTGGTCAGGGGCTGGAGCACTCTCTGGACGCTGGTCACGGGCTGGAGCCCCCTCTGGAGCCCCCTCTGGACGCTGGTCACGGGCTGGAGCCCTCTCTGGACGTCGACAGGAGATGTCGTGGGACTCTGGACGTGGACAGGAGACGTCGCGGGACTCTGGACGTGGACAGGCATCCTCTCTGCCTTGGTAGGCATGTCATGAACAAAATCAGGCGTGGCAGGCATGACATGAAGAAACCCAGACATGAACAATCAAGACAATGAACCAATGACAGAACTGAACTGAGAACCCACATGACTAAATAAACCAATCACAACAGGTGTGTTCGACATCGGCTGCGGCTGGAAACAACTGATCGGCGAGAGTAGCCACGTGCAGGCGGGGAGGAGCTGCAAACGGAGACGTGAAGTCGAACACTTTCTGCTTCCCGCAGTGACACTCGCGCTGTGTTTGCATACTTCTTTTTTTCACAGCTGGAAAAATGCAATTATCATGCAGTGAATCCGGCCAATCGTGGAACAGCTGTGTCGTCATTAGCGTTCGTGCAGTCGCTTCAAATCAGTCGGTGATCGGTCTGTGCAAAACACTAGACATTACAGGACGTTAGTATTTGAAATTAAAAGTTTATTTTAAAACATGAATAAGTGTCGTAAATCTGTTTTGAAAGTTGTTTTTCAAATAAATGTTTCAGAGTGATATCAGATTGTGTACGTGTTTTTATTGTATTTACCCTGTAACTACATGAAAAAAGAGGGTAACAAACACCACTTTAATTTACAGCCCACAGATTCATACTTACCCTGTAACTACATGAAACAAGAGGGGAACAAGCACCACTTTAATTTACAGCCTGTAGATTCATACTTACCCTGTAACTACATGGAATAACAAGCACCACTTACCCTGTAACTATACGGATAATTACCCCTTAATTAAAAAATACTTACCGAATAAATAATTTGTTAATTTTCCTGATAGTTACCCCTTTATTCCCCAAATATTACATATTGTTTCCTACCTATACCTACACATACATACTTTATAGTTACACTATAATTACCGAAAGTTACGATGTAAATTTGTTTTACTTACTTTCCGTAAGCTGTAATCTAGTTCTCTCTCACTGAATGCTCATGTTTCAGCATGTGTTACCCCTCCTGTTCGAGCCTACCCGCTTCAAGCGGGACTCGAACTCCGGGCCGCTGGCATGAGAGTTGGACGCTGAGTTCTCCCCCCGTATCCAGGCGAGTGTGAGGAGACGGGGTGGTGGAGGGATGCAGAAAACTGTTGAGGAACATAGGTGAGTTGATTATGTATATATATAATATATACACACAGATCAAGCATAACATTATAACCAGTGACAGGTAAAGTGAATAACACTGATTATCTCTTATTCATGGCACCTGTTAGTGGGTAAGATATATTAGGCAGCAAGTGAACATTTTGTCCTCAAAGTTGATGTGTTAGAAGCAGGAAAAATGGGCAAGCGTTAGGATTTGAGTGAGTTTGACAAGTGTCAAATCGTGATGCTAGATAATTGGGTCAGAGCATCTCCAAAACTGCAGCTCTTGTGGGATGTTCCCGTTCTGCAGTGGTCAGTATCTGTCAAAAGTGGTCCAAGGAAGGAACAGTGGCGAACGGGCGACAGGGTCATGAGCGGCCAAGGCTCATTGATGCACATGGGGAGCAAAGGCTAGCCTGTGTGGTCCTATCAAACAGATGAGCTACTTTAGCTCAAATTGCTCAAGTTAATGCTGGTTCTGATAGAAATTTGTCTGCAGTCTGCTGCTAACGTCTTGGTGCCAGATACCACAGCACACCTTCAGGGGTCTAGTGGAGTCCATGCCTTGATGGGTCAGGGCTGTTTTGGCAGCAAAAGGGGGACTAATAATAACACAATATTAGGAAGGTGGTCATAATGTTATGCCTGGTGGGTGTATATGGTCCTCCTCTCTTACTGATTGGATAGGTAATTTGAACGTGTTCTTCCCGAACGTTGTTAATAAAATATCATTTCTAGAACCTATTTGTCAGAAAATTCACTAGAGCTAAATGGCACAGAAATGAAGCAGGCAAAGACTGAGCATGAGTTTGGTAAAACAGTTTGGAAGGAAAGCACAGTGTGAATATACTGTACACATCCACAGCATTTTATTTACCAAAATTAGAGACAGGACTGTTTACGTTCAGTAATACAGTAACAAACTTGATTAGTGATGATGGGAAAACATCAGTTTATTTAACAGCTAAAGTGGGAGCACTAGCATGTAAAAGTCCTGCATACTCATCCATATTTACACACCCATTTTCTCATTCATGACATAACTTTGTTCTTTGAGAATTATTTAGAACCTTTGAGCAGTTCTAAATCCAGCTCTTCCATTTTTTAGATCTTCTTTCAGAACAGACAGTCTGCTGGCCATACTTCAGGTCGCACCCTTGCACATGAAGGGGCTTTCATTTCGGGGAGAGAGAGCCATCTGACTCAAAGCTGCTATTGTCTGAAATGAGTGTCAGTTCATTTAAGAATTCTCAGCCTCACCTTTAAAAAACATAATTGATTTTTTTTTTTTACGATATAAAATCACACACAATTCTAGCATGTCTGTTAATCTGCCAGTCGACCATCTGTTTACAGCAGGGGTCGGGAACCTTTTTTTGACCACAGAGCCATTTTTTCATTTTTGGTTAATGCATTTTTTCCCAATAAAATTTCAACAGTAGTAATTATTAGGTCCATAGACAACAAAAAACAAACAAATATGCAGCAAACATTAAATAAGTTGCAATATGGAATTAAGGGCTTTCACTGTAAGGTTGAGTTACCAGCTGATGAGCATAAATCCTCTTCGTGTGTGTGTGTGAGAGAGAGAGAGAGAGAGAGAGAGAACGCAGTGCTTACATCTACTGTGCTTATGAGAATACTCGACTTGGCATTTTGATATATTTCTGTGTTTATTTGGCCGTTTAGGCGTGCAACCGAAGACAAAGGCTGGCCTACTATGCTTGTCCGTGTTGTGCTCAGAGCGCGCGCACAGCATTCTGTCAGTAGAATTCAGTTCTCTTTCGCGACTTATCGAACTTTTAATTTAATATAATTCAATATAAAGCACATCCCGCTCTTTTCTTTCTCATTCATTCATGTTTCGTTATTAATAACTTTATCTGCGCGGATTATCATAAATAGGCTACGACACATAGGACAGTCTCTGCGACAAAAGCGAAAGTAACCTACCAGCGGGTGAAATGTTTGGAAATGTCTCTTTGCACAGCAACGCACCAGTTTCAATAAAAGGATATTAAAGTTTAGATAGCCTACTTTTAAATTTTCACTGCTGTTCTAAAAATTACCTTAAACAAGCTGCAGCTGCTTGAATCCCAGTGCAGGAGCTGTTACCACAGAAACGTGAGGGGTTGCTGTCGCAAATAAAAAAAAACTCGTGAACAGCACTGAACACGCGCAGCCGGTACAACTTGAATATTATTATTATCATAAACTTTTCATTAACTTCGGTAGGCTGTACAACAAGGGAATTGTAATTGGCTGCCTTTCTGTAGAGAGCGGATCTCCATTGATGTGTCAAATTTTTTTATCGATCATTTGTTGGTAAAGGGTGAGAGACCTGACGAGCCACATGATTTTTGTCAAAGAGCCAGGTTTGGCTCGTGAGCCATATGTTCTCAACCACTGGTTTACAGTATCTTTCTGTGAAAGTAAGAGCTTGCAGACAGTTCCATCAAATTCACTGAATGAAAGTACTGAGCTATCCAGCAGTGCTAATATCCTCCATATTGTGTCATCATACAATATAATCCCAGATCCAAATCTGCAAATAAACACAAAGAAAAAAGCTACATTAATCAAACATATAGAGGGGAATGCGAGATGCTCAACCCTGAAACCCCCTTTGACCTGTGTGGGTGAGTCTTTTCACATGTAAGAACTCTGTATAAGGGAAACAGGTCTATTTAGCTCAAATGAATGAATTAATTAATTAATAGGGTATTTTGAGAGAGTCAATTGAACGGGCCGTAACTATAAACTCTGCAGCGGATATTAATATCCACACAGTAGTGAAACACTACAATAGCCAGGTAACATAGATCAGTAGTTTAAGACATTAAATTCGTAAGCACATAACTCAAGAACACTTATCTTTAAATACAAATGAAACTTTATTGATTACTCTAACACATAAAACTAAAATCTAACACAAACACACACACACACACATTCACACGCGTTGCAGAAAGAAAGAAAGTGAGGAAAGAATGAGTTTTAAGGGAGTAAAATGATGAAAACGTCTCGGCTACGAATGTAAGGAACGAGGAACGAGGGTTACATTCATAACCGTACGTGGCCTCCCAGCCGGTGGACGAGGCATCCGTGAAGACCACAGCATGCCTGGACACCTGTTCTAAGGGCCCTCCTGCCCGTAGAAACTAAGGGTCCAACCACGGGCTGAAAGTTTGGCGACAGTAAGGAGTAACTGGGATCCGGTACTGCCGCTCTGCCACGCCCATCTCTGGACTCGGCCGTGAAGCTAGTGCTGAAGCGGTCTCATATGAAGCAATCCGAGCGGCGTTACCGCAGCTACAGATGCCATATGCCCCAGGAGCCTCTGAAAAAGTTTCAGTGGGACCGCTGTTCTGCCATTGAACGTATTCAAGCAGTTCAACACTGACCGGACTCGCTCCTCTGAGAGGCACGCAGTCTGGTTGACCGAATCCACCTCCATACCGAGATAAGAGACCACGGCACGACAGACATACCCGGGGTGGGACAGTGAGGTGGAACACACAGACCCGACTCGGGAGGCCCGGAGGCGGCCTGGAGTGTTGTCTGAGTATTCCAGGGTGGGGCAGAGTGCGGGTGAGAAGGCCTGGTGGCGTCCTTGAGCCGCACACTGCTGCCCCCTGGCAAAGGGAGGGGAGGCAAGGAGTGGCAAGGCCCTGGGGCGTCACGCACTGCCAACCTGGGCCTCTTTGGGCCCAGGGAGGGAGGGAACTGCTCTGAGAATGTGGGTACCGTTGGACTCCGGGGACTCCGGGGACTCCGGGGAGCCAGCGGCAGAACGGGAACCAAAAAAAATATTCTCCCCCCGGTCCTCCACCTCCTCCCCGAGAGCAGCTCCTCTTCTCCCTGGGTTACCCGTCTCAGGGACGCTTGCCCTTGCGCTTGCGAGTGGACTTCGCAGGACCTTTGACAGGGTTGGGCACCTCCCTACACCCGGCCACCTGCTGCCCAGGTGGAGGCTGCTGCTTGGGCTTAGCAGGGGCGGAGGCAGACGCAGGGGGACGTCCACGGCGATGAGCAGGCGGAGTCACTGCGGCCGACAACTGGGTGGAGACAGCAGCTGGTCGTTGAAACAGGATGTTTTTAAAACGCCTCCGTCTGCTTCTGGGCCACCTAGAACTGCTGGGCGAAGTTCTCGATGGCGTCGCCGAAGAGGCCAGCCTGACAGTTAGGGGCGTTGAGGAACCGAGCTTGTCGGGCTCAGGCATACCTGCCAGGTTAGCCCCAGGTGGCATTCCTGGACCACTAGTGTGGACATCGCCCAACCCAGGGAGCGTGCGGCAATTTTCGTCACCCAGAGAGCGAGGTCCGTCGCCGCACGCAGTTACTGCACAACCCCTGGGTTGGAACTACCCTCGTGTATTAAGAGTGCAGGACAGAGGTGGCCTGCCAGTGGCACTGCCACCCCACCAACAAGGGTAGTGAGAGAGGGGAAAACTTATACAGATTATGGCCCTTTTGGCGTTCCATATTTTTGTCACCAAATAGTTCAATACTGCTAATTTTTCCCAATGCACATCCAGGAAAAAAGGCATGGGGGCAGGCACTACCCTTCAGCCACCCGGGAAAGCATGGCTGTCAACTCTGAATCTGATTCAGCATGAGCACTCACTATTTTAGTGGGAAACTCAGCCTCATCTTCATTTCCAGCACATAACAGCCCTCTCTCCAATGCAGCAATTGACATCTGTCCTCTGCCAGAGCCCCAAATGAAACGCTAGGTCCCCTTTTTTTTTTTTAAAGGACCAGCAATCCCATCTGTAAGCTACCAGCAGGCATGTGAGCCAGTGAGCGTGGCCGTCAGCGACAGCACACGGCACGCTGAACGCTCAAGCCCTTATGAAAAAGGCAAGACGAACAACGCGCCGATGTGGTCCATGTTCTCATGAAAGAACATGAACCACCCACAAACACAGTCTCAACATGCTTGCGATGCGCTAGAGGAGTGGGTGCCCACGGAGACGTACCCAGCGTGGAAGCCCCACTATAATTCTTAGGTCACCAAGGCTTATTAGCCAAAGTAGCTCTTTTCTGGTGCACCAGAAAAGGAACTAGATCGGGGAATAGGCGAAGGGACTCAACCCCGTTTGAGGTTTCATAGTCTGGACCGCGCATCTAGAGCGCCGAGTGACGCGCTGGGTTGCCGTGACAACCCGCGCTGTCTGCCGGCCGCTCGACGGCACACGGCGCTGAACGCTCAAGCCCTTGCGAGAAAGGTGAGACGAACAGCGCAACGACGTGATTACGTTCCCCCGAGAGAACATAGATCACCCACGAACGCAATCTCACATGTTTATATGTGAGAGAGATCGTGGCTGTCAAATGAGGAAAGGAAACAACCGCATCCAGAAACACACGGCTTGAATGACATCTTGAAAAAGACGCAGGGTCAAACCGTGTAAGCTCTTTTAGAGGAAACGCTCTGATAGTGCTGAAGCACACAGGGGAACGGCTGCGGCTCACAGCAGTTCCAAAGTGCAAGCCTGCTGTGAGCACTCAAACTCATTTAAGACGCTCAGCTCTGAGCTGTGAAAACAGCTGTTTGTTCGTCAAACGTGACGTGGCCACCACTGAACGTGCTATATCGCCGCACCAGATCCAGAGACGCCAACTCCAAAGGAAGACTCGTAGTAATATTCTTTGTAGAAAACAATACTGGAAACCACAGCAATTGTTCGGCTCCAAAGCAGAAAGCAAAGATGCGGTGCTTCCACTTCCTTATTTATACCCGTGCTGCGGGGAGGAGCGTGGAATGCGTGAACCGCATGCCAATGTTCATTGGCTCGTTTTAAAACACTCAAAGTAGATTGGTTCTCTGAAAACGATCCCCAATTCGTCAGTCAGTTCCGACAAACGGGAACCCAAGTTTCTAGCAATGTAAGCATTTATAACACATGACCTGAACGAACCATCAATCATTAATTTAACCCTCCTATCGTTTCTTAGACGGGTTATTAAATTTGATATCAATGCACCAGTTCAGTTAGAATCTGGAGGTTACTTGCATTTGTCTCGTATCGTCTTTGAATGGGGATTCCATTTTCCTTGGTCCTGGCTGCAGAGGGGTTCACCCGGTTCTTTGATTCGCTGACTTCTTGTTGTGTCCTTGATCGACGTCTTGGGAAGCCAATCACGTGGCGTGTTGGCGGATGGAAAGTCTTGTGGATGTTGTTTGAAGTTAAAGCACCTTCCTGTAGAATCGTTGTCCGAAACTTTGCGACGAAACTTAACTTAGAACACAAGACTCAACGGAAAGAAAAGAAACTAAGTAAAAGAAAAGAAAGTGAGACAAGAGTATTTAGATGGCTTAAATTGTTAACCCATTTTTTCGGATCTTGGTCTGCTACGATCGTCTGATCGTCTATCTCGTCATCTTATGTCTCCTTGAACTAACTCTTTGTTCGTGTTCTGAGATTTTAAACTCAAATATTTGCCAATCCTCCTGGATTGGTTCTGACCAATTAGGTATTATCTTGGTTCAGAGGTGACTGTGTCCCCACCCCTCACCATAAATTATCTGTTATCTCTGGTCTCCTAACTTCCCGCTCTTAAGCAGAGTACAGTTAGACATGATTTCTTATTATAAGAACACGATACATTCTACACAAAATTCAATCAAGCCATCTTTTGAATTATAAGGATACAAAAATAAAGATACCAAGCAAGATACACTTTCAGTCAATCACTCAATATTTATACAATTACATTAATTGTGAGTGATATATATGCATAATGTCACGTGTATTGGTTATAGACATGATATAGAATTATGCAGTAGAAGGCTGTTTGAATGTAAGTCCGGCTATCCTTGAATAATTTGATGCAGCTTATACGTGACAACAGTTTCTGTGGGTTTTTCTGTGGATTGTAACCGTGTCCAGAGTTCATCTAAAGGTTGGGGATCTGGTTTGACTCTTTGTCTTGGGAGTCGAACAACTCTTGGCTGTTGTCTTGGTGTTTGTCAAAGTTTGCAGGCCATAAAGTACTTGAGTAGTTGAGTTTTGTGTGGAATTATGCACAAACGAATCATCTGGAAGATTCATTTGTGTCTGGTGCGCCCTCAAACCCTACACACACTACAACAACAGTGTGCTTCAACAGTACAGTACAGTATGTGGTGGTTCAGGTTTTCCTTTTTTTATTCATTTTGCGAATCACATCCCAGATAGCAGACAAACACTGAATCAACGTTGAATCAATGTTAATGTATCAACTAAAATATCATTGAATCAATGTTGAAATTTAACATTGATTTTTCATCAGGTTTGCACCCTGAAATAATGTTATTTCAACAATGAAAAATAGATCAAGATGGCCATGAAATCAATATTTTTTCAACAAATTAAATCACTTATTTAACATTGAATCAACATAGAAACACTATAAAATTAATCTTGCTTTATGTACAGCAGGATTCTATGCCAGTTAATTGTCTCTTTAATTTATTCCTTTCAATCAGAGACCATGTATGGCTGCAATTGATATGATTTTGTATAAAAAAATCTTGTATATCAAGATTGATAAAAAAGTCACTCAAAGTAAACAACATCCTTCAGTTTATATGCAAATGTATATAAACTGACTTATATAATTGACTTAAAACAATTACATCTGAATTTATAACACAAATGCCAGGAGAAGAGCCTGGAAAAACATGACAACCTGCATCTGCAAAATGGAAGTAAATACAAATGGAAATTCGCCAATAAAGACAGAAATGGGACAGTACTACTAAAAAGAAAGAAAGTAGAAGAAAAAATGAAATACTCTGAATACTGTAAACTCAGGGGTTTCCACCATGAGCAATGCCACCAAGCCTTTTAGGGGCATAACGGAGCCATTTTTGCACTGTCCCAGCAAAGATAAACTCTGATGCCTCCTTTATATCAGCATTCACTTGTAAGGCATCTAAAAAAAGAAGTTAGTAAATATTTGGAAATGTGACTAATTATACATTATAAATGTACTACAAAATTAAGTGAAACTTGAATTTTGATTAAAATCTTTACATTCCAGTTTAAACAAGCTAAATTTTAATTCAAGACTATTTCATGAATTTTAGTATAGACTTTTCCCTTTTAAGCACCTGCAGACACAGAGGAGGAATGAATGGAAAAGCAAGGTGAAAATAGCCGGTGTTTTATCTAATATTAATATTGTATCTAATAGTAAATAAATAAATCAAGTGTGAAAGTGAAACAAGTAAATTAATGATCAAGTAGCTAAATTAATAAAAGAGTAGCTGGAAAGGCTTCACGTGGTTTGGAAGAGATTATCCATTTTACAACACAAACTGGATGCGCAACAGTTTGCTAAATTTCTAATGTTTAATATAACTTAGGTACCTACAGAACTTAAAGATCTCACTCGTTTCGTTTTCTTTCTTGCTGCATTAAAGATTAAATTGTTCAACTTCTGCTTTCGTGCAGGCAAGGTGAGGGGAAATAAGGCAATCAGTTCGTAGCTCTGCTTTAGCTGTGCTATTACCTCACGAGGGCCGAGCAGAATTACTGACATGCCAGAAATTCATTCGATCTCCTCTCGTTTTCATCTGTACACTGCACGAACACCTCACGACAAACGACGCACGACAAAGCTGAAAATCGGCCCGACCCAAAAAAAGAGCCGCACGAGTCAGAATTCGGCACGAAATCGGACCAAAAAATAAATAAATAAAATAAAAATTAAAAAAAAATAATAAAAAATAAAAAAATAAAAATCGCACAGTGTTTGCCCAGCTTAAGAAATAAAGATGAATAAAAATATGATTTGGTGAAAAACTAACTGAAATTCAATGTATAAAGAATATCCTCGCCGTTCGTTGTGTACGGAGGGCGTTCACGTGACTCTAACGTCGCAGTTCACTCTGACTCGCCCAGGAGAAGCACACAAGTTGTAAGAAATAAACATAAATAAAAACACAAAATGAAAATTTAGATGAATTTTATTAATCTTTTTGTACTTACCTCTAAAAAACACTGTTGCTGTCCTGACTCTGTCTTTTTCACGCTTGAAGTCTATTATGCCGCGCTTTGACCTAGTGGTTGGCAACCAGCTTGAAGGTGCATTACCGCCACCTAAGTTACTAGATTGGATTGTGTCACATTCGATAGGTAGGGGAAAAAAATAATATTCTAAATTCTTTATTAACCCTGTATTCTTTAGATAAATAATTAAATGCATGTCAATTCTACATGATTTTTAAAATAATAATAATAGCCTACATTTTTTAAATTTAAAACAGATAGGCTATGATTTATATAATTGGATGACCACAAGAATTAAGGACTCTGTTACAGTCATTATATATCTCACTGCATGTGCTGTAGCTAGCCGAAAACACTAGAGGATTGGAGATGTTTTCCATTATGGAGGAGATTTTAAAACAATATTAATAACATTAATATTAAAAATACTAATAATAATCAACTGGTTCATCCCATTGAGTTCAATTTATGGTAGGAGTTCTTTGTTAATCCACACACTCGTTG
The DNA here is from genome assembly GCA_039654625.1 of Rhinogobio ventralis. NCBI lineage: Eukaryota > Metazoa > Chordata > Actinopteri > Cypriniformes > Gobionidae > Rhinogobio > Rhinogobio ventralis. Next base: position 14,661,153 of record CM077194.1, read on the forward strand.
GCGGACTCGTTGTATCCTTTGAGGATAATGAATGTGCTTAAATATTACATAGAAATGTACCCAATTGATTTGGATTTGCTTTAACATGTTGAATGATGGGACAGATAGATTGACAGTAAGCCTCACCAGTGAAGAATTAAGCTGACCAAAAATCAACATTGATTCAATGTTTGTCTTTTCAACACTGAAAAGCATGGAATTATCAACATTGATCCAATATTATTTAGCACTGAATTTTCAACATTGATTCAATATTACTTTGCATTGAAATTTCAACCTCAACCAAAATGATGATTCTGATGGAATTTCAACATTGACTCAATGTCATAATGCTATCTGGGATGGCTGGTATGATGAAACCTTGTTTGAAAAGCTTTTTCTCTGGCCGGTGAAAGATAAGTCAGGGCCATAAAGATTGTCCATAAAGTTCATAAATGACAGGTTGAATTCAGCAGATGGAACCATTTTCACAGCTCCATCATCAACCAGAGAGCACTAGCCAAGCTATCTCCATTGAATACCAAATTAAGGTTTGATAGATGTAATCTGTTCAAGATTGTTGACATGTACAACAACATACCTGTCTATCCAGGTCCATTCTTTTTTTGTAACTGAATTCTACCAACGGCAACTGGCAACATGTGAATAACAATATTAGTGAATAGTAAGTTGGTGCTGAATACACTCAGTCAGCCCTTTACACAAAAAAATGGGTATTTGGCTCCCTCCAGCCAGTGTCTTGTCAGAGTTCTGTCACTTCTGTTTAGTATTTTCTTGGTTTTGTGACAGAGCTCTGACACTTCCGGGTTTGTTTTGTTTTGTGTGAGCACATGACTAGTATTTGTCGTTGTCTTTGTCCGTCCATGATTCCTGTTCCGTTATGTGTAGTATGCTTTGTTTTCCCCCTCGTGGGTAGTTTTGTTTGTGTTTGTTTTATTTTATTATTTAAATAAAGCCTGATTTCTCCTGCACTCCTCACTCCTTTTCAACCACACCAGCCGTGACAGTGTCGCTATTCCTCTAAAGCCAGTTTGATAGCCAGCAGCTTGCAGTTACCCATGTTGTAGTTACACTCCACCGGGAACAGTTTCTTTGAGTAGAAGGCGCATGGATGGAGTTCGGGAGGCTCACCCTGCAGCTGGGAAAGTATAGCTCCCACCCCAGTGATGGAGGCATCAACCTCAATGATGAACAGGAGTTCAGAATCCGGATCCGGATGGGCTAGGATAGGAGCTGTACAGAAGGTGTTCTTCAGATAGTTTAAGGCTGAAGACAGGTCACTTGGGCTCATTGTGCAGCAAGGAGGTGACTAGAGCACTGATCTTACTAAAGTTCTGGATAAACCTCCTGTAAAAGTTTGCGAAGCCCAGGAAGCGCTCGAGTTCCTTTATGGATGATGGTTGTGGCCAGTTCTTGACAGCTGTTACCGTCTTCTGGTCCATCTGGATGCATACTTGGTCCATACTTTACCCTTGGGTGGAGTAGCCCCAGACAGCAGGTCGATCGCACAGTCCCATAGCCGATGAGGTGGAAGTGTGGTTGCCAGCTGCTTGCGGAATACATCCTGGAACGCCCTGTACTCGTGAGGAAGAAGGATATGTTCTGAAGTTTCTTTATGGATTGTAGACCATGATTACAACAATATTCACTCCACTGTTTCACCTCACCGGTCCTCCGGCGAATGAAAGGTGAATGTTAAAGCATCCATGGGCGTCCCAGGATGATGTCAGCTGTAGATCCCTCCAGCACCATGAATGAAATCTCCTCTTGGTGGAGACATCCAATGCGTAGCGTCACAGGCGAGAAGAGTGGTTTCATTCCACCCGCTAACGGCGGCCAGGGTGTGGAACTGAAGAGCATAGTCATTTACTAAAGATCGACTTTGACGGAGATGATAGAGTTTATCGTGAATGGATATGGAACTGGCAGTTTGGCCAAAGACTTCCTTGAAGTGTATTATGAATGCCTTTAGCGAGTTGATGATAGCAGTGTTGGAATCCCAGAGCGTGCCCATTGCAACACTAGACCTGTGAGCAGAGATATTATATAGGCGATCTTAGCAGGTCATTAGGGAACAAATATGGCTGCATTTCAAAAAAACTATGTGCACTGAAGCATAAACCCGCTGCATTCCTCCGCCTCACTGGAATATGTAGCTGGTCAGATCATGGGACTGGCAGTGGAAGAAGCAGATGGTGAAGATTGGTGACGGGTGGTTGAAGGGCATGATGGGGAGCATGGACTAGCTCAGCAAATGGATCCGGTGGTGAAGGGCCAGTATCACGAGGATCTGTTTCGTGTTGCATGTTGGTCTAGTCTTCTGTCATGGAACAGAAGAATGCAAACACAGGTAATCACCTGAACGGTATTTATTGAACAACACTCAGACAGAGAGCAGGTGAGTATCTGGTAAGCAGATCATAATGGTAATACTGGTTTGAGAATGACAGTCTTATCTGTATTGCTGGTTTCAGAGAGAGGTGGCTGAAGGACTGAAGACAGGCTGATGAAGAGAACGGATCTCAGAAGAGGAAGGGGACGTGACAGTTCGATGCGAAGGTAAGTAATCCACAGGTAGTCAGGTAAGTAATCCACAGGTAATCAGGTAAGTAATTCACAGGTAATCAGGCAAGTAATTCACAGGTAGTCAGGTAAGTAATTCACAGGTAGTCAGGTAAGTAATTCACAGGTAGTCAGGTAAGTAATCTACAGCTAGTCAGGTAAGCATTCAGGGTAGAAGAAACAAGACCAGGCAAAGGCAAATCGGATAATGTGAGCTTTATGGTGCTAGTGAAGGTGACCATGATTGGGTGCAGGTGGTGCTGATCAGTAATCAGGTGATTGGGAGCATGTGTAGGCATCGGGTGCTGAAGGCGTGGCTGATGGTGTGGCTGATCCTGTGACACTGGCTGCATTCGAAACCACATACTTTCCTACTATATAGTATGTAAAAAGCAGTAGGCGAGCGAATAGTATGTCCGAATCCTTGGTATTCATAAAAGAGTAGGCGAGAATTACCGGGGTTTTGGATTATTTCTTGCAAGATTCGGACGTGCGTATACTAATGTTGCGTTCAAATATGCCTACTTACCTTCTATATAGTAGGAGAAAACAGTACGTAAAAAGAGTAATATGTTCGAAACCTCAGTAATCATAAAAGAGTAGACTAGAAATCCCCGGATGGCCTACTGCTTCCGCCCAGATTGTGAAGCACTCATCGCCGGATACTTTTCTAGCAGGAAAGGATATAATGTAGAAAATGTGCTATAATGTAGAATTCACTGTTGTCAACTCTGCTTACTTTACATGAACATCAGCAATGTATATAAACAAATCTACATAAAGTAACTAAACATAAGTTATCTTTTTTATTTGTCCATTAGTACTGTTGATAAATTGAGGAACATTAACACATCAGCAACTACCTCAACATTTAAATTTAATATTGAGCACATAAATCTCAGAGGTAACGTGAATCTTGTCTGATGTTACAGGGGCAGATGAGCACATGTGTTTATCTGGTGGAGAGAGGCTGATGAAGGAATGCTGCCATCAAAGGCTTTGAGTGAGTATACTACAGAAATAATTAAAACATCTATTTAAATCTTAAGTTGTAGTTTATTTTAATTGTAATTGTAATTTCAAACAGTTATTTCAGCACTTTTCTGATTCTTGATGTCTGTGCATTTGCTGCCACGCTTTTGTGGTGGAGCAGGGCCTGCAAGACACGTGATGTTGGCATGTGTGGGGAAAAATGGGAAAACCTGAAGCAAAAATATAAAGTAAGATCATTTTGTTACTTCTAATACAGAAATCAAATGACATTGTGCTGTTAAAATAACTGCTTTTGTATTATGTTTGTGGATTTTTGTAGGATCTGAAATGTCGGCAGACTGGTGTGAGCACTGAGGATGGGGAGCCACAACCTCATCCTGGAAATGGTTTAGTGTCATGATGAGACCCTCCATCACTCCACCTGCCCTTATTGCCTCATCTGGCCCGAATGTTGCTGTGGTCTCTTCATCCTCAGTGAGCCCAGAGTCAGTGAGAGCTTCTAGAAAAAGTCCAAAAGCGACTTACAGTGCACTTATTACAGGGATAATCTCCCTGGAGCACCTGGAGTAAAGAGCCTTGCTCAAGGATACACTGCTGGTGACAGCTGCGGCGATCGAACCAGAAACCTTCTGCTTATCAGTTCAGTGGTTTAGCCCACTACACCACAAAAGTAATAAAGCTACAATAAAAATTTGAATGTAATTGTAAAAATATGAAATTAAATATGGCAAGAAATGGGATGCTGACAACATGAATTGTAAAACGTTTTAATCTGTTTAAATGTTTTACAGGTAGTCATGCTGATGAGGAGCAGGAACACGGATGTTTGGAGCAGACACAGCGGGAGTCAGATTGTCCCACACATGTTCTACCACTCTTGCTTCAAGGTTGTGGGGTTCCAGGGGGCTGTCATCATGGTCTTCCTCATCCTCTGGATCAACGATGTCCCCGCTGAGAAGAGCAGCAATGAGGGACATGATGGATGGCAAAGACAAACAAAGGTGTTCACGGTGGTCAACTGCTTCATTAAAATAAAGCCGCAGAATTGGCACAGCTGTGTTGAGATGGCAGCAGGATGTCTCCTAATGTCTCCTGAATCCTTATTGGAAAGCACACGGTATGTTTGTTTATATCTTGGTTATTGTTTGTTTATAATTTAAGGTACTATGTGTATTCATTTCTGTTTAATAAGCTATGGGCAACGTCATGGAAAAATCACTTCATTACGAATTTGATTGTAATTTTTATTTATTTGATGTGTGTGATGTTGATTGTCCTGAAGATATTAAAGAAATTTTGAAGCGTGGTTTTTCTGGTCCGGAGAAAACATTCAGGAGCCATTATTACTTATATATAATGTTGAATGGCGAAAAGTGTAAGGAACATGGTTAGTCTACTACAATCACAAAATAAATGGGCAGCTGTTTCTTGAACAAGACCAGAAAATGAGTAAGTTTAATCAATATTAAGATATTTATAGATAGATTAATTAAACCTGTCACATATCTTTTAAGTTGTTGTGCTTGTGATAACATCATAGGTCACATGGCACGTGGTGCATAAAGTGCGGATTGCATTCATACTTAACGCGATCAGGCTATATAGTACCTACTCTTTTAGCGCTCGTTAAGTAAGTACTTAACTAGTACTTAAGTACTGAAATGAATTACCTACTCAATGAGTATGCGGTTTTCGAACGCAGACAGTATCTTAGTTTATGAACTTTTTCTGCAAAGACATCAGTTATGTTGGCTGTACAGAGACATATCTTTATTTGCACAACACTTTCATAAGAGCTATAGTAAATGTCTGTAATTAAACCTATAAGAATTTCATTCATCTTCAGAACACAATTGACACGACCTTTTTGATAAAATCTAAGAGCTTTCTGTCCCTCCATTAACAGCTACACAACTGAACTTAAAAAGTTCATAAAGAGATTATAAAACTAATCCATGTAAATCGAGTTTAGTCCAATTTTTCTGAACAGATAGAATTTAGGCATTTATTAACATAAACATTGATCAGCGAACATAAACAGAAGCTCAACCAGACCTGCTTGATGTGCAATAACAAACCTTTTGCAGAAGCTCAAACACGCTGCATAACAGACAAGAATAAACCTCATTGGTTCTCGCATGTCATGTGAACATGCTTGAGCTTTCGTTCACCACAACTGATGTATGATGAATGTTTATATGTGGATAAAAGCATAAATTCAATCTGTTCATCATATAAAGCAATCGTGTCTCTTCTGAAAAGTTTGGACTAAACCACTCAGTTCATATGGATTAGTTTTACGATCTCTTTATTAACTTTTTTCATGAAGCATCAAAGTGTCTGTTGTGTAGCTGTCAATGGAGGGACAGAAAGCTCTGAGGTCCCATCCACACGGAGACGCATTTAGCTGTATACGTAAAAATGTTGTATCGTATCAACATTTCGTCCAGACGGATCTGGCGTTTTGGGAGAATGAAAACTGTATTTTTTGAAACCGGTCCCAGAGTAGATAAATCTGAAACCGACACCCTTGCATTTTTGTGTGTACAGTCAATCCGTATATTTTGTGAAATGATGTCATCACACCACGTCTCGCAATGCATTGCCTATTTTAAGTGCTGATGCTTACTGCATGTTGAGACATCAATGTTTTACATTTGCTGCTTTTGGTTTTTAACTAAAAACACATCTCTCTTTGTGTACTGTTAAATTGCTGATTTATGTACAGTATGTAAATGATGCCATCTCAAGTATAATTTTAGCCTCGACCGATGTGCTTTGCTTTTAACTGTTGTAACTAAAACCTTACTTAATAAACATATATTTGTCTCTAGCTTTAATAAAAGTTCTCTAAAATCAGTATTATTACAATTGACTTCTTTCAAAGTAGGGGAGACTAGTCACCAGGGTTGATAACAGGGGCATACTACATTTTCTCCTACATTTAAAATTTTTGATAATAGAAACATATATGTCAAGGCATCAAGTTTTAACCCCTTAACTTTAAGTATCCCGCTAGCTCTTTTATTATTACTTTTTATTCCTATCACATATTTTTTAAATCATAAATTAGGCAATGCATTTCAATGTGCATACTATATACATCCTAAATAGTATGTGACATTAGTAATATTCAATACTATTAAGGGCGTATAGGGTGGATAGTTTGCACATTGGGATGCAGGGATGGTATCATTTGAAAGCTTACACATTCATCCTGTAAAAACCATTTTAAAATCAAACATTGCGTTACCATGGAAACGGTACTTAAATTCCTTTTAGCGGGTGGTGTCATGTTTAATATACAAAATTGACTGCACTATTTTAAAATCAAAACTTTTTTTAATCTAGAAAAAACACATTGTTGGAAAGTTTATTAATTTATTAACTTGTGACAGGAGAAAGCATAAAAACGTCTCAAGCAAAGAGAGGCATGCTGAACATGTAAGTTGTAAGTGTCATCACATTTAGTTTGTTTGTGATTGAAGTATGTTGCAATTATCCCCAGTCTCCTCCGCTTAGCACCCTCAACATATAATTTTGTTTAATTTTATTCTAATACAACATGCTCTTAGGGTTTAGAGACTTTGAGTGTAGTGTTATCTTTTAACCCTTTTTCTCCAAAAGAATGAAAACTAGAATGAGTAACAAGCATTTGCAGAAGAGTAGGAACTTTTCTTGAAAAGTGTGGGAATATGCATGTATCAACATTGTGGCAGTTTAATCTCACAATTTAGAAGTGCAATTATAAAGCAACATCATGAACCTACCAAGCACCAAAACATTTATCATATTCACAAAACCTGCAAGCACTCAGTATATGTTAATTTGACATCTGCACCGGCTGTAGTTCTCATTTAGTTCCACACACATATAATAGGCCTATGTGGGCTATTAATTATACAAGTGTTCAAAGCGGTTCTATTTGTGGTGTCAGCAAGCGTAACAATACACTGATTATTTTAAAACATACACTGTATAAATAATGTATAAAGTAATGTACATATGTGGGTTTCCAGTGGAATGTCAGTAATGTAAAACAATGACAGTGGGCTCAATATGCAATAGTGGAAAACAAGCAGATAGCAGGCATTTGAGTATGCTGAGTTCATTACTGCATGTAAGTGTGCATTGAGAGATAGTTGTGCATTTTTTTTGTTCTGTCTGCATTCTGTGCAAAGAAATACAATTTTAATGGTATGTCATTCAAAACATCTTTGTTGTTGATACTTGATATACTAACTGACTGCAAAAATAGGACAGTTCAGCTTTTCAACATTGAAAACAAACTAGGCATTCTCAAGTTTTAAAATACACATCTTTCATTTTAGAGAGCAATAACAGTTCCCTTTCGAGGGAACTCACGTTGCGTCGATGCCGCTTTGGGAACGCCCCTGCATGATTGCGTCTGAAGCCCGTATGTGAACTAGTCCAACAGTGGGAGAGAAAGTCACAGGCGGGTGACGTCATGACCAGGAAAGTATAAAAGCACATCCGGTTTGACTGGCGTTAGCTTCTATGCCTCAGCAAGCGCTCTATGTTGAAACTGTATGTTATATTTATTGTTGTCTGTCCTTATCTTTAAAAAGAAAGTTACACTATGGCGAACAAATCATTCAAGTTGTGTGTTCCTTCCTGCCCGCGTTATCTAACGGGTGGGGATACACATGATTTGTGTGTGTTGTGTTTGGGAGCGGAGCGGAGCATGCTATGTCAGCCTTCAAGGGGGCTGACTGGTCACATTGTGAGAGACTTCCTCTCCACACTCCGTCACTTTTCGAGGGAAGTGGCCAGGCTCGCGATCCTCAGGGTTCCGGCCCCGCTGCTGCTGAGGCAGCATGAAGACGGCAATCTTGGGGATCGCAAATGTAACTCACGGAGGGGATAGAGACGGGCCCCGCCCTTTCTCTTCCTTTACACTTGGGGTCCAGCGCTCTCTCGCCAGTGTCGGAAGCCCGCCCAACGGCTTCTTCCGCCCGGGGAGAGAGCCGGGTGCTTCAGTACTCTAGTTCCGAGGAAATAGATGTATTGAGCATTGAGAACAGAAATAAGGGGGAAGAGGATTCACCACCTCTTTCCCCAGCATATGAGGAGCTGGTGGAGGTGATAACTCGTGCCGTGTCTAAATTACATATTGACTATCACCCCGCACATTCACCAAATGCGTAGATGCAGCTCTAGCCCCACTCAGACTGCAGGGCGTACGCATTGAACTATATAGACGACTGGCTGATTCTAGCAGAATCAGAGCAGTTGGCAATTCGGCATCGTCCTCGCACATATGCAGAAATTGAGGTTAAGTGTGCTTTCTTCACTACAGAGGACCACCTTTCTAGGCGTGGTTTGGGATTCAGTTAAGATGCGGGCCGTCCTTAGCTCGCATAGCTGCTATCATCACAGCCACCAAAGAGTTAAAACTAGGCCAGTCACTCACTGTGAAGCAGTTTCAGAGACTGTTGGGCCTCATGGCAGCAGCATCCAATGTGATACCCTTTGGCCTGCTGTATATGAGACCTTTGCAGTGGTGGCTCAGGACCAAAGGGTTACACATTTGTATGATCAAGATCACGCGGCGGTGTCTCCACGCCTTGGTCATATGGAGGAAACCTTCCTGTTCCAGGGCCCAGTGTTGGGAGCTCTTTGTCATCGAGTTTCGTTCTCGACAGACGCTTCCCTCACTGGCTGGGGAGCAGTAATGGAAGGCTGCTCAGCTCAGGGTCTGTGGGAGAGTCATCATCTCTCCTAGCACATAAACTGCCTGGAGATGATGGCGGTCTTCAATGCGTTGAAGCACTTCCTCCCAGACCTGAGAGGCCATCATGTGCTTGTACGATCAGACAACACATCGGTGGTCTCTTACATAAATCGTCAGGGTTTTGCTATGCAAACTTGCGCACCAGATCCTCCTGTGGTCCTTGGGGAAGATTCTCTCTCTGAGGGCAGTCTATATTGCAGGGCACCAGAATATAGGAGCAGACACCCTGTCGAGGCAGGGGCTGAGGCCAGGGGATTGGAGACTCCATCCAGAAGTGGTGGAGTACATTCGGGAAATTTACGGCCAAGCGGAAGTGGACATGTTTGCGTCTCAGTACATGACGCACTGTCCTCTTTGGTTTTCCCATGTTACAGATGTGGCCGAGACAACGGCTATACGCATTTCCCCCTGTGGCTCTGCTCCCAGGAGTTCTGGAAAGAGTCCGCCAGGATGGAATAAGCCTACTGCTGGTAGCACCATGCTGGCCAAGCCAGATTTGGTTCGCTGATCTGATATCACTCCTAGACGGTTCTCCCCTGAAAATTCCGATCAGGAGAGACCTTCTGTCTCAGGCTGGGGGCACAATTTTTCACCCACGCCCAGATTTGGAACCTGTGGGTTTGGCCTCTGAGGGGGCCCAACTCATAGAGCCATAGAGGCTCAACTGAGGTTGTTGAGACCATACTACATTCCAGAGCTCCAGCTATGAGGAAGCTTTATGCCTTGAAATGGAAAGTCTTCACTTCTTGGTGCAATGAGCGTCAGTTGGATCCGGTTAACTGCCGAATTGGTACAGTGCTTGAACACTTGCAAGATTGCTTTTCAGCAGGGTTATCCCCATCTACCCTTAAGGTCTACGTGGCGGCCATTGCGGCTTACCACGCCCCTGTGGGTAATACATCTCTGGGGAGAGATCCTTTGATTATTCGCTTCCTTCGTTGCACTCTGAGGCTGAGGCCTGCAACACGTACCAGGGTTCCTTCCTGGGACCTGGCGGTAGTCCTAGAGGGATTATCTTTGGCTCCCTTTGAGCTCCTTGAGTCAGTTTCTGAGAAATTTCTGACCCTAAAGACAGTATTCCTTCTGTCTATTTTGTCTCTAAAAAGAGTTGGAGACCTTCAGGCCCACTCGGTCTCTCCCACCTGCCTTGAGTTTGCACCTGGGATGGTTAAGGCATTTCTTTACCCTAAACAGGGATACATCCCTAAAGTGGTTCCCCTTCAAGAGGTTTGTGATGCGGCGGGCTGGTTTTCCCCGCTCACATTTGTGTGATTCTATAGCCTGGACCTGGATGCTGCCCCAGGGTCTCAGGTGCTTACAACTTAGTTGCTGCTGTTTCACATACAGGCATTTGTAATTATGGCGTTTGGGTATTATCGTTCCCAAAGCGTCATCGACGCAGGGCGAGGTCCCTCGAAAGGGAACGTCTCAGGTTACTACTGTAACCCTAGTTCCCTGAGAAGGGAACGAGACGCTGCGTCGCCCGGCCATATTTCGGGCATCCCTGTGATCGACTTGCCTCTGCTAATCGAAGCTAACGCCGGTCAAACCGGATGTGCTTTTATACTTTCCTGGTCCATTAAAATATATATTACATTTTGCCAAGATGCATGTCTTTCTATAAAGGGGTATTCCAGAAAGCAGGTTATGTGACATACCCTGGTATGTTTAAGAGTAAGTAAGTGGATAACCTCAACTTTCGGTTCCAAAAACGGAGGTAACTTTCAGGGTACGTAAGTAACCATAGCAACTCGCTCTCTGAACATAATATATAACCACATTTGTTTCAGTTATATAATATACAATATTATATATTAATTCTAAAGAATTAGAATAAAAAAATTATAACAAGGTAATGTTTAAATGTTAATTCAATTCAAATATATTTATTATTTATTTTATTGTCATCTCACACATGGATCTCCATTCAATTAATTAGCATCAAATGAGGTGTCTGAACTTACTCCCGGACTCGTTTTTGGAACCAGCATACCTCGAGTAAGCATGGTTTGGGTTAATCAACCGAGAGTTCAAGGTATATGTGACGGTAAGTTAACCTTGCTTTCTGGAATACCCCCCAGATTTTGGTGATTGTCAGTGTATTACAAAGGTACAAAACAGATATTAGTATAGGTTGAAATAATAACATATCAGTTGATGATAGTTTTTTTTTTTCACTCCAGACTATACTCGTCCTTGACAGCTTCAGGATTTTTGATTGTGCAAAGTTCTGTATTATGTTCTATGTACTTAACGAAGGACGTAGACCTAATGTATTCTGTCCAAAGTTAAAGTGCAACACACAGGTAAGTGCATTGTTGTTGTTCTTTTTTGTTGTTGTCAGATTATCGTACAAAATATGTATCAATGAATGACACTTTTTTGCAGTTTCTTTTCTTTTCTTTTTTTTTTTTTTTGCCTGCTAATTACGTTGCTTTATTCGATCACTTATATTGGGCACTTTTTGCTCTTAAATTAAATCTGTTAATTATTTGATTCATTTCCATTTGACCAGTTTCAACAAGGACATTTTAGTCATATTTGCTCATTCCCTTGAATGTATTTGCCTTGTCGATCCGTTTTACTGGGAAATTAATTGATATGTATTTAATTTTTTTGTCATCATTATTTTGTTTTAAGATAAAAATCGTCCTTGGTAATTGACATGGCAATGTGATTGTAGTTACACTTTAGTTTAAGGTGATGTTGTCACATTGTAGGCTAGAAGTACTGAGTAATATCAATTAACTATGTACTTACTATAGAGTTAAGGTTAGGGTTTGTTTTAGGGTTAGTTACTTGTAATTATGCAGAATTTACTGTCATTAAATTGAAGTGTTACCATGATTGCAATCTGGTTATAGTCATCAGAGCAGCGACAACTGCCCAATAAGGGGCTCCACACAAATAGACCCATAACTGCTTATTGCTCTCTAAATGCACTGGCTGCACTTGCCCTTGGGGGTGTTTATATGTAGATTTCTGGTTATTTTGGGGTGTTTGTAATAGCACATTTAATTTCTGCTGCTCTTCAAATGTATAATCAGACTCATGCCTGGTCTCTATGTGAACATGACTGGTCTGTACTGCCATCTAGTGGTATGGGAAAGCATAAAGTAAAGCAAATTCTTTTGTGAATGATCACCTCTATGGATTGATATTGCAAAACCACCCGTATGTTTATTTCAATTTAATTTGGTTTAACCACAGCGCCCATCTTTTTGTTTACAGAAATTATTATTGTCTCAGCTTATATGGTCCTAGCTTCTTAAAAAAAACTGAACTCTATGTTGGACGGTTTGAGATGGATTAACTAATAAAACTTTGAAGGCACTGTCTTTGGAAAGTGTCAGCCAAATGTACATGAAAAATGCTAGTGTTTTCTATAAATGCATTAATGATAAGGTCATTAGTAATAGAAAACATATTTTCTGGCAGAAACACTTTTAGGCATGAATTATTATTTTCAGTCACAGCTTTTGCATGTGAACTTCATAAATGCCCCCCCACACCACATTTGCTTCTCTGTGTCCTCTTCTAGTACTATAGATAAAGCCTCCAGCATCCACTGTCTTATCAGGTTAATGTTACTGTCACTGTCATAATAATCAATCTGATGTCCATCCACTATTTACAACTGAAATCAGGAAATCCTGGGTTACTCCAGTGCAGGAGTGAAAATATAAAACCAATAACAGGTTTATGTTTGACAGGTCCAGATCTAAACATAATTTCAGATGAATCTGTAGTTTTTTAGTTGTAACAGAAATCAGTAATGAGATTGGGTAATAATATGCAGAAACACCTGTGCAATGGGTTATTTCCAATATATATATTTTTTAGGAAAATACATTTTGTTTTTATAATTCATACTTTCGATTATTAATAATATTTAAAAACAAAATGAAAATAAAAGTTCAGTAGTTTCATTCTTCATCTGATCTGAAAAGGAGGTGAAACACAAGATTACCTTTGTTCCTGGTGGTTTCAAAGCAATGACAAGAATGTGCTTTGCTGCATTTTTGGCAATGTTCACATTTTTAGGTTATGATGAATCTCATTGGCCTATTCAGTTGACAAACACTTTATTTGGGGTTGGGCAGGGTGGAGAGATAGAAAATAGATGTTATATACAGAATTAGGTAAACTGAAGTTTTTCAGGTTCAATCCACAAAATCCACAGTTTCTTACACGTAAAACTATCCAACAAGGCAAGCATACTGAAGATTAACCAATATCAAAACCTGATAAAAAAAACAGTAGTGAATCTCATATAATGAATGTGAGGATATAAACAGCAGAAGCTAAGTGCTGTGCTATATTCTGAGAGTGCAAGTGAAAGTACGTGTACTTGCAGTCAAAGTGAAAGACATTTGAATGCTTAATTAGTGTGACTGTTCACAGACAACCGCAGGAAAGGCGAAGATTACTCTGAATGATTACAACAAAATCACATACAGATTTGTATATAAACATAACTCGGCATTTTTCTTGACACAAAACTTGTGAAAGCTTCAGGTCCTCTGCACGTTCTTCAACTGAGACTGGAGATTTTTCAACAGAAAAGGTAAAGCAACAAGCCATGGATCTGTTCACACACACACACACACACACACACAAACACACACACACACACACACACACAGTGTTATGTGTTTAAAATGTGAACAAATGGAAAAGTCTTTAAAAGTAGAACTTCTTTTAACATTATACAACATCTTAAAATGGGGTGTTACTGTGTGAGATACTAAAAAAACAATTCTGTCCAGATGAAACAAACATTCTGTTGTAAAACAATAGAAAACTTGTTGTGTTACAGTGACAATGATGTACATTTCACAATACTTAAAGACAATAATAAGTACAAAACAGGTCATAAACAGACAATCAACTGATTTTATTACTATAGTTATATGATTAATTAAACAAACGTCAGTAAATCAGATAATATTGAAATATGAAGTAATTTTGTAATGCGGTGATGTTGAATGTGGTTAGATGGAAATTATGTATTTCTCTAACAGTTTTTTTGTTCCTGTATTTAGGGGAGATTAATGGCATCTGCAAGCAGCAGTAAGGCTTGAAATTCTGTCATTGGATATTATTTCATTAACACAAAAATATAGCATAATTTAGATCATGTACACAAGTCCATGTGTTTCTCTCTTCCTTCACAGACGACTTTCATCTTATTGTCCCTATTGAATCTCAGAGTGCTGAGATCAAACTGGGGTCTGATGTCACCATACAGTGTCATCTGTCACCTGAAATCAATGTTGTTGACATGGAGATCAGATGGTTTAAGGAGACAGACTGCGCTTTTCTCTATAAGAACAAAGAGGTGATAGAATGGAGGAGCTACGAGGGCAGAACAGGTCTGTCCACTGAAGAGCTAAACAGAGGAAATGTGTCCTTGAACTTCAGAGAGTTCAGAGAATCAGACATAAGAGTTTACCTCTGTCAGGTCATCAGTGAAGACAGAACAGAGGAAATAACAGTAGGAGTAGAAGGTGAGCATCCATAATTTCACTCCTCAGACAGCAACATACTATGTGGCTGTATCTGAGCCGACACTATGTTGCTGTCTGGGTCTACATCAGCTCAATGTCCTCAACATTCTCCTACCAGAAAGAAATTAATCTAGAGGTGATCAGTCAACAGCTACACCAAACATGTGCTCATGCTTTAAATTGTGTCTTGTTCCACCAGCAAGGGAAGATTCTGTTGGCAATGTAAATCATCAATCAAAGATTCAAGGTAAACAAATTCATCTGACAATACATGAGGTAAGACAACTTAAGAACTACTGTGCATGAACCATTAAAGGATTAGTTCACTTTAAAATGACCCCATGATTTACTCACCCTCGAGCCATTCTATAGGTGTATATGACTATCTTCTTTCTGATGAACACAATCGGAGTTATATTAATAAATATTATGGCTCTTTCAAGCATTATGATGGCTGTGAACGGGTTTGAAGTTCAGAAAAGTGCATCCAGGGAAAGGCCGAAACAAAAAAAAAAAGTGGTTACACACCTCTTTACTACACACAGGAAATAGACAATAAAGATTAAATATAAATGTAGACATCATCATGCGATTTCCTTTTTCAGAGCTGGAAGTGAATTATGTGAAGGTACTTCACCAAACAATAATTAAGGTTTTCAAAAATCAAGGGAAAAAACTGGAACAAACTGAACTACAGTTAAAGGCATCCAAGACTGACTTGGAAAGAGTCTTACAACAGTTAGAAACAATCAGAGAAAAATGTGGTCTCCTAGAAAATAAAAAAGATCTTGATATGAAGGAATCACAGATGCAACAGATAGAAAAGCAACTGCTACAAATAACAAAATACATTGAAGAGAAACAGAATCAGCTTAAGGAGAAAGACACACAACTGGAGAATAGGAGCAAACAGATGAGCGAGAAAGAGAAACTTCTGGAGAGCACAATTAAAGACATGGAAACTAGTAAACAACAACTGGAGACACTGGAGGAAATGTTGGAGAAAAAAGAACAGTTGAGGATTTCAGGTAAGAAATTTGATCAATAATAATATTTTTTTTGGCATTTTAAAATGTTATCAAGCACATACACACTAATATAGTTGTTTGTTAAGGACATAACTTGCTTGATCTCACATCTTGGTTTTATATTTATGCTTCTCTCAGAGTTGAATGAAAAATCGAAATGTCTTGAAACCAAATCTCTTTTAGAAGAAAGAGATGGAAAGATTAAAGATCTGGAGAAAGAGAAAGAGAGACTTGATGAAGAACTTCTAAGACAGACATCTTAAGGACATTAATGCTAAACTCATGCAAACAGTCAGAGAGGTTGAAGAGAAACAGAATCAGCTTCAGGGGAAACACACACAACTGGAGAACATACACAAAATGATGAGTGAGAAAATGAGACGCCCAGAGAACAAAGCGAAAGAGCTGGAAATCACTAAATGTCTACCAGAGGAACAGGAAACTAAAAACACACATCTGGAGAAATAACAGCTGAAGTGTTTGAGACAGATTTTTTTAGATCTGAGAGAAAATAGCCTACTGTAAGGTGGCAGCTCCATTTTAAGGACATGCATTTGGGGTAATGTTTTTAAAAATAGGTGTATATGAATAAAAACTAAATAGAAAGGCCTCAAATTATTTAAATTGTTCCCCTCAATTTTCAGACCACATTTAAATGAATAACTTGACAATGAGTGTTTTTTACTGTATATTACATTGATATATATTAAACCCAGCATTTTTAGGGTGATCCCAATGAAAATGAATAACTAAGCATTTTTAAATGGCAGCACTCACTGTATATGAATCACACGTGGATCTTGCCCATTTTAAAATATATTGTTTGTCATATTTTATTTTCAAATCATATGAGTGATAATATGGATAGATGTTATTGGTAGAATATAAAAAAAATAATTAAATGTATTGTCTGTATTTATCCTCCTCCCATATTCCTCTGTCTATGCCCCGTTTATATTTAGTCTTAATAATAAATTATAATTATTTTAAAAATGCAAATGTGGTGTGCTGGAGACAATCTAATAGAAACACTAAAAAAAAATATTAAACAGCAAAAGCTACGCGACGGTTTGCCATTGCAATAGGGCGTGGGAGGTGTTTATCTGCAGTCACGAGAAAGAGAAAGTGAAAGGTTTGTTTCCTCTGAGATCAGACCAGTGTGACGGGCTGTTGCGTTTAGGTTCAGTTCTGCGCTGCACTTCAACAGAGGCAGAACATTTCAAGAAGAAAGGTAGGTAAAGTTCACACTCACACACACACACACACACACAATGGCAGTTAACCGAAATCTACAAGGTAACATTTACTGTCCTTTATTTTCACTGTCGTTTCCATCTGGTGTGGTGTGACAGTTATAAAATAGGCCATGTAACGTTAGCTGGCACATCGAGGTGACTAATTCGGTCCGTGTACGTTTTGATAGTTTGTTTTCCAATTTGAAATTAAATAAGCAGAAACGAGAAAATAGCACCGTTATTCGTTTTTTTAAAACAACGAAATTTCTGTTTAATTAAAACATTTATTCATTTAGCAGAGGCTTTTATCCAAAGCGACCTACAACTGAGAAATAGAGGAAGCAATCCGTCATGAAGAGGCGAAAAATCACAAAAAGTGCCTGAAATACTAAGTTTTGGGCATTACCCAGAGCAGCACAAGCTAGAATAGGGAGGAAAAAGAGAAAAATTGTTGTTGTTGTTTTTAAAGATGAGGTTAAGTGCTCGCGGAAGAGATGAGTTTTCAGCTGTCTTTCGAATGTTGTCAATGATTCAGCATTCCGGATGGAGGTGGGAAGATCATTCCACCAGCAAGGAACGGTAGGGTGGCCATTTGCATAACACCAAAAAGGAGGACACTTTGCACATTTAGTGAGGCAAGAATAATTGCATAGGACTCTAGTGTACTCTCAACTACAATACAATTTTGTCCATCATATCGATGGTATCATGATACATTGATTCTGAAATAGCCTAGGCCTGCTCTAGCCAGACAATTTGATCTACGATATATCTTGATGTAGACCTATGTGTAACAAAAGAGGCAAACAAGTGTTTGTTCACAGTATTTGTATTTATTCAAGACATTGTGATGTCTGTTTCATAAACTGACCACTGAGATAAACCTGTCTTGCAAAGTGCACAGTGCCTGAAAACATAACATTTCTGGACTTCTGGAAATAAAAGAAATACATAAATAAACAAATAATGAATGCGAAAAATAAATAAATACACATTTCAGTTTCTTTACAAAGAAGTCAACCCTCTGCAGCAGCTTAGGCGACAACAGCACCTCTAGGGTCATCATGGCCACCAAGCCCCCATTGCCCCTGGGCTTGTTCATCTCCTGCAGGGAGTGGTACACATAAAAACATAGCAAAAATAGTGTTATCAGCCTTCAAAAATCTGTATTGTTTTAAACCCAATACATATTCATATTTCATATAGCCTATTCATAAAATCAAAATGCTGCATTAGAGAACAATTTGGCTTAAGAGCTTCCTACAGGAAATGAGTGTAGCCTATATTTGCTTAATTTAATACAATAGCCTAGACAGCAAAACTAACTACATCAGATTTGTGAACACATAAGACTAGTGTACTCACCAAATAGTTGATTTTCTATCTGCAATACTTCTGCCCTTTCCTGACTCCAAGAGTTTTTTGTTTTTTGTTCCAAGGAACTTCTTGTCTGACGTTTCAGCATGTTAACGTTATGATATGGCGTAGGCAGCACGCGGAGGCTTGTTTACGTTTTTAACCAATGGTATATCAGATATTTATTTGACACCACTTTCAGCCAATCATTTGTTTGACCAGAGATCTTACTGCATTTGACACTATGTTGCTGCGTCCCAATAAAGATTCTAGAGCGGGGGTTTTTTTTAGGCCGATTCAGTGCAACTCCAAAAAGGTGGACAAATAAGTGTCCGGCTTGAGGTTGTGCCGGACGCCGGACAGGGGGCTTAAAATCCGGACTGTCCAGCAAAAATCCGGACGTATGGCCACCCTAAGGAACGGTGAATGAAAATGTTCTGGAGAGGGATTTCATGCCTCTCTGTGATGGTACCACGAGCCGTCGCTCCTTAGCTGATGAAGAGAGGTGTGACATGGGCCCTTTTGGGCTCATTGAAGACAAGACATGCCGCTGCGTTCTGGATCATTTGAAGCGTTATGATCGCACACGATGGAAGTCCAGCCAGAAGCGCATTGCAGTAGTCAAGCCTAGAAATGACCAGGGCCTGGACGAGAAGCTGTGTTGCATGCTCTGTTAGGAATGGTCTGATCTTTCTGATGTTGTGCAGCGCAAACCTGCATGTCTTTGCCTAAGCTGTCTTTGAAATGTAGTCTTTGAAGGATAGCTGATCATCAAAGGTTACTCCAAGATTTCTTGGTTTTTAGTTCCAAAAGGTTTACATATAATTTAAAGTCACTGAGCCCACTTATTTTTATGTATATGTTTTCCTAATAAAATCAATAACTGTATAATATGTTGTTCTTTGCATTCCAAATTATCATTCTGAGAATAGAAAATGACATTGAATACACCAATTTCTATCATACACTTCAGTTTTCTATTAATAAAGGTTTTCAAATCTTTCCAAACATTTCTTGAGTAAATGCAGTGAAAAAACAGATGCAAAATAGTTTCTTTTTCTAGTGCACAAAATTCACAAGTATATGAAATATTAAGCATAAATCTTTCCAAAACATGCTTAGCAGGATAAATTCTATTAAGTATTTTGTAAGACACTTCCTTAATTTTGTTAATAATACAAAACCTATTTGGCAATTTCCATGCTTTGACCCAAGAGATATCACCAAATAAAGAAGACCAAAAGAATCTTGCTGCTGGAAAAGACACAGAACAAAGAGCATTTCTTTTATCGTTATTGCAACATTTTGTTGCTTCTGCACCAGGCTGTACGAACCCCGATGACGACACAGCTGTTCCACGATTGGCCGGATTCACCGCATGACACTGATCACGTGTGTTTCATGTTTATTCTCAAACCTTTAGCTCCACTAATGCTCACAAATCAGTTTTTTATAACGGTAAAACCTCTTTTCATGTAGTCGCGATGTTATATTGTGTCATGTTTATCAAAAAAAACTGATTAAAAACGTAGACCCTTCATTGATATAGGCTTATGTTGAACTTTATTCTTATACAAACAGACGCTGTATTATGCAGTACATAAAGTATTGATTTTTTTTTAAACATCTGTGTAGTTGACAAATATTGCATTTACTTAACTTCAGCTGTGATAAAGTATGCAAATATAGCGTGAGCGTCACTACGGGAAGCAGAAAGTGTTCGACTTCACATCTCCATTTGCAGCTCCTTCCCGCCTGCACGCGGCTAATCTCGCCGATCGGTTGCATCCAGCCGCAGCCGATGTCGAACACACCTAAAATAATAGTATCTTTAAACTGCACAGGGCAGGTCCTAGATTGGGCTTTCTTCTGTGCAACTTAACGTGTTTCACAGAAAATCTTATAGAAATATTAAATATTAATCTGCACCAGGCCTGATTTATTTAGCTGTGCGGAGTTAGCCTAAATATGTGTGGTGAAGCTGCGCTAGACAGCGAAGAGCTGGTGTGAAGCACAGACCAATAAATGTTCAGCCAAGTGTAAATACGCAGCAGCAGTCATAACTTTTCTTTACAATACGCTCAGTTTTGGACAAGGGATGGTAATTGCAAATACTGTAATGCATATCGGCTGAGGGTGGGTAGCGATGATGGTGAATTTAAATTTAACTGTAATCATAGCCGCGAGCGAGAGTCAGACTAGAGAGACGATTGACAGGACGATAGCGGAGTCAAACGCAAGATAACTTTTGTTGATAAAAAATATTTATTTGTTATAATGTGAGTATTTTATGTCATCCGTATTATTAGTTTTTTTAATAAAAGTTTAATATACGCAATTTTTTTAAATTTTATTGTAGTCTACAAATTTTTTGTTGTTGAATTTTAATTAAAAATAATAATGAACAAAAATGTATAAGCATTCGATTGAAGGGGAAATTCATGGTAGGCCCAATCTACCTAACTGCCCACTTCCAATACGGAAGTGACTTAAACTGCAAATCATCGACTGGCTACTAGAGACAGGCTCCAGAAGGGAGCAGAATCTCATTGAGCCCCATGTTAAAATGCCCAACTTTACAGCAGAAAAAAACATGTTTACAGCCTGGTACAAATTGTGGTTTTGGTTTATAGGACTAATTTTGCCCTTCATGACAACTGTGAGGGGGGGGTGAATTTTTACATTATATAAAGCCTTAAAGTTCTGCATAATTAAGGGCTTGACAGGTGGACAGCCATTTATCTGCTGTCTGTTAGTTATCGCGTCACCTCAGCTCCACCCATGTGCCGTCTCTTTGTCCATTTTCTGTTATCCGGGAGTGACTCGCGATGACGCACTGCCAAGATGGCAACGGCTTTACGCTTCAAAACTGCTCTTCAGAATCCTATGGGTGACGTCACGGACAATACATCTATATTTTTTACAGTCTATGGTATTTACCCATCCACAAAGTTCACCAAAACTCTCTACTGCGCATGCGCATATGATGTCACCAAAACTCTCTACTGCGCAAATACAAAACACACCACCGCGCATGCGTATAACAGCGTCCAGTACATGTTGGATCTGATCCAGTACGTCATCGTGCTACAGGCTGCAGTGAGTACCTCTTGCAAATCTTACGAATTTATCATAGACTTTAAAATTTTTTTAAGATTGTACGAATTAGCCACCTCGCTTAGCCTGACAAGCCAGACCCACATCAAGATGTTGGGTCTGGGAACACACCATTGGCAGGGCTCAATCCGAGGGGCGGGATAAACGGTTGTCTTTCAAATTCCCTCTGCACTAGACATGTGCCGGTGTGCCAAATTCTTACCCCCTGCTAGATTATTACCCCCCTAGTAGGTTTAGGAGTAGGTGTGGGGGAGGGGGAGGGGTTAGGATTAAGGGTGGGGTTAGGATTAGGCAATCAGGTAGCGACTTCAATGAGGGAGGGTAATAATTTGGCAGGGGGTCGAAATTCGGCACAACACGGGTGTAAGGTAATACGATATATCACAATAATGGACATGCACAATATTGCTATCGTGGTCACTTAAGAATACCGTGAATAATTATCTATTATGAATTATTCCGATTTTTAGAATGCATTTAAAGAATACTTTACCCAGCTACCGTTTAAAATGAACAACACGTGAGCAGCGTATGAGCAGCAACACATGAGCTGCGCATGGCAGAACGAGTGAAGGAGACGCACATTCACTCTCTGACAGCAGATGGCGCGGATGGAACAGCAGAAATGCAGCCGTTTCACCGAAAACCTTGTAAACAAAGCAGACTCATGCTACTAAACAGTATTTAAATGTTTCAAACAGCCATTCAGCCATTCGCTACAGTGCTCATCACATCACCAAATACTTAATACTTAAAGACTTAAGGCTATTTATTTTCAAACTTAAACATTTTATATTTTAATCTGGACTACATGCCCTAGATATTGTTTGAATATGTTCTGATTCTTTATTGTTCAGTCACACACTTTACAATAAGGCTCCATTATTTAAAATTAGTTTATTCATTAGTTAACAAACTGACAATGAAAAATACTTCTAAAGCATTTATTATCTTAGTTAAATGTACATTTCAACATTTAATAACACATTATTAAAATCAAAAGTTGTAATTGTATTATTTAATGGACCTGGGCTAACATTAACAGTTGTATTTTTTAATTGACATATCAAAGAATAACTTTGTAACAAATGTAGCTATTTGCTCTTAGTTAATGTTAGTTAAAGCATTAACTAACATTAACTAATTAGACTTTATTGTAAAGTGATACCTATTGTTCTTTATAATTCCTTTGCACTTTAATCTGTTTGAAACATTTGTTTACTTTATACATTGTTGTGTATTGCTTTATTGTATTTAAATGTTCAGTTCTTTTTGTCTTAAGAAAAAGTTATTAAACCTTTTTTGCAACTTATTTCAATATCGTGAAAAGCTTCAGCAATTAATCGCAACATGAAAATTTGATACCGTAACATGCCTAGCTACAACCAACCAGAGCAACGAAGAAGGTGACGTAGTCAGAACGACGGAAATGAGTCCATGGGGGAGTGTTCCGCGTGTGGTGTGTTGTGGAAAAGTTTGATGGAGAGATTCCTGTAAGTCAACAAATGTTATGGTAATGGAGCCCAACGACTGTTGCCATATTTGTGAAAAGAATATGGGAATTGCGGGCGTGCTTGTACATTCACGCGGGACCATCGCAACTCTGCCGTCATTATGTTAAGCCCACCCATCGACTCTATACACGATGTGATTGGCCTGACTAGAGTTTTTCAAGCTCGCAATCCAACGGAGAGTTGCTAGACAACCCTGGCTGCAAATTACATTTGCTGCCGTGCATCTACATTTCTAGGCTATACTTCGCTCGTAGATACGTACAAATTGGTTGTGAGATAGCGTTGGGCTGGCAGGACCAGGCACTGGCAGGTCAACAAAGGAGTTAGGGACCACCATCCTCTTTATGGACCTAATTATTCCTGCATAGCTCTATCTATCAACAGTGATATCTACATAGCTGCAATGAATATGGCTACATATTCAGCCATAACCTATATGGTAATATGGGCTGCAAACAAAGGGACTTTCGATTAGCAATGTCAAATCGTTTAGATGAATCGTTCACAAATCAGACTGAATATGAGCGTGTCGCCACACATCAGTCAACATCAAGCCAATGAATTTGGAACCGCATACTAGCATACTACTACTCTTATTTCTGTCATAATTCAGATTAAACTTTTTGACCAACTAGGCCCTAAAGTTCTGTTATTACAGGTAGCCTACTGCACTAAAATAATTTAGGACTAATCTTATTTTTCAAAGTTTTTTAGCAGAATTGTATGTTTAGAAATTTTGTACTTATTAACAAACAGTAACCTAAGTCACGTTTTAGAATTATGCACATGTTAGAAATCAGGGCTTCGCAGTTTGCACCCCGACATTAGGGCTTATCCCCAACACAGCACTTAAACCTTAAAACTTATTCTCTGTCACTTTGTGTCTTATGTTCCTGTTTAGGAGGGAAAAAAAAGAAGGAAAAAAAAATGGAAGCTGAAAGCAACAGTAAGTTTTGTTTAAAGCTGCAGGCCGTAACTTTTTTTTGGTTAAAAATGATCCTAAATCAATTTGAGCAAGTACACAAGCCAGTATTCAAAAATATCTCCTTACCGTAGCCCCAGTCACAACATTAAGCTTGTAATAATGTGTTATAATTTGAGTGGTATGGTGGATTTCCATGAGAAATTCAAGCATGTCTTTGAGTCATTACGTCACGTCTGAATACATAAAGAAAAAGTCCGGCTAGTAGTAACGTATGTGAGGAGTGGATAGCATGTTCTGCAGCGGATCATTTATAACCTTTTCTCACAGCAGCTGGAGTAATTAAATTGATCATTTTGATGATAGATTGTAATCCAGAAAGGCCCAAATGACAATCTTTAGTGACAACTGGAGATTTACCTGTAGTCAAAAGTAAAAGATTAGACCTTAGGGGAGGGGAGGGAGGGGAGGGAGGGAAGGGTGGGGGCTCAGAAGGAGGGCACAGGTGATGGAATGAACTCATTATGACAATGGCGGGAAAACTGAACAAAAGAACAAACTCAAAGACAAGAGAAACAGACTAGACATGTAACAATGCTAAGGCTGTTAACATTAACAATTTGAGAACAAAGTATAACAATAATAATAATTTGCATGGTTTGATGTTATATGATCGATCGGTAGATTTAATCACCGTTGGTAGCGCGATTTATTGTAATGTTTTGTTCCCAAAAGTGGCAGAAATGTTACTCAGATGACATTTTCCGGAGGAAATTCTTATTTAGGTTATACTCCAAGACATAGAATCTGTGATTCTGAAGTACAGTATTCACACCGGTGCAGTGATACCTCATACTCCTCAAAACATTAGATTAGTCCGCGCTGAGGTGCCGCCGATGCACAGCTCGCATACAGATGATAACTCCGCAAATAACTGCAAATGCAGGTTTCAAACAGAGATAGCGACACAGAGGCAAAACTTACGGACTGCAGCTTTAAATTTGATTTTCCTTCATAATCAAAAATAGACAACCATTAATATATCATTATGATATGAAAAATAATAATCACTTGTGTATGACCACATTTGTCTCTTTGTTTTACAACACAGATGATTTTCAGATCGTTTTCTCTGAAGCACCTCAATCAAATGACACCATTCGGTGTCACCTGTCTCCTGAAATCAGCGCTGTTGACATGGAGATTAGGTGGTTTAAGGAGACCGACTGTGTTCTTTTCTATAAGAACAGACATTTGATAGAGGGGATGGGCTATGAGGGCAGAGTGAGTCTGTGCAATGAGCTGAAGAGAGGAAATGTGTCTTTACAACTGAAGGACGTCAGAGAATCAGATGTTGGTGATTACCTGTGTCAGGTCACCAGTGGAAAAAGAACAAAGGAGATAACAGAAGGTAACAATCTGAGTGTTTCATAAGCAGTGTTTCATAAGCATAACCAGTGTTGGGAAGGTTGCTTTGGAAATGTAATAGGTTACAGATTACAAGTTACCCTATTTAAAATGTAATAAGTAGTGTAGCCTAGCTATTTAAATTAATTTATTAAAGTAAAGTAACTGATTACATTTGATTACTTTTTGATTGCATTTCTGATTTCCAGCACTAATACTGATACTTTTTATGACTTGCCATGGTGGCAACTCAGACAGGTTGTAGCCTAAAGCTTTCAGCGGCAATGTGAATTGATGTAAGTGTCAGACGTGGTGCTGCAGATTCAAACAAGAGAGCCAATCAAAAGCATCCGAATAGCATTGCTTTACTAAGCGGCCTTTAAATGGCAGGAGGTATCATGCACATTAAAAACACGCAAAGCAACAAATTAATATTATTCAACATATCCTAGCTTTTTACAAAAATATTCAGATATAACTCCCTATGTAATCATTAACATTTTCATAAGTTTCACAGGTTGAGGAGATTCCCTCCTACGTGTAAAGCGTTTTGAGTACCTAGAAAAGCGCTATATAAATGTACCAAATTATTTATTAATTAAGTAACTGTAATTTAAAGAAAGTATTTTTTTTCTCAGTAACTGTAACAGATTATACTTACATTTATTTTGTAATTAAATTACGTAAACTAGTTACATGTAACTAGTTACTGCCCAACACTGCATATAACCTCATTCTACTTCAGTTCTAATCACCTGTAGAATGAACTGAAATCTAGAGGGAACTGAATCATGCTAAGTGTTTGTTTGTCACTGAACTTTCATCAGTACACTGTTGAAATTAGAAATGAGACCTATTGATCTGATCTTTTTTTAAGACTGTCCTATCAATGTGAATATTACTGAAATTAACAAACCATCCAATTACATCAGCCTTATAAAATAAGGCTATTTGTATTAAAGAGTGTTCAATTTCAATCCCTAAATTTCCTGGTTATCGGTATCTACTCTGTCTCTGAATTTAACTGGATAAACCTTTCCACATTTTTTCTGATTACTCAGTTTAAATGTTTCACTGTGATTTCACTGTGACTCATTTTTTTCAACAGCATTAAAGATTCATAAAGATCAGACTGAAATGCTTCCATCAACAAGTTCACTGCGGTCTGAAAAGGTATATAATATAATATATACGTTTTACTTTAAATACAGTATTTTTATTTATTACAGCATTTTATACAGTAAATACAGATTTTTCCCCCCCCTAATGTTTATGAAACAAATGTAAATAATTGAAAGTATATTTTGTAGTTCACTTAGCTCCATAAGATTTATTTAAAAAAAAAAAAATTCTCCATTTGTCATTGTAAAAACAAATATCTGCATTTCTTAATGTAAAACCCTTAAAAGGTCCACACCTTCATTCAGTGAAGATCTCTCTAATCTGGTTTTATTGATTATAATCATCCAGAGCACATTAAGTAGAACATTGTTGTTGTCCAATTTTGTCTTGGTTTACTGTCAAAAAAATGTGTACCTTATTTACACCTAAAAGGTGCATATTAGTAGACTAGTATAATGACACTACAATGAGCCATTGAGGGGTACATAAGGTACAAAGATGTGGGTATTGCCCCAGTGACACTCTGTTGTAACCCTGAAGGTAACATCTTTGCACATTGTTTCTGAGAGTGTTGGTTCATCAAACCAAGTGGAATTTGACTACTTACTTTTATAGTTGTCAGATTATATTCTTACTATATTCAACAATACCTAAACGGTCATATGAGTATTTCACAAAAGTTTATATTTCATAAAAGGTTGTTGGACAATGTATCTTCTCTTCAACAGATCGACAAAAAATGGACTGATGAGGAGAAAATGAAAATGGCAAATTCTGCTTTATTAGCAGGTGAGATCTGTTACGACTCTTTTTTTGTGTGTGTCAATGATTAGAACAGACACAAGGAACTCACTGGACAAACAAAGCTTAAAGTAAATGAAGTTTGAACACAGGACGCTTGATGTATTCAATATAGAATAAATCAAAAGTAGTTATCTTGTATATGAATGTTTATTAAGGATATAATATGCTTGATTTTTATGGGGAATTGTGTGTGTATAGTTTTCTGTAATCTAGAAAAAATAGATCGTCAGAATACTGAAGATCAGAGCACAAAGAAACTGACACAGACTGAGGAGGACGACATGCAACAGGAGGATTTTGAGATCCTGGGACTCCCAGGGAATCCAGTGACCGAGATGGACACCAGCAAACCAGAGGAACAGGACATCAAATCAGAAATCGAAATGACACCTCTGGACAATCAACAACCAGGGTGTTCAGATCAGAATTTGCTGGACAATGGTGGGTGTTTATGTCACATTATTTATAGTTTGTCAGGACACATCTGAATAAGTCATTTTTGTGTATTCCAATGTTAAATCTTTACATGAACAAGCAT
Source organism: Rhinogobio ventralis (assembly GCA_039654625.1). Taxonomy (NCBI): domain Eukaryota; kingdom Metazoa; phylum Chordata; class Actinopteri; order Cypriniformes; family Gobionidae; genus Rhinogobio; species Rhinogobio ventralis. Next base: position 14,689,016 of record CM077194.1, read on the forward strand.
ATCCACATGGAGCAGGTCAGCTATGATCAAGGTTTCAGTAACTGCAGGACAGATGGAATGATATAAAACTGATCTGTGATTAGTTCAATTAACTGATCTTCTTCTTAACAACTTCTTAATTCAGGTAAGATTTAGAGCATCCATTTGCTGAAGACAATTTACCACTCTTCTGGGTGACTTTAAAAATTGTCTGATGATGGTAATGTCCTGAGATTTCATCTTCAAAGACTGACAGAAAGGAGAGGTTTAAATTGGGACGATTTAGAAATGAGGGCTGTGCATTCAGAGTAGATAACAAACAATGTAGCAATGTATCACACATTCTAGAATTATTTAACATATCTGCTAAAAACATACTGTCATCTAAAGGGCAATTATTAAAATAAATGATAGAAAATGTAACAAATGTCTAAGTCTTGCCACATGTTAACATAGACACAGATTAGCTATGTAATGTCATTTTCATGGGAAAGCGAAAGAAGAATAACTTTTATGCTGTAAATAATGTATGTCATAATATAAGGTTAAAAGGCTGATACAATATACATTTAGGTGAAAATGTGGATTTGTATATGTGAAGGCAGAATAGATATGAACTGCATATCCATAATGTGATCTCTTTTTTTCTTTTTTCTTACTTTTTCTACAGGTTTTACCACAAAATGTTTTACAAACTCAGAGCCGGGACAAATCCAATGTCAAGCAAGGGAAAGTTCAAACAAATCAAATCGAAAGGTAAATCGTAAACTGTTACACATAAGTGGCTGTTTAAAATGTCAAAGTTTTTTTTGTATTTCTCCGGTAAACAGTTTTATCCAGATACTGTGACTACATTTCACCATAAGTTGTGTGTCTGTAGAATGAAGGTGAATCTCAGCAAGTGGAGACAAAGAGCCAGAGAAAGGAGCACCGTCGCAGTACAAGTGAGTTATCTTATGATGGATCACATACAATAACTACTTGTTTAGTCACACATTACATTCTTGACTTTGTGATTATAATAATAACTCATCTTGGATACCATTCTAGAGAATGGAATTGATTTTTAAAACTTATCTTGCATCCATTTTTATGATCTTATTTGTACATTCCCTTGATTTACTTAATCCATCTCAATTCATTTTCCAGACGGGGTCAAAGTGTTCTCCATTTTGACTGGAAAGACAAATAATTGTGAAAAGAAATTTATTGACATTCTGGGAAACAAAATTGGGAATCTGAGGGAATGTCAAACAGAGGATGAGAGTGACATTATTTTGGTATTCTGTCCTATTGTTTCTCGAGCTGGAACTGACATTGATGCAGCACTGAACAAATTCCCTTACTCTACAGGTTATTTCATCATCACATTTTTTATTTATTTTTTAAATTTCAGAGTATTGTATCACAAGGTGATAGATATATAAGTATTTCTAAAAAATTAATCTTCAATAGATTTGTTAATGTCCTTGAACAGACACTAAGCTGGCTGTTCTAGTGGTGCTTCATCACACGTTTGACCCAGAGAAAATAACAACAGACAGCAGCAGATATGTCACCAGGAAGAACTTCCTCACAGCGGACCTTCTGTTCTATGAGGATACAGGATTACTGGAGTGTCAGAAGAATTCAGATGCATATGACAAAGTTGTGAAGTGGTTGATACAGCAGGTATTTAACAAGATGCTCTAAAATGGTTTGAACATATTACTGTTGATTAATTAAGCTCATGTTGCATTTTTTTTAGGGAAGTGAAATAGGCATCTCAATATCTCCATTTCAAAGTAGGAGTAAGTCACTTTTTATCAGTAAATAAACCTATATTTAATCTCAATGTAAGAAATAGGATGCTTATTTGTGATTTCTGTTTTTTCTGCTGTATGTCCTAACTTCTCAGGAACACAATAATTGTAAAACTGTTCTTTATTTGAAACAGACAAATCGTTTGACTTCAAAATTCCAAGTTTTTCATGGGTAAGAAAAAATCACTTTTGCTTAATACTGAAATGTACTGTCTAAAAACAATTCAGTAAAACAGAGCAAGTATTTCAGAACAGCTTTCTGAGGTTCAGTTTGGCATGAAGAACTGATGGCATTTAATAAGGTGTAATTTATAACATTATATTTTAAATTAACAAAACAGAAACAAATGCTTTCACTAAATTAGCTTCTATTAATTTCAGACACTATTAACAGAATGTGATTTATGATTGAACAAAAACAAATGATCTGTAATGCATCCAGCTGAAAAACAAGAACAAGTGCAACTCTGGTCTAAAAGGTGGAGGGACCAAAACTGCATGTTGTCAATTTTATTTTCAGTTACAGCATCCATTTTAATAATGGATTATCAAAATTAAAACAACACAAATATATAATAATATATTATTATTATTAGATTAATATATATATATATATATATTATATAATATTTATTTATTTATTTGTAGCGTGATCGACTGACCTAAGTTTTACAACAAGGTGCATTTTTTTCATATGACATACAAGCAGAGACCGTAAATTCCCCCCATTACATGTTACTGAAAGTTATCAAAAAATAACCAATGAGAATAAATGTTCCTTTGTGGTAAGCAAGGAGAAAGATCCATTTGCACATAATGGACTTATGAATGGGCTGAGGCTTTTTATTTTATTTATTTTACACACTACTTAGATAGTGAAAACCTGACCCAAGACAGGCTTCATAATACAGTGTGAACTAACAAAAGTAGCTGTGTGAGTGGACCAGGTATTTATACTGTGACAAATTACAGTGGAAACAGATAGGTAGCTTGTCATGGAGATGGAGTACATTTGTTCAGCTTAGTCAGTTGAATATATCATTGTATCATGGGTGTTTGGGGTCTTCATTGATGATGAAGGATAGTGAAATGTTTGTCTTATTAATTTGTGGGAAACATAATTAATAATATTTTATAGCAATTATCTGAAGAAAAAAAAAGGATTTGTGTAAAAGACTAAATGAGTCACCTAGTGCCCTTCGAAACAAAAACAATCATTAGCAATTTCACATTCAATAATTCCCTTCATCTCTACAGGCGAAGAACACAGAAACTCCAGGACACAGTAGGTTAATTATTATGTTCTATAATTACAATTCAGATTAATTCGGTCATTTAAAATAATATTTGGGTTAAATAAACCAGTTCATTTAGATGTTACCACATCATGCATTTTTCTCCTAAATTGTACTTTATGTGAGTTTGATCTGGGTTATAATTGAGTTCTTTTGTTCAGATATACAGCAGAGGACATCTACTTCCTCCTGTTCAGTAAATTACTTCCTAAGTGTGACTGGAGACGCACAGAAGCATCACATGCACTTTTATAAAAGTTCTACAGAAACAGATGAGTCTGAAAGAGGTTTTTACACTGAAGGAGAGTGATGTCATTTTGCTCTTCTGTCCTGAGATTACTGAGTATGGCAAGAAAACAGGTGAAAGATCAGATTATATATATATATATAGATCAATACAAACAAAATTTATAGCAATAATGTGTCTTTGGTTTGCTTGTTTCCGAGAAAGTGTGTTTATAACTGATTTTTTTTTATGAACAAGAGGAAGAAAAATTAACAATAGGAAAGAAACTGTTTTCTGTTCTTTTTGTTATGCTTTATAATCCTACTATAATTGTATTAAACACTCTCATCTTGAATACATGTTCATCAGCTTTGGTATTCATCAAGTTGTAAATTTTAAATAGTTGTAAATTATCTGTTTTAATATGAATGGAGCTTCTTCAGCTCTTCACTATTGCACATTTTTCTCATCCATATAACATGACTATTGACAATGTCTTTTTCTCGCTCTTCTCTTCAGACAAGCCTGTTATTCTCATTTCTCTCTATGATACAACAAATCCAGGATCTGTCCAAAATATCAGTGAATTTGGGATGAGACGAAAGTTTTTACCAGTGGACTGTATATTTGTTAAGGGAACAGGACTGCTTGACTGCAAAACAAACAGAAAAGAAATTTCTGATGTCTCAAACTGTCTACAGCAAATAAGGTGACCTGATTTTATAGAATATACATTTTATAGAATATTTATTACCTATTGCAGATTTTAAACAGTATGTTTCAAAGGTAATGATTAAACATCACAATAACAGTAAAGGATGTGCTTTGTATATTTTAGTCATCTTTAAGGAGCAGAAGTAGAATGAGACAGAAGATCGATACACCTATTTAGAAAGGTCCTGTGACTCTGACAGCTACATGCATCCAATGAAAAACTTTTTGACCGAAAGAAAGTTTTGTCTCAGAATTTTTGTTTTGTTGACTTATAACATGTGCTTAAAGTTGTATATACAAAAGTCCAGTGTATTGACAAGCATTTACAAACCATAATACTGAATAATTCATAAGTCCTGCTGGTTACTAGTGTATGCAAAACAAATATAAGTTGAAATAAATGAGCTGACATTGCTGGACAGTGAGTGAACAAAAGCAGTAAAACACTCTATCTTGCTGCTTGGCAAAGCTCATGAATGACCATCAAACTAATGTTTAGTTCTTCTGTAAATGTAATACTTTATGTTCATTGAGTCAAATATATACACATTTTTTTTTTGTATTTCATTGAAATTTTCAGTGAAGTGTCTTGGTGGTGTACATTTTAATATACTGTATTTCTTCTGTTATGTATTGATTGATTCTATAATGTGCTTTTCCTCTAGATTAGTGCATTTCCTCTTTGCCTGTAATAAAAAATACTGATCATTACAAATCACAGTAAATAAAGTGTATACTAGATGAATGTGTGTATTTATTGTGGTGGTAATAATAAGAATAACAATCATGTTTATATTAATAATTGAGAGACCTAGATGTACCTAAATTCTGACTTTTTTAAATTCTGAAATTCTATCATTTTTTAAAAGTTCTTTTATATGATTCTGTTTAGGAACATTGAGGGGGTGTAGCTTTGTTTTGCCAATATGAGAAGAAATTTGTAATGTAGACAACAAAAACCAAGGCCATTATTTTTCACTTAAATACATTAAAAAAGGAAATTCTAGGAAATAATATACATATAGCCTTTTTGTGAGAATATAACCAGCATAGCTGATGGTTTGATTGATTTGTGAGTAGGAGGCATTAACTGCAGTTAAAGTGAAAATGAAAGAAAACAGGTTCCTGCTTCCAACTCACGTGAGGCCTGCACGCAGAACAGGTGTCGTGCCGAATTTCGACCCCCTGCCAAATTATTACCCTCCCTCATTGAAGTCGCTACCTGATTGCCTAATCCTAACCCCACCCTTAATCCTAACCCCTCCCCACACCTACTCCTAAACCTACCAATACTAGGGGGGTAATAATCTAGCAGGGGGTAAGAATTTGGCAAAACACCTGTTTTCTGAAATATTCGATGTCTGAGATTTTCTGTGACACTGAGCTGAGCTTACATTCAGTGGTTACTTCCGACATGTCGGAGACCGGCGAATAGGAATCTCGCTAGAGAGCGCCAATCTACTTCGAGTGTAGCCTAACTAAATGAGCCAATGCACATTGGCATGCAATAATTGCACCAGCTGCTCTTGTCACGCATACATGGCTGTTGCGGACCTTTCTTCCCTTTCACTCTTCCACTTCGCTTCTTGTCTACTCACAGCCCTATCATAACAAAAATAATAATGATTATATATTTATTTATTCTGATTACCGGAGGCAGTTGTTTCATGAGTTAATACTTACAAGTACTAGGTGAGTCGGCTGTGCATACTGTAGGCTATATATGTCTCCTCTCAAGCTGATTAGATAGTGCTCCTCCCGAACTTTGTTTATACAACATAATTTGTCAATCTGATCATTAGCTGAACATATACTTGTTTAATTAGTGACACTTAGCCTACTTTTTAAAATAGTTATTTGAATATGGCAACATGATACGTTTTCTATCACTGACAGAGACTCCTCCCCGATCAGCCAATCACTAGGCTTGTTTGAGATGAGCAAAATCTGCGCAGAACCGATCACCGGTGATCAGCGCGAGATGCAAACCGGTTAGAAATGTGTCCGAGCGCGGTCCGCCTTGCTCTGATGTCATGCTGACGTATGTCAAAAAACTCTCGCGAGCGAAAGGCGAATGTGTCGGATTCTGCAGTCGAGCGCAGTTGCTCTCCACTAACTACGCTGAGCAAAAGCATGATGGGAAACGACTTGCTGACGACACAGCTTAATGCTCATTGGTTGCGGATGTCAGCTGATATTTTTTCCCCCTTAATTCTAAGAAGTCCATTACCTATAGCCTAATACTATTTACTTTTTCTATAGTACTTTATTAGTAATTAGGACATGTGCTTTATTTACCCTTTTATTTTTATTTCTAGGTTTGAACTGAAGTCCTGTTTGTTTTAATTTTCTCTTTATTGAGATGTGTATTCTCTTTATACATTGACATTTTTGTACAACATTATTCCATTAAATAAATTAGTCAATCCATCATTACATGCATACATCTAATGTGACTGTTTTACAATTAGGCCTCATGTTTGTGTTTTTATCTGAGATCTTTATTTGGATATGTCTGATTCCAGGAGTGCAGTAAACAAAACCCACACATGCATGCTCATTTCTTAATTTAGAATGTGTTTTTGTTTCATATTATTTTTTAATAATAATTTGCAGCACACACTTTTCCTAATCATTAAACACGAATTCAAACTTACATTAAGGTGACAAACAATTGTGTAATATATTTATATGGAATATTTTTAATGTAAAAAAGGGATAGTTCACCCAAAGATTTTTTTGTCAGCATTCATTTCTTTTTTTACACGACATTAATTTCATTAGATGCAAGTTGCAATATACCACTCTAGATCAGATAGATTTATATCCCTACTATTTACTGAATAAGCCATTTTAAGTAATGAGCACTGTTCACCTTCGGTAATTCTCCTCATCATAACCCCATCTTCGTGTAAAAACAGTGGTATTTCAACTGCATCCACTTCGTCTGCGATAAAGAACGTGAACGCGATCTCTTCCATTGCTGATGTTTGCAGTCCACAACACAGCGAGATTCAGAAAGTGTCCGGCTTGCCTGCACTTTTTTCACTCCTCCCCTCACTGCAGCCGCCTACTCTCGCCTATATTTCAGGCGAGGCAAGGTGCATCTCAAACAAGCCTACTGTGTCCATAGTTAGTATGCATGATGACATCATCCATAGCAACAAGGTCAACCCCGCCCTTATTAAGATAAAATGTTTTGTGAATATGGCCCCAGGACATAGTGAGTGTTACAAGGTCTGGTAGTGCTGCTCCACCACAGCTCCCTGAAAGACCAGCACAAGGAATTAAAAAGAAATGCGGGTTTAGAACACCTCAACCCTACAGACTAGACAGAGGTCTGGACACAACTGGAGAATATGAGCAAACAGATGAGCGAGAAAAAGAAACTGCTGGAGAGCACAATTAAAAAGATGGAAACTAGTAAACAACAACTGGAGACACAGAGACAGGAGCAAATGAGACAGGAGGAAATGTTGGAGAAGAAAGAACAGTTGAGGATTTCAGGTAAGAAATTTGATCAATAATAATAAACTTTTACATTTTAAAATGTTATCAAGCACATACATATTAATATGGTTGTTTGTTAAAGACATAACTTGCTTAATCTCATATCTTGGTTTTATATTTATGCTTCTCTCAGAGTTGAATGAAAATGTCTTGTTACGTATGTAACCTTAGTTCCCTGAAGAGGGAACGAGACACTGCATCGAAATGCTGTGAGAACGCTTCCGCGTGATTGCGTCATGATGCACGTGTGGAATCAGTCCAATGGAAAGACGCAACGTCATAGGCGGGTGACATCATAGACCTGTGAACACAAACAGTGCTAGCTTCTGATAAGTCAAGTCACCTTTATTTATATAGTGCTTTTTACAATGCCGATTGTTTCAAAGCAGTGTCACAGTGTTAACAGGAAAATAATGCAAAAGAATTTGATTCAGCTGTACAGCCGCTCTGGAGAAAACGGTGATGTCATCCAGCTAATTTAAATTATCATATAGTGTCAATGCGGGCAGATCAGCAATACAGCTGAAATTTTAGTGTCCCCAACTGAGCAAGCCAAAAGACAAAGCCGACGGTGGCAAGGAACCAAAACTCCTTCAGTGGCCAGAATGGAGGAAAAAACCTTGGGAGAAACCAGGCTCAGTCGGGGTGCCAGTTCTCCTCTGGCCAACAAACAAACAGTGTATAATTATGATTCTGGCAACATTACAGGTTAGAAGTCATATTAGATCGAAAGATATTTTAAAGATTATTATTAGTCGTCACACCGGAGACGGGTTTAATGAGGATGTCGTAAATCGATGCAGCATTTACAGGGTGGAGTTTAATTGACACGGTCTCTGAAGACATTTCAGGGATGCATTGGTGATGTCTAGGCGCAGGTCCACCATCTGATCTGGATACGGTCCGGATCCGGCTGACTGCAGTAAACCTCGGGATAAACAGAGAGACTAACATTAGCGTAGATGCCATTCTTCTTATGATGTAACGGGTACATCAGGTGTTATGGGAAGTGTTCCCGGTTCCGGCTGACCTATTTAATGCAGCCTTAAACAATAATTTAACTGATTTGAATAATAGAAATTGATAATGTTTTATGTGTATGCCATAGTAAAGAGATAGTCTAGATTTAAACTGACAGAGTGTGTCTGCTTCCCGAACAATGCTAGGAAGACTGTTCCAGAGTTTCGGTGCTAAATAGGAAAAGGATCAACCGCCTGCAGTTGATTTTGATATTCTAGGTATTATTAACTGGCCAGAATTTTGAGACCGTAATAGACGTGATGGAGTATAATGCGTTAAGAGCTCGCTCAAGTACTGGGGAGCTAAACCATTTAGTGCTTTGTAAGTAATTAGCAAGATTTTAAAATTTATACGATGTTTAATAGGGAGCCAGTGCAGTGTTGACAGAACCGGGCTAATATGGTCATACTTCCTGGTTCCAGTAAGAACTCGAGCTGCTGCGTTTTGTACCAGCTGCAGTTTATTTATTAAGCGAGCAGGGCAACCACCCAGTAAAGCATTACAATAATCTAGCCTTGAGGTCATGAATGCATGAACTAACTGTTCAGCATTTTGCATTGAAAGCATGTGCCATAATTTAGATATATTGCAGTTTTACAGATGCTAGAAACGTGACTTTCAAATGAAAGATTGGTATCAAAGAGCACACCCAGGTTCCTAACTGACAACGAGGACTTGACAGAGCAGTCAATCAAGTGTTAGACAGTATTCTAGGTTACTATGTGCAGATGTTTTTTGTCCAATAATTAAAAAATAATTTTTTTCTGAATTAAGTTGCAGGAAATTAATAGTCATCCAATTTTTTATATCAATTATGCATTCCTTTAATCTTGTGAATTGGTAAGTTTCGTCAGGGCGTGAAGAAATATAGAGCTAAGTATCGTCAGCATAACAATGAAAACTAACACCATGCTTCCTAATGATAGCTCCCAGTGGTAGCATGTACAGGGTGAAAAGCAGCGGTCCTAGCACTGAGCCTTGCGGTACTCCATACTGAACTTGTGATCGGTGTGACATCTCTTCATTTACTGCTACAAACTGATAACGGTCAGATAAGTATGATTTAAACCATGCCAATGCAATTCCACTAATGCCAACATCATTTTAGAGTCTATTTAGAAGAATGTTGTGGTCAATAGTATCGAATGCAGCGCTAAGATCGAGTAACACTAATAGCGAGATACAACCACGATCAGATGATAAGAGTAAATCATTTGTAACTCTAATGAGAGCAGTCTCAGTACTTTGATATGGTCTAAATCCTGACTGGAAATCCTCACAGATACCATTTCTTTCTAAAAAAGGAACATAGTTGTGAAGACACTGCCTTTTCTAGTATTTTTGACAGAAAGGGTAGATTTGAGATTGTAATTGACTAATTCTGTAGGATCAAGTTGCGTTTTTTTAATAAGTGGTTTAATAATAGCTAACTTAAAAGTTTTCGTTACATATCTTAATGACAAAGATGAATTAATGATATTAAGAAGAGGATCTATGACCTCTGGAAGCATCTTTTTTAGTTGCTTAGTTTGTATAGGGTCGAGCATACATGTTGTTGATTTAGATGATTTAACGAGTTTAGTAAATTCTTCTTCTCCTAAAGCAGTGAATGATCAGGCCAGAACCCTCATACGGACTACAGGCCTAAGCCTCAAAGTACCAGAGGAGAGCCTTCCAGACACTAGGTCAGAGAACCATACTCGGGTCGGCCAGTACAGGGCTACTAACCGCAGACAGGCCCTGTACCGGCGAACTCTCTCCAGAACCATGGCATCCAGCCCCAGAGGAGCCGGATGTGTCAGAGAAAACCACGGCAGTGAGAGTTCTCTATTGATGCAAACAGATCTACTTCTGCTTTGCCAAACTTTTTCCACAGGAGCTCTACCACCTCGGTTTGGCAGACGTGCGAAGCTCACGCCAGCTGAATTGTAGCGTTGCCAGTTAAGACTAACTGTTTCACCCCGGGCCTCGGCCCCTGCATCAACAGGATGTCCACTTCCTGGTTCAGGAACCCTGGGATGTAAACTGCCCTGATGGATAGCAGTTTCCCTTGGGTCCACAGGAGGATCTGTTGTGCCAGCTTGTATAAGGGGTGTGACCGCAGACCCCCTGATGATTTATGTAAGCGACCACCGATGTGTTGTCTGAACTAACAAGCACATGGTGGCCCCTGAGGTCTGGCATGAAGTGCTTCAGAGCCTGAAACACGGCCATCATTTCTAGGCGATTTATGTGCCATGAGAGCTGATGGTCCTGCCACAGACCCTGAGTCCAGCGACCACTCATGATCGCCCCCCACCCCGTGAGGGATGCATCTGTCATTAGCGTAACGCGACGACCCTGAGCCCTCAATATCTGTACTGGAGAAAGCACACTTTTCTTTGCGTCTCTTCAATCCTGGGCATCGCCCCATAACTGTGCTACTTTATCGCCACAATGTTACTATAAGTGGAGGTTTGTGGGATTTAGACACGGTACGAGACCGGTTTCTTCCAGGACCTCGACACCTCAGTGTGGAGGTCTGGAAAAAACGGTAAGCCCCGACATTCAGAACTGAGGCAGAACATTTGAAGAAGAAAGGTAGGTAAAGTTAATGTTACCGTACATGCTACCCATACACATTACACACACAATGGCAGGGCCGGACTGGGACAAAATTTCAGGCCGGGAAATGTCACACCCATCCAGGCCCATCCAAATTTTGGAACCATGGAGAACCATATTTTTTGTATGGTCATCACATAAAAATAATTGAAATCCTTTAAATCCCAAAATGAACTGCACCTTCCCTTTCCCTTTCATTTTCCCTGATATCTCTCTGCCTTGACTCTCTCCCTTGTGTGTTTACTTTTTTGCTACTTTTCTCGTACCTGTCACTTCTTCTTCAGCAGGTCTACTAGAAGGATGACGTTGCAAAAAAAAAAAAAAATTGCAATAGTATTGCATAGTATTAGTATTGTAATACTAATATTTTGTGTTGTTGTCTGCCCTTGCTCCCTCCAAACGTATAAATCGATGTGAATATCTGTCTGCTAAATTACTGTAACTTTACAATAGATAATAATGATGTAATTTAGCATACAGTTTTTTGAATGACAATATTGGGGTGCTACTGCTAACATTTGCTAGCAGTTTAATACTTAGCTACGTTAAAGAAGACAAAATCACAGTAGCCCTTTACAGGTGAAACTGACCTGCATTTGAAGCTCTGAAGAGGTCAGTAATTTTGCTTTATTTCGCTCCTCCTTTGAGAGCTTTCCCTCAATGCTCCCCCTGGCCGCTTCCTCGAGTCGGTCGCACTGATTATTACTCCGTTTGAAACGGTTTGGCAGACGTGCGAAGCTCACGGCAGCTGAATTGTAGTGTTGCCAGTTAAGACTAACTGTTTCATCATTTATTATCGAATTATTTTCGAATGCCGATTCACAAGGTGCCAGCCAAAGATGAATATCGGAGGAGTGACGGGAGCATAAAAGGAGGAGCGACGACAGTGCAAGACGAGAGAGGACCAGGCCTGGACTTATGTTGTGTTTTTGTTTACGTTTGGTTTTGTGTGTGTGCGCGGCAGTCGTCCGTGAGGGGCTGCTGCGGCGACTTTCATTTTGTTTATGTATTTGATTAAAGTTTTAAAAGTTCGCCGGTTTCCCGCCTCCTTCTTCCCGGAACATACTAACGTTGTTACAGTAGACTACTGTGTGTCTGTACATGAAAAGTATTTATCGATTTACATACACGGTTTGTTCTTTGTGCATCAATATACCAGTATACCATCAATATACCATCAATATACCAGACTCTCACGCGCGTTACTCTGTACGGCACCAACATTGCGTTCTTCAGAAACAATCGCAGAATACGACAGAGCTCACACACACTGGAATGTCTGATGTAATCAGCCTGGCCTTCTTTAGGCCAGGCTAAAAGTGCTCTGTTCACTTTTGAATCTTTATTTGATATCATTCCCTGTTGTTTAAACTGCTAAATATAACTTACCCATCACCATATATTGTCTAATATTGCCTACCACATTAAATCTGACATCGCTAGGTTTTAATCTAAATCACTATCACGCGTTAACATTTCGCTAGCCTGTTAGCTTGCCATCTCTGCAATCGGGTTCATTAAACAACTGTGGTGAGTTGGATTAGTAAAGTAGACTCCATCAAACAACTGTGGTAAGTTGGAATAATCAACAAATACGGTAAGCCATGTCTTCTTCTCCTGTCATTGTCATTGTCAGATATATTTAGTATATCTTTCTCCGTTGGCAAACAGGACTTCACATGTAATAAATGTAAGGAGATCGTCAGGCTGACGGAGAAGATTTCAGAATTAGAGACACGCATCCAGACTTTATTTGAGAGTAGTGAGAATGTAACAGCTTTAGACACTGCTTTGGATGCGACAAGCTTAGTGAACTCTGTACATTTTTCGGTTCCGGCTGTAGAGCCCATGCAGCAGGGCAACTGGGTGACGGTGAGACGGCATAGTCGCGGATAAAAAAAACACTCTTCCGTTCCGATTAGAACATCAAACAGGTTCTCCCCACTCAGTGATGCACCCACTGAGAATCCTGTTGAAATGCCCTAGTTTTTGGCGATTCTATTAGACGGGACGTGAAAAGAGACACCAGCCACCATAGTCACATGTTTACCGGGAGCCAGAGCGCCTGACATCAAAGCAAATTTAAAAGTGCTGGCTAATGCTAATCGTAAATTCTCTAAGATTATTATTCATGTCGGCACTAATGATGTTTGACTTGGCCAGTCGGAGATCACCAAAATTAACATTAAAGAGGTGTGTGAACTCGCAAGTACGATTTCACGTAAACATTTTTGTTCTGGTCCCCCGTTAAAAGGAGTGATGAGATACTTAGCAGACTATCATCACTCAATGGCTGGTTGTCTAAGTGGTGTCCGCAAAATAACATAGGGTTCATAGACAATTGGAAAAGCTTTTGGGGCAGACCTGACCTGTTGAAAAAAGATTTCATCCATACTTCCTGGTGTGCTGCCGCTCTTCTCTTTAGTAATTTGGCACATAGTCTTAGAGCTAAACCTTGACTAACTAGGGCCCAGGTCAGGAAGCAGACAGACTGGCTTAACCGATCGTCTGCTAGCTGTTTCACGTCACAGAAGTCAGATAAATCCCAGCACATAGAGACTCTTTCACCTAGATATTATCACATAGAGACTGTCTGTTCCACGAATTAGTAAATACAAAAAAAACACCAAAACCATTCAACGGTAAAAATTTAATTGATGTCCAACAAACAAACAACAGATATAATACAGATGATCAAATGATAAAGCTCGGGCTGCTGAATATTCGATTCCTTTCCTCAAAAACGCTTGTTGTTAATGATATGATTACAGATAATAATCTAGATGTGCTGTGTTTGACAGAAACCTGGCTAAAACCTGACGACTACATTACTTTAAATGAGTCCACCCCACAAGATTATTGTTATAAACACGAGCCGCGTCTGAAAGGTAAAGGGGGAGGTGTTGCTGTATATTTATAATAATATCTTCAGTATTACTCAAAAGTCTAGTTTCAAATATAATTCCTTTGAAGTTTTGGTGCTTTACGTAACGTTATGTAGTGAAATTGATAAATCCCGTTTGACATTTGTGTTGGCTACTGTATACAGGCCACCAGGGCACCATACAGACTTTACCAGAGAATTTGCTGATTTTCTATCAGAGTTAGTACTGGCTACAGATAAAGTCCTAATTGTTGGTGATTTTAATATCCATGTAGACAATGAAAAAGACGCATTGGGATTGGCATTTAGAGACATTCTAAACTCTATTCGAGTTAGGCAACACGTGTCAGGACCCACTCATCGCCGTAATCATACGTTAGACCTAATACTGTCACATGGAATAAATGTTGATACCGTTGAAATTCTGCAGCAGAGCGATGACATCTCAGATTATTACCTAGTATCATGTATACTTAATTTAGCAAAGGCTGCAAAGCCGTCCCCTCGCTTCAAATATGGCAGGACTATCACTGCTGCAACTAAAGATTGCTTTGTAAATAAACTTCCTCATCAGTTTCGTCTCCTCAGCATCCCAGATAGCCTAGAGGAACTCGATGTTGCAACAGAAACTATTGACTCTCTCTTTTCCAGCACTTTAGACACAGTTGCTCCATGGTGCTTAAAGAAGATTAAAGAAAATAGTCCAACACCATGGTACAACGAGCACACTTGGGCCCTTAAAACAGCAGCCAGAAAAATGGAGCGCACCTGGAAGAAAATCCGCATTTTGTAGAAAGAGAGCATGATTGCTTACAGAAAGGCCGTAAAAACTGCTAGATCTGCTTATTTCTCGACTCTCTTAGAAGAAAACAAACACAACCCTAGGTATTTATTCGATACAGTGGCTAAATTAACCAAAGATAAAGCTTCAACTTCTGATATCTGCCAACAGCACAGCAGTAATGACTTTATGAACTTCTTTACTTGTAAGATTGATAATATTAGGAAAAAAAGTATAACCTTGCAGCCGTTTACTACTGTATCACACCAGACAGTGCACTGTAGTGTCACTGAGGAAAAATTACATTCATTCACTGCTATAGGAGAAGAAGAATTGGCTAAACTCGTTAAATCATCAAAATCAACAACATGTATGCTCGACCCTTTACCGACTAAACTACTAAAAGAGATGCTTCCAGAGGCCATAGATCCTCTTATTAATATCATTAATTCATCCTTGACATTAGGATATGTACCGAAAACTTTTAAGTTGGCTATTATTAAACCACTTATTAAAAAAAACGCAACTTGATCCTACAGAATTAGTCAATTATAGGCCAATCTCAAATCTACCTTTTCTGTCAAAAATACTAGAAAAGGCAGTGTCCTCACAATTATGCTCCTTTTTAGAATGAAATGATATCTGTGAGGATTTCCAGTCAGGATTTAGACCGTATCATAGTACTGAGACTGCTCTCATTAGAGTTACAAATGATTTACTCTTATCATCCAATCGTGGTTGTATCTCTCTATTAGTGTTACTCGATCTTAGCGCTGCATTCGATACTATCGACCACAACATTCTTATGAATAGACTCGAAAATTATGTTGGCATTAGTGGAATTGCATTGGCATGGTTTAAATCATACTTATCTGACCGTTATCAGTTTGTAGCAGTAAATGAAGAGATGTCACACCGATCACAATTTCAGTATGGAGTACCACAAGGCTCAGTGCTAGGACCGTTGCTCTGTACTCTGTACATGCTACCACTGGGAGATATCATTAGGAAGCATGGCGTTAGTTTTCATTGTTATGCTGACAGGTCTATATTTCTTCATGCCCTGACGAAACTTACCAGTTCACAAGATTAACGGAATGCATAGCTGATATAAAAAATTGGATGACTAGTAATTTCCTGCAACTTAATTCAGAAAAAACTGAATTTTTAATTATTGGACAAAAAAACTCCACATGTAGTAACCTAGAATACTGTCTAACACTTGATGGCTGCTCTGTCAAGTCCTCGTCGTCAGTTAGGAACCTGGGTGTGCTCTTTGATACCAATCTATCATTTGAAAGCCACGTTTCTAGCATCTTTAAAACTGCATTCTACCATCTTAAAAATATATCTAAATTACGGCACATGCTTTCAATGCAAAATGCTGAACAGTTAGTTCATGCGTTCATGACCTCAAGGCTAGATTATTGTAATGCTCTACTGGGTGGTTGCACTGCTCGCTTAATAAATAAACTGCAGCTGGTCCAAAACGCAGCAGCTCGAGTTCTTACTAGAACCAGTAAGTATGACCATATTAGCCCGGTTCTGTCAACACTGCACTGGCTCCCTATTAAACATCGCATACATTTTAAAATCTTGCTAATTACTTACAATGCACTAAATGGTTTAGCTCCCCAGTACTTGAGCGAGCTCTTAACGCATTATACTCCATCAAGTCTATTGCGGTCTCAAAACTCTGGCCAGTTGATAATACCTAATATCAAAATCAACTGCAGGCGGTCGATCCTTTTTCTATTTAGCACCTAAACTCTGAAACAGTCTTCCTAGCATTGTTCGGGAAGCAGACACACTCTGTCAGTTTAAATCTAGACTAAAAGCACATCTCTTTACTATGGCATACACATAAAACATTTTTAATTTATATTTTATTCAAATCAATTAAATGATTGTTAGGCTGCATTAACTAGGTCAGCCGGAACCGGGAACACTTCCCATAACACCTGATGTACTCGTTACATCATAAGAAGAATGGCATCTACGCTAATGTTAGTCTCTCTGTTTATCCCGAGGTTTACTGCAGTCAGCCGGATCCAGGCCGTATCCAGATCAGATGGTGAACCTGCGCCCAGACATGACCCCTGAAGTGTCTGCAGAGACCGTGTCAATTAGACTCCCCCCTGAAATTGCCTCACCGACACGGCATTCTCGTAAACCCGTCCCTGGCGTGATGACTCCGATATTTCGAATATTCCTATTTAATAATTCTTTAATCGACATGTCATCCTCAATAAACCCGTCTCCGGCGTGATGCCTCCGATCTTTCGAATATTCCGATCTAATATGACTTCTGACCTGTAAGGTTGCCAAAATAATAATCATACACTGTTTGTTAATTGGCCAGAGGAGA
Organism: Rhinogobio ventralis; assembly: GCA_039654625.1. Classification (NCBI taxonomy): domain Eukaryota; kingdom Metazoa; phylum Chordata; class Actinopteri; order Cypriniformes; family Gobionidae; genus Rhinogobio; species Rhinogobio ventralis. The sequence continues at coordinate 14,706,199 of CM077194.1, forward strand.
ACTGGCACCCCGACTGAACCTGGTTTCTCCCAAGGTTTATTTTTCTCTATTATGCCACCTGATGGAGTTTTGGTTCCTTGCCACAGTCGCCTTTGGCTTGGCTTGCTCAGTTGGGGACACAAAATTTTCAAATAAATATCCAAATAAATTTAATTACTAAACTAAATTAACTATGTCAACTACATTACTTGAATATACAGTATATGATAATAGAAATGAGCTAGGTGATATCACCGTTTTCTCCAGAGTGGCTGTACAGCCGAATCAAATTCTGTTCATTATTTTCCTGTTAACACTGTGAAGCTGCTTTGAAACAATCTGCATTGTAAAAAGCACTATATATATAAACTTGACTTGACTGACTTCTTTACATTAGCGCTGTTTTGGATTGTTCGATTACTGGAGGACTGAAAACTTTCCTGGAGTTTAACGGCTTAAAATGGCCTGATCACAAACAGAGAAGCAGAATTGGGTTAAAGAGTATATTGCGATAAGGTGTTAACATGCCTTTTTAATGTGATTATAATCAGCGTAGGCTATGTGATTATGCTTACTGAGATTATGAGCTTAATCGAATTGTGTTTATTGTGAGGTAAAGTTTAATCCACAATATTGCCAAAATCCAATTTTAATCGCATTATGAGGGTGCATGTAAATTTACGCATCGGATTTGCGTTTTGGATTTTAATTGAGCGTTAACGCACTGATTCATTGATCAAGTCTTGTTTAGTGTAGGCCTAACACTGCAATTCTGAGCGTTTCTATGGTTTCATGTTTCTAGGTTTTTGGACTCTCTGTCTGCTTTTTCTGGATTAGGCCAGGCGTTTGCCATTGTTCCCAGCCTTGTGTGTTTGTTTATTTGGACTGCCTGCCTTTGTTTTGACCTGTTGCCTGTACATTGGACTCTGCGTCTGGATTTCCTTTTAATAAAAGCTGAATTTGAATTCTTCAGCCTTTGTGTCTCGGAGCAGTTGGTTACAATTAGCTATTTATTAAGTGTTAATAGCTATAGGTTTATATTAAGTGTGCAAATAAAAAAACAAATAGTCTGATAATAATTTGTTTTATTTGTATTAAATATTTTTATTCCTTTAATATTTATACATTTTATTAAATGTTTTTAATTATTCATATCACATAAATGGTTTATTATAATCAGACTCTGATTATAAACCATTTATGTGATATTAATGAAGTAACAGTCTATTCTGTAGATGTCATGTTATGTAGCCTACTAATGAATTGTGTTTTTGCATTTTTCCTCTAATATTTATTAATTATATTATTTCAATAAGTATGGTGTATAACTATGAAATGGGTGTTTTATTGCAACAACAAAACACCCATATACAGTGGTCAAAGATGTTTATTCCACCAGTTAAAAAATAAAAATACATTCAATTTCTTGACAGATGACCATTGTGATTCCGGACTTAACTCCAAATCATTGTGCTATAAACATTACCTTTTCATTTGTCTTTTTTTTACTTTTAATTTGGTCTCTTTCATCTAAAGAGTGAAAGCTGTCCAACTACAGCTTTTGTAGATGAATGCTAACTTGAATAAGGAAAATGCTGACAATAGTCCAGTCAGAAAGTGAAATCATTTGAGACGTTACTCTATGGCTAGTTGTTAGCTTTGAAATGTGACTTGGAGTCTCTTAAAAAAAATGTTTTAATTATTATTATTTAAATATAAAGGTACTTTAAAAGTGGCTTGTGAAGTAATCATTAGTAAAGGCCTGATGTTTTAAACAGGGCAATTTTTATAAATGAACAATTATAATTTAAACACACCTGCAAATAAGACAGTCAGCAAAATCAAAACGCCACAGCACACTGATATATACAACCTGTATTTATGAAGTAGTGCAGATATCAGTACATAAATGATTTAATGTCTCATTTCAGCTATACAAGTGATCTGCTCATTCCACTCATTTCTCCATCTCCATCATCCAAACCCAGTGCTTTGCTGAAGATTGAAACCCTTTTGATAAACATGCACAGCTGTTGCATAGAAATCACCTCTATATTCTCATTCATGCAACGTAATAGTTTTTTTTTTTCTTTAATTTAATGTGTGAAACAACTTACTTTGAATAAAGAAGGGCAACCCACACTCTGTCTATTTTAGGGTTGTTGTTTTTTTTCCATTCTTTCAGAAATTAATTAAATTATAAAGACTTGCTGGTGAGGTCAAGCTGGGGAGATAAGTGAGTGACACTGCTAAAGAAACAAAGAAAGTATTGGCAAACCAAAAACTGAAAATCACAGACTAATATGCAGTGTAGTGACCCTGTCTGTCAACATTTCTGGGTTAAAAAAAAAAACTGAAGAGAAGTACGTCAGCACTGCAATGACTTTGCAACAGTGACCTCATGTGGCAGCTTTAGGAAATGCAGGGGTCATGGACAGCATCCGGTGTCTTTTTTAATACTCCAGATTGTTGTTTAGGGAGAAATTGTGCTTTTTGCAGGTAGACCATAGTCAAGGTAATTCTGAAACAAATGTTGGATATGTAGAAGAGTCCGAAAGTGAAGTCCGATGAGTTCAAATGGGGTTTTTTTGGCTATGCTTTGGGAGGGGGGAGTTGATTGACTGGTTGTCAGTAGTGAGTTTACTTCAGCAAAGATAATACAGAGACATACAGAGCAACATTTTGGTAACAGACATTCATTCAATCACATTTATCAGACACAGATACATAGTGCAAAACGAGTTTTGTCCCCATTTATGCAGTTTTCTATGACATTATAATCAAAGACACATCCAATCAGAACCAGATCTGACCATCACAATAAAAGTCTAAGCCAGTCCGGAGGGCGTGTGACTCTTTTCTGCTGTTTTGTGTCATGTGACAGCAGGAAATGAAAGCAAATGCACACAATCAGCTCAACAGCCAACATGCAGGTCAATATTGCATGTTTAACTGGAGCTGTTCAGGGATCAGGTGACTGTAAGCAATGCTTTCTGTGATCAAAACTAATTTAATTCATAAATGCATGTTTTATCTGAAACATACTGAATATAATACTGGAGGAAGTGCCTGCATCTGCTTATTACATGCATTCATAAGGCACCCACAGTGAGAAAAATCTGTCACAAAAATCCATCGTATAAGTCCTAATGTTATTTATCTTCCAAGTAGAGGTTTGTTGACAGTGTTGAATTATGAATGTGATTATTCACAGATTTAGATTGACAGGACTAGTTTCAGACATTGGTCTTAGTTTGAGTATGATGCTGTTGCATAGACAATGAGGCCAGTCACAGATGATAAGATTTGTGTGGTGAAAACAGCCAAAGAGGAAAAGCTTGACCTCACCAAAATGACTTACAACGTAGGAGCATCAGTACAAATAAGTGGGAAAAGACACCTTAAAAACAGACAAACTGTATTGTTTATTAATGATTCTTGTTTACTCTGATATTTTTGTGTGTATCATATCTGCGTAAATATAATTTGCACATATGTAATTTAACTATTTTAGGGGGAATATCATTGTCTTTGTCAATATTATTTGCAACTGCTGTCAAGAGCCAGTTCTCTTAACATCTAAATTAAACACAAAACAGTCCCGGATGAGTACTTTTAATGGTGATTTCTTTTTACAAGGATCCTGATCTTTTGCCCTGGCCAAGAAACAAACCGTAAACATTAAAAGTTGCGTTTCCATATGCAAGAGATCTCGTAAAAGGCGGCTAACGCGCATGTTTACCGTCTAGATTCAGCCAGGGGCACTTTAAAACTTTTAACTTGTTACATTTTCATAAGTTCATAAAAATTATATATATATTTTTTGTTGTTGTTGTTGTTGTAATTAGACGCTGCAGTTCATAGAAGTAAATCTTGTTTACTAGTATATATACAAATATATATATATACAATCTTTTTCTTTATAGCATGACAAAATCACAGACACCCTATTTTATGTGTACTAATTTTACAATCAAAGAGTGATGTAAGGGGGCAGAGATGATAAAAAGCAGCATATTTGTACACGTACAGGGGGTGTTTGATCGTACTTCCTCTTAGTTCAGGGAAGAATAACCTTGCACTTTAAATTCATATCACGATAACCTAATAAATACGATCAATGAGATTATACATAGTACATTTGAGCTCCTTCTGGATAGAGCTGTATTCACACACACACACACACACACACACACACACTGCCACATTATATTCACATATTGTGATTGAGACTTCGTCAAGTGTAGTTTGGACTGAATCACGCTCACCTCAGCGCTGTGAAGTGTCTCACATGATTAAAACCATTACTAAGAGCAGCAGGTGGAAGACGTGTGTGGCCTCAGGTGAGAGAATGGTGTTCCATACCGAACATTTTCCCATGATGCACTGTGCGTATGCATGTGTGGGGCTGTGTAAGGATGTCGATCAGGAGGAACACTGTCCCTAATAGGCTACCGCACCACATTTCTCTCTTGGGAAGTCCTCTCTGTCACTTTCTCTCTCTTGGACTCGCTTGGAAGAGCAGAGCAGCTAAAACAAGCGGCATCGGTTACTACATACAGTATATTGCTTCAAGAAAACGCTTCTAAAATATTAAGGGCTATAGTCATCCTCAATAATCTAAAGTGCCTTTTCTGTGAGAGTTGAGCAGGGCGGCTGAACGAGCCCTCTGATGCTGGGATACGTTCATATACTGATTCTTTCGCAGATGTTCTCTTCAACACATTGGCACACGCACACAGACACACATCGACACATTCAAGGGACATAATCAATTACATCTGTCCTAAAATCAGGCTGTCAGGACAAACAGAGCGACAGAGACAGAGAAATGCAAGTCCTGTCTTTTCTCTGGAAAGATGGAAGGATGGATGAGTAAATAAACGTGTCGAGAGATGAGTCATTTGCTTTTTCCCGAAGTGCTGGAACCCCTGGAACCCCTGGAACCCCTGGAACCCCTGGAACCCCGGTCTCCTCCATCGCCCCTCTCTCTCTCCTCCCTTTCATCTCTATCGCATCTCTCTTTCTCAGATGTGTCCCTCTTTTCTGAGCTTTTGTCCGATGCCTCTATTTTATCTGATCGGTCTGAACGCTCAGACTTCTCTGACCTCTCGGATCTCTCCGCCCCCTCCAATGGCTCCGCCCCTTCTGAACGCTCCTTGCGCTCTGATTTGTCAGGGTCAGTTGAGGAGTTTGTGGCTTTCTCCCACTTGGCAATGTCCTCGATCTCTTTCAGGCTTGCGTTGATGCTGTTGACCCAACCTTTCAGATCCTCCTGTGAGACAGAACATACACATACTTGTAATAGGGCCACAATAGGCAGAATATTTACCAAACACTTTTGACCAACTCTGATCTTTTTGACTCAGATGGGGCTTTGTCTTTACCTCATCCTTAGCCAGGAAAATGTAGTCCCCTTCAGCAGTGGTCCTGAAAATAATCATTACAAACACATAAATATATATATATATATATATATAGAAAAAGTGTTAAAATGGAAAGATCATGTGATGTTAAGAGTTTGTGGCTTTGACATACGGTACAGTACACTACCGTCCAAAAGTTTGAAGTCGGTTCGATTTTTAAGTTTATCTATTTTTTTTATATTTAAAAATGTAATGTATTCCTGTGATGCAAAGCTGAATTTTTTGCATCATTCCTCCAGTCTTCAGTGTCACATAATCCTTCAGAAATCATTCTAATACTCTGACTTAGTGTTCAAGTAACATTTCTTATTATTATCAATGTGGAAAACAGTTGTGTTGCTTAATATTTTAAACCGTGTTACATTTTTCCCCAAGATTCTTTAGAAAGAATACAAAGTTCAAAAGAACAGCATTTATTTGAAATAGAAATCTTTGTAAAGATATAAATGTCTTTACTGTCACTTTAAATACATTTAATGCATCCTTGCTGAATTAATTCATTTGTTTAAAAATAAAAATAAAAACTTACTAACTAAACTTTTGAACAGCAGTGTAATAAATCCTCTTGGCTATTTACAAAAAAAAAAAGTAAATCCATATGTCCTGCCCAATATCTTTCTTTTTCAATAGAAAATAAATCAACACAAAAACTGCAAAAAGCATGTGGTCTGAAAGTGCATTTCCTGCATGGTTGTTTGTCATTTTTTTCTGTAGATTAGCAGGCAATTCAGCAGTTATTAAAGATCACATTGAGTTAGTTTTACCTGAGAATGAAGACATTCTTCTTCTTTTTGTATCCGTTGGTAGTGTCAAATTCGCAGATGGCCAGGTTGAGAAGTGGCTCATCGTTGTAGGGTGTGGTCTTGTGTCGTGCATCCTTGTAGAAACCGATCTCCCCTTGTTTGAGTACGCAGAACAGATTAACCCACGACTTGCTGCGGGAGGTGCAAAAGGTTAGAAATAACTTTGTGAGTTATTAGGCCTTACCAAGGCATTTAGTATCGCTATTATCAGACAAGCACAGTCAGAACAGCATTACTAATATACTATTCACAGGGCCATGACCATTTTTACTATGTAACAATATGCATGCTATTCTGAACAGTGTTATTTGTGGATAAAATTTGCAGAATTAGCTAATAGCTTGGTAACATGATTTCTACAAGCCTGCCACACTCGTGTTGAAAACTGAAGCCAAAACGTCTTGATCGCCCCCAGGTGGTTGGTCCCAGTATAGCTCATATCCCCCGCCCCCTCCATGTATTCTAATGGACACTAGACAAACTAAACAATCAAATATTGATTGTTATAGTTAATAGTAATAGTTAATAGTTTTTTCCCAAAGATGGTTTCTGTCATTTTAGGCGGTTTTTATCACGCTGATTTCATTTCAAGTGTTTGTTTTTTAAATAAGTTTGGTTTTAGTTAATTATTTGATGCAATAAAAACAGGGGGTGTGACGTCATGATTGACAGCTGAGATTGACAGCTTCTTTGAGTGAAGTAGTCACCGAGGCACCACTGGACTTTTTTCGGGATTTTCCGGAGGAGATTGGAGCTTTAGCTTTAATTTCTACATTTCCATAACTGTTTATTTCACACCGACATAATGAATTGTTCTGCATCTACGAAAGTGTGGACGGGCTTTTGATATCGCGGCTCTACTTCCTGCTCTCTACTGCGCAGAATCTGCGCAAGATGTCAGAACCGTATTTGAACGTTGGCGGCTTCACTTTTCTTCAATGGAAGGTAGTGAAGACGCAACGTCAATATTTTTTTACGGCCTATGGATTTCTAGTGTATTAGCAATAGCGATGAAAAGCATTTAGATTATTCATAATAAGATTATAATAATCAGAAAAAATATCATTAATAAAGCTAGAGATCATGTCGGGACATTGCAATCAGTTACTAGTAAGAAACACACCTGTTTGGGCTTCTCTCTTTCCCCTCCTCTTCGTGTTTCCTGTACAAGAAGCCCTCGTGATGGACAGTGTGGGTAGGAGGCTGAGGTGTGGATGGGACACTCTGAGCGGGCGCAGAACGGGACCTCCGTGGCTCTTCGGGTTCTTTTGGACGAGGTCTTCGTCGTGGTTTGGGGCGGTCACGAGCTCGAGGGCGATCCAGACGGCTCACTGGTGCAGAGAGGCTACTGGATGGTCTGAACGACTCTCCCCTCGCCTGAAAAAGAAGATATTCTTTGTGCATGTACAAATCATTTCTTGATGCTGAATGTGTGTATATGAAAATTAGGTGTGTTTTGCATGACATTCTCACTTTATGACATTCAAGTGCTTTCTTTGCTTATAAAAATATATGTATATACTGTACTGTACCACACTTTCACTTATATCTGCATACAGCAAAGTCAAAGTCTGCATAAGATCAATCTTACCTAAGCAATAAAATGTATAAAACAATTCTGCTCTATCACCACTGTGCCCTTGAGAAAGACACCGAACCAAGACACTCCAGAGGCACTGTGCCTGCAGTAAGTCTACTCTTATTTCTACTTTGAATGATACAAATGGCACAAAAATCCCAAACCTTTAATTCAGTGGTGTGTGGACTGATTTAAAGGTAAAGAGAATCACCTGAACATACACTACCAATCAGTTTGGGGTCAGTAAGTTTTTTATAAAGTAATTAATACTTTTATTCAGCAAGGATCCAATAAATCAATTAAAAGTGACAGTAAAGACTGTTACATGGTTACAATTTTTTGTTTAAATGAATGCAGTTGTTTTGAACTGTCCATACATCAAAGAATCATTGTTTGTGTTTCAACATTGATCATTTTAAGAAATGTTTCTTGAGCACCAAATCAGCATATTAGAATGATTTCTGAAGGATGTTACACTGAAACTGGACTAATGGCTGCTGAAAATTCTGATTTGCCATCACAGGAATAAATTACATTTGAAAATATACCCTTGGAAAAGACTTCTTTCAACAAACAACAAATCTTACCAACCCCAAACTTTTGAACGTTTAGAGGAAGCATTAGGATGGTGATGGGGAATGTGATGCATGATGTGAATTAAATCTATGACAAATATTAAATTCAGTACAGACACATGACACATACATGGCAAGCTTCTCTCTCCTGCACTTGCTCAACAATCTCAGCCATAGTGGAACGCTTCTCCCTAAAAAAGATGAGAAAGCCAACTTAGAAGTTAGATACCCATATACAGAAAAGAACACACACATACACAGATTTGTTATTTGTTCATGGTAGGACTTTCTATGCTTTTATATTGAGCTAATTATAGTTTCTAAATCTTAACCATAGACATAATCCTCACTACAAACCTTCAGCATTTTCATATTTTCATTATCATTTATATTTCGTTTTTCAGTATTATTTTGTATACATTTTTATAGTATTATTTATATTTTGATTTAGCATTTGTTTTTATTTTTAAGTTATTATAATTTTGCTATGTGCTTTTGTCAGTTTTATTTTTTTTTTTTTATATTTAGTTTTATTTTTATATCAGTTTTAGTTGTAGTTATTTTTATTTTATTTCAGTTAATTGCCAAGGAAACATTTCTAATTCTAGTTTATCATCTAATATCTACACTCACCTAAAGGATTATTAGGAACACCGTACTAATACTGTGTTTGACCCCCTTTCGCGTTCAGAACTGCCTTAATTCTACGTGGCATTGATACAACAAGGTGCTGAAAGCATTCTTTAGAAATGTTGGCCCATATTGATAGGATAGCATCTTGCAGTTGATGGAGATTTGTGGGATGCACATCCAGGGCACGAAGCTCCCGTTCCACCACATCCCAAAGATGCTCTATTGGGTTGAGATCTGGTGACTGTGGGGGCCATTTTAGTACAGTGAACTCATTGTCATGTTCAAGAAACCCATTTGAAATGATTCGAGCTTTGTGACATGGTGCATTATCCTGCTGGAAGTAGCCATCAGAGGATGGGTACATGGTGGTCATAAAGGGATGGACATGTTCAGAAACAATGCTCAGGTAGGCCGTGGCATTTAAACGATGCCCAATTGGCACTAAGGGGCCTAAAGTGTGCAAAGAAAACATCCCCCACACCATTACACCACCACCACCAGCCTGCACAGTGGTAACAAGGCATGATGGATCCATGTTCTCATTCTGTTTACGCCAAATTCTGACTCTACCATCTGAATGTCTCAACAGAAATCGAGACTCATCAGACCAGGCAACATTTTTCCAGTCTTCAATTGTCCAATTTTGGTGAGCTCGTGCAAATTGTAGCCTCTTTTTCCTATTTGTAGTGGAGATGAGTGGTACCCGGTGGGGTCTTCTGCTGTTGTAGCCCATCCGTCTCAAGGTTGTGCGTGTTGTGGCTTCACAAATGCTTTGTTGCATACCTCGGTTGTAACGAGTGGTTATTTCAGTCAAAGTTGCTCTTCTATCAGCTTGAATCAGTCGGCCCATTCTCCTCTGACCTCTAGCATCAACAAGGCATTTTCGCCCACAGGACTGCCGCATACTGGATGTTTTTCCCTTTTCACACCATTCTTTGTAAACTCTAGAAATGGTTGTGCGTGAAAATCCCAGTAACTGAGCAGATTGTGAAATACTCAGACCGGCCCTTCTGGCACCAACAACCATGCCACGCTCAAAATTGCTTAAATCACTTTTCTTTCCCATTCTGACATTCAGTTTGGAGTTCAGGAGATTGTCTTGACCAGGACCACACCCCTAAATGCATTGAAGCAACTGCCATGTGATTGGTTGATTAGATAATTGCATTAATGAGAAATTGAACAGGTGTTCCTAATAATCCTTTAGGTGAGTGTATATTCCCACTTTATTTCAATTTAAAAATTTTTTTTTTATAGTTTTAATTAACAATTACAGCACTGTTAATTACTTAGTATGTTTATTTAGCTTCATTGAGACTGTTGGCTGTCTACAGGTTTTATTCTCCTCATGGGGATCTTTAACATTAACCCAAACCCTAAACACACCTTTAAAAGCTAATGCATTTTAGAATTTAAATAATAAATATATATTTCCATTACTTGATTTATTAATTACTTTTACCTTTAAGGACATCACAGAAAGGAGGTTTTGATCCAAAGTATAGCCAAACAAACACATATACACACTCACCCAGATGGTTTCTTGTCGGATGGCTCTTTCCCAGATTCTGCATCGCTGGAGTCATGTTTCTGTACTCTCTGCCTACCGCTGCCCTCCTGCTCACTGGACGACTGTCTCTCCAGTCTTCGACGGTAGCGTTCCTGCCTAACAATCATCGGGAGCTCATTTAGTCGTGCCTGGATCTCCTGCTCGCTGGAGGTCTGTCGGCCAAGCCGGTACTCTCTCTCCCGTCGCAAGTGATCCATCTGCGGGTCAGAACGGCTCCCACGGGGGTCTCTTTGTAAACGGCTGTGGATCATCTCCAGGGAGGGGTCCAGGCCCATAGGAGGAGCTGGGACGTTTGGTCCTCCACCAGCGAGCTGAGCTCGGTGAGCCTCCAGTAAAGGTGGAACAGCTTTGTGAATGTGGTTGATTTTGGGCTGAAAGCAGTCAGCTTTCAGGTGCTGCCAAGCATATCCTATTTTTGGCTCTACCACCCCCACAGCACCTAAATGGTTCAGGCTATTGTAGCTGGAGCCGTCATCTCCTAAAACACCCTGTTGGTTTAGTCCACTGTAGCTGGAGCTGTTCACCCCCAAGACACCAACTTGTTGGTTTAACCCCTGATAGCTGGAATTATCCATCCCTGAAACACCCTGTTGTTTTAGCCCATGGTAGGAAAGACCCTCTGCCACAACCCCTGATGGCTGGTTTAGCCCGTGGTAGGAGGAGCCATTCATAACGGGCGTGTAGGGGTTCAGGGTGGACCCTAACCGCTGAGCGAGTGTGTGTGCCACCATGTGTTCTGTGGCATGCATGAGGTCTGGCCCAGACTTGGACTCCAGAAGTGAGTCCTGAAGAGGGTTACGGAAAAGAGAGGAGGATGAGGATGACGAAGAGGAGCTGGGCACGAGACAGGAGAGAGGGAACATCTGCCTGCTGAGGAGAGAGGAGGTAGAAGGCGGCTTGCTCAGTTCCTCCTTCATCTTCTCTGCCTGCAGATGGAGGAGAAAGAGAAAGTTAAACAAAAATACAATGATAATAATTATTATTTAGTTCTTATATTTTATGTTATTTATAAGTCTTTGTTTCCATAATTACCTGTCGTAACGAGCTGAAATGGTCCTTCCATGTGGCTGCGGCCTTCCTGAATGCTTCATGCCGGCGAATCAGCTCCTCCACCTCGTCTGTCCCACCCCCTGTCTCACGAGTGATTGGAGTGATTGGCTCCTTGATTGTGAGCCAGGACTGCTCTGCCAATCCCGGCTGGGTAGACTGCAACCTCTGCTGGGCTGGAGGGCACAAATAAAGCTTATGGATAACACTGAGGAAGGATCAAATTGGCAGACATTTGACATGACGTCACAACAAAGTTCTCACTGACCTTGCTGAAGCTTCTCCCAGTGCTGTTCCCATCGCTCATTCAGGTCTTTCTGCTTTGCCATGACATATTCCAGCTTTTCCTTAACCTGGATCAGAGGGTATAGATATTGTAAACATTTATGAGCAGAACACGGATGGCAAATTATTCATGTTTTATGCAGGGGCACAAAATTGGTGTATGCAATGCAAAAGTGTGCCACAGAAGAGAAGCACCAAAACAATGGCTTTTTTTAAACCATGTCTTTCAAAACATATTTAATGTGACTGTAATATAACAAAAAAAAATCTTTACACTACTGTTCAAAAGTAGTTCCCCGGCATAAATTGCATGGCAGAATTTATTTATTTTGGAGGGGGGGATTAATACTTTTATTTAATAAGGATGCATTAAATTGATCAAAAATCTGTTCACACTGTTATCAAATATTTTGATTTCAAATAAATGCTGTTCTTTTTAACTTTCTATTTATCAAAAACTCTATCATAAAAATTTATCACAGTTTCCACAAAAACATATCAGCATAGTTTCCTCTAGTTTCATGTATGTTGTAAGGTGTGCACAGTCTGCACACAAATGGTTCAGTGTTTGAGTATGTGTCTACCTCTTCAGCTGCAGGGTTGCGTGCAGCGAGCAGCATCTTTCCCATCTCCACGCAATGCACAAAGTTCTTGCTCTTGTTATCTATCTTACTCTTCAAATTCTGATGTTGGGACATCATGCCCTCCAGCACAGAGAGGTCCCTGACACGTACACAAGGACCCACCCAGCACCGAAACCCACGCCCAGACACAAACAAGAAACATGCACACACATTATCCTGATGCACATTGTCTATTGTGATTGGTTTAAATCCAACTGTATATTCAGGATGATTCAGTAAAGTTCTATAACTGATCTGGTACCTGGCATCGTCAGTTGAGCCAATCTGTCCCATGATTCCATCCATCCACATGCTCAGTTCTCGCACCACAGCGAAGAACTGGATCTTATCGGTTACTGTGGTAACCTGCACACGGCTGCCCTCACATGCAACGAGGAGCTCTTTCCAGGCCTGCATCACTTCCTGCTCACGGCACAAAATGGCATCTGCCTTCTCCCCAGCATAAATTGCACGTAGTTGAGCTGCATTTTCTTGCAGTTGGCGCACCTGAGGGGGCAAAGGTAAAAACTAAAATTACTTAAGTTCAATTCAATTCAATTCACATTTATTTGTATAGTGCTTTTCACAATACATATTGTTTCAAGGCAGCTTTACAGAAAATGCATGCATCTACATTACACTTTAAAGTGATCTGTTATCAGAGGTGTCCAAGTTATGTTTTTCAGAAATGTACATATACAAATCACGAAGTTAGCTAACAATGTATTAATTTAAACAATGTATTAATTTAAGTCTCTATTTACTGACACAAGTCAGCATCAGAAAAACTGCCTCAAAAAGGTTAATTGTTATTAAGCAAATGCTTTTATTAAAACTTGACTTAAAACTAAAACTAACAATCATTTAAATTGAATTTAATTAACAGCTACTTGTTTCCCTCTTAACTCATTGTGATTGGTTAAAGTCATTATGAAATTAAAACTGACAATCCCTATTTTTATGGAATATGCACGTAGCAGTGTTCATTATAAATGATTTACCCTGTACACATCATTACTTTAAAAAAAATCATGTGCCCTTATAATCTTTAATCAAAATAACTTCCCCTCCCTCTTCAAAAGACATTTCTCCTCCATATTGATGTGTTTATTGGCACGAGAGCGGGACAACCTGTCACCCACGTTAGATCACAGCAATAGCAAACTACAACAATCCAATCAATTCCCAATGGACAAAATCAAGTCCCCCCCTACATTTTTTCTTGTTCGAGAAGCCGCTTTACTCAGATTATATGTCACGATGAGGAAGAAAAGACTATCACAACTTCCGTCTCATGCTGACTTTAAAGTATTCATCAAAATCAGCACTGTGTGACGGTTGTAACTGTGTTTCTGAGTGTTATTGTGCTTATCGGCTGAAATGGGAACCACCCCTTGCAGGATCAGGAGGACGAACCAGCCTAAACACTTATTTATCGTGGCTGCTGCACCTGGTCAGAACAGGTGCTGTTGTTTTGCATGAGTGTGTGTTAGTGTGAGTCTTACCTGCGAGACCAGCAGCTGCAGGGAATGCTCGAAAGAGTGCAGAAGTCTCTGCAGTGTGCCAGGGTTGGCCGAGCTCACCTGACAGGACCTCACCTCTGGCAGCTGTCTCATCTTTCCCTCAATCTGGACCAGCACCTACAAAACACAATCACAAATACATTGATGATCCTTCAATACGTCAATCAACTGTGAATGTGTACAAAAAAAAATGCTTTATGGTTTGTATGTGTGCTTGTATACCTCCTGACAGTCAGTGAAGAACTTGTGCAACTGGTACGAAGCTGCGAGCATCTGCGCTCTGGTCTCCATGAGCTCCAGAAGATCCGCCCAGGACTCGTTCAGTCCGTCCTTCCACTCGGCGATGGTGGCAGCATCAGAGTGACTGCAGTCAATCATCTCATTTACCATCTTATTGACAGAATCCATCTGTTTCTGACCCACTGCACGAGTCTCAGAGGAGAACCGAGTAAAGCTGCCCTGCAGAACCTGAGAAAATTAAACAACACAAAAACATGTCAGAGATGAGCTCAAAGAAGCTTTGATATATTTCTGAGTGAAACAGAATATTCAATGGGGGAAAAAGAATTATCCCTGGACTTTTTTCCCATCTGCAACATTGTGGTATCACATTAACTGGTAAGACAAATGCTGCATTTTCATTTAACAGTAGCTTAAAACAATGCCAAACAGCCATTTGGTTATTGGTTGATGTTATTTTCAGCCTAAGGGACGGTCAGTAGAAAAGGAAAATTCTTTCAGTGGCAGAGCAAATAGAGTGATTAAGAAAGTAAACCGTGTTCATTTTGATTTCATCTTAACTATATTACATCCCAGAGTTAAGCGTGAGCTGGTGATACCGTGACATGCTCCAGGTCCTGGCCTAACTCAGTGGAGCTGGCAACAGCCTCCCTCTCAGAGATCCATTTCTCCAGTGCCTCCACCTCTCTCTTCAACTGATACAACCAGTACTGCTGCTCCAGCTTTGTTTTCCTCTGTTCCACCAGGTCTTTCAGAGATACATACAGCCGGTCTATGTGAGCCTGTTGTTTGGTGATTTGCTCACTGAGATAGAGGCAAGGGAAAGAAAGCAATAGACTGAGGTTAAATTCTGAGAGAGGGCCATAATTAATTTATAGCAAATCGATAAATCTACCGTCCAAAAGTTTGGGGTTGGTATATTTTTCGAAAAGTTTTCGAAAGAAGTATTTTTTGTTGCATTTTATGTCGTTAGGTTGCATTTATTTGATCAAATACACAGTAACATTATAAACACAGTAATATTGTACACTCAAATCATTCTAATGTGCTCAACAAACATTTCTTATTATCATCAATGCTAAAAACAGCTGCGTTGCTTAATATTTTTGTGGAAACCTTTATAAAAAAAATTGGGAATTCTTTGATAAACAGAAACATTAGAAATGTCTTTACAGTCACTTTTAATCTAATTAATGCATCCTTATTATGGACAGCGCAATCAAATATTTGATTATGCCAATCAGAAAAAGTGATTGACTGATATGTAAAATGCAACTTTCAGCTGTGTAATTTTGGACCAATTAGATTTCTCTGTGGATGGGGCTACACAGAACAACACATCAGAAATAGAAACCAAGCAACCTACAAAATGTAGAGCCTGGCCAAAAACTCTGATTAACATGGAAGAGATTTGTTGCGGTGAGCCTAATTTGGACTTGGTGTAAGTGAGACATTTATACTTACCTGTCTGGATGTCCCAACTCAAGCATTCGACGGCACTGCTGGGACAGTGAGCCCACTGTCTCTGCATAATTCTCCACTGTTTGCTCTAAGGCCAGCTGCTCTTTCAGTAACCTAAGAGTGCTGGCCTCGTCCTACAAAGAGGAGAGAGAGAGAGAGAGAGAGAGAATAAATCTTGGTTTACAAAGTGAATGACAAACAGACCACACTGTATTGACCACAGTTTACAACCCTGCTATAGTCTCTATTATCAAAACTTTTAATAAACACACACATACACATGCCAGTGTATTAACACACTGTAATACATTAACTCAACATTCCTGAATAATGACGTATGTAAAAACGTAATTTAAATAAGGGGATTTCTATGGGATGATTTTAGTATCAAAATGATTAATAAATGTACGCACAATTATCCATGAACTTGATAAATGTTGCAGATATGTTTTACTATCCACAAACAAATGCCTTTCAGTGCAACTTGTGAGTGCAATACAGAATGACATGAATGTGCAGCGATTTGTACAAATAGAGACATTTTTGTGAATAAAAATGTTTTATTTTGCATTAGTGTATCATAATTTGCGCATGCAACACAGAAGATGTGCATTTGTGGATCAGGTGACACGTGTGCATTTATTGGCGTCTTATTGGAGTCGATCTCATTTGAATTTTGAGACTTTCTTTTCGCGTTTTCAAGCATTTTACAACCCACACACAAACAACTACCAGTGAATACGCCTGGTGCTAATTATTAATGTATGCACAACTACCAAATGTGCATTTCTACATTTAAACTAATACTTTGCAAAATCCAGATTTACATGAATGTGCAGCATTTTGTACAAATAGAGACATAATTGAATACAAAAATTAGATTTTGTATTAATGTAGGTCATAATTTGTGCGTGCAACAAGTAAGATGTGCATTTGTGGATCCGGTGATGCGCATTAATTCATTTACTCGTTTGTGAGTCGATCCTATTTGATTCATTTGGATTTTGAGACTTTCATTTCGCCGGTCTTGCACGATCCACACACACAGCTGTCTAAGAAAACGCACTCGGTTACTTACGTAACCTCTGTTCCCTGAGATAAGGGAACGAGTACTGCGTCCTAAGACGCAATGGGAAATAATCTATTTCTCGAATTACTGAAGCATTTTTGTAAAATCACGCATTGTAAAATCAAAACAGTGTCGAGACATCTCACACGCTATTGGCTGGCCAGTGGGAACTGCATGAACCAATGGCAGAACAGCTGAGCGAACCAATGGGCACAATGCCCGCGAAGCAGGGCACAAAGCCCGCGAAGGTGAGCACAAAGCCCGCCAAAATGGGCGTGGCATCTGCCTTAAAGGTACGCTGTAATGCCCTAAACCGTCAGGTTATATCGACTGAAGCGACGATCACCCGTTGTTTTAGCGCCATAGCACGGCCGTCTACGCAGTACTCATTCCCTTATCTCAGGGAACCGAGGTTACGTAAGTAACCAAGTACGTTCCCTTTCGAACGGTCAGTCGTACTGCATCTTAAGACGCAATGGGAACCTGTTCAATCCCGCCGTGCTATATAGGCACAATGACATGTACTCTCTCAAGCTGAGCACTTCATAAAGGGCCCAAGACTACAGTTATTGACACATCATAATATATATATATATACACACTCACCTAAAGGATTATTAGGAACACCTGTTCAATTTCTCATTAATGCAATTATCTAATCAACCAATCACATGGCAGTTGCTTCAATGCATTTAGGGGTGTGGTCCTGGTCAAGACAATCTCCTGAACTCCAAACTGAATGTCAGAATGGGAAAGAAAGGTGATTTAAGCAATTTTGAGCGTGGCATGGTTGTTGGTGCCAGGCGGGCCGGTCTGAGTATTTCACAATCTGCTCAGTTACTGGGATTTTCACGCACAACCATTTCTAGAGTTTACAAAGAATGGTGTGAAAAGGGAAAAACATCCAGTATGCGGCAGTCCTGTGGGCGAAAATGCCTTGTTGATGCTAGAGGTCAGAGGAGAATGGGCCGACTGATTCAAGCTGATAGAAGAGCAACTTTGAGTGAAATAACCACTCGTTACAACCGAGGTATGCAGCAAAGCATTTGTGAAGCCACAACACGCACAACCTTGAGGCGGATGGGCTACAACAGCAGAAGACCCCACTGGGTACCATTTATCTCCACTACAAATAGGAAAAAGAGGCTACAATTTGCACGAGCTCACCAAAATTGGACAGTTGAAGACTGGAAAAATGTTGCCTGGTCTGATGAGTCTCGATTTCTGTTGAGACATTCAGATGGTAGAGTCAGAATTTGGCGTAAACAGAATGAGAACATGGATCCATCATGCCTTGTTACCACTGTGCAGGCTGGTGGTGGTGGTGTAATGGTGTGGGGGATGTTTTCTTTGCACACTTTAGGCCCCTTAGTGCCAATTGGGCATTGTTTAAATGCCACGGCCTACCTGAGCATTGTTTCTGACCATGTCCATCCCTTTATGACCACCATGTACCCATCCTCTGATGGCTACTTCCAGCAGGATAATGCACCATGTCACAAAGCTCGAATCATTTCAAATGGGTTTCTTGAACATGACAATGAGTTCACTGTACTAAAATGGCCCCCACAGTCACCAGATCTCAACCCAATAGAGCATCTTTGGGATGTGGTGAAACGGGAGCTTCGTGCCCTGGATGTGCATCCCACAAATCTCCATCAACTGCAAGATGCTATCCTATCAATATGGGCCAACATTTCTAAAGAATGCTTTCAGCACCTTGTTGAATCAATGCCACGTAGAATTAAGAGAGCAGAGAGAGTGATTACCTGTGCTTTGAATGGTGTTGAAAGCACTTTGGGTACATAGCCATGTCTCGGTTTGAGGATGACTTTAGAATCACCTGGGCCAAATTCTAGACATGACGCGTTCACAGAGAGCGCTTGAATGTCACCAACACGCTTAACTGATGCCAGTGCTAATAGCAGGGCAGTTTTCAGCGAAAACAGTTTTAATTCGGCCGTCTGCAACGGGTCAAAGGGAGGTTCTTTTAGTGCTCGCAGGACCAGTGAAAGGTCCCAAGCTGGCACTGTAGGAGGGCGAGAAGCGTTAAGCCTCCTGGCTCCTTTTAAGAACTGTACAACCATGTCATGTCTGCCTACTGATTGGCCAGCTATCGGTGCATGAGAAGCGACGATAGCTGCCGTGTAGACTTTGAGTGTGGATGGAGTTCGTCCTGCATCCAACATCTCTTGTAGAAAAACGAGTATCTGTGATATCTCGCATGACACTGGGTTATGGTTTCTGGCTGAGCACCAGTCAGAGAACCCTGACCATTTAAGAGCATAGAGACGTCTAGTAGACAGAGCTCTAGCTTCACTGATAATGCTAAGAACACTCACTGGGAGGTACTCAAGCTCCCTTTGAGTGGCCAGACATGTAGTGTCCACAGTTTGGGACGGGGGTGCCAGACTGTCTCGTTCGCCTGAGAAAGGAGATTTTTTTCTCAGTGAAACTCACCTGCTGATAGTAGCTGAATCAACTCTGGAAACCAGTGGTGGGTTCACCAAAGTGGAGCATTCCCTGATTCTTTTTAAGACATGAGGGAGAACCGGGACTGGAGGAAAAGCATAAAGTAGACTGCTGGGCCATTCGTGGGCCAGCACATCCTTGCTCTTTGAAAAGTAAATCGGGCAGTGACAGTTGTCTTCGGAGGCAGAGAGGTCGACCTCTGCCCTCCCGAAAACATTCCATATCATTTGAACCGTTTGGGGATGGAGGGTCCACTCTCCTGGAGAGCATGTCTGCTCCCTGGTTCAGTCTGCCTGGCACATGCACTGCTTTTAGCGAGTGTAATTTGCCTTTTGCCCATAGGAGGAGATGTCTGACCTGTTGGTTGAGCCATCTCTACCTGAGCCCGCCTTCAAAAAGTCTCGAAGGCCAGCACTACTGCTAGCATTTCTAGCCAGTTTATGTGCAACCGTGACTCCGTGCTCGACCATGAGCCGAAGGCCGGTTCTCCCGCGCACAGAGCGCCCCAACCCGTGTTGGAGGCATCCGTGGTGATCACCATCCGTCTGGAAACTGTCCCCAAGCTCAACCCGACTCGTGGAAGCGGGGATTCGACCACGGGGCCAGGGCTTTGACAGCCGCTGCCCACTTTGATCCAAAGCTGGCCAGAATGCCATGCTTGGGGAGGATGTGATTTCAGCCAGTACTGCAGGGGGCGCATGTGCATCATGCCCAGCGGAAGTACTGGAGAAGCTGATGCCATTAGGCCTAGCATTCTCTGAAAAGTTTTCAGGGATCTGTTGGTTCCCGTTTTGAACAGCCACGCCCGTTCGACAGCCACGCCCTCATTTGGGCTGAGTCTAAAATTGTTCCCAGGAAGGAGATTCTCTGCTTGGGAAACAATGAGCTCTTGGCTTTATTTATTCTGAGACCCAGGCATTCTAGATGGCTGAGTAGCACAGATTTGTGAGATTTTATTTCTTTCTCTGACTGGGCCAGTATGAGCCAGTTGTCGAGGTAATTCAGAATGCGCATTCCCGCTTGTCTTAAGGGGGAGAGAGTTGCATCCATGCACTTCGTGGGATAAGTGGGAAAATTTGGATATGAAAGTAAGCATCTTTCAGATCCACTGAGAAAAACCAGTCCATCGGCCGGGTTTGCGCGATGATCTGTTTTCAGCATTCTGAAAGGCCGTTTGATAAGAGCCTTGTTCAGATGTCTGAGGTCTAAGATGGGTCTGAGACCACCATCTTTCTTGGGGACGAGGAAATAGCGGCTGTAAAACCCTGACTCGCGCTGTGCTAGAGGCACTGCCTCTATAGCTTTTTTCATCAATAGGCTCTCCACTTCGGTTTTGAGGACGTGAGTCACGTTGCTTTCCACCGAAGTGTGTGTTATGCCCGTGAATGGGGTGGTTTGCGAGCGAATTGGAGTGAGTAACCTCATTGAATTGTTTTTATAACCCAATGTGACACACCGGGGATGGCTTTCCAAGCCTCTGCCCGGTTGTACAGGGGTTTTATAGTGTCGGTAGGCGGTGCGCTGTGCAGGGCGCCGACTTCCATGTGGTGTGGAAGAGACAGAAAACTCATTTCTTGAACATATGTTTTTTTTTTATTATTACTGAACTCGCCAGTATAGCGGCATAATGCAAGGGAGCGCGCATCAGAGCGGGCTCGCAGTTTACACTCACAACATTCAAAATAACATTTTTCTCCCTGGCCGGAACTAAAACGGGCCAATTAACAATTAGTTAACAGTCATGTGCCTCAACAAGTAAAGTCATAACATAATGATACCTTTGCAAATCGTTAGCTAATGATTAATTAAAGCAGACAACTGAAAGCTGAAATGCATGGCTTTGACCCATTGTAGTAACTAACATATGAATTTACACTATTAGTTAATATAATATGTTATTAGGGAATTAATACAATATGACACATTTAACTAAAAACAATTTAATGATTACTTAATCTATTAATCATATATAATCTTCATTAGTTGCTGATGCAGTAATCATTAATAAATGGTTTAGTTCTTCATGAGTCATACATTAACTCATGATTATCTGTGCATTAGTTAAGCATGAATTAATGCATATTAGTGCACCCGTATTGTAATGTGTTTTCTTTTATAATAGGCTCTATGGGAGAAAACGCTTAGCCTACTGTGTACAGACATCCTAAAATATGAACACGATGCGCAAAGTTTCACGCATTTCCTCCCTTAGAGCCCGTTAAAAAAAAAACACTTATTTTGCGCTCATATTTCTAGGCTTCTTTTTATCGGCTATATTAATAAGGTATGTAGTCTTACTACATTAAGCCAGGTTAAGCGTTTTCTTTATAATGGGTTTCTAGGAAAAAGGCTTAACGTAAAACTCTAAGGGAGGAAATGCGTGAAACTTTGCGCATCGTGTTCATATTCTAGGCTGTCTGTACACAGTAGGTTAAGCGTTTTCTCCCGTAGAGCCTATTATAAAATAAAATGCTTAATGTGGCTTAATGCAGTAAGACGGTGATATTAAAACTGAGTAGGCTTTACACTTTATTGAACATGCGATATATAGCATATTAAGCATTTTATAATGGTTTTCTATGGGAGAAAAATGTTGTGATGAACAATGTTGTGTTCATAACCTGATTTAATATGCTTGCCTATACAAAGTATGCGTTATTAATACCTTTTTAATGTTAGCCTACTGTTAAGCGTTTTCCTCGTCTTTGTAACGAGGAAACATTAAGCGTCTTATAGGCAGAAGACTGCTTACGGTGCCGTTGTCTGTTTTGGCAGGATACTGCCATCTAGTGGTAGCAGGTTTTCTTAGACAGCTGTGTGTGTGGATCGTGCAAGGCTAAACCGGCGAAATGAAAGTCTCAAAATCCAAATAAATCAAATAAGATCGACTCACAAATGAGTCAATGAATGCATGCGCATCACCGGATCCACAAATGCACATCTTACTCGTCGTTGCACGCACAAATTCTGACCTACATTAATACAAAATCGAATTTTTGTATTCACAATTATGTCTCTATTTGTACAAAATGCTGCACATTCATGTAAATCTGGATTTTGCACACACAAGTTGTGAAGTATTAGTTTAAATGTAGAAATGCACATTTGGTAGTTGTGCATACATTAATAATTAGCACCAGGCGTATTCACTGGTAGTTGTTTGTGTGTGGGTTGTGAAATGCTTGAAAACGAAAAGTCTCAAAATCCAAATGAGATCGACTCAGAAAAGACACCAATAAATGCACGCGTGTCACGTGATCCACAAATGCACATCTTCTTTGTTGCATGCGGAAATTATGATACACTAATGCAAAATAAAACATTTTTATTCACAAAAATGTCTATTTTTGTACAAATCGCTGCACATTCATGTAATTCTGTATTTTGCACACACAAGTTGAAAGGCATTTGTTTGTGGATAGTAAAACATATCTGCAACATTTATCAAGTTCATGGATAATTGTGTGTGCATTTATTAATCATTTTGACACTAAAATTATCCCATAGATTTCAATCTTTTAGATGTCACAGACCCCCGAAATATGATAGGGTCCTCCATCCTAAAATTTCCTCCATTTCTAAAATTTCCACAGACCACCTAGCACTCCCTTGCGGACCCCACTTTGAAAACCCCTGATTTAAGTGATAGATGAATTGAGTTTTATGTACAGTACATACATTTCCTTTTTCCTCATTGAGGACCTGAAGCTTCTGTCCACTGAGCCAAGACTCCGCCTTCGCTGCCTGGGTATAGTACTGCTGGGCGTGGCTCACAGCATCCAGCATCACTGTGCGACGTTCCATCTCTACCTGGAGCACCTCCCACAGCTGCCTCACATGCCCCGCCCCCTCCCGCACAAGCTCCACCTCTGGGGTCCTCAGGGCAGCAATGGCCTCCGCCCTGTCCAGCACCTCCTCGACCCGCCCCCTCCGAGCCTGCATCTCCATCTGCAGCCCCTACAAGTCCAATTATTTACATAAGTGAAATGTCAATCAAAGCAACCAATCAAAATTCATCAATGGAAGCCATGAGAACCAGGCGATCAAACACAGGGCAGCTAAATTAAATATCCTCAGTCTTAAACTACAACAATATCCAGAAATTTGCAATATGACTAATGATGTGTCAAAAAACAACAGGTAGGTACTAATCAATTAATAGTTTGGCTTTTAAGGCAAGTTCACACCAAAAATGATTACTATAAAATAGCTATAACAATAACCATATTAGCATCCATACCAACGGAATATAACATTCTGTTTATTATAAGCACACGCTGCAGTTATCTTGTCTGCTGTGGGCATCCCTGTTCTCATAGAATTAGAAAGATTATTAAAACTCATAGTTATCATTACAGGTATCGTCCTTAGTGTGAATGGGCATTTATATTATAAATTAAGCTAATAATCAATGCAAATTGACCGACAGACTCCACAAGCTACTTGTATATTATTTGCTGTTGGCCTACAATACAGCACTGTTTCCCAGACCTCTCATTTTTTCCCAGACCTCTCTCTTTTACAGTCTTATAGTTATGGAATGTTGGCAGGAAATATCCAAATAACATACATGGTTGTACAATGTAGATGTTACATCAGATCAGTTATGCATCTGGTATATCAAAACAAGACAAAAAATATCAAAGCAAAGAGCAGTTTAATTAATGTGATCAAAGCTAACCTTTCAAATTGTTTAGATGGACACTTTCTCTCCAAAAATGTGTGTAGGTTGACATTGAAAACATGATTAAGGTAATATAATTCTTGTGTCCATGCTTTAGCATTTATAATGACTTAAGTCTTAAAACTAAAAGCTGTTAATTTAACACATTATTTAAGTGTGACTAATTGTAAAAAAGAAGCATATCCCACTGTGATTGATTTTATTCTTTGTCACAGAAACACTACTACCTGTCTGAGACGGAATCATGTCATACATCAGAGTTCAGAAAACAAGACAATAGTTTTTCAGGTTTGTGACTCTCACCTCATGGCTTTTGATTAAATGCTGTACACTCTGCAGATTGGCCCCATATTCTGTAGATGAGGCCAAATGTAACCGCTCCTGAATCCATATCTACAAAACCCAAAATAGAGAAACAAGAGGGCTTTAGGTATAGTAAAGTACATAATTTCTTTCTTAAGAACACGTGAGTGGTGATTGCCCATGCAAAACTCACAGAGCATTGTGGGTGGTTACCAAGGAATTGCTATGCAGTTGCTAAGGTTTTCTGATAGGGCTGCATGATTAATCGTAAATGAAACCAAAGTTAAAACTGCCTTTTCACCAAAATAAAAGCTTGGGGGTTTACCGTTTGAAAATTAATAAATAAAAACACATAAATATTAGTACTGTAATTTTACAGTTATATTGTGAATTAAATTATATTTTTCTAAAATCTATTTTTATTTCACAGTGAAATATTACAATAGCATGTGCCAATTTTAATACTTAAATGGGCAATGAGTAAATAGTAAAGAAAGAAAAGAAAAGAAAAGAAAAGAAAAGAAAGGGACACTCACAATCTCATCCTCCAGGTCCTGGGTGACTTGGTGCATTTCTTTTGAGGCAAGAAGGATCCGCCTCCTTTCCTTCAGAGGCTCAATAAGACGCACGATTCGGGTCTCCACCACACCCCCTTGCTCTTCTGCTTCTGGTTTCCGGGGATCAGCATTGCCCCTGACTTCACCAACGCCATGATAAAGCTGCATCTGGGCTTCCAACGACTAAGAAATGAAGATGAAGTGAGATTACAAATGGACATGCATTTCCCAAATCAAGAAATATCATTCAATGGCAGTTTCTGGTCTCACTTGTATCCTCTGGAGTTGCTGGCTGAAAGTGGGACGGGGCTGAAGGAGGGTGGGTTGAGTGGTGTGGGCGGAGCCTAGTGTGGGCGGCTGCTCCTGTATGACGTTGAGATGCTGGTCCAGGTCGCTGAGGGTGTTGGTGGGCAGGTCGGTAGTGCGGTGGTTCTGGGTTTCAAAGAGCTGGCGGGCCTTGACTTTGGTGGTGTTCTCCAGGTGAGACCAGCACTCCCTGATTTCCTTCAACTTAATCTCCACCACCGATCGCAACTCGGGCTGTTCCTGGATCAGCTCCTCGCCCTCCTAAACACACACATGTAACATAATCCATTGACTTGTTACTGCTCTGTCCCTCACCCTTCATCCTTGCCTGAGTGTGTATGTGTAAGATGGAAAGAGATCAAAGTGTAGAGAGTATCTGTCTTTTCAGAGCCATGGCTGAAGTCCAGCCTCCTAAAATAGGGTGGGCACACACACATATACATATATATATACATACGCACACACACTGTCTCTCTCTCTCTCTCTCTCTCTCTGCATCAGTGTGTAAAGGTTCATTCTTCCCTGCAGAAACACATGAAATTAAATTCACTCCTGAAACTCTTTTTAAAACGATCTACATCCCTCTTTCCGTCACAGAGCCGTCACTGTGTGTCAGTGTGTGTGCGTGCATGTGTGCGTGTGTGTGTGTGTGTGTACACGTGTGCATGTCCATACGTGTGTGCGTTTGTGTTTCATAATGCAGTGCAGCATTTCTCCTTTTGGCCCAAGTCGCCTGCTCCCCTGTACTGCAGAGTGTGTGAGAGAAGGAGAGAGAGAAGGCAGAGAAACAGATGGAGAAACACAAAGACAGAGAGAAACAGGGAGAAACAAAGAGATAGAGAGGGAATAGAGAAAGAAACAGGAAAAGGGGGCTATTTGGATGGACAAAACAAAAAGATGAAGGAGAGGAGAATGAGACAGAAAAGGGAATGAAAAACGATATAGATTGTTCTAGCTGGATGCTAAGGTATTCTGATTGGTTGTTAAGTATTGCTAGGGTGTCTTAGCTGGCTGCTAGAATTTTCTGGCTGGTTGCTAAGGTGTTTGAGCTAGTTGCTGGGGAGTTCTGACTATTGCTAAGCATTGCTAGATTGTTCTAGCTGGTTGGTAGGCACTGCTAAGGTGTTCTGGTTGGTTGCTAGGCATTGCTTGGGTGTCTTAGCTGGCTGCTAGAATTTTCTATCTGATTGCTAAGTGTTGCAGGTGATCTGGCTGATTGCTAGGGTGTTTGAGATGGTTGCTGGGGAGGTCTGACTGGTTGCCGAGCATTGATAGGGTGTCATTGCTGGTTGCTAGGTATGCCTGTCAGACAGATAGATAGATAGATAGATAGATAGATAGATAGATAGATAGATAGATGAGTCTAGAACTATTATTGTGCATAATATGTTACATCACGTGTTCTTATGAATGGCCTGGTGAAATGAAAAGAAGCAAGATGTGCGTTCAACATGAAGCAGCACTGTGCAGACCGATTGGTGTATGACATCAAATTACCCCAAGAGTAAATCAAAAGTATAAGGAGACTTCTGCTCTCTAAATGTTTCACGGTACTTAGAGGTCATACACTGATTGGTCTGCTCAGTGCTTCTTCAAGTCAAACACACCTAACATCAGCTCTAAGTACATCATCATGTCCTGTGATTGGCCCAGCCGCCTGTCTGTCATTGAGGATGCTGAGCTGAGTGAGTCTGGAAGTGGGGGAGGGGTGGGATCTTTTCCAAAATGACGAAGAGTTCTCCAATCACAGCAGGAGATGGTGTCATTGCTTCTACTGTTTCTCAGGTTTCAAGAGATTCTGCACTATTCAAGAGATTAGATTTGAACAAATTCTGAGGCATCCATCAATGAAAATGTTTAAGGATAATATGAAATTTGTGAACTTCCGAATTTGAGATAATTAGGCTTATAATAATCTTTATGTTTCTTGAATTCTGTGGCTTTAGCTCAAGATACACTAGTAAAGAATAATAACATTTGGTTTAAGTATAGGCACAAGTACCCGAGTACTCAAGTAGGCCTACTCGAAAGTGACAGCAATGATCGATCATAAAAACGATGACCGGGTAATAATGACCTTTAATAATGAATATAAAAGTGTGAGCCGGGCGAATCTGTCATATACATAACATTATAATCACAACATTCTTGTAATAGAATATTGTACATTCTTTGTGTTTCAGTTGCACGTTTTAGTGCAGGTTTGGTAAGAGCGCATTCTCAATAGGAGATACAAATTCTGACTTGCACAGTCGAGTTAATTTGTGCAAATATAATTTGTAATATTAAGTTTATTATATGTGTATCGCTTCAGTTTATTGTTGTTTATTCACTCTTCAGCTTCAGCTCACACAGCTCAAACAGCAATTGGTTTGTTGAATATTATTTAAAAATATCGACATCATTGAATGTGATTTTTTTTATTTGATCATATTCGTTTTAAATGTATTATTTATTTTTCAAAAACATTGGGTCATTATTAAAATGAGACGCGTCAAGAAATCTACAGAATAAAATGACAAAATTCTAAATTCTAAAATGACCATAATTGTAAAATAGACCCTAGAGTTCTGACACAGCTGTAGTCCTGAAACAAAATCCTGAAGAACTGAGAGAGAAAAGGAAGCATGTTCCAGATTGCACAGAAAGCAGAATTAGACTCTCCTTCTTCAAACTGAACAGAACAAGCAAACGTCTGACAATTCAAAGTCAAACGCACAACGCGTTTAGACATAAAACTTTGACTTGAAATAGTGAAGCAGAAAACAATTTTCTACACAGCAAAACAGAATATTCAACATATATACGTATTCCCTTGCATCTGCTGGTGAATCTAATTCACTGCAGGATTCAGATTATAAAAAGCTATTTCACTCATGAAGTTGGTTTGCATGTTTAATATAGTCCACTGAAATCACCCGAACAAAGCTTTAAAAACGTTGGCACTGAAGTACCAGAATAACATTAATCACAAGTTTCACAAAAGGCCTGGAGATACATGTGAGTCACACCCACATAGAGTAGCCAAAAAGCTACTGATTTCCACTGGCATTTACAGATCAAGAGCAGAAAGAATCATGACATTTATTATAATTGAAGATATTATGTCATACTATGACATTAGCTTTCATAACCCATGATATGGCACTGATCCACATCACATTAGGGCTGGGTGACGGTGACCCATTAAATAGTCACAGTATATTCACAATGACTTTGCTAAGGATAACAATTTACACGACATAGAGAATAATGTGAGGATTTTAATGTGCTTTTTATTTGCAAATTACATTTCTTACAGTGTCCTTAGACTAGTAGACTAGCAATGCTTTCTTGCGAGTAAGTAGAGTTGAGACAAAGATTTCAATAGCAATGTTAAGTCCGATTGTATAGGATTAGAAAGTTATAGTAAATAGCAAATATTTATATGTAATATTTATTATATGTAATATAATATATTGGTGTTTATACATTATAAGGTTATAAAGTAGTGCTGTCAATCAGTTAAAAAAAAATGAAAAAATTGAAAAACAAAGATTTCAATATTCCTTGTATTCCTTTTACATTGAATCTCCAAAATAAAGTAGAAACAACATAAAGACCAGTAGAAAAGTATATTTTATATATTTGTATAATGCCATCTTTTTAGTAGGCACTATGAATGAAGGCTCTGATACAAGTACTGATACTGATGTCTGATTTTTTTTCTCAATTTTAGCCATTAATTATAGCCATTCAACATTACAGCATAATTGAAAGCTATCAATTTTAACATTTAATAGGCTTAAAAATATATAAAAACTTTTAATTGAAGTGAGCTTAAAGGGATAGTTCACCCAAAAATGAAAATGACCCCATGATTTACTCACCCTCAAGCCATCCTAGGTGTATATGACATTCTTCTTTCAGACGAATACAGTCAGAGTTATATTAAAAAATGTCCTGACTAATCCAAGCTTTATAATGGCAGTGAATGGAAGCCCAAAATTTGAAGCCTAAAAAGTGTATCCATCCATTATAAAAGTAATCCACATGGATCCGGGGGGTTAATAAAGGCCTTCTGAAGCAAATCGATGCGTTTGTATAAGAAATTGCATTTACTTTTTTCTACTGGCCCAGTCAAGCCAGTTCAGAATTTCAGAATTCAGAATTCAGAATGTTTTCATTGTTTTTGACCCATGTAACCTTGTAAACAGTGCTTTAAGGTTTTCAGGTAGGTCTAACAGGGAAATATACAGAAATTAAATAATCAAACAGTATAATCATAAACAGAACAAGTCTTCACTGCATAAATTATAAATCTAATATAGATTAATCCTTATTAAAGCTACAAGTGTTATTCAGTCAAGAGCAGTGAGTGATTTTGACAGACAGACAGCAGCTGGTTTATTAGACTGCTGTCAATTTAAGACGTGTCATCATGCACATGACGCGGATCTGACTCTCAAAACTCAAGGGCTCAACGCTAAGGATTTTTTTCTACTACTGGCCCAGCCCCACCACAAAAAAAGTAAAAAATAAATAATACAGTCCTAGTAATTGTCTTTGTTGTTTTTGGCCTATGACCTTAATAAATAAGGTTGACACCAAAATCTACTAGCCTAAATCGTATACATTTCAAATATTGTTAAAGACAAGTAAACTGTCTGTAAAATAAACAAAACAAATAATTAAAATTACAAGCAATAGCACAAATACAATAGAAAGGTAAGTCTAACAGTAATTTTCAGGTAGAGAAAATGTAAAACAGCATTGCATAGTCTTCACTGTATAAATTAAATATAGATCAATCCTTATTAAAGTTACAAATGTTATTCAGTGAAGAGCAGTGAGTGATTTTTTTTCATTGTCTTTTGTTGTTTGATTAACATTAAAACAATGACAGCAGCAGGAATATTAGGATGCTGACACTTCAAGAGCTGCAAGGATCCAATATACTGTTACACATGCATTTTATTTTTCACCTGTTTATGTTCACTTAAGATATAACCAACTATGTTTACAAGGATACTCGCCCGGGACCAGCATTTTTTTTTACGTCATTTTGTGTGAATATGTCTGTTCAAGCGCAAGAAGACATGAAAGAGAGCTCAATTCAGCATTCGCACGCTGTCTGAGATGCAGCTTTCTGGGCAAGCACACAAAACTTCTCACACAATTGAATTGAGTTCTCGTTCACGTCTTCTTGCTCTTGTATATTTAAATTTGCAAGGCTCAAAAACACATGGAAATTTATCAAATTTGGTGATGCAGCACTGGCCCGATCGGACAAGTGACAATTGCGTCAACTGTCCCAAGCAACATTTACACTG
The DNA here is from genome assembly GCA_039654625.1 of Rhinogobio ventralis. Lineage (NCBI taxonomy): Eukaryota > Metazoa > Chordata > Actinopteri > Cypriniformes > Gobionidae > Rhinogobio > Rhinogobio ventralis. The sequence continues at coordinate 14,736,646 of CM077194.1, forward strand.
GCCCCTTGGCCATTGGGCAGTCCTTATTGTCGAGCCCTTCAACTCTTTACATTCATTTAACTCCTTTAAGACTGTGTGTATGAGGATATTCAACAAAATTGTCTGAAGCAGCATTCAGTGCGCGTTACGTTTGTTTGTTCACAGAAAGCCACTTCACAGACAGCCAGTACAGATTTGAGTTCTTTTTTGTGTCTCATCGTGTGTGAATGGTTTAATAGCCCTTGCAATGAATGTTAGCGTGATTATATAGCCTATTGTAGCGCAGCCAAAGGATGACAGAAAAAACAGATTTTTTTTTACATATTACACTGATGGGGGAGAAGAAGAAAAAAAAAATCGCAGCCCTAGTATAAAGTAAAATGAATACATTTGTCTTCTTACTGTTTATTAAGAGGAAAACAATGGAAAGCATGTATTTATTTTTTTTTAACAATGTTAAACTTCTTGCATTAAACATTTGAATAGGCCTATACATGCTAGAATGGCTGTTTTGTTTGAAATGATGGTCTTTCTGACCAATTCTGTTCCATCCCATAATGAATAAATATATAGATAAATGAATCTAATAATGTCATATTTTTAGCTATATTTCCCAGTCCTATGCCCCATACATTAAAAATAACTCTATTAACAGAACAAGTCTTTCTTGCCATATGAAATTATTTTTAAGGGCATAAACCAGTCTGATTGCAGCCTGAAAACTTATTGTTGAATTTAATCATTCCTGTAAAAGGGCTGTTCCTCTAGGCAAGCTCTGACACAAACTATCAGAAAATAAACACAAGTGACATTTAAAACAAGCTTGAGTAAAGATTAGCTTAATTATGACAAAGTAGTACAGTCAGCCCAAAGGCTACAGAGTTTAGCATCTTACATCATCTATTCCTTGGTGAACTGTAAATAGCAGCAAACTTCAATAGTAATAAATGGAAAGAAATATGAGAAGAGAAAACAAGGCCAAAACAGAAAGATAGCAGGCCCACAACATCTAATAAACCATTCAGAGTACTGTAATTCAAACATGTGGCACAAATCCACCACAAGCACACATTGAAGAATCAACAAAGCATTTGAGTTATTATTCATCAAATCATCTATGCAGCAACATGCATCTGAAATTTCTGGTCATGGTTGGATTGTTTACCACATACAAACACACTATTCAATCAAGACAGAAACCATTATGGCAAAGCTTCTTCACTTATGTTTAAGTTTATGTTCTTCACTTCTGGACATCACAAGTACAACCTTGCTTTGACCAACACTACATACTTACATCTTTGTCCACACAGCATGTACATCTGTGCATATTAATAGATTCATATTTTGCACAATCAAACTCTTGGTTTTGTACATTCTGTTGAGACAATTTATCATTTGGGAAACATTTAGTACATGCCTATCCATCAGCTTTTCACCCACTGTCAGCATGAAAAAAGAACAGTAGCAGCCTCTATGCAGTCATACAGCAACACACGATGCACCATGTCACATGGTTCCTTGCCATTTTCTGTGATCAGCAATACTAGGAGATATCTCACTAATACCATCATACCTTTTAGACTGATTAACATAGTAATCATATTAAAGTCCCTGCCATCCCACAAGATGCCGTATGGTTTCAGACACTTCACAGTGCCATTTGAAACCCAACCATAACACATCAGCTGCACCAGGATGTCCTGTTGTGTATCAGGTCATGATAAGCAATCTTTCAGGACAGCATGTACCAGATCAGAACAGGTCACCTGGGATCAAATATTGAATTGGAGGACATCATAAAGCACTGTAGACTATCTGAAACAGAGCATGTAATTTAACATGCTATACAACATTTAAAGGCAACTGATATTAAAAATAAGATGTAAATACTTTAAGGACAGCAGAGGATCCTTCTTTTCCGCCGGCCTTGTCTATCCACTACTGCTCTTCAAGCTTTCATGACCATTATCACCACCAAAGCCTCTTCTCGTTTACAATACCAAGGTTTTTTTTGTGAGAATATCAGCTTGAGTTTGACACTAAAACAGTTGTTGTCAATGACAAATGCTTAAGTGAATGTAAGCATCACAACATTAGAATTTACAGTATGAAATATGGATAACCATTAATTTTAAGAATAAGACATTTTCTATAATAAAGGAGAGAAAACACCCTTCAAGAAATTGTGCTGTCCTCAGCTTATCTTAAATCAAATAATCTTTTCTCAATACATCCTCAATCAAGGACTAATGCCCTCAACTAATCCACAACGAATGTTGAATCTGTCCTCGACCAATCCACAACCAATACTGAATCTTTCCTCAATTCATTCTCAACCATTCCTGAACATATCCTCAATCTGTCCTTAACCCAGTCTTGGGAAATCCTGAATCTATCTTCAATAAATCTTCAACTCATCCTTAACCCAACTGAGTCTTTTTCTATCATACTTCTTATGCAATCTGCTTTTTTACCCACAATCCCTCTTGGCTCTGTATTTATTTCTATACTTCCCAAAATAAAGGTAAGGTCTAAATAGCATTTATATTTATTATCTAAGTGTTGTAATCCAAGTTAAAGTTTATTATGCTCACCAAGGCAGCATTTAATTTATCAAAACTATAGTAAAATATTACAATTTAAAATAACTATTTTCTATTTTAATATATTTTAAAGTAATTTATTCCTGTGATGGCAAAGCTGAATTTTTACTCCAGTCTTCAATGTCACATGATCCTTTAGAAATCCTTCTAATAAGCTGATTTGGTGCATGAGAAACATTTCTTATCATTCCTATTATTATCAGTGTTGAAAACAGTTGTGCTGCTTGATATTTTTGTGGAAATCGTGATACTTTAAAAAAACAAAAAAGGTGATAAATAGATATAAAGTTTAAAAGCATTTATTTTAAAAATATAATATAAATATAAATGTCTTTACTGCATCCTGCATCCTTTATGAAAAGTTAATTTCTTTTTTATTTTAATTCTTACTGACCACAAACTTTATGCATCCTTATATTTGTATTATTAGATATTTATATATATTTAAAAAGAAACTGTGGTCATGTATAAACTAGTCAATGTGTTGAAAAGGTCTTGGAGCCCATGGAGTCACCTGAAGAGCACCTTGTCTAAGTAGCATCCACCTGTATATTAATTTTTTCCTCCTCTCTTCCCATCACATTTCTTTCATTTCAGCCCTTGTGACTCACCTGTTCGATCTTGGCAAGCCATTCTTTGTTGCGGGCCAGTTCAGCCATGAAGGCCTGGTGCTTCATCCATTTCCTGTGCAGCTTCTGAGCTTCATCTCGAGCTCCATCGCGAGCTGTCAGCATCCTATCGGTCTCTGGGAGCTCGGCTCAGCTATACCATACACACACACATGCACAGAGCAGTCAGCAGACAGCTACGACACAGACACACTCTGTCACAATCTTTTAGCCATCATTTACACACACACAAACAAAGCACTAAGCCCCATATATTCAATAGCAATACAACATTGCAGCACCACGAAAAACCTCTTCACCTCCACCACCAACACACACACTTCCCAAAAATCTCCAGAGCAGAGGAGAGAGCAGCACCTCAGCAGAATGTGCAGAAGCAGTGGGGTCTGGAGCTCAGGGGTGGGGGATCCACTGGGTCTTCATGTCCTCCAGGTTAGCGTCCAGGCCCCTGCAGTTCTGCTGCAGTATCCGTGCGTCAGTCCAACGGCTCAGAAAAAACAACCGGTATGCACGCACACGCAAGACAGACACCCACCGAAAGCGTTCAGTCTCCTAGAGAATCTTCAGCGGCAATGACTCCAGCTGTTTCCTGCAAAAAAACACCGCATTATAATCCCTCAGGCGACACAAGAACCAAATGCCGCGTCTTTGCCTGCCTGTATACGTCCGCGTCAGGGCGAAGCTCTGGTTTCAGCGCTGCGTCCGGAATCGCTACGCCGTCCTGCTGTCGACCTGGGTGGATGGGGGGTTCGGAGGAGGAGTGGGAGGAGTTGCCGATGTGCGTGTATGTGGGGGGGGGGGGCCGATAGCAGATTTAGACACCTAAAGACACAAGTAACCCTCTTTGAATGAGCTCACGCACTCGCAAACATCGTGCTGCGGAGGATCCGACGGCTGAATGGATGCACACGTGTGCTTTTGTGGGCAGATTCTCATGTGCTCTAGTGTGATTGCAATGCAGCATGCTGCAGTCTCTCTCTCTCTCAGCGCAGAGAAAACCACCTCAATCCTATCAACACACTTTACTGCAGTGCCTCAGAGTGAGGGAGGGAGGGAGGGAGGGAGGGAGAACAAGAAAGAGGGAGAGGCAGAGAACGAGAGAGAGAGAGAGAGAGAGAAGGAAAAAGGGAGGGGGTGGTAGAGGATGAAGGCAAAGGGGGGTGGCAGAGACAGAGGAGAGAGAGAGAGAGAAAGGAAAAGACGAGCCATAAGGATGTAATGTTGGCTACAAAGGGAGCTAGAAATACTGTAGGATAAATGCATCTCGTAAAGGGCAAGGAAAAAGAGAAAGGGGAGAGACAGGTGTAAAGGAAAGGGAAGAGTAAGTGGCGACATTTTTCAGTGTCACTAGGGACGTTTAGCTGCACCGCGGGGGAAGGCGGGTGTGTGTGTGTGTGTGTTGGGGGACAGTAAGGAAAAGAGAACAGATTGGTTTAGAAAACAACCACAGGGATGCTGAGGCATTGGAGGTCACAGGCTCAGCAGTAGTGTTGGGCAGATGCCACACAGTGTGTGTGTGTGTGTGTGTGTGCGCGTGTGTGCGTAGGACATTCAGAAAGGAAGATAGAAAGAACTGTGTATATTACATGTGTACTGAGAAAGATACTGGAGAAATTAACTTGAGAGGTGGATTGTGTCATGACAAAGGTCAAAAGGGAAACCTGATGGTTCAATGGGAGATATCTTGACTGTGTGTCTATAAGGCATCTTTCATCATTTCAAACAGCTGAGTGAGAGCAGAGGAAAGGACACACACGTGTCACTGTAGCATAGATGCTTCCGATTTAAAGAGACAGGCACATGTTTTAGAAATGCACACACCCAGAAAATATAGGTTTGGACTGGAATATTTCTGAATTAACTAAGATTTTGCTTTCAGAAACAATTGAAGCAATTAAGCCGTAATGTTATTAACTGCAGGATTTGGATTGAGAGGAAACTAGAGGCAAGGATTGTACAATAATAATAACAGAATCTGTGTGAAACCCTGGATGCTTGTCATATTTGGACCAATGGTTTGCACAATAATTAAATCAAACTGCATGAAATCAAAACTAGAGCTTTGTAGCTTTAAATGTTATATTTGAGATATGCTAGTGCAGGGGTTTTCAAACTGGCGTTTGCAAGGAATTTGACAGGAAAAAAAATACTGCATGTTAACAGTAATAAATAATCCAAACACACATACACACAACTATATTAAAACACAACCAAGATAAACTTAGACAATACCAGACAATGATACACAGGAAACTGAGGGCTTAAATACACAGATGATGATTCACCGAAACAGAACAGGTGTAGAGCTAATTAATAACCAAGGAAACTAAGTAGGAACTCAAGCAGGTAAATCAAGCGAAAACGAAACCAAAACTGACTACACGTTACATATACTGTATATGTATGTGTATATATATGTGTATATACACTCACCTAAAGGATTATTAGGAACACCATACTAATACTGTGTTTGACCCCCTTTCGCCTTCAGAACTGCCTTAATTCTACGTGGCATTGATTCAACAAGGTGCTGAAAGCATTCTTTAGAAATGTTGGCCCATATTGATAGGATGGCATCTTGCAGTTGATGGAGATTTGTGGGATGCACATCCAGGGCAAGAAGCTCCCGTTCCACCACATCCCAAAGATGCTCTATTGGGTTGAGATCTGGTGACTGTGCGGGCCATTTTAGTACAGTGAACTCATTGTCATGTTCAAGAAACCAATTTGAAATGATTGGAGCTTTGTGACATGGTGCATTATCCTGCTGGAAGTAGCCATCAGAGGATGGGTACATGGTGGTCATAAAGGGATGGACATGGTCAGAAACAATGCTCAGGTAGGCCGTGGCATTTAAACGATGCCCAATTGGCACTAAGGGGCCTAAAGTGTGCCAAGAAAACATCCCCCACACCATTACACCACCACCACCACAGTGGTAACAAGGCATGATGGATCCATGTTCTCATTCTGTTTACGCCAAATTCTGACTCTACCATCTGAATGTCTCAACAGAAATCAAGACTCATCAGACCAGGCAACATTTTTCCAGTCTTCAACTGTCCAATTTTGGTGAGCTTGTGCAAATTGTAGCCTCTTTTTCCTATTTGTAGTGGAGATGAGTGGTACCCAGTGGAGTCTTCTGCTGTTGTAGCCCATCCGCCTCAAGGTTGTGCGTGTTGTGGCTTCACAAATGCTTTGCTGCATACCTCGGTTGTAACGAGTGGTTATTTCAGTCAAAGTTGCTCTTCTATCAGCTTGAATCAGTCGGCCCATTCTTCTCTGACCTCTAGCATCAACAAGGCATTTTTGCCCACAGGACTGCCGCATACTGGATGTTTTTCCCTTTTCACACCATTCTTTGTAAACTCTAGAAATGGTTGTGCGTGAAAATCCCAGTAACTGAGCAGATTGTGAAATACTCAGACCGGCCCGTCTGGCACCAACAACCATGCCACGCTCAAAATTGCTTAAATCACCTTTCTTTCCCATTCTGACATTCAGTTTGGAGTTCAGGAGATTGTCTTGACCAGGACCACACCCCTAAATGCATTGAAGCAACTGCCATGTGATTGGTTGATTAGATAATTGCATTAATGAGAAATTGAACAGGTGTTCCTAATAATCCTTTAGGTGAGTGTATAAGGTAAAGAGGATTTCTCTTCTGCAATGTAAATAGTATTTCTGCACTTTTGTTGAGTGGGTACTGGTAAACAATCAATTTACCATCGGCCCAGCTGGGATTTTACCAGCCCCACTCCGGATCCAGAGCCCATCACCTCACTGCACATTCACATACGAAGCCAGACATGTGTGAGCCGGCAACATCCTGTGCCACTGTGGGACTGCTAGTGAAGCTGGCCCCTGCATATCATTTTGAAATAGAAGAGGATGCTTACCTTAATCTCCCATTCCTGCTAGTCCCGTCCAGCTCAAAGTCTCTTGTGTCTGCAGAGTTCCTGCCCAGCCTCCCTTTCCCTCCTCTTCAAAAATCAGCCAGTTCCTCAGCCCTGCCTTCGCTGGTTCCCTTCAGCCCCCCGGCTCCTCTTCTGACACCACTCCACTGTGTGGATTCAACTCAAGTTTTGAGTTCTCTAGCGTCGCCCAGGCAAGTGGATCCCTGGGCTCCACCTCCAGCTGTTGAAACCATCACTCCACCTCTGTCTGTCGACCTATTGGCTTCGCATTGGGTCCTCCCTCCCTCGGCTCCACCAGATACCACCGTCCTATCGGCTTCACTGGGCTCCCTTGTCCCTCCGGTTCAGACTTGGCCGGATGTCACCCTGCCTGTGCCACGGACTTACGAGCCATCCGCTGCGCATCTTCTCTCCACCCCTTCGGATCCATCTGGCTCTACCTTCCCTCTGGCTACGCCTTGGTCCCCCCTGGCTCCACCTCAGACGCTCATCGCCGTGGTTTGGCCTCCAGGAACACTGGTGTTGCCTGGTCCCATCTGCTCTCCGTCTACACCCAGGGCTCCTTTTCCATCAGCTTCGTTTCTGTCAGTCATCCCATGAGTGTACTCAGACTCAGCCAAGTCTCCATCATGGCTCCTCTGTGAAGAGCGTTGATCATTGTAGCCAATCACAGACATATATGTTGAGTGCGTGAACACAATGGCCAATCAGAGGTGTTTAAGAATCCGTGGAAGGTGTTTAAGTGCTTAAAATGCTAGAGGGAAATGCTGGTATCGGTATTGGTACCTAAGTCGGTACTTTTGACAACTGTAGTGGTTGTGTTTGTTTATACTCCTGCCTATATTCCCTGTTGAATTTATTATTAATTTTCTTTATTACTTCTTTGTTGTGTATTTCTTAACACCCACACATGAATATATATATATATATATATATATATATATTTTATTTCATACTGCCTATTCCCTGTTGAATTTATTAAAGATTATTTTTCTTTATTACTTCTTTGTTGTGTATTTCTTAACACCCACACATGAATATATATATATATATATATATATATATATATATATATATATATATATATATCAGGCATAACATTATGATATATTGTGTTGGTCCCCCTTTTGCTGCTAAAACAGCTCTGACCCGTCGAGGCATGGACTCCACTAGACCCCTGAAGGTGTGCTGTGGTATCTAGCACCAAGATGTTAGCAGCAGATCCTTTAAGTCCTGTTAGTTGTGAGGTGGGGCCTCCATGGATCGGACTTTGTTCAGCACATCCCACAGATGCTCGATTGGATTGAGATCTGGGGAATTTGGAGGCCATGTCAACACCTCAAACTCGTTGTTGTGCTCCTCAAACCATTCCTGATTCATTTTTGCTTTGTGGCAGGGCACATTATCCTGCTGAAAGAGGCCACAGCCAGCAGGGAATACCATTTCCATGAAAGGGTGTGCATGGTCTGCAACGATGCTTAGGTAGGTGGTATGTGTCAAAGTAACATCCATATGGATGGCAGGACCCGAGGTTTCAGGACTCATCTTAGCAGGGGTGTGTAACAAAAAAAATGGTCCAATACAATTCTGTTCCAGTCCACTAAATTAGAATTACCACCTGCCACTAATATAATGCTATAACAGTAGCAGACAGAAGCTCAGAGATACAAAATCCCAAGCAAATAATTTTGACCACCTACCATTCAGATTAATCAGAACCGTCACCCTCAGATCTTGGTTTGAATATGGCCATACATACTCCAAAAGTGAATCATGTTCTTCATCAGTATCCCATTCTGGCAGGTCTACAGGCACAAATAAATGTGGAGGTGAGAAATCCTTAAAATTGAAATTAAACGTGTCCTCTGTGGTATTACAAATTTAAGAATCTGTTTAAGATCTGCTGATCCTACATCCTGACATAACATCACATGAAAACTAAAGGGATATACATTGTATTTGCCAGTTAAGGTATAGATGATAACATCAGATTATTAAGCAAACGTTCTAGGAGGTTTCTGCCAGTTCTTGATCTCCTTATTGGTAGTTAAATGAGCATAGTACTTGAGGCTATCAGCTTCTGTCTGTGATGGCTTTTGGTGCCCCTGCCCCAGTCTTGGTATCCTGCATGGTACAACTATGCTAATTGTATTGGGGCTCATAAAACTCATAAAAGTCTGGGCTAATAACTGTTTACATCTTTTAAATACTTTGTTTTAGGTTGTGACCTGAATGCTTTGTCTTCACCTGTAAGGACTGCCCTAAAATGTGTATAAAACTACAATGTATAGCTTCTTTAGACTTGATGACTGCAGGTACCAAACACAACAGCGCCTGCTTAAGATACACTGAGTCGCCAGGTCTTCGCTTTTCCTATTAATTAAAAACCTCATTAATTGCTTTTGTCATACAACCTGTAGTTTTCCTGTGCCTAACTAACTATTTACTAGACATTACTGACATAAACTAATGCTAGTATTTTGCTTATTAGCAACTGAAGCACGTGCATTATCTTTTTTCCATTTGATAGTTTGTTTTTCCATTTTTAACTTTAAAAATTTTAATAATTTTCTGCAACCCAGTGTGCCCAGTCAAACAATTACAGATTTTAAAAATTACCAAATTAAAAAGCAATATATATATATGAGCATAAAAGAGCTAACAACTAAAAATGATTTACCTTCGTTTTCGTAATTCGCTGGTTGTCAGCATAAACTTGTCTCCTGTCCCTTTTTAAATAAAAGGTAAAGGCCTTCAACTGTTTGGCGCCCCCCTGTGGACAGCATGCTCTGCACTCCTACAAGAGACCAAATTATCAGGGAAGAAATGATTACGGAATAGTACAAACAGTGAATAATAAAATGAAAAGAAATGTGCATATGAAATGTTTGGGAGCATTTATATGAAACTAGTGTAAACACAGTTGTTTGCCTATATGAATATCACATATTCTATTTATACATTAAATTGTCACAAATAAAATCATACAAATACAGACACATCATGCAAAAGATAGCCCTTCATATAAATGACTGTAGAAGTTCTGCGTTCCAAGACAATTTTTATTTATTTAAAGGGATACTTCACCCAAAAAATTAAAATTCTGCCATCATTTATTCACCCTCAAGATGTTCCAACCCTGTATGAGTTTCTTTCTTCTGCTGAACACAAAAGAAGATATTTTGAATATGGGTAACCAAAAAGTTGATAGTTGAAAAATACTATGGAAGTCAATGGGATCCATCAACTGTTTGGTTACGGACATTCCTCAAAATATCGGTTAATGTTAATGTTGCACTAACATTATTGGCTCTATTCAGGAACAACAATGGGAAATGGGTCAACTGCAGTAGTGAAAATCGCCAAGGATTTTCAACATGACATTACCACAAAATTTGAGTCACAGTTTGAAGACCTATGTGGTCAAGTCAAGTCAAGTCAACTTTATTTATATAGCGCTTTTTACAATGCAGATTGTTTCAAAGCAGCTTCACAGTGTTAAACAGGAAAATAATGCATCCGAATATGATTCGGCTGTACAGCCGCTCTGGAGAATGTCATCCAGCTCATTTCAATTATAATATATATTCTTGTAATGTAGTTGATATAGTTAATTTAGTTTAGTAAATCAATTTATTTGGATATTTATTTGAAAATGTAGTGTCCCCAACTGAGCAAGCCAAGCCAAAGGCGACAAAGCATTGCTTCATTTCTAATAAAATGTCAGTATGTGCATGTAATTTTCTTTTGGTTTTCAAATCAGACACATTTTTCTCAATCACTGGATCTTAAAAAAACAGAGCAACGTCCCTACACAAGTACATAATTTGTTCTTTGTCTTTTCAAATTATTTCACTTTAATTAACCTTGTTAATCTGCATGAAGGGAGCTAAAGGCAAACATGTACAATCAGGTGTTATTAATCAAAGCTCCAGGACATGCAGTGTGTGTGTGGTTGAGAGGGTGATTTTGTTTAGAAGGCATGTCAAGCTAAACCGTGAATGTGCAGGCGTGAATTACTAGTAACATCTAGCAGGCCAGTATAATGTGCAGTATGCACTACAGAAAGCACCTTGAAGACATTGGGTCAGGCAGATGTTATTATTGCTCATCAAGAATGACCTAGTGAGTGTCGCCATGGTGATACTTGCAGCCAGCAGCATGCTGCATGTGCCAGTCCATCTCAACATCTCAGATGGCCAGTAGGCACACAGCTGCACTGGCAGTTTTTTTTCTTCTACTGGCCATTTGTTCTTTATACTTAATCATTCTCTGATAAACCAAACAATAACAAATGAGGAACACCAATAAAAAAAACCTTATTAAATATTACCATGTTTATAACCTCACCTCTGATTTATTCATCATTTAGTACAATAATAATAAAACACATAATCTACATAAATTAACTCAACATAAATGAATCTGTAAACTCAAAACTGAAACACAAATATTGTACCACTGTAGACAATTTAAAATACTGTATAGCATTCTTAAAATTCTTAATTGTTAAATTCTTAACAGAGTATATCCTTCCAGAGAATTTTTAAGATGTCGATTTGGTCTTGATGTCAACAGCTGCTCTTTTTGTGTTGATCAGACTGGAACAACAGAACATCAAACATGCAAAACGAATGCAAACATGCCCCCAAACGAGAATTTGCATTACTGGTTATTTCCTCAGATTTAACTGTATTAACAAAGGAAAATTTAATATTTGGTATATTTATGAAAGATGAAACACTTGACTTGGCAATTAACACATTTATTATTCTTGGGAAAATCTTTTTACACAAGAATAGATTCCTGAGAACACTTCCAAACTTTTACGTTTTTCACAAGGAACTGTGTCATTACTTCTTATCGTTAAATTTAAGAAAAAGAATGTGTTAAACTTATGTACTTTGATAGAGGATCTTAAACTTGCTGAGAACCCCATGTCATTTATTTCTTTATCTATTATTTACTTGAATGTATTTTTACTGGTAAAACTAGTTACAAAAATGATCTTAGACAATTCTTGAGTGGCATAAGTTATTCTGTTTTTAAATAATAGCTGTATATTGAGATGTGGTGGAAATGACATTTGTTAATTGCAGGTCGGAAAAATTTAAAATAATAACAATTTCTCTTGTAATCTAAGTTTGTCCTCATACAGACCTTAAAACTAGACAAATTATTTAAACGTATGAGACTGTGTTACGTGACTTTTGAACAAGTGTTTTTTATTCAACTTCACATGGCTAAAAGTGCCCCTAGTTGAAAAAACACATAAGTACATAATTTATCTCAATAAGTACATAATTTATCTCAATATATATATGTATTTTTATTATATATATATATATATATATATATATATATATATATATATATATATATATATATATATATATATATATATAATTTATCTCAATATATATATATGGGCGTTTTTTCAACTAGGGGCACTTTTAGCCATGTGAAGTTGAATAAAAAACACTTGTTCAAAAGTCACGTAACACAGTCTCATACGTTTAAATAATTTGTCTAGTTTTAAGGTCTGTATGAGGACAAACTTAGATTACAAGAGAAATTGTTATTATTTTAAATTTTTCCGACCTGCAATTAACAAATGTCATTTCCACCACATCTCAATATACAGCTATTATTTAAAAACAGAATAACTTATGCCACTCAAGAATTGTCTAAGATCATTTTTGTAACTAGTTTTACCAGTTTGTCCACAATGTACAATAATTATACATTTGTCAATGAGATAAATTAACTGCCCTAAGGACCAAATGATGAACTGTACACCTGTCACACTCTGAAATTTAATATTGGTTTGGGTAAGAGCTTATTAGAAAATAAATAACTTGAATTTTTATATTAAGTAGAGCATGATCTCATCAATTTTGGATACATTTTTAATGTGTGATGGGAACTTTTTAAGTATTTTTTAAAAATGTGTGTGGTGATGGAAATGACGGTGTTGTGGAAATGACAATGAATTAACGTGAATGTAGAGGAACAGTATATAAATATAAAAAGTATTGTAATATATTATAATATAAAAATTATTACACAAATCTACTCTGGCAATCCATATCAATTCCATATCAATGACATTTCTGTAGTTTTTTGTGAAAAAATGGAAGATAGCTTCACTGATTAGCTTTGAATTAATACTTAGCATGTATGCATTAATAGTTACCAGATAAGTCATATTTTTAAACTGTATTTTCATTGTTGAAGTTAAAAGTCTGGGTGTTCGACAAGGAGAAAACAGTGATTTTGACACCTATAAGTAGGTTGAAAAGTATGAAAAAATCATAATAGAAAGGTAGTCAAAAAAAAATGACGGTGGTTTTATTGTAAGCTTGACAAAGAAAGAGGAATTTGTCTAAAATGATATGACCAAAGAACATAAAAGTGCCCATAGTCTAAGAATCACCCATATATAATATATGAATGTTATGAATGTTATGATAAAGTTTATATTGTACAAGGAGTTCTTGCAAAAAAAAAAAAAAAAAAAAAACTTTCCCTGGTCTCTAAAGCTTTTCTTTTCCCTTTTTCCTTATTATGAAAACAAACTTCTTTAAACTTGTGTTTTCAGCTCTAAAACTGTGCAAAAGTAGGCTACTGTAAGTATTTTTTATTTTAGTTTTTGTCCAGCAAACAATGTTCTTTTATAGAGGCTTTTTCACCTTGAGTTTATTATGTGATACTATGAGTCGCATATTCGGTAATTTTTTAATGACATTTTAATTATTTTCCAAAACAATGTTTGTTATTATTGGCTGCTCGTGTCATCCTTTCTGAGGTGTCACGTTTCGAGAAAATGTCGCGATAAATAGAAATAAATAGCCGAATCTTTACAGATTGTCAGAATACTATTGAGCTTCTACGTCGCGGGTGGTATCATTAACATTAGTCATTAAAATACTTATAATAATAATAATATTGGTATTCATACGTATGCTTGGTATCTCGACCATTAGGTGGTAGTATCGTTCAAGCGCAAACAGCGCGAGATCTTACTGGTGCGACCCGGTACTAATGCTCTGAGTGACGTCGGTACTTCCTCTTTGCTCCTGCGCCGCGAGGGCAACCATGGTGCGTACTGTTGTCCTGTGGACTTTCATCCAAAATCTGTTTTAATCCTAGATATGTGAATAACCTAGACACAAACAAACTGCACAATGTGAATGTATATAGCATCAGCACCATGTAAAATGTTTTATTTGAGTTGATTATATACCGAATGAGGTGATTATTCTCCTCTATTTGCCGATTTCCCGACTGGTAATGTGTATGTTTCAATTGTAGCCGTATACGATTTGTTTTTTAAATAAGCTTAATACAACGCTTGCTTTTTATATTTGTATATTCGAATACACTTTTAACACCTCTGAAGTTACGGATATTGTGTGCATATTTAGTGAAAATGCTGATTAGCACGAGCGCTAGTCAGTCTCGTGCTAGTTTTCAGCGCCGCTGTAATGAATTCGGACTGCATGGGATTTCATTGACGAGACGTGTTTATCCGTAGGTGAACGTACCGAAGACCCGCAGGACCTACTGCAAAAAATGCAAAAAGCACCAGCCACATAAAGTGACCCAGTACAAGAAGGGCAAAGACTCTCTGTACGCCCAGGGTAAGTCCTGAGAACTCACTGGGACGTAGAACGGTGTAAATTTCGCTGTCTGAAGAATTAACTGCATTTGTTGATCTGTCCCTTCTAGGAAAGAGGCGTTACGACAGAAAGCAGAGTGGTTATGGAGGACAAACGAAGCCTATTTTCCGAAAAAAGGTATGTTGGGTCAAGAGTATGGATGCAAGAGTTGCTATGTTGTCTCAGTCAAAATATCTTAAATATGTTTCCAAAGCAGTATGGCTGGCATTTATTTTATATTTATCTGATTGTATTTGGCTATTTTAAAGTCGTTTTCTATAACTGATTTTATTTATTGACATGCTTGGATGTCTTTTTTTATTTGGCATTTGACTAAACATTGAGCCTTAGATTTACATGTCTACTTGTGATATTAGCATTAATTTTAGGTTATCACATAGGCAGTACTAAGTACAAATGAATGACAACCAAAAGGTTTTGTGATCCAGTCACTTATATCATTAAAAGGTAGTGGTCATGCATTTAAGGGTATGTTTGCACAACAACCATGTACTAAAAACAGACAACAACGTTGTCAAAACACATCCCTGTTCACCTGGATCTGTTCAAATGACTAAAAAGGCTGTATTATGCATGCCAGACCAGTAGTTGGCGATGTCAAGAAACACCCCACGGACACATGTCATGCGTTTGTCAGTTTTCACAAATTTATGTTTTTGTTGGTTACATGGAGGCGGTAAAGGCATCGTTTTCAAAAACTTGTTTTCAGGCCCCAATAATGCCGTTATGTAAATGACCAAAAGTTTTCAGTTGAAAACAGTGTCATGTAAACACACCCTGAGTTGCAGGTTACCACTGGGTGTAAACAATGTTCTGTTTTGACGGACCACTTCCAATCAGATCACCAGATCGTAATACTAGTGGCCTTGTTAAACTTAAAGTAGATTTCATCCTAAAAGTGGGTGCAAAAGAGCTAGATTTAGCGCATGCATGAGTGCATACACCAGAAACTGCACAATTCCCTTTATAAAACCCAGTCAGTGAAAGATTGTGTGTAATGCCATTTGTGCAGTCACATTACATGTCATTTTGTATCCATGTTGTGTTTTTGTAATAAATTTATATATATAAATTAGTATATTTATAATCAATCTGTAAAAGCCAAATTGTATAAAATACTTTTCAGAGAAGTTGTTCAAATTCTTTTCCACTGGCCAAATAGTATTTTTTTTTTTTTATTGTTATTAAAAAATCAAATATGCAATTTTGCCTACAAGAGAAACATGTTTTAGGATGTTCATACAGTATTTTTAATGCACAATGTAAAAAAAATGCTAATCTTACGTTTCCTTCAATCTATCCTTCAAATACAATTGTATTTTTCATAATGTTGAGATCACAGGAGTTCTCATTAAGATACTGTCTGCCTGCACATGACATCAAAAGAACACCTCCATGCAGCAGTGGTTGTACAGTATTGTCATATGACCAATGAACCATTCTGCCACCGAACGAAAGTTGACAGGGATATTTGGGATATTTTGCATGAAATATGCTTGACGTATGCATGGGAAATTGCGTACGCACATTTCAATGCCATTTTGTGCATCAGGCCCCAGGTTTAAACGGAGCCTTAAATATTTTAGACTACATGTAGCTTTGAACCTTCCACAAAAGATTCTTGATTTTATAATAGTCCTTCACGATTGTTCCTTGTCAGACTGTATGAACATGATCCCCGCTGTAAGCCATGTCACACTGTAAGATCTAAGTTGTCATTAATGTCAGACTGTATGATACTTGAGGCGCGCTAAAAACGGACGCACGCAAGAGAACTCGTCCGGAGTTCATCATCAATCAATGACTCGTTCGGTGACAGTGAGCTGCATACACGTGGGATTGAAATGGTGACTACAAAAAGCTCAAGCGCTCATTTTGGTCATAGTTTGTCTTGAAAAACAAAGATAATTTGACGGCCGTCCTAGAAGTCACATTGCAGGATTGTGTGCCAAACAGACAGCCAAACCGTGGCCAAAATCGCACCGTGTGCACCCAGCTTTAGTTGGCTTTAGATATCTTTTGTGTGTGGAGAAACTAAGCTTGCCCTAAATATTAATTGTTGATCTTATGGATGTTTACACAGGGTACCCGCGGGGTCTTAAAGTGTCAATTTTTAAAATAAAAAAATTTTGGCCTTGAATGTCTTAAGTTCACTGAAGTATTGAATTCTAGGTCTTAAATAATTTTAAACAGGTCTTAATTGAAATGCTCCTGCAGCGCTTTAGTGTGTATTCCGGGGTGTTGTAGTTCTTTTGCTAGTCCAACTATATAGTTTGCTGTATTACAACTACAAATGAGACCAACATGCATCTTGTATTACAGCCAGTCAGCTTTCGTGTTGGCATGAGTCTCTTTCGGATTGTATAACAGACACATAAAATGGATTTTATTCTTCAGCTAACAGTTCTCCAGTTCCGTGATCGTGAAAGCGAAGGTGAATCTTTCTCACCTGCCATCTCGCATAGTGACCAAATAAAAGTATATGAAAAATCTGATTATGAAAACAAACCGTAGCCTACCTAAAATAATAGCTCTGTTTGTACCTGTATCGTTGTATTTATTTGTCTTATTGTCACTTGTTTATAAGTTCTTATTTTACTGACCATTTACTTTTTTTTTTTTTTTAAGCTATTGCTGTGGTTTACTTGTAAGATTTTGGTCATTTCCCACCCCAAGCGATCATATTAAAGCTAGATAGCACACCACTGGACCGGCCTTTTTTGTAATAAACAAGATTCATGCATTTTGTTTGTTTTATTGCCATGTGTGACTATTGTGCATCTAACATGTGGTAAATGTGGCATCCTAATTATGAAAAAAAAAAATAATCTGGAAATGACCCACAAAATTGGTCATTTTGATCTCAAACCACCAAAAAATATAAAGATGGATAGTGAAATCCTGGTGGGATTGAGCTATGCGGAAGTGCAAGTTTACTAATACTTTGTTCAATTGATCAATTTGCTTTGCAAGTAATTTTGTGGTTCTGCATTTCCTTTGTACTTTTTAATTGCGTGATGTACGTCTTGAATTTAATTCATAATGGTCTTAAAAAGGTCTTAAAGTCTTAAATTGACTGGGTGAAACCTGCAGATACCCTGTTACATATAAGGTGTAATTGTCCCTCCTTTTGCCGTAGGCTAAAACCACGAAGAAGATTGTGCTGAGGCTGGAGTGCGTGGAGCCCAACTGCCGCTCAAAGAGGATGTTGGCCATTAAGAGATGCAAACATTTTGAGCTGGGAGGAGACAAGAAGAGAAAGGTATGAGAAATATACATCAGCTAGTTAAAGAACTAAAAAGGAGAATTTGGAACCATTTGTATGGATAAAATTTAGGACACAAGTGAAATGGTTTGAATCCATTATTTTAGTCATTAATTGTCTTCAGGGTTTTTGCCATTGTGGGAAAAATGGAAATTCAATATTCAAATTTGATATTTTTTATAGTGAACAAAGATTTGTGGTTCTACACCTCTAAAAGATCAGCTAGAAAGTGCTCTTAGTGAAGCAATCTCTGTAAAATGTCTGCATGCATTTTTATAAGTGGTTATACAGTAACTGCAAAACTAGTCATGGAAATTAATTGGAGAAGTGTGGGAACCCTGACTAAAATCAATTAAATGGTAATATCAAATGTTTGTGCTTTTGAATATGTACTGAGAAGTCAAACCAGTTCATAATCTGTGTGTATTGGAAAAAGGGTGACCGAACACTGTATTATGTTGAATGGCAGTTAGTTTGGCATCAGGACAGAACCGTTGAAAACTGTAAGACTATTTGAGACTGTTATTAAGAGTATTAACATGTATAATTTCTATTCTCTCTTCCAGGGCCAGGTCATCCAGTTCTGAGCTGGGCCAAGTGCTTTTGTGGTTTACCATCGCTGTCAATAAAAGTTGTATACAGTTATGACTTGCCTTTCTTTCAACATCAGTATCAAACAGTTTTTCCAAATTAAGTCCCACATGAAGTGCACCGTAGGGGACCAAAATGGCAGCTTTGCTTCCATAAATGCTTACAAAAGTGTTACTTTAACAGCAGATATGTTAAGTCTCATGCCGCTGTTGGGGTAAAGCAAATGATGCATCCCGCAGTGGAAGATGGCTCTTTACTCAGACTCTAACTCGTGTTTGTGTAGTTTGAGATGGAACAAGGAGAGGACATGCCACATGTTAAATGAATGAGAAATTGTAACACTTAAACTTAGCAGCTATAGGAAAAGATGTGTCTTAAGGCTGGTCTTTCTGCTCTAGTAAGTACAGGCACATTGTTAGATCAACCTGGGGAAAAATATTTTAAGCCTGATTAGAGTGTACCATTGCGCTTAATTTTTTTTAGTTTTTATAGCCTAATTTGATTCTTGTCAATAAAATGAAAGCGTAGCATTGAGATTAAAGTGCTTTTCCATTTATGTAGATCTCTGTACATGACTAGAAAATGGATGCCGAACACTTCCTTGTGACCCACCACTTGATATAACCACAACCAAACTTATGCTGTCCTATGCACTGAAAATTATCTCTTGAATTGGTGCTTATTTTCAGTTATTGTTAAATCCATGAAGCAGAATTAAGGTCTATTCAATGTCTTCCTCAAACAGCCCTGAGGAAGAATTCATTTATAACATTTGTTTTTAACAGACTGGAATGTGCTCAGTGCAAGAAAAATAAATAAGAGACAATAAATAGTAATTATTTAGAGTGTTTCAGTCATTCTGCATATCAACTAAAGGTTTATTTAGCTCTTGTGTTTTTAGACATGCATATATATATTATATATAGCTCACTCATGCAGAGAGAAAGTGTTGCACCTTTTCCTAGACCCTTTTTTTTTTATTTCCAATAACCTTGATGCAGGATCTTATCCTCACACTGGATTGCTAGCTCACAAAATGGGATACCGGGAAGTTCATAAGTTGTAAAGGCAGTCAGGGTCGCAGGGCAGGGTGAATGTCCTCGTTTCTAAGCACTTTGTATGTGAACCAGTAGAATATGTTGAAAACAAGGAAGCTGAGGGGGAAGACTGCTCGAGAGATGGTGTCGATCCGTTTAGCTCGTTCCACGAAGCGCCGGCGGATGTCAAACAGAATGTGGCCAGGCGGCAGGCCCGCAAACATGGCAGCAGCCTCAGAGAGAGGCCCATCCCCGGACAGACAGGTGTCCATCTCGTATCCCATGAAGTACAGGTCCTGATTCTGTGAGGCGAACTGCTCTTCCTGAAGAAAAATATATGAATATACACTATTATTAAAAAGTTTGTGGTCAGTAAAATGTAATGGTTTTAAAAAAGTCTCACTCACCCAGGATATATTTGTTTGATCAAAACCACAATACTGTACAAATTGTACAATTTAAAATGACAGTTTTCTGTTTTGATACATTTAAATTTGATACATTTATTCCTGAGATAGTAAAGCTGAATTTTCAGCATCATACTCCAGTCTTCAGTGTCACATGATCCTTCAGTTCATTCAATCATTCTAATGCTGATTTGATACTCAAGAAACATTTCTCATTGTTATGCATGTTGATAGCTGTACCACTTAATTTTTTTTTTTGAAAGTGTGATGCATTTGCTTTCAGGATTTTTGATGAATAGAAGGTTTACAGTGCCTATAGAAAGTCATCATACCTTCACCAAGTCATTTTGAACACCCCAAAACACCATACCTTCTGTGAAGCATGGTGGAAGGTAGCATGATGTGATGTTGCGGGGGTGTTTCTCTTCTGCAGGGACTATAGGCGATTGGTCAGGATTAAAGGGAAAATGGATGCTGCCAAGTGCATCCAAATTCCTGAGGAAAACCTGCGTCTCTCTGCTAGACAGCTGAAGATGGTCAGGTCATTCACCTTCCAACACGACTATGATCCTAAACATACCGCTAAAGGAACAACGCGATGGCTTAAGGATAGGAAGGTGAATGTCCTTGAGTTGCCAAGTCAGATCCCTGACTTAAATCTGATGGAAAATCTGTGGATGGACTTGAAGAGAGCAGTCATTTGCCGCTAACCACAGAATCTGACTGAACTCGAGCAATTCTGCAAGGAAGAATGGGCAAATATTCCCCA
Organism: Rhinogobio ventralis; assembly: GCA_039654625.1. Lineage (NCBI taxonomy): Eukaryota > Metazoa > Chordata > Actinopteri > Cypriniformes > Gobionidae > Rhinogobio > Rhinogobio ventralis. The sequence goes on from CM077194.1 coordinate 14,757,528, forward strand.
ATCTAGGTGCCCAAAGCTAGTAAAGACATACCCCAAAAGTTTAATGACTGTAATTAAAGCAAAAGTTGGCTCTACGAAGTATTAAATCAGGGGACTGATGACATTTTTTTCAACCCTGTTTTTCAATTTTTAATAATCCTTCAGAATGTTTTAAAAATTATATTTTTTTACTTTGATGATGAGGGTTATAATGTGTATATAGCTCAAAAAAGTTAGACAATTTATTTTATTTTCCAATAATGTAACAAATGGTGAAGATTTTTACAAGGTATGATGACTTTCTATAGGCAGTGTATTTAAAATAAATGTTTATTGTTTATTGCTCATTTCAGGGCTACTTATAAGTTAAATTAACACATGGACAAATAATATATTGTAATATTTTAAATATACATTAATATGCAATACAAGTCACTTTTTCTATGCGGTAGTTAGCTAACATATTTGTAAAATCTCTTCTCTCTTATCCAGCACACATTTTTTTGTTGCTTTAACTGGGAAAATGTAAACCTTTCAAAGATTTATGAGATTTAATTCTGAAATCCTCTTTGTTATTTCAGAACTTGCATTTTTATGAAAAGAGAAAGAAAGCAGAGTAATATGGGAGACTTGAAAGTAGCACCGTTATGTTGCCATCAATCATGGTCAAACAAACAGGGGTCATTACATTATTAGATATTAGACAGCTCAATGTCACAATTGACCAATCAGTATCAAGTATTTTATAGAAAAGTGTGTTTGTAAATATATAGTTTGTGGGTGCATGTACCCGTGCGCAGGCGCTGCATTGGCGTTGTGCACTTTTGCTTGGTGTGCTCCCTGTGACGTTGTTGCTTTTGTTCTTTGTCTCTGCTCTTCCAGCCTGACCAGAGGCCTGAAGACAACACAAAGACACATTTAAAAACGGATTCATCATTTATTCAAACAATAAAATATTCTCTTCCCATGCACTCCTCAGCAGACCTCCACGGCTTTTCCATAACCATGCATTAGAGATATGAAATGGGGTCACAATGTACCTTAAAAATCTCTGGTGGCCATGAACATTTCTTTAGTTATATCTTTAATTTGTCAAGACAGAACTAAGCCAAGGGGTAGACCACTCTGGACCGTTCAGTGTTTTAAACAATGTATTTACTCTCTAAGATACATGCATTTTCTATTTGTTTCTTAGTCTAAATATGTTTTGTCAGTTTCAGCAATTTTCTTTGTACCAGCTTTCTTTGTTTTTCCTCAAGTTATCTCTTTTCTTTTCCAGGTTACTTATATCTTCAATATATTTGTGTGTGTGTGTGTGTGTGAGAGAGAGAGAGAGATCAACAATGACAGTGTATTTGTTCCTTAGGGAAAGGATGCTTTTTTGAGTATATGAGATCCAGTCAGTTTGGTGCGTTTGTGTTGAATCATGTTGTGTATGGGTCGTTGCTTTGGGTGACTTGGTGCACATGAGATGAGACAGCCTACTGCACTGTGCTGCTGTGACCAAACAGCCAGTCAGAGTGTGTGTATGTGTGTTTTTGTATGTATGTGGCTAACACCACATGCACAATGGTGTGTGTGTGTGTGTGTTTGTGTTTTCATATGTACATTGTGCCTAAAAGCTTGAGTGCAGTAGTGTGTAAGCATGTTTGCATGTTACATGCCTAACAGCATCCCTAAGGCAAATGAGGGGGCACAGCGCCACCAGCTAAACCACACTGTCTCACACACACACACAGCCTGCCCTGCAGGGCGATAGAGGGAAGATGGAGGAGGAATAGAAAAGGACAGGATAGTGTAATATTTATTCTCTCTGCTCTTTGTAGCAGGACAGTGTCTGCTGTGTCCAAAAAAAAGCCACAATGTTCTCTCAACTAGCTGGTTAAGAGCAGAGTAACACAGATAGGGAAATAACTGCAATTTTTGCAGACTAAAACTCCTGAGAGGAGTCTGGGAATAGCCTCCTATTTCAGGCAGACAAAGGGCATGTCTGGGTCATAATACACATCAAAAATCAAAAGACAAGTAAATATATGTAGCATAAAGATAATGAAACCTATTTTTAGGACCATTAAAAGTGCATTGCGAGATTTTGCATTAAAAGCACAATTACCCCCACCCCCACCCATTCTCATTAGCATAATGCATCTGGATGTTTTTCTTAAGGGGTTGTTTGTATGTTTTCACTCATTTCACATATTTTAAAGAAGCAATTATTTATATATATATATATATATATATATATATATATATATACACATATATATATATACACACACACAGTCATATACACTACTGATCAAAAGTTTGGAAACATTTGACTATTTTCAATGTTTTTGAAAGAAGACTCTTCTGCTCATCAAGCCTACATTTATTTGATCCAAAATACAGCAAAAACAGTATTATTGTGAAATATTTTTACAATTTAAAATAACTTTTTTTTATTTGAATATATTTTAAAATGCTATTTATTTCTGTGATTCAAAGCTGAATTTTCAGCATCATTACTCCAGTCTTCAGTGTCACATGATCCTTCAGAAATCATTCTAATATGCCGATTTACTGCTCAAGAAACATTTATTATTATTATCAATGTTGAAAACAGTTGTGTAAAAATGGTTTTCAGGATTATTTAATGAATAGAAAGTTCAAAAGAACAGCATCTGAAATATAAAGCTTTTGCAACATTATAAATCTTTACAGTCACTTGATCAATTTAATGCATCCTTGCTGAATAAATGTATTAATTTCTTTAAGTTCTTTCCAAAAAAATAAAAAATTCTTACCGACCCAAAACTTTTGAACGGTAGTACAATGTTACAAAAGCTTTCTATTTCAGATAAATACTGTTCTTTTGACCTTTCTATTAATCAAAGAATCCTAAAAAAATGTTTTTAACATTGATAATAATAATAAATAATAATAATAAATGTTTCTTGAGCAGCAAATCATCATATTAGAATGATTTCTGAAGGATCATGTGACACTAAAGACTGGAATAGTGCTGCTCAAAATTCAGCTTTGCATCACAGGAATAAATGACATTTTTCATTTTAATAATATTTCACAATATTTATATTTATTGTTTTTGAAAGAAATCTCTTATGCTCACCAAGGCTGCATTTAGTTATTTGATCAAAAATACAGTAATATTGTGAAATATTATTACAATTTAAAATCACTGTTTTCTATTTTAATATATTTCAAATGACATTTATTCCTGTGATGGCAAATGGTTGAATTTTCAGCATCATTACTCCAGTCTTCAGTGTCACGTGATCTGATTTGGTGCTCAAGAAGCATTTATATTATTATCAATGTTAAAAACTGTTTAATATGTTTTTCTATTTAATATTTTTTGTAGAACCTGTGATACATTTTCTGAGGATTCTTTGATGAATAGAAAGTTACAAACAGCATATATTTTAAAAAAAATTTTTACTCTACTACAAGTCTTTACTCTTGCCTTTGATCAGTTTAATTAGTAAAATAATTTAATAATTGTAAAATAATGTTCTGTCTGTGGTGCTATCAAAAAACTGCTTTGTTTATTTGAGCTCGACCCAACAACACTGGATCAACTAATGGCGTGAGCTTCGGAAGTGACTATCTGTCTCACTAACCAATAGTAGATTAAAATACAGAAAACATGTTTGAATACAATAGTTATTTTAGCAATTCCATTTGGTGAAGCTAGTAGCCCAGAAATTACACATTTCAACTTTAAAAGAGAAATGATGTTTAATTTATCAGTTCAGTTAAGCATTTAGTATTCGGCATCACTGGGACATTCTCTATTTTTAAAATCCTGCAGATCTTTCACTTTTTTCCCATTCATGTTGCCCCATATTTTATGTGGAAATAATAGTATTACTTTTTGTAATATTCATGACATACTTTTTATGCCATCACTGACCTTTCCTCTCTGCTCTGGAGGGGGCCAGCAGGCTACTCATTAAACATCAAAGGGACACAGTGGTTGTACAGTATCTTAAGGGCACTCGATGCATGTCGCGTGTGTATGACAGAGGAGAGTTTCTGACTGCCACTCACAGCTCTGTAGCATTGTTCCTCCCGTAGTTTTCTCCGCAGTCTGAAGAATTCTTTGTGTTGACGAGAGACAAAGTTAACTGCTGCATACTCCAGCAAAGCAGCAAAGACAAACAGCAAGCACACTGCCATCCAGATGTCAATGGCCTTCACATAGGACACCTACACACACAGCATTGTTAATGCAAAGAGTCTATGTTAAAGGAATATTCTGGATTCAACAGACAATAAGAATCTGTCAAATGCTGTTGATTAACAGAACAAAAGTTTTAACTAGGGATGCACCGATAGGACTTTTGTCACTAAAATAGTGTTTTGATCATGTTTTAAATCAGCAAAGTTTAAAAAAACGCATGCTTTAAGCCAAGGTATACTAGCTAGTTTATTGCTGCATCATAAAATAATTTCTATTGAACATGGATTGGATCCATTTAACATTCAACAGGCCAACATACATACATAAATACAACAGAACAAAGATGCATATGAAATAAACAATGCTTTAACGGTTTTCAGGTACAGAAATAAAGTAATGTAGGCTACAATATTCTTAATTTTTTGTCTTTTGTTGGTTGATTAACATTAAAACAGACAGCAGAGTAGCAGGAATATTCAGCTGCTGTCACTTTAAGAGCTGAGGGGATCCAATATACTGGTGCACAAACTGTTTATGTTCATTTAAGACATAACCAATGTTTACAAGGATACCTGCCAAGACGGGCATTTTGATATAATTCTGTGTGAATTAAAAGTGAAAGTCTAAAACGCGGCTCTCCGGGCACGCAGTTTAGATGTGTGCACACATAAAACTTCTCACACAGTCAGAGTGGAATTGATCTTTCATGTTTGCACTTTAACATTTAAATTAGCAAGGCTTAAAAACACGTGCAAAGGAAAAACTTTCTTGAAGCACAAAAACTTCTTCTATGCAGCACTCGCCTGATCGGGACAGTGACAGTTTTGTCATTCATCCATCTAACCAACAGAGAACGTTAGGATGTCTGTTCTGGGAACCTTCTGGGAACCAGAAACTAACGTCCCCAGAACGTTCTGGGAACCAAAAATTGGTAGCTGGGTATTGACGTCCATTCATCCGTCTTCCATGCCGCATATACCATGGGATGCAGGAGTGCTGGATAATTGCTGACGTACAGCAGGGGAAATTATATCGAAGTAAAGATGTTAGGGGAACGTCCCAGGAATATACTGGGAAGGTTGGGAAACATTCTCCAAACCAACAGGGAACATTCTATTTACCTAAAGAAAACTTTCCATGGGATAGTGTCTTTAGTAGATGGAGGAGAGTGGTTTAAATATAATTAATAACATTTTTGATGGGGAGACCATGAGATCTTTTTCGCAATTGGTTTACATTGAGCTCTAATGATTTTTTTTAGATATTTAAAATTACGACTATATCACAAATCATAAAAATTGGGACATAATTAAAATAATTAATTTTATTAATATTATTGAACATAGTCTACCTACTACTACCCCTCAGACAGTTTAGTAAATCCCACTTATTTGTATTACATATATTATTAATGGCAGCTGATAAAGATAATCACTGTGAACTGGATGAAGGTGCATGAACCCACAGTGACAGAATGGACACACAGACTGAAACAGATATATATATATATATATATATATATATATATATATATATATATACACTCACCTAAAGGATTATTAGGAACACCATACTAATACTGTGTTTGACCCCCTTTCGCCTTCAGAACTGCCTTAATTCTACGTGGCATTGATTCAACAAGGTGCTGAAAGCATTCTTTAGAAATGTTGGCCCATATTGATAGGATAGCATCTTGCAGTTGATGGAGATTTGTGGGATGCACATCCAGGGCACGAAGCTCCCGTTCCACTACATCCCAAAGATGCTCTATTGGGTTGAGATCTGGTGACTGTGGGGGCCATTTTAGTACAGTGAACTCATTGTCATGTTCAAGAAACCAATTTGAAATGATTGGAGCTTTGTGACATGGTGCATTATCCTGCTGGAAGTAGCCATCAGAGGATGGGTACATGGTGGTCATAAAGGGATGGACATGGTCAGAAACAATGCTCAGGTAGGCCGTGGCATTTAAACGATGCCCAATTGGCACTAAGGGGCCTAAAGTGTGCCAAGAAAACATCCCCCACACCATTACACCACCCCCACCAGCCTGCACAGTGGTAACAAGGCATGATGGATCCATGTTCTCATTCTGTTTACGCCAAATTCTGACTCTACCATCTGAATGTCTCAACAGAAATCGAGACTCATCAGACCAGGCAACATTTTTCCAGTCTTTAACTGTCCAATTTTGGTGAGCTTGTGCAAATTGTAGCCTCTTTTTCCTATTTGTAGTGGAGATGAGTGGTACCCGGTGGGGTCTTCTGCTGTTGTAGCCCATCCGCCTCAAGGTTGTGCGTGTTGTGGCTTCACAAATGCTTTGCTGCATACCTCGGTTGTAACGAGTGGTTATTTCAGTCAAAGTTGCTCTTCTATCAGCTTGAATCAGTCGGCCCATTCTCCTCTGACCTCTAGCATCAACAAGGCATTTTCGCCCACAGGACTGCCGCATACTGGATGTTTTTCCCTTTTCACACCATTCTTTGTAAACTCTTGAAATGGTTGTGCGTGAAAATCCCAGTAACTGAGCAGATTGTGAAATACTCAGACTGGCCAGTCTGGCACCGACAACCATGCCACGCTCAAAATTGCTTAAATCACCTTTCTTTCCCATTCTGACATTCAGTTTGGAGTTCAGGAGATTGTCTTGACCAGGACCACACCCCTAAATGCACTGAAGCAACTGCCATGTGATTGGTTGATTAGATAATTGCATTAATGAGAAATTGAACAGGTGTTCCTAATAATCCTTTAGGTGAGTGTATATTTGAGAAAATGACTGCGGACTTCCAGTTGAAATCAGATATTTTTTGACAGAAGTGGGCACTAACCGATTTAATATATTAATGTTTGAACCATGCAGATAATGTATTGGCCTGTGGTGTATTCTCTGAAGTGCTGTCAGGAACTTATGTATTTATTTGAACTTTGTGTATTTTGTGTATTTTCTTTCATTTATTTTTGTCTAAACTTTTTATTTTTTTTACAATTCTTTAACAGTGTTCTGTTTACAAGAAAAGTTAAATAAAAACACAGTTAAAAACAAAACAAAAAAACGTTCCTGGCTAACCAACAGAGAACGTTAGGATGTCTGTTCTGGGAACATTCTGGGAACCAAAAATTGTTAGCTGGGTATTGACGTCCATTTATCCATTCATCCATGCCGCTTATACATGGGACGCGAAAGTGCTGAATAATTGCTGACGTATATACAGCAGGGTAAAATTCATCGGCGTATAGGTTAGGCGAACGTTCCGGGAATGTTCTGAGAACATACTGGGAAGATTAGGGTAACGTTCTTCAAACAAACAGGACATGCTCTATTTACATGAAAAAAACTTTCCTGGCTAATCAACAGAGAACGTTAGGATGTCTGTTCTGGGAACCAAAAATTGCTAGCTGGGTTCACACTGGCCCCGGACAGTCCTTATTGTTGAGCACTGCTGTATTGTACAGATTTTATTTTGTTTTAGCAAGTATTTAATTATTTTACACAGAGAAAAACGTTACTATGCAACAGATATTATACAACTCGGTGTCTTCGCACAGTTAATTAATAAACCATCGGTTTGTTATGTCTGCCTTTTTCATGCTGTAGCCAATATATGCCGATGGTTTTAAATTGGTCAAAAAATCTACCGATAAATATCAGTGTATATCTACTTTTAACAAGTCATACAGATTTCGAATAACATTAGGGTGAGTAAGTAATGAATGATAGTGGATGAATGTATAGATAGGATGGATAAAGTAGATTCTCTCCTACCTTAGGCAGTGATGCTCTGGATCCAGAGCTCTGTGTTGTCATTGTGAGAACTGTAGTGATGCCCAGCCCAACCCGGGCCGGGGCAGCATCCATGTTGATCCAAAAGGAGACCCACGACAGGATAACAGTTAAGAGGCTGGGAATGTACATCTGGATCAGGTAATAACCCATCTGCCTCTCCAGATGAAACTTCACCTCTATACAGGTGAACTTACCTGAGTAAAACACACACACTTGTGTTAGACAGCAAAAATAAATGAGCATCATTTACATTTGCTTATACTAACCAAACACATAGCAACCCCTGGCAACCACCCTAAACACCCTTGCAGCCACGTAACATAATAACCATTGAGAACACCTCGGCAAACGCATAGCAACCCCCTGGCAACCACTCAAAACACCATAGCAACATTGTAAGAACACATTTAGAAAACCTTTGCAACACCCTAGCAAAATATCATAGCGGCAAGTTTTGTACGGACAAACATCAATTAAATTTACTTCTAAAAACCTATTTGCCATTATTATTCCTCATAACATTCATTATCTAAGCACTTATGAAATGCACAATATGCTGTATTTAAGTTGAAGCATTAGTACTGCGGTATTTGGTGCTGTACCAGTGTTGTAGTGTTTTGTACAATATCCTAGGTCTTTCTCCTCTTTCAGGACAAACTGGGGCAGCATAAGGTCATCAGCCACTTGCACTGGGGCTTCATCCAACCACTGAAATATCAGATCATTCATAGTGTAGCCAACTAGAGAGAAAAGACAGAGAGAATAATGGCCATATAAAAGAGAAATGAGATAAAAATGAGATTAATTGATGATGCTGAGTCTTACAGCTCTCTAACTGCATAGTACAAGTCTGTATGTCCATTGGAAAATTCTTCAGATCCATAGGACACGACAGAATTAGAGTGAGTCTGAGAGAGAGAGAGAGAGAGAGAGAGAGAGAAAGAGAGAGAGACATTTCTGATTATCTTTCATGTAATAGTTTTGAATGATTTATGTTACCTATAGGAGGTGATATAGCACCTGATGCTATACAGTACATTTCCATTCTGGAAAATCCTCAGCAGCTTGTTGTCCGTGGTGACCTCATGAAAGTTGGCGCCTTTCTCATTGGCGAAGAACAAGTCTGGCTTCCAGATGGAGTCCAGCATGGATGGATCCAGATCCAGGGAATCGTCTGGATACTCTTTATAAGCCAGCCTTGGATCATTCCACTGTTGCCGTAGAAAAACGTTCAGCCGATAATCCTGATGAGTTAGTGTTCAGAAATGTATCAGATGACTGAGTAAAATACATCTCCAGGTAAATATGAAATACTATCTATCTATCTATCTATCTGTCTATCTGTCTGTCTGTCATAAGACACTATCACAAGACAAGACACAGACACTAAAATTGAGTCTGATTCTCTTATTCTGGTCCAAATATAGTCTGATTGCCACATTCATCAATGATTATGACCTGCTCCTCTTTCTTATTTGATTCTTATTTTGCTGTGAAAGCTGTTCTGTAGTATACACCAATCAGACATAACATTATGACCACTGACAGGTGAAGTGAATAACACTGATTATATTTTCATCACGGCACCTGTTAGTGGGTGGGATATATTAGGCAGCAAGTGAACATTTTGTCCTTAAAGTTGATGTGTTAGAAGTAGGAAAAATGGGCAAGTGTAATGATTTGAGCGAATTTGACAAGGGCCAAATTGTGATGGCTAGATGACTAGGTCAGAGCATCTTCAAAACTGCAGCTCTTGTGGGGTGATCCCGGTCTGCAGCGTTCAGTATCTATCAAAAGTGGTCCAAGAAAGGAACAGTGGTGAACTGGCGACAGGGTCATAAGCGGCCAAGGCTCATTGATGCACGTGGGGAGCGAAGGCTGGCCCGTGTGGGCCGAACAAACAGACGAGCTACTGTAGTTCAAATTGCTCAAGAAGTTAATTCTGGTTCTGATAGAAAGGTGTCAGAATACACAGTGCATCGCAGTTTGTTGCGAATGGGGCTGCATAGCCGCAGACCAGTCAGGGTGCCCATGCTGACCCCTGGCCTCTGTCAAAAGCGCCAACAGTGGGCACGTGAGCATCAGAACTGGATCACGGAGCAATAGAAGAAGGTGGCCTGGTCTGATGAATACGTTTTCTTTTACATCACGTGCATGGCCGGGTGCATGTGCATCACTTACCTGAGGAATACATGGCACCCACTATGGGAAGAATGCAAGCCAGCGGAGGCAGTGTGATGCTTTGTGCAATGTTCTGCTGGGAAACCACGGGTCCTGCCATCCATGTGTTACTTTGACATGTACCACCTACCTAAGCATTGTTGTAGACCATGTACACCCTTTCATGGAAACGGTATTCCCTGGTGGCTGTGGTCTCTTTCAGCAGGATAATGAGCCCTGTCACAAAGCAAAAATGGTTCAGGAATGGTTTGAGGAGCACAACAACGAGTTTGAGGTGTTGATTGGGCCTCCAAATTCCCCAGATCTCAAGCCAATCGAGCATTTGTGGGATGTGCTGAACAAACAAGTCTGATCCATGAAGGCCCCACCTCACAATTTACAGGACTTAAAGGATCTGCTGCTAACATCTTGGTGCTAGATACCACAGCACACCTTCAGGGGTCTAGTGGAGTCCATGCCTCGAAAGGTCAGGGCTGTTTTGGCAGCAAAAGGGGGACCAACACAATAACAATATTTATACATTATACATAATGTTATGCCTGATCAGTGTGTATATATATACACTTACTGGTCCTCACTAGTTGCTTATAAATCAGCCAAAACATGTTTTTTTTTTTTAAATCTAGTGTTTTGCACATGCATGTTTCTGTGATGGGAAGGTTTAGGAGTATAGGGTTTGGGTTAGGTGAAAATATTATTAGTATCATATAAAATCAGTGAAAGTCTATGCAATGTCCTCACTAATATAGTGTGTGTGTGTGTGTGTGTGTGTGTGTGTGGATTCTCCATACTGATGCAGTGTTTCATGATTCAAACTCTGCTACTGAAAACTCTGAACCAGTGTAATTGGTACTGTGATTGTAATGGTCATTAATCTAATATGCACTGGCAGGTTCTCCCTAGGAGATGTGTATATGTTTAATTTGTGTGTGTGTGTGTGTGTGTGTGTGTGTGTGTGTGTGTACCATGGTGGTCTCTGTAATGGAACCAAAGCTGTTGATAAAAATGTTGCAGGTGACATTTACAGGAGGACCTGAAAAAAAAGAACATCGCAGGAAACATTAGCACCTCTCTCAAACATTTAAACCAGCCTAAACTGCTTCACTGGTCATACCTGCTTTACAGTGGTCTAGCCTGTTCAGCCTGGTGTTCTGCTGGTTAGCCAGGCTGATTTAAAGGTGGCCAAAACCTTTCTAAATCCAGAAAATGACACCAGGCTGGAAAACCAGCTAAAATGAATAAATAATCTTAGGCTGGTCTAAACCATTAAAGGGAAAGGGAATCAGAATGTGATTCATGCACATCGTCGCCGAAAGGAAAAATATTGAAAACTCAATATCTGTGTCAACCATTTTAACATATTAGATTAGATAAATAATTCAAGCGGAATTGACCTGTTGTGTCAGCTTCAGTGTCTTGAATAAAAAGAAATCCTCAAGCAGAAAATCCGTAGCAACAGATTTTGTTTCCAAGACAAAATACTGAAGAGGTTGTCCAAGACTGTTAAATCAATTTACAAGAGATTAAGCTTTTTCATGAACGAGAAAAGCCCATAGCGAACCACACAACTGTAAAATGCCTCATTTACTTTAAATTAACTATAAGGCTGGCTTTGCTGCTTTACTTATATATGTTTAATTAGCACTCAGTTGCTCTGTAATATCTGATTGCAGCATTTTATTTATTGAGTTAATGTTCATGACATTAACGATATATATAGCTTATCAGAGGGGACACTCCCCCACATATGCTGACAGCCACATCTCTGAGATGTAGAACAGATATGAAATATATACGAGCTCAGAGACGCCCACAGAGAAAATGCAAGAGCGAGATCGTGAGAGAGGAGGAAAGAAAAAGTATAAGTAAAAAAGAAATTCCACTTTTAAAAACATAAGAGAATGAAAGGAAAATACTTATTTAGGTCTGTGGGTTAACATGAACTCGAGTGGACAGAATGGCAAACTAAATGGCCCTAATGCCAACGAAGAAACTGACCCTCAAAAATCCTTACAGAGGCTGTTGTGACACTTTTTATGGAGAGAAATCTAGCGTGAGCTGACAGCCGTATCCTGCATGTTTCTGAAATCATGCTCATCGTCTGGGGCTGAAAGTCTCGTATTCTGTCAGTTTTTGCCTATGAGTTTCTCTTGTTGAATGGTCACTGGGAGTCTGTGTGAAGTGGGAAAGGGAAAAAATAGACCGGAGAACCCATGGGGGGGGGCCACATAGTTTAATGAGATCTTATGTTGCTCTGTGTTTTCGGGCTGCAGCACTTTTTCACATGCAAGGCTCAGAGAGAATTTAAATATATTCCTTGCTGACCACATCACATTTTTGCAGAGTTCCTGCCAAAACAATCTATGAACAAGAGATTAAGCTGCAACAGCAGTTTTTACTTACTTATGTGTTGCCTTATGTGATGTTTTAAAATGAACAAGCTATCACTGAAAGGAAGTGAAAGAAGGGAGTGAGTGAGTAACAAGAGAAATTGTACACTGACTCCTAAAGTCCTTCCAGCCTTATGTGTCTGTCCATCAGCAAGATTCAGCAGAAGGGAAGTACAAAATAGTACAATGGAGATTCAACACTTCAACACTTGCTTTGGTTGTGTGTCAGTAAAATGTACAGTGAGTGTGATTTTTTTTTCAGTATGGTGCTTTTACTATACAGTCAATGCTTTTTAAAAAAAAGAAATTAATACTTCTGTTTAGTAAGTGTGCATTATAACAAAAAGTGACAGCAAATACATTTATTTAAAATATATAAAATATTTCTATTTCAAATAAATGCTGTTAGGGTTAGGTTTAACTTTTTATTAATCAAAGAACCCTGAAAAAGTATATCAGTTTTCAACTGTGAAAATAATAAGAAATGTTTATTGAGCACAAAATCAGCAATTTAGATCATGTGACGCTGAAGACTGGAGTAATGACTGCTGAAAATTCAGATTAGCCATCACAGGAATAAATATCTTTTTTAATTTAATTAAAATAGAAAACGGTTTCATAATATTACTGTTTTTAATGTATTTTTGGTGAGCACAAGAGTCTTCCCAGACAGCAACAGTGTTGGCCCAAATCCGGGCCACATCTGATGTGGGCCGGATCTGGGCCAACACTATGTTGCTGTCTGGGTTCTTTCAAAAACCACAAACTTTTGAATCTGCATATAAGGTAAGCTATTTTTTTAATGTACTTATCACTTGCTACACTCACATTTTCAAGTTAAAATCACTTTTTTCTAAAATTATGCTACAGTAGATTGGGAGTGGAGTACCTTTAAAGTTGGGCCTGATCCGAGCATCATATCCAGATGTTTTTCCCATTAGTTTATCCAGAAAATCAGACGGTGACATGGGCTTCCTACTGCTGGGAGATTTTAGTTCCTTACTAAACACACACCTAAAAGAGATAAATATTAATAATAATTCACATCGGAATATCAGATCTACACCCACCTCCAACAGAATCATCATATTAAAGAGCTGTTTGTGTTTCAGTGGGGTCCACTTTTTTTTTTTTTTTCAAAATCCTAAAAAGATGTCCCTTAACCATTTATATTGAACATTGTATTATATTGACACACTGCATTCATCTCTTTCTCTTTGGCTTCAGGAACTTAATTTTTCCAGTTTAATTAGGATTTTAAATGGCCAGAATCACATTGTGGTGTCAGACTTTTGGACTGTATATTATGTGTGTGGTTTATTAATAAGTATACTCTCTATGAGCTCTTTCTGTTGTTCATTTTAACATTCACTGGTGCTAAAAGGCTTTATTATCAGTCCATTATTGACTGAATGCTTTGGCAATAATGTATGTCAATTTGAAAAATGAATGGTGGAGGGAAATCTGCTTGCTAACTTAAAACCTTTAATAAGCCTTTAAATGAGAACATCTGCCCCATGTTTTATTAAACCCCCACTCCACTGGACACGTCCTGTCTGTTTCTCTGTGTAGCTGCAGTAAAAAAATAAGATAGCATTGGCATCTTTATTGCCTTGGACCTAATTGCAGCTTGTTGTAGGTGTTAATATTTTATTAAGAAAGAGTTAAGTAGAAGTCCAAATAGGGAATAAGACAGCACGTTCTCACACACACTTTGAACCGTATTCCATATTTAGAGAAATTTTCTGGTCCAGTTCCTCTTCATTTTTCCTGTCTGTTTGTATGCAGGACTGTGGCAAATTCGATTTGTGAAAGTATAAAGTCCGTTTCACACAGCGTACAGAGAATTGAAAAAAAAAACACACAACAAATGCATCCTCAGGTGAGTGAAGAACAAGAAATGTCTTGTTCCCGACAGGCCAATAATAGTTCAATCTCATTATGTGAACTTCAATAAATCTGTAATTTCAGTAACAGTGAAAATTACTTCAGCCAGAGCTGTCTCTATGTGTCAGTCTCATACTTCAGAGACCTAGATACATAAAGCCAACAAACACACACACACACAGAAACATAAGAATGCTCTCTCGGATTAAAATAAACCTATCACCCATGAAGACTACTAAACACACAAGCCAAATACAGACGACTGAGCAAACAAACACACACAAGTATGGAAATTGAAATATTAGGAAGAAACAGGTCATTTCAACCAATTACACACACCTGAGTTCTTCTGAAGGACACTTTAAAACTATATTTGGATCTTCACAAAAAGCCTCTACAAGTGTTTTAATGAATCACATTGTGAAACCAGTGAGGAATGATGGCACACCTGTGAAAAACTCACCTGATGACCCCTTCAAACATCCACCAAACCAGTAAGAGCTCCAGCAGGATCCTCCAGAACAGAGAAAACATCCTTCTACTATTCAGCTGCTCTCTTTTCCTCTCTGGTGTCCTGTGGCTAAATCTCAATAAGCAGATGTGTTTTGGAGGGGCAGGACGCCCATTCCGATGCACTCTGGTCTCTCCTCCACTGCCATCTGACTGAGCACCGCATCCTGAGACGGGCACACTAAGAGATGTGTGTGCGCATGTGAGTGTATACAGGGGGTTTTCTGCTCTTTCGTTCTCTCTCTGGCCACATGCTACCCTGAGGTGTAGTTCTACCATAGAGAAGAGAAAAGGCAACAGGGCGTAAGATGCGTTTAAAGACTTTTATCTGAATAAACAACTGTGACACAACTCCACCTGAGGGGCTCCAGATCCACATCCCAAGACGCACTGCAGCAGAGGACAAACATCCATCCATCCATCTCTTCTGATATCTTCATTCTTGAGCAAATTGGGTAGATGACACATAATGTGGGCTTCCAACTTAACAGTAATCATTTTTAGGTTCAAATTATATGTATTAAAGCTGCTAGCAGCGATGAAAGGGCCCTCGCACCCAGGACCACCGCCACCCGGTGGCCTCAGGAAAACAGCGAATAGTGGGCGACATACATTTAAGCGGGTAAATATAGGAGAAATATGGCAAAGTCACTTCAATGTGCCACACTTCCTTCTGCCAGCAGGTGGCGCTTTGACTATAACTGAATATTGGCATGTAGATGTCTTCAGGTCAGGACTATTATCAAACGTTTGAAGTTTGGGGCAGATCGGACATTGTATGCCTGAGTCACAACAACTCTCTGTTTCGTGGGGTAAATCGCATACATTAGCACTTAGCCATGTTTTGCTTGATTTAATGTGTTTCTAGTATGTTTGGGACTTGATGGCATATTTAAATGTGTTTCTGGGAGGGAATTACAGTGTAAAGCATGCCATTTCCTGTTGCCAGCAGGTGGTGCTATGACTAACTAATATTGGCATGTAGATGTCTTCAGGCCAGGACTCTAATAAAACATGTGAAGTTTGGGGCAGATCGGACATTGTATGCCTGACTTACAACAGTTTCCTGTTTCATGGCGAAACATCAGACTTTGTCAGGCCGCCACGGACACTCCCTTAAGGGAAAACTCAAGATCTTCACAATTTACCATCACCGAGGCCTTAAGATTAGACTGACCAAACATGATGTTGTTCTGGTTAAATCTCAATGAGGATACTCATCACAGTGTAAAACATGGCCTTTCCTGTTGCCCACAGGTTGCGCTATGACTAACTAATATTGGCATGTAGATGTGTTCAGGCCAGGACTCTAATAAAACATGTGAAGTTTGGGGCAGATCGGAAATTGTATGTCCGAGTTACAACAACTAACTGTTTCATGGCGAAACATCGAACTTTGTGAGGCCGTCACGGACACGCCCTTCGGGGAAAAGTCAAGATCTTCACAATTTAACATCACAAAGGCCTTAAGATTAGACTGTGCAAATATGATGTTGTTCTGATTAAATCTCTAGGAGGAGTTCGTTAAAGTACAACATCTGGAAATGGCAAAATTTGCAACAATTTTGCAAAGAAAATTCAAAATATCTCACTTCCTGTTGGTTTTCAGATTTTGTACCATGAGACTTTTTTGTAGGTATTGGGCTGTTACATGTGTGTCCCGAATTTCATACCTGTACGTGAAACGTAGCGGGAGGGGCACTTCGTTGAAATGTTGTAGGTGGCGCTATCGAGCAATTTTGCCATGCCTAATTCTGAAACTCATATGTAGATGTCTTCAGGCCAGGACTCTTATCAAACATATGAAGTTTGGGGCAGATCGGACATTGTATGCCTGACTTACAACAGCTTCCTGTGTCATGGCGAAACATCAGACTTCGTCAGGCCGCCATGGACACGCCCTTCAGCAAAAACTCAAGATCTTCACAATTTAATGTTGCAAAAGCCTTTAGATTAGACTGACCAAATATGATGTTGATCTGGTTAAATCAATATGAGGAGTTAATCCCAGTGTAAAACATACCATTTCCTGTTGCCAGTAGGTGGCGCTATGACTGTAACTGAATATTGGCGTGTAGATGTCTTCAGGCCAGGACTCTTATCAAACATGTGAAGTTTGGGGCAGATCGGACATTGTATGACCGAGTTACAACAACTTCCTGTTTTATGGCGAAACATCGAACTTTGTGAGGCCGCCACGGACACGCCCTTCAGGGAAAACTCAAGATCTTCGCAATTTAATGTCGCAAAGGCCTTTAGATTAGACTGTGCAAATATGATGTTGATCTGATTAAATCTCTAGGAGGAGTTTGATAAAGTATGAAGTCAGGAAATGGCAAAATTTGCAACAATTTTGCAAAGAAAATTCAAAATATCTCTTTTTTGTAGGTATATTGGGCTGTTACATGTGTCTACCGAATTTCATACCTGTACGTGAAACGTAGCGAGAGGGGCACTTCGTTGAAATGTTGTAGGAGCCGCTATCTAGCCATTTTGCCACGCCTAATTCTGAAACCCATATCAGGCGTAAATTTTCACCACTTTTGACGCGTGTGCAAAGTTTCATGAGTTTAGGCCATCAAAAATGCAATTTTTTATGCTTTTGAAAGAAATCTCATAAACATATATATATATTTTTGAATTCTTTGATGAAGTTCAAAAGAACAGCATGTATTTTAAATCTTTTTGAAATCTTTTATAATGCTGTAAAGGTAAATGTTCCATATATTGGAAGCTGAAAATGTGTTTTTGAGAGCAGAATGTGCAGGAACCCACTGTTCCCATCATACTGATTTACATGAACAGCAGCTCTATAGGACAAAGATGTGGAATAAAAGAGAGAAAAATAAGACAAGAATGTATAGAGTGGGTGTAAGAAAAACAACTGAAAAATCAGAATGAGCTCTAGTCACAGTGTTGAGTGTTGAGTCACAGTGGATAACTAGGCCAGTGTTAATTTTAATGTATCTTCACTCCAGAGTGAACCAAACTAAAGAATAACAGACCCAGTTTTTCTCCGAAATCACACACACTCAGCAGTCATCTCGATGACGTGTTAAAACATTGCCTTGACCTCAGGAGGAATTAGAGCACATGCCTACTATGCATACACACTGCTCTCAGCCAACATAGTTATTCAAGACCCTCCAAATACACACACACACCACTGATTTCTATTCATTAACATGTCTGAAAACAGTTATTAACAAATGAATGATAAAATTTGAAAAGCCACATAAACACACGTGCGCTTAAATTTGTCAGTCTCCACAGAGTTTAAAGATACTCAGGCATTCTGAACTGAGAATTGCTGGCTGGCTTCAAATTAACTGGCGCGGAAGCAGAAACTCATGTGTGTGTTTATGTAGGCCTATGTATGTACGGGTCAGTGACATCCACCCTGTTCATATGCTTTAGAGATTTTTTTATCACAGTCCTGAGGAAGTTTATCTTAGAAACATCTGATCTTGTTTTCGTGGAGGCTGGAGCTCCAAATTTACTACAGAACTCCAAAAATACAAATTACTTTGCAAAATAAGAAAAAATTATAATTTGCGCATCAACAACAACAAAAAATTGTTAAAGGAAAAGTATAGCTGGATAAAAACATTTATTTTATGATTAATCACACTCTTGGCTTCAACAAAATCTCAAAGATCCTTGTTGATAATCAGAAGCGCCACGGCATAGGAAATAGTAGCTACTTTATTTACTTGTGAATGTGATGATAATAATAATTTGTTACATTTACATAGCGCTTTTCTGGGTACTCAAAGCACTTTACATATAGAAGGGGGGAATCTCCTCAACCACCACCAATGTGCAGCAACCACCTGGATGATGCGACGGCAGCCATATTGCGCCAGAACACACACCATCTTATTGGTGGAGAGGAGACTGATTGATGAAGCCAATCGGTATTTATGATTAGGAGGTCATGATGGACAGGGGCCATTGGGCAAATTTGGCCAGGATGCCAGGGTTAAACCCCTACTCCTTTTTCGAAGGACATCCTAGGATGTTTAATGACCACAGAGAGTCAGGACCTTGGTTTAACATCTCATCAGAAGGACATTGCTTGTTACAGTATAGTGTCCCCATCACTATACTGGGGCGTTAGGACCCACACAGACCACAGGGTGAACACCTCTTTCAGCAGCTAACTAGTTTTCCCAGGAGGTCTCCCATCCAGCTACTGACCTGGCTCAACCCTGCTTAGCTTCAGTGGGAAACCAGTCTTGGACTACAGGGTGATATGCCTGCTGATGCAACATAAAGACTGTGCACAGCGAAATACACTGAACAAAATTATAAACGCAACACTTTTGTTTTTGCCCCCATTTTTCATGAGCTGAACTCAAAGATCTAAGACTTTTTCTATGTACACAAAAGGCCTATTTCTCTCAAATATTGTTCACAAATCTGTCTAAATCTGTTAGTGAGCACTTCTCATTTGCCGAGATAATCCATCCACCTCACTGGTGTGGCATAGCAAGATGCTGATTAGACAGCATGATTATTGCACAGGTGTACCTTAGGCTGGCCACAATAAAAGGCCACTTTAAAATGTGCAATTTTACTGGGGGGGTATCTGGTATCTGGTGTGACCACCATTTGCCTCACGCAGTGCAACACATCTCCCTCATATAGTTGATCAGGTTGTTGATTGTGGCCTGTGGAATGTTGGTCCACTCCTCTTCAATGGCTGTGCAAAGTTGCTGGATATTGGCAGGAACCGAAAACACGCTGTCGTATATACCGCTCCCAAACATGCTCAATGGGTGACATGACCGGTGAGTATGCTGGCCATGCAAGAAATGGGATGTTTTCAGCTTCCAGGAATTGTGTATAGATCCTTGCAATCCTAACCCCTCCCCCACACCTACTCCTAAACCTACCAATACTAGGGGGGTAATAATCTGGCAGGGGGTCAGAATTCAGCACAACACTGGAATTGAATCAGTCTGAAACACTGACCTGTACAGCATTAGCAAAGAGATCATTTCACATTTAAACAATTTGGGCATTATAGCTGAAATACACCGAAAATAATCGAAACCGAGATCAAGAAACCTGTAATCGCTACCAAGCCCTATACTGAATTAATGTAAACCTGTAATCTGTACCTTGCAGTTAATTCAGTGCTGATTAAAGTGTGAGTGCTACATCAAAATAACTAACAAATAGCATTTGGACATGTGACGTCAAAACATTTCATTAAATATCAAAATTTCATAAGGCTCAAATTGAATTTTGTTCCATGGCTATCACTCTGCAGAAAGACAGAATGAGCAATTTTCTATTAACTCTGACCTGTATATCAGAGCGCTGGTGCATAAGGAAATAGGTCAAGTCTATGTTAGGGAACATGTTTGCAGGCAATCACAGGTTTAATGAGCCTTAACATATTGCATCTCCACACATCTCAAAACCCTCAGGGTCCTGCCCATATCGGACACACAGGCATTCAAATGCACAACTTGTGAATTTCTTGCACTTGCAGAGGGTTGGTATGTTCCCCTGACTACTGGAAAGGAAGAAAATTAAATGAAAATGAAACATTAGGCATAATTAAAAATAATTTACTTTTATTTCGTTTCATTTGTACCAGCTGCTTTGATCATGCAGACAGAAAACGTTGGGCTACCAGGTGTCAGAGGAATGTCTTTCATCTGGTTTTGTTTGATTCACAATGCAATTTTATTGCAATACTTAATGAAAGTGGTTATCCCGTCTGGTTTGAGGCATTGGAGGAGATGTTTAGAAGAGACGCATTCACAAAGCGAGATGAAAATGTACTGACCTTAATGGGAAAAAATAACAAACACAAACCACACACAGCACTTTTCAATACAAACAACAGGTAAAGATTTCCCGCATTAGAAAATTGAGTGATACAGTTTGAACAGATCCATGAGCACATTGAAATCACAGCGCCACCTTGCAACCCAGAGGCAGCATTGCATGTCCTGATCTCAGAGAGTTCAAGGTCAAAATGACAGATGACAGGTTGTTGTAAGCCTGTATGTGTTTGTTCTGTGTGTGTATGTGTCTTTTCCCAAGTTCCCTCCACATAGATATGGACAGAGAACAGAGAAAACAAAAGATTATTCAGTCCTCATGGATGTTGAAAAGCTTGGCCACCTCATTCAGATCTGTATGTTCCTCTCCATCTTTGATTATCTACAAATAAAACCAAAACAACAAATTAATAATCTTTCTCAGAAAAACAAGATGAATGGAGAAAGAGAATGATATCTCTGCTCACCTTCCTTGCGATGGGCATTCTGTTGAAGACGTTCCACAGAACAATACCAACAACCACTTTGTCCCTCAGGTAGAATATTACTCCCTTCCCATAATCCTCCTTCTGCTGAATAGGAGGTGGAGGGGCTGCTGTTCCTGCCTTCAACGCCCCAGCAACCTCCTCGGTCTCACTCTCGGAACGGATTCCAGTGCCTGTAAACAAGAGAAAATTTTGTTTGCACTCTGCCATTGATGGTAACTAGGAAGTGGGTTAGCAAATGATGATGATTGATACTTTATTAATCCCAAGGGAAATTCAAGGCATCTAGCAGCTTATACCACAAAGGGACACAATACAAACAATATCAAAATATAGCAATAGCAAACGTTTGTGTACCTGATTGTTCGGTTGCAGCTTTTGGTGTGTCCTTGGCCGTGGCTTTAGCAAACACTCCCACGGTGGGCAGACTGCTGTCCACTATACCAATGGCTTCATATCCAACATCTGGTCCTAGATCACTCCTGAAGACAGGGACATATTGTGAGTGCTGAATTATGCTACAAAGTTCCCACTCTTTCATGAACGCCAGATTGAAGGACTTTCAAGGGCACCTTTTATTTTATATCAAGCACAATAAAGACAATTAAAAATGGGTTTGTTACTGCCAATCTGGACAATATCAAAGACTTACTGTACCTGTGTTAATCATTACTGCAGTAATGTTAAGCCATATACTGACAATTAAAATCTATTTTAACTTTTTAAAATCCAATCAGGAGAGAGGGCTATTACAGTGAACGAGAAATGCAGTTTGCAGCGTTCTTATTCTTGCTTTATCATTTATTTCACACTGTTTTGAGTTTTTCTTTTTGTATGAATCATTACTTGATTAAAATATAGAGAAATATTGTATACTATATACATATTATATACATAAATTGTGCAAATGAAAAATAAAATATGGATAAGGTAATTGTTAGGCATTAAATAATATTCAAAATGATTTGTTAATCACCTATACAGGGTATATGCAGGGCTTTTAAAAATTCATTTTCAAGGCTGCAATTTTTTTAAGTCCTGCAAAAATAAAATTAATACCATATTGGGGGGAGATCA
Source organism: Rhinogobio ventralis (assembly GCA_039654625.1). Classification (NCBI taxonomy): domain Eukaryota; kingdom Metazoa; phylum Chordata; class Actinopteri; order Cypriniformes; family Gobionidae; genus Rhinogobio; species Rhinogobio ventralis. The sequence continues at coordinate 14,779,811 of CM077194.1, forward strand.
GGGTTTATGGTAACATCCTTAACCATAAAATGACTATAAAAACAACAATTTAAAGAATTTAGACAAAAACAAGCTATATAAAAATATATATTAAAACAACTCACATTTCAGACTTTAAACCATTTAAGAAAAGTGTTGAGTCCATTATTATTAGCTTCTTATAAATCCACCGTTTCACAATAACAACACCGTCTAAGCGGTGTAAAAATATGGGTCGTTCTTCGCGTTGGCCTGAACAAAAACGGTAGTGTTGAATTGAAATTTAATTTCAATCTCAGACAGTAGATTGCACTTATGGTTATGCTTATAAACACTACCTTATTAGGCATTATTCACTGGAATTCTGATTCAATTTTTATGTAGCTCAATACCGAGCAAAGCAACATTGAATTTGCACTTCCCTGATATTGAGCTAGTTAAATCGCTCTACGCTTCAAGCATTCATCATACAGGGCAGCCTGCGCGTGATCACGATCCATGTGCTCACGCTGCTTTTTCCCCCACTTTCCCCCCAGTTCGGTATAGCGGTTTCATTCAGGCTTTGTAATAAGCACCATGCTACTCTAACAAAAGTTACTTCATGTTTAATTCAAGCACTTTCATACTTTCGAATACATTCCAGTCCTTGAAACCATGTGTCTGAAATTGAAGTACTTTAAGTACTTTCAAGAAGCTTGGAATACCTGATGCTATTAAAAACACATATTAGCTGAGTTTGTTGAAGATGTGTGGTTACCAGAACATAGACTGATGCCAATAGGGTTTGCTGGCTCCAGTCATGTTCTCTCCAGCCAGTCTGCCGCTGACAACCGCATGGTCATGATGCTCCACACGCCTCCGGCCCAGATTGATGTCATAAAAACATGCAGCATCTCCTGCCTAGAACACAAGCAAAGAAGAACCTTGATTATCATGTCCAAAATTTGTGATTCAGAACTTATACAGTTCCTATGAATCTCCTTTCTTCATTAGGACCTTCTGTCTTGGCACTGTCTGCTAAATACCGACACTCTCAGCAGTATAAAATCCTCCTCTCTGCCCTTTTGTAAGATTTTCTGGAGAAAACCTCAGCCATACGTACCACCCAGATGTTGGAGCGAGCCTGGAGCTCAGCATTAACACGGTACCCTCCGAAATCAGAGTCCACCTCCAGCCCGCCTGATTTGGCAAGTTCCACACTGGGCTCCAAACCAACTGCAGCCACAATATGGTCTGTCTTCACCTAAAACGACAAAAAAAAATTTTTTTTAGTGTTATTTAGTGTTAACACAAATCATTATTTACCACATTACAAATATAACCATAATACAATTAGCAAACAGATGATCAGGCCATGTTATGATTGGCTAATGGAGAAACAGACTCACCACTCGTCCATCCTTCAGTTTGATCTCCAATTTGTCATTTTTGTAGCTCACATTTTTCACTACAGCATCCGTGATAACGTTCACACCCTCTATGAATGGTCAAAAGGTTAGCTGTGGTCAACTTTTAGCTTTCAAACGTTTCAAAATACCAATATATTGAATCTGGATACGGACATTTAAATCTAAAGGAAGCAATTCCTGTGCCAAATAGAACTGGAAAAAAGCAATAGGTTTCCCAAACAGTGTTGTTGTTTGGTCAAACTAGTAATCCCACTCAAACACACGCTATTGGTTGAGCCAGTGTTTCTATGTCAGGCTGCTCAAACAAATGTCCTTTATTCATTCTCTTACCTTGCCGGACTTTCTCAGTGGTCCAGTTACTCAAGTATTCAGGGAGTACTTTTCCCATGTTACCCTTCTCTGGGAACATCTGGATCACCTCTATACCAAGGTCAGTGGCTACAAAGAGGGAAAGAGAAAGAAAGCAACGGCAAAAGGAGAGAGGAAAAGTCAGTAGTTTGTTTCATTAAAAAAATAATCCATATTTATATGAAAGCCAACCTCAACCCTTATAACAAGATAACAGACACAATTGTAGACAGAACTGACTTCAAATTACATGACCAAACTTGTAATTAATAATGTGACACATTTACATGACACCATTACATGACACATTCTAGGTAATATAATCTGACTATTTTTGATTCCTTATAGATTACTTTTGAACTGATTTATCATATTGATTTGAATAGGATTGTACCATATTTATATGAAACCCAAAGAGAAAGAAAACATTCAATTTTTAATCAACAAAATGATATACATATTAAACCTCACATTACATCAGGGTTTGCCGAACTGAGTTTTGTAAAGGAACTGCAGGGGGTTTATAAGCTGATAAGGCAAATAATTCATTAAATCATAATTTTACAATAAAAACTAATCAAAATAAAACACTTTAACACAAAAATAAAACAAAAATTGTGACCATTAATGACATCAGAGAACTGCAGACATGCAAATGTTTTGTTAAATTAATGACTTAAATATTAACTTTCAAAATTTCAGGGGCTAAGTAAATATATTAATACAAAGAGGTTCTGCTGAAAAAAAAAATCCATCCCTCCATTACATGTAAATAACAAAATGACAATTGTTCTTTTTAATGTATTTGAAAAACAAAAGCCTTCAATGTGAAATGACTCACTAAGTGATAATTAAAATAATAATTAAAATGTGTTGGTCAGGAGTTGATTATAGATTTGCAGTGTTGAAAAAATACTCCTGTGGTCAAATGCTATGTGGCCTCTCCATTTTATATGTAATTATACCTGACTAGGGGCTGGTATGAATTGGGGATAATCAAATGATGAACAATATACTGCTATTGTGTGAATAATATGTGATCATGTAATCAATAAAAAAAAGTAACTAATATGTTATAAGTGAGCATTTTAGAACATGATATAATGTAATTACAACTACTTAGTTCAGTTTTTTTTTTTACACAAACACTTTTGGCCTGATTTTTTTTTTTTTCATCTAAATGACAGCTGAGGGCTTGGACTCACATCTGCGACCCATGGCACATGCTAGCTCGCTACCGAGAAAGCCGCCACCGATGATGGTAATGGACTTAACCTCTCTGGTGATCTTCTCTAGAGATCTAAAATCTTCAACCTATCAAAAACATCAACAAATTACAATTAGCTTTCCAGTTATTACATGTTTTAGGATTTGGATAAAAGATTAAAAAAAAAAAAAAAAAAAGGATTTACAGAAAAAAAAAAAGAGAGAAAAAAAACAAACCTGCATCAAAGAGCAATTTTAAGCCAATAAAATATTTTACACTTGAACATAATAACTTTGTTTAATATAGAAATTTCCATTTATTATTTTCCCACAATTTGAAAGTCCTTGCTGTTTCCAGGTTTTCCAGGACCGTAGGAACAAGATATAGAATTTGAGGCAACATAGAATGCTAATATCTAGGAAAATATTCACCTCAACAGTGATGTTTGTCAAATTGTACACAAGGCTTAATGTTTAATAGTCCTCTGGTTAACAAGAAAATAAATCTATTCTTGTACTTTATAGTGGTGTGCAAAATGCTACAGGACATTATTAGCATAAGGGTGCCCTCCAGTGGTGTTCTGCACATTTACATTTATGAATTTGGCATCTTATGAGATTATGTACATATGCCCTTTTATTAAAGAGCTAAAGAAACATTTGGTTCTAACTTGTACTGACACTGTAGATTTAAGCTGATCCTGAATCAAGTGCCTTTTCAAGCGATTGATTGCATGTTGATAGACAAACTTTTATTTTCCTTTATGTACTAATGAATTGTGATCAATAAGGCCAGGAACAAGCATTAAGAATATACATGGGATCAATTTTGATTTCATGTCGACATAAACATTAATTGAGGATTTGATTTGAACACTACTGCTCTGCCTGAAAAATGTGCAGCAAGACATACTTTCCTAAAGAGGGTTGTCCTCTTCGTCACCTCCTGTCCTGCCCTGTCAATCACTTGCAGGTTCCTAGGTACCCCACCTAATACACACACACATATACATATACAGGACAGTCAGCAATAGATTTTACACCTCTGCGTATGTGTTCATGTGTATATTATGTGTTTTACCTGTGGCAATCAAGCACTTTTCATAGGAGATCTCGGCACCATCACTCAGTTTGACTTTATTTCCTCTGACATCCATGTGTACCACCTACACCATAGGTACAAACACACACAGGGTTACGATGTGGACAACTCACTCACACACACACTTATCAATCCATAAAACATTTCCCCTCTTCTGTGACCTCAGCATTTTTCAGACTTGTTCATGTGGAATAATTAAGAGAGCAACTCCACAGCAACATGAGATGCTGATGTCAATGTTTCTCACCTTACAGCCTGTAAGCACAGCCACACCCCCATTCTCCACTTTAGCAAGATCTGCAGGACTGACGTAGAACGAGAGAGGCTGAAAGTAAATACTAAAACAAAAAAGAAATAAATTAATATCATGATATCTGCAAATAGTCTCTGCAAAAATTAAGAATTAAGAATTCTTATGGAATTACGACCCTTTGACAACAAAACCAGCTTAACAGTGTAAAGTCTGTTTTAAGAGGTCTGGAACACTCTTCACACCTCCTCTCTTTGCCGTTCCATTGTTTGAAGCGCAGTGTTTCGGTGACCTTGGGGTCATCAGAGAACCAGAGTTCTTTAGAGAGAGGTGGCCTCATGTAGGGAAAGTCAGACTCCTCTGTTACAATCAACACCTGTGTAACAAATACAAACATACTTTAATACATAGATATGTTTTACATATGTGATACAGCAGGGGCACATCTATGGTTCATAATTTTTTCACAAAATATATTTTTAGGGCTCTTAAAATGTATGGAAACTTGTGCACCGAGATATTAAATACATTTAATGAAACTTTTTATTATTCACCAAATTCAATTATATTACTCTTTCTGCTTTCTAAATACTGGTCAGATTCATTGATTCACTGTGATTATTCTACTGACATTACTAGTTTTGAACAGTAAGAAAAACACACAAAAAAAACGATCTGCTTAAAGGGATAGTTTACCCAAAAATTCTGTCATCATTTACTCACCCTTAAGATGTTCGAAATCTGTATGAATTTCTTTCTTCTGCTGAACACAAAATATTTTAAAGAATGTCTAACCAAACAGTTGATGGACCCCATTGACTTCCATAGTAGGAAAAAAATACTATGGAAGTCAATGTGTGCCATCAACTATTTGGTTTCCAACATTCTTTAAAATTTTCTTCTGCTGAACACAAAATATATAACTCATACAGGTTTGGAACAACTTGAGGGTGAGTAAATGATGACAGAATTTTCATTTTTGGGTGAACTATACCTTTAAGAGTTTTGTTAAAAAAAAAAAAAAAGTCAATATTTTCCAGATATTTCAACAGATTTCTTTAGTGCAATGATATTTATAAAAGCGTTTTATTTATTGCAATGGTTTATTTTTGTTGTCTTCACAATATTACATGTACTGTACTATTTTCTATATTACTGCTTTTAATACAGGACAATATGTCATTATATATATACACAATCAGGTAAATCTGTAACCAAATTCTTTAAAATACTCTTAAATTACTTTACTAGAGAGACTACCTCTTTAAAACACAATTTATCTTTTAACTGATTCTAATCAGACAGCAGTGTAACTAAACGGCTTTTTACCCATATTTGTCCGTACTTTTGGGATGTTTAAAAGATAATATTCTTGTGAACGAACCATGTATGAGCAGAGGTGGAAGGTCACAGTGACAATTCTAAAGACGGCTGACAGTTTACATTTACAGTTCATGGCAGATGCTTATGTAGAGTTATTTAAAGTTCATTTAAGGTTATGTAGAGGCAAGTGCATATATAATGTAGAAATATTAAGAGAGTTAAAGATGACATTCAAACAAGTCAAACAAGTTAATAGGAACATTAAATAGACCGTAACATGCAGTATGCAGTGTCCCAAGAAGTATTCACGACTGAAAGTGACAATTCATGTACATTGTCTTTTGTTCACCACGACTGCATTTATTTGATATTGAATTTATTTGAAATGCAGTATCAACACAGTAATACTGTGAAATACTTTATTATATTTAAAAATGTAATTTATTCCTGTGATGGCAGGTCTGATTTGCTGCTCAATAAATATTTCTTCTTATTATTATCAATGTTGAAAACAGTTGTGCTGCCTAATATTGTTTTGTGGAAAAAATGTGATTTTTTTTTGTAACAATGTAAAATTCTTTACTGTCACTTAAAATTACTTAGTGTATATACGTTGTACACGAAACCCTGGATTTGGTAAAGAAAACTTGCTTTCGTAGGTAATTAAATGCAAAAATAAAATAATTCTTATCATGAGGAATTTTTTTATAAAAGAATTTGAAAACTGTCTAATCAAAAAATTTGACTATTTGATACTAGCTAAAACTAATTCTGAAACACTACATTAGCCAAAAGCATCCTGTTTATTTCTAATTAGTAAAATTGGAAATAAAAACTACATAAGGAGTGATGTATTAGGAGGACCATACATCTTTACAGCTTTTTGAATGGTATACTGCTGTAAATAAGAGGGAAGCAGACCCAAGATAGTTTTATATATAAAGATGTACCAGTGCTTGAGTCTACGGATTGACAGCCATTCCCACAAAAGGTCCCTCACCCTCATTTTTGAGGGTTCTTGGTAAACCTGTTTTGGTGATTGTATTGATGAAGTACTGATGATTACAATACATGAGCGTTACCATAATTCTGCCAAATTACTACCAAACTGACAGACTCACCCTGGCACCAGGGTCACGTGCCCGAATGGATCTAGCTGCAGCAAATGAAGCTGTGCCTCCACCAATCAGCAGATAGGGAACATGTTCAGGGACATCTAAGTGAGCGGCAGCGGGTTCAAGGGGCACAGCAGCAGAAGATGGCTCAGGATCTGCAGCTGGTTAAAGAAAAACTAATTTAGTACAAACACACATACACACACAAACAAGCGTTTATAAATAACTTGACATGAATCGTGAATTAGCCATGTGAGTGCACTTAACATTATCTGTACAAGAATACGTGAGTGATCTCAGGAACACAGCGCTAGATGAGGGGAGAGATTAGCATTTTTATAATAATATTAGTGCAAACGATACCTCGAATCATCTGGAAACGCCTGCAAATCGGCCAGAAGTGTGTGACCTTGTACAGTTAGCATTAGCCATTAGCATTAAATCTGTCACTTTGACAACAAACATTCAAAGAATGAAATGGCTGAGTGGGGGGGAGGGGGGGGAGATAAGGCCTTGAAAAGTAGTAAGGACAATGTGGTTTATATAGACAAGAAAAACAAATGATCTTCAACGACAAAGGAAATAACCAACCAAAGACAGACCAAGACACAATCTAATCAAACAACTCAGATCATATGTAGCCATAAAAATCAAAAGTTGTAATAAAAAGTTTTAAAAATGGGTGTCCATATGTGTAAATTAACTAATTATCAGTACAGTATGTTTAGCAGTAACATGTTTAAACTGCACAACTGATTCCCATCCAGTCAAAACTGGACTCTTACCACTCTCAGAAACAGATGAAGCCTCCGGAACATGTTCAGCGATGATTACAGGTGTGGGCTCTGTTTCTTAATCACGATGTAAGAGGAGAGGAAAAATGTTAACCTCAATTTCCAAATAAAAGTATTTCCCTCCTTTAAAAAAATCCTGGATTTCCATGCAGATGTGTCAATCTTACCACTTTCAACTACTGGAGCTAAGGGCTCTTCACTCTGTATAACTGCTGGAGCTTCTTCAACAGGTTCCGTTACAGGGACTTCAAGGATGGATTCCGGAATAGAAGCTTCTATAATGGGTTCTGTTATAGGTTCTTTCACAACGAGTTCTTCCGCAACAGGTTCTTCCAAGACAGGTTTTTCCACGACGTGTTTTTCCACAACGGTTTCAGTTACGGGAGCTTCTGCAGCAGGTTCAGCTACAGTGGACTCCACAAGAGCTTCTGTTACCGGAGGTTCTGTTGGAGTTGGTTCTTCAGCAACAGGCTCTAATGCCACAGACGAGTAAAACACAAGATTGTTTGACTGAGACAGATGCACCAAAACAATCCTCCATTCAGTCTTCCTCAGCTCTTACCACTTATTACTGGCTCTGGAGATGATTCTGGGATGGATTCCAGAGGTGCTGCAGCATCTAAAGCAGGATTATGAGTAGATAACTGACTTAAAAAAAATACCTAGCATTCTTTCATTGCCTTGAATCATAACACTTTCGATCTTTGATAGGTTGTACGAGTGGTTCTTCTGGGTGAAAAAGGAAAAATTAAGGATCCAGGGTCAGGAATGAATTTGTGGGAAAAGGGTAAAAACATAAGGAAAATGACAATAGGTATATGTGAATGTGAAGATGTCAGTCTTCATCCACTTCCTCCCTTAGTTGCAAAATTTTCTGCGTGACCTTCCATGACAGGATCATCATGTTTTGGGGAGGACTACCATGAAGTGCATCAATTCTCAGGAATCTTCTCTTAGACATCACTATCTTTACATTAAACTCATTCCATGATTCTTACTTCGAAAATCTCAAAGCTCCTCTTTGCCATTTTTCTCTTAACATCATAGCTGATAGTTCATTCTGAGGCTGGGTCAATGTGTCGATGCCAATCAAAAAGTCCAACAGAAACTTATGAGGAACATGCGCATTAACAATTTTTCTTTCAAAACAAGTTCCAGAAGAAGATCCAGCTTCATTGTGCACACAGAGAACAGGACAGACAATCCAGACAGTCTAGCCATCTAAAAATCTTTCCAAATATTTGAACAGGAATAAAGCAGTTAAAGCAAGACAAAACAGCTTTTTTCAAAACATCTAAGAGTTAGAAGGACGAACAGAAAAAGGAGGACAATTTTTTTTGGTGTTCTTGTGGTAGAAATGTTTGGTTGGTGACAGACAATGTGCGACGCAAAATACACAACTGACAAGTGAAAGACACGAAGAAGAGGAGCCTCAGGCACATCCATCAACGATGAAAGAACTTCATAGAACATCACCTCAATCCAACCATTCTTGGCCCAATGGCAGAAAGAAAACTGATACATTTTGTAAAATTTTAACCTCTCAATTCGAAAAAGCACAGTGAAATTTAGAATAAAACAATGGATAGTCAATTGGTTGGGTGAGGAATGTCAATGGAGTTACCCACAAGGCAGTCACACAAAAACAAATGCTCACAGTCAAACACTCGATATGAAGAAGACAATTCACCATGTATGAGCAGAGGTGGAAGGTCACGGTGACAATTCTAAAGACGGCTGACAGTTTAAGTACAGTTCATGGCAGATGCTTATGCAGAGTTATTTAAAGTTCATTTAAGGTTATGTAGAGGCAAGTGCATATATAATGTAGAAATATTAGTAGAGTTAAAGATGACATTCAAACAAGTCAAACACAGTAAATAGGAACATTAAATAGACCGTAACATGCAGTATGCAGTGTCCCAAGAAGCATGCACGACTGAAAGTGACAATTCATGTACATTGTCTTTTGTTCACCACGACTGCATTTATTTGATATTGAATTTATTTGAAATGCAGTATCAACACAGTAATATTGTGAAATATTACTACAATTTAAAATAACAGCTTTTCTATTTTATTATATTTAAAAATGTAATTTATTCCTGTGATGGCAGGTCTGATTTGCTGCTCAAGAAACATTTCTTATTATTATCAATGTTGAAAACAGTTGTGCTGCCCTCATATTGTTTTGTGGAAAAAATTTGATTTTTTTTTTTGTAACAATGTAAATTCTTTACTGTCACTTAAAATTACTTGTACTGTGTATATACACTCACCTAAAGGATTATTAGGAACACCATACTAATACTGTGTTTGACCCCCTTTCGCCTTCAGAACTGCCTTAATTCTACGTGGCATTGATTCAACAAGGTGCTGAAAGCATTCTTTAGAAATGTTGGCCCATATTGATAGGATAGCATCTTGCAGTTGATGGAGATTTGTGGGATGCACATCCAGGGCACGAAGCTCCCGTTCCACCACATCCCAAAGATGCTCTATTGGGTTGAGATCTGGTGACTGTGGGGGCCATTTTAGTACAGTGAACTCATTGTCATGTTCAAGAAACCAATTTGAAATGATTCGAGCTTTGTGACATGGTGCATTATCCTGCTGGAAGTAGCCATCAGAGGATGGGTACATGGTGGTCATAAAGGGATGGACATGGTCAGAAACAATGCTCAGGTAGGCCGTGGCATTTAAACGATGCCCAATTGGTACTAAGGGGCCTAAAGTGTGCCAAGAAAACATCCCCCACACCATTACACCACCACCACCAGCCTGTACAGTGGTAACAATGCCTTGTTACCACTGTGCAGGCATGTTCTCATTCTGTTTACGCCAAATTCTGACTCTACCATCTGAACGTCTCAACAGAAATCGAGACTCATCAGACCAGGCAACATTTTTCCAGTCTTCAACTGTCCAATTTTGGTGAGCTCGTGCAAATTGTAGCTTCTTTTTCCTATTTGTAGTGGAGATGAGTGGTACCCGGTGGGGTCTTCTGCTGTTGTAGCCCATCCGCCTCAAGGTTGTGCGTGTTGTGGCTTCACAAATGCTTTGCTGCATACCTCGGTTGTAACGAGTGGTTATTTCAGTCAAAGTTGCTCTTCTATCAGCTTGAATCAGTCGGCCCATTCTCCTCTGACCTCTAGCATCAACAAGGCATTTTCGCCCACAGGACTGCCGCATACTGGATGTTTTTCCCTTTTCACACCATTCTTTGTAAACTCTAGAAATGGTTGTGCGTGAAAATCCCAGTAACTGAGCAGATTGTGAAATACTCAGACCGGCCCGTCTGGCACCAACAACCATGCCATGCTCAAAATTGCTTAAATCACCTTTCTTTCCCATTCTGACATTCAGTTTGGAGTTCAGGAGATTGTCTTGACCAGGACCACACCCCTAAATGCATTGAAGCAACTGCCATGTGATTGGTTGATTAGATAATTGCATTAATGAGAAATTGAACAGGTGTTCCTAATAATCCTTTAGGTGAGTGTATGTTGTACACGAAACCTTGGATTTGATAAAGAAAACTTGCTTTCTTATGTAATTAAATGCTAAAATAAAATAATTCTCATGAGGAATTTTTTTTATAAAAGAATTTGAAAACTGTCCAATCAAAAAATTTGACTATTTGATACTAGCTAAAACTAATTTTGAAACACTACATTAGCCAAAAGCATCCTGTTTATTTCTAATTAGTAAAATTGGAAATAAAAACTACATTAGGAGTGATTTTACCACAACAAACCTTGACTAAAATGATAAGAGGAACTGTGGAAAAAATACAAATACAACCTTTCAGATTATATACATTTTACAAAATCAATGGTTTTACTCTGATAAAAGATAGTTAATCAATGTTATGTTATGCTATGCGCATACCAAAATGAAGATACTAAACATGCAATCAGGAGCTGACTTGCTCATTGGACATAATAGAATAGATAACAGACCATTTAATACGTTTAGGTTGTTACCCCTTTTTCAGACTGTTAAGGATTCCCAAGTCACATTTCCTAATTTAAGTTTTGCGTTATCATGCATGAACAGGACATTTTGTGCATGTTAATACCCACCCATGTGTGGCCTAGTAACATAGCCAAATACCATCCAGAGCCATGAGACCTCAGAGCACAACGGTATTGCATCACTTATATCATGTTTTCATCTTAGTTTTCCAATCAAATCATAATTTTAAAAACTTTCAAATGAGAAAGTCATCCGATAAGTGGCATATTTAAGTTTAAGATTAAGATTAAGGTTTAAGTATTGCACTGCAGTGCTCTGTGTGCAAAGCTGGGAATGTACACATACAGACAGACAATGGAAAGAACCTATAGCAGTGTATAGAAATAACCTCACCTTCCTTTGATTCTGCCACAACTTCAGCTGAAACACAAAAGACAACATACTAATTCAACTTCTCTGATACTAATTAAAGAACAAAGACTGATTATTTTTCACATCAGTGCTGCAGACAGCAGTACATTTAAAAAGTTGACTATAGACAGGAGGCACACATCAAGAACTCCGTTAATTGAAACAATTGCTAATAAATGAGACCAGTGAATTATTGTTTGTGTTTCCGTAGTTAGCATGTCTACATGTGATTAGTGTAATCACTTACCTACAGCCTCAGCTGCCTGTGGCTGTTGTTTTGGTCTACTGGCAATTTCTACCATACGCTCCTTATATCTTTCCTTGTCCCCTGACACAGTGCGGTATGTCTTCAAACACACAAACAAATAAACCACACTCATTTTGAACTCTGCGAATCAACATCTTAAACATCTACAACATATTTAAAAACATTGGGAGGACAAAATCTGAGGGGAAAAAACTATGTGAGAAAGTTCATGACTGAAATTATAACAACATTATTTAATACACTGAAGAAAACTAATGCAACCTTTGATCCAGAGTCTGAAATGGAGGTGTTGAGAAAGTGCAATTCACATCAGTATCTGTCTGCTACAAGTAAATGAATACCATTTATATATTTTTTTTAATCAACTGAACCCGCAGTTTAACTGGCAGAGCATAGCAAAGCAACATTACTTGTATCTTGCATAACAGTATATTTTGAGCATACTTTTTTTGTGTGTGTGTGTGTGTGGGGGGGGGGCTCTACCAAATGCACATTAGAAACTAACCACAACCCACACAAGAACAGCACAGATTCAAATAACAGAAACCAGTGCAGCAACTATGTGAGAAATATATATTTGGTATATTGTCAATATGGGACTGATGAAGAATCAAGTTATAAAGGGGTACTTACATAAACTCCCCCCACCAGACATGTTGCACCAACCAGGACGTAATACAGAGTGTTTTCCCCACTCCCTCCTGTTGGCCCTGATGACATCTGGGCTTTTTGAACCATATCCAGCCTTCTACCATGCCTCAGCACTGAAAAATCAATCATAAAAACGTGTCGGTTACTCACATAACCTCGGTTCCCTGGTACGGGAACGAGTATTGTGTTGCTAGTTGCTAGTATTGTGTTGCTAGACGCCTATGAGAAAACTTGATTTCTCGAAATATTGAAGCCTTTATTTTAAAACGCAGTGCAGCTGCACAGCCAACATTATGCAAGCTATAAGCATGCTGATTGGTTGGGCTGCGAGAACTGCACAAACCTATGGCGAGGCGGCATATCTGCGTGAACTAACCGGGGAGCATCCCACCGCCCGCGAGCTGAGCCTGCCAAAATGGGCGGCGCTACTGGCTATAAAAGCAGCTCATTTTTCGCCATAGAAATCAGGTTAATTCGGCTGAAGCGACAAGACCTGGGAGTGGCGCTTAATAGCACGGCCGTCTACGCAATACTCTGTTATTCTCAGGGAACCCTAGGTTACGTGAGTAACCGAGACGTTCCCTTTCAAAAACGGTTCCTCGTATTGCGTCGCTAGACACCTATGGGAACTCAGTTCAATCACACCATGCTATTAAAGCTGATGACCTAGCTCTGAACTCTCACCTGAGGAACAAAGCCTGAGGATATAGAGTAGAACTTTGGCCAGAAATCCAACGGGGCCCGGACAAAGGTTGGAGCCCACGGAAGGAGTATCTAGTGGTTTGGCCTCTTAGAGGCCAACCTCACTATACAGAAATGACTCGTCCATGCAGTGCATGGACTTTCAAGTTGTAAAATCTCACAAATGTGGACATCAAGGACCACCCGGCCACCGCACAAATGTCATCGATTGATACACCACTGGACCAAGTCCATGAAGAGGCCATGCCTCTCGTGAAGTGAGCTCTGACGCCTATGGGGCATTGAAGGCCCATAGAGGTATAGGCTAAAGAGATAGCGTCTACTATCCAACGTGATAATCTTTGCTTCGTGACCGGAAACCCTTTGGTGCGGCCGAAGCATATAAAGAGCTGTTCTGACTACCTGAATTGGGCAGAACGCTCTACATAGAGTTTGAGAGCCCTGATGGGGCAGAGTAGGTTTAATTCTCTGTCGTCCTCCGACAAGAGAGCAGACAGTGAAATGACCTGGGCTCTAAACGAAGTTGAGAGCACCTTTGGTACATAACCATGTCTCAGTTTGAGGACGACCTTGGAGTTGTTAGGCCCAAACTCAAGGCAGGAAGCATTCACATGCTAGGGCTAGCAGGAGTGCGGTCTTGAGCTAAAGTGGCTTTAATTCGGCCGACTGCAGTGGCTCGAATGGGGTACCCCTGAGGGCCCTGAGGACCGTGGATAGGTCCCATGAGGGTATGGAAGGGGGACGAGGCGGATTCAGCCTCCTGGCCCCTTTGAGGAAGCGTACGACTAAGTCGTTTCTTCCTAGAGGTTGATCGGCCACAGGAGCATGGAAAGCTGCTATGGCCGCCACATATACTTTGAGCGTGGAGGGGGTACGACCCGCGTCCAGTAGCTCTTGTTGGTACTTCATATGAATAGGGGTCTTGGTTCCGAGCTGAGCACCAGCTGGTGAACACTGACCATTTAAGGGCGTAGAGGCGTCTCGTGGACGGAGCTCTAGCCTCAGCGATAGTGTTTAGGACTCCTTCTGGAAGGTCCCTTGGTACCCATTGAGGGGCCATACATGGAGGGCCTACAAGTCGGGGTGGGGGTGCCAGATATAAGTATATACTGATAAGCCATATAGGACCATGTACTGATAAGCCACCCCCTCAAACGTGAATCTCAAGAACGGTCTGTGATTGGGGGCTATTTGGATGTGAAAGCATGCATCTTTCAGATCCACTGATAAAAACCAATCCCCTGGGCGAATTTGCGTGAGGATTTGTTTGGCTGTTAACATCCTGAATGGCTGTCTCATGAGGGCCTTGTTCAGGTGTCTGAGATCCAAGATAGGCCTGAGGCTCACCGCGGGGCCGAAGAAACCAGTGGTAGAGATGGGGGAGTCAAGGAAGGCGGTCTTATCTGCGTCCTTGATCTCCGTCAAGTTGAGCCACAGGTGGCACTCAAGCACTACCAGCTTGCTCGTGTCCGTGCGCTCATGAGTCCTCTGACCCCGCTGTTTCTTCCTCCGAGGTTCCTGGGAGGTTAGAAACGGGAGGGCGTGAGGGGCGTGTCGGTCTCTGAAAATAAAGCTAGTGAGAACAGCTGCCCTGCGTGAGTGCAGTTTCAGCATCGATTTTGCGCAGACAGGAAATGAACTCATTGTGCTCCTTTTTCTCTTAGCGTTTTCGCTAGAAAGGATATTCGTCGGATGACCACAGGGAAACGGCAAATCAGCAGTAGGGATGGGTATTTATTTTTTAACCAGATGCGCGCTCTGTTTTCTGTGCTACAGACACGTGCACACAGAACGGATTCTCATAGTGAATGAATAGTGCACGATAATGAACTGTGTTCTCTTCCTTGTCTTTTTGCACAGCACACGAATGGACAAATACACACAAAATACTCTCGTAAACACAGTCGGTTATGTCGTTGACGGCAGATTTTCTTGATGTCGTCTCTATGATAACGTTAATCAAACAACAAAAGACGAGAAAATTCACTTGCTGTTCTAGACAGAATAACTTTTACCTATGTTTGTAATGTATAGCCTATATTTTATCAAAGTGCAGTGTTATTTTACATTTGATTACAGTTTCTGTACCTACCTGAAAATTTCAATCCTATCTTTGTTCAATTGTATTTATTTGTGCAATTGGTAATTTGTTTATTTGTTCTTTTTTTAAATTACTGAGTGTTTACATGTCTTTAATAATGCTTGAAATTTATATTAGTAGTTTTAAACCATAGGCAAAAGTTGCTAGCCTGTTGATTTTTGTTGTGTTCAGCTAATTAACTGTTTTGCAATAATAGCCTAATAATAAATGTGAATATTATCTAAGGTTTTTTTTTTTTTTACCTTATTGGAATTAGGAATTGATAAGCAGAATATGAATAGTTAAAATTCAAACGATACCCAACCCTAATCAGCAGATAACTGCGTTGAGTCAGATCGCGCTGAGCAGGAAGCCACCAGCGGGCTCAACTCGTGGGCGGCAGGATGCTCCCCGATTGGTTCGTGTAGATATGCTGCCTCGCCAATCAGCATGCTTATAGCTTGCATAATGTTGGCTGTGCAGCTGCACTGCGTTTTCAAATAAAGGCTTCAATATTTTGAGAAAAGGAGTTTTCCATAGGCGTCTAGCGACACAATACGAAGAATCGTTTTCGAAAGGGAACAAAAAATTATTAATCCTTTTTTTTTTTTTTAAGTCTGCTTAAACTCATTGTACTGATGTTACACTTATATCAAATATATACAGTATATGGTTATCAATTCCTTCAGGAACTCTAGAATAAAAATCTCTTTAGACGCACAGAACATTTTTACTATTTCCAAGCGCACACACGGAAAGCCGCATCTTAGACAGCGTGCAAATATTGAGTTCTCTTTCAAGTCTTGCACTTATATGGACAAATTCGCACCAAAATTATGTCAACATGCCCATCTTGGTGAGTATCCTAGCAAACATGTACTGAATCCGTGCATTATGTCTTAAAGTGACAACAGCAAATATAATATTAATATTATATTAATACTAATATTCCTGCTGTCTGTTTTTAATGTTAATCAAACAACAAAAGACAAGGAAATCACTCACTGCTCTTGACTGAATAGCTTTTGTAATTTTAATAAGGATTAATCTTTAATTTATATAGTGTAATATGCAATGTTATTTTACATTTGATTACTTTATTTAAATGTTGTACCAGAAAACAAAAGTTAGACCTACCTGAAAAGCACTGTTTATTTTATTTGTATCTTTGCTCTATTGTATTTATTTATGGTGTTGCTTGTAATTTGATTGTTTGTTCTTATTTTCTTTATTTTTATTTGACACAAGTCATTTTTTCCCTGAACATAGCACATACCGTAACCATGACCCTAAAACCATTATATGCAGTTTCTGTAAAGTTGCTTTGAAACGATATATAATGTGAAAAACGCTATCCGTTATAAAAAAAACCGTGATACATACCGAACCGTGAGCAATTTGAAACATTACACCCCTAAAATTTTTAATGTGAAATAGGGACTACTCATCTTTTTTCTTTTTTAAAGTCTACTCAACCAATATTTAGTTGGTAAGCATCCATGTAATAAGCAGTATAGCTGAATAATACAGTCCTTTCTTAAAATAAACCACAATACTGCTGCGATATAATTCACTTAGTTGAATGACAGCGGCATGGAGTTGTCAGAGCCAAAAGTTTATGTTTGAGAGGCAGACTTCGACCTTGGCCCAAAAAATACTGCAACACTTGCACTCCTGCATTCGTGTCAAATAATAATTTTTACAGAATGAGTTTTTGCATAAAATTGTGTTGGAACATATGCGCTGTGACCTCGGATAGCACTGAATGAAACTTCAGTTGTGTTTATCTGTTCAGTTCAACTCAGTATGCTTTATTGGTTTGACTATCCACAAGGTGAAATAAACGCTTATCCTACCGGTGCCTTGAGGTGCGTTTTCATAGAAATTGTGCAAGCTGTTGTTCTGCTAGACTGAAATGAAGTTCACAGGTGACTTCTGATAATCTCAACTTGCCTGATTTCCTCGCATTCTGCAGACACAAAGTGGACGAAGCCCGGGCCAGCGGAGCCAGCTTATTCCATACTGTCTTGCACTTAAACATCGCAGCTCTGCTGTGCTTTTCGATAAGACAGCCTGGGGAAGTTCACAGCAACGTTTACCGTGCAACTTTTGCACAAGGCCGGAGACCTTCTCAGGTCACACGGCTCCTGCATACGCTTCCGGTTTCCGCTAACGGCCCGCCCCCTCCCTGCACTGATTGGCTGCAGTACTGTCGGGTTGTTAGGTAATTGGTCTGTGTTTCTGTCTGGAAAAAAATTCTTAGCGTCACTCCAGAGACCCAATAGACGATTGGCTATTTGTAAGGTACGCCTTAACGACGCCATAGGTCGTGTGATTGATTTTTCTTTTCTAACTTTCTACTATTTTATCTGGCGTTTCAGACATTTATAAATTCTAAATAATTTGAATCATTTAAAGGACAATTAAAAAATTAAAATAAAAAAAAGTTTACATATACAGCCTGAAATTCTAAAATAACGTTTGCAAATAAAACGCCAGAAGCAGTAGGCTACGCATACTGAACATGTTCAAGCGAAATATAGAACAGAACAGAATTCATCTGCCATTAAATACCCAAATATGAAAGCTGTCGTGTCCATTAATTGCAGTTCTTTTCTTTTTTTTATTATTGGTAGCATTTTTGACATTTATTGTTTTTGTTCACTGATTTGTTCTGATAGACATGTTTCTAATGCAATATTAAAGTTTCATGTGATAGTACTGTAAAGACAATAGAAATGTAAATAAATGGGGAAAAATAAAGTGAATTGAAGTCAGCTCTACAGGAAACGCGCAGAGTCGGAGGCATACCCCCCAGCTAACAGGGAATGTTCTGAGAACTTTGGTTAACGGTATAAAGGTTTTATAAACAAACATTCCTCCAGCAACGTTAACAGAACGTTCGCACAACGTTACCTGGCCAATAATACTGTCTCAGAATGCCATAAATAAAGAAAAATAACATGACCTACAGTAGCCTGAGTGGAGCTTACGTCTAGCTCCCCCAGACGTCCAGCGAGGAGGAGCGAATGTAATTTGGGCCTAATGGGTGGAGCTAAAATATCCAACCACACCCTAACCCTACCCACAACTCTATCCGTCCACCCCATTTGACGTCCAGAGAGGTAGAGCTGGACGTCATTTGACACTGCAGTAAGTACTACAACGTGCAAACTCACCTCAGTTTTCTGATCCCTCGTTCAATCAGGCTGATGGAAAGCGGGGCGGAGCTGTGACCGCGGGACTTTCCAGCAAGGAAAACAAACTAACATGCGGAAGAGCGCTGAACAGCTCCAAGACCTTTGACTCCCCCAGGAAACGACAGGAAAGGCTACTTTCTCTTTCTGTCATGCGAATATTCTGTAAAACGCTGTTGGAACATGACATCAAACCTACCAACCAGTTATACCCAGCTGGACGAAAACACATCTGAAAACAAAACTGCAAAAGGACAGTACATATTTTTCTTGATTCTAACTTTAATATTAAGCGCTGAGACGTTTATCACAGCTTTTCTTCTTTATGACTTCTGCGAGGATATTCACAGAGTGAGTTAAATCGTTTAAGCAAAACATATTATGATCTTTAAACAAGAAATGTTGTCATTTAGACACACACACATATATATATATAGTCTATATATAAATTCGTTTAATAAGTTTTGTTTGTTTGTTTGACTTTAAAAGACTCTTGAAACAGGCAGAGATGGAGGGTATCCAATCCACTGTCTCTCCACAGATGTCACCCAACCAGCAGATCAAGCAGGTATCGCAAGTTGTGACTTGTTCTATCAAGAACTGAAACAAACTGCACGGCAGGTATACGGCTTCAATACATTTTTGAAATTGAGAAATATATATCCTACATGTACGATTACATGTATAGGCTATATTACAATTATAGCCTACATGTAATATGATGTTCCATACTAAGAGTCTACATTTCTTTTTGAACAGAGGCTGCTGTTAGACATACAAAATCATGTACTGGGATCATTAGGAGGTAAAACAAATGTATTTATTTATTTAAATGAGTGTTTGCTATTATTGCTTATATATGCAACACTTGCACAAGATGTATATTTACACCAGCCTGCGGCCTCAGTCCTGGTGTCTTTTCACTCAGGTCTAAATGTGCATCCTCATATCACTCGCCTTTTCCCCAACCTCTGCCATCGAGAAAGCCCAAACCAACTAAATAATTAAGTGTGTAGGAAATAATAATGATAATAAAAACAAAGACAGATTTAGAAAAAGTTCTAAAAAGAATAAAAATAGGACACATAGATAAAATAAAGTGCAATCAGTCTGGTGTACAGTAGCACAGTGCTCATTAAGTAAATGCACAGCTAAATAAATGTGTTTTGTGTGTACTATAAATGTGTTTTGAGTCTAGATTTGAATGTGACTACTGTTGGAGCACATCTGATCTCTTCTGGAAGCTGGTTCCAGCAATGGGTGGCATAATAGCTAAAGTGGACTCACCTTGCTTTGAGGGAACCAGATTGAAAATTGACCAAGTATCCATTCGAGCTTAAAAATGTATTCACTTAATTGAAAACAACTTTTTCCATAATCTTGCCTGATATGGAGAATTTGAGATTGGTCTACTTGCTCAATATGGTCCCAGTTAACAATTTTTGGTTCCCAGAACAAACTATGAACGTTTTCTTTATGCAAGTAGAATGTTCCCTGTAGGTTATAAAATAAAACAAAAAATAACCTGCAGGGAACATTATAAGGAACCATATGGGAACATTAGGGGAACCGTCTGTTTTTTAAGTCTTTTCCAAAAAAAGTTTTCTTTGGAAAAGTCCCAGAAAGAAGTGAGGAATTTACCACATCTAGGAGATCTGTTTCAGTTAAACACAGTTTTGAAAAACGATGTGGGGAGTGTGTCAAGGGCGCAGGTTGATGTTTTAAGAGGCTGTACAGTTTCTTCCAAGATTTTACCATCAATTACCTTGAAATCAGACGTAGTGACTTATTTAATTGAAAGTATGTTCTTTACAGAACATAACTTCACTGAGATTGTTAAACCAGCTGTGCACGTCGGGGCAAAACAAGAGCTTAAACAATATCAAAGGCTTCAGAAAAATGGTAGGATCTTCCCCAGAGTAACAATCCACTGTTTACACTGTACAAGATAATGTGGTTAAATTGAATAGGCTAATGATCACAAAATTGTTCTCTTTACTTTTCTGCAGACGAAACTCCTGCACTGGATCGTATTCAGTGGGACAACATGAACGGCCATTTCACTCAGGAAGGGTTAATGAGCTTGAGCCCCGAAGGAGAAATAGCGGTGCCACACGACGGAATTTACTTTGTTTTCTCTCAGGTTAATTTCGAAACACAATTAGGTCAGAGTATGCACTTTACGCAATACTTATACAAGAGGACAGCATACTATCTACGACCAGTGATGCTCGCAAAAGCCGTAGTGACTCCCTGTGTGAGCGCAAGGTCTGGTGTACAGCTTTATTCCAACCACCAGGGGGCGCTGTTCCGCTTAGAAAAAGGCGACAGGCTCTCTTTGTACGTGCTGAACATAAACGCTGTCCGCTTCCCTCAGGAAGCCACTTACTTTGGGGCATTCATGATTAACTAAGCAAAACAGCAGTATTTTGATTCACTTTCATTGCTTATGTTATCCGTTCCCAAGATAACAAATGTATGTATATAGAGGTGATGAATAACATTTTAATAAAAGTGTTTTTAAAAAAAAGTGAATTTAGTTTTAATGTAGGCTATTATTTGTTTATTGTAAATTAAAGCCCATATGCAAATTATAGTCTTCAGTCTTGTTGATATGTGTAGGTATTTTTAATCCACAGCCAAAACAGTAAAGAAACATCAATTCAGTTATATTATTATTCATTTTCTTGACACCTAATAATAAAACCATTCCCCCCTTTTTTTATTACATGGTTAAATGTGGTACATGACAACATATTTTTAAAATCTCATATGACAAATATAAGAAAACAGGTGAATACAGTAGAAATTCTCTGTCCACAACATTGATTTTCTCTGGAATGTCAATAGGCAACATTTTCTTCTGTAGGTGAAAGATGAAGGTGTTTATCCGAATTCAGAAGAAAATGGATGCAGCGGTCTTACCCTACAATGGGGAATTAAGAGAGCTCTATTTTATAAATATTTTTTATTTAAAATGTTGCTCAATGCAGATAGAACTGAAAAATGTCACAGCACAAAAATTTACAGAAACCACAAGGCTGCTATTAAACATGATGAAGAAGATAAGAAGATGCAGCAACGGAACAATATTCAGTTTTGATTTTACACAGCACAAATTCAATTTCTTACCTTCGGAGCTCTGAAAACAAGAAGCTTTGTCAGAGTGAAAAGGGGCTGAGGAGTCATCTTTGCATCTATTTCATCGTTGTTTTTGATTATAATGCCCTCTTCACGGCTTACTTCATTATTGACTTTAGTGAGGATCCCCAAGATGTCCTGGCCTCTAAAAATGAAGGAAGAAATAATTTAAAATATAAACCCAGACAATAGGCTTAAAATAACGCATACAGTATTACTGCATGCAAAAAAGCCTAGTGTAGTGGATCTCACCGTTTACTTCCCTCTTTTAAATGCTTGCAAAGGGACTGTATAAACCATGATCCACTGTCTTCATCACGAATCGACAAATATCCCTCCACCGTGGACATGGCAATCAGAAAATCAGAATCTTTGGCAATGCTGTATATTTTGCCAGGTTTCTGGATGCAACTGGCAAAAGAACCATCTGCAGCCAGCACTTTACTCTGCATCTCACGGCCTCTACATGCTTGGATAAAGAAGACTTTAGGTTTGCCAATAAGAGAGGGGCAGTTGTCTCCATCAAATGGGGAGGTGATGTCATTCAGGGGACATATTTGCTCATCACATCCCTCAACACCAGTCTCAACTCCATGACTCATCACGCAACAGACAAAGCAGTCTCCATGACGGCGATCCTTACTGTAATCGATCATGAGCTGTTTTATGTCAGATGCAGTCTGATCTTTCTTGATTTCAACCAGAAAGCCCAAATATTCAAACAAGTCTTTCAGAGAATCTGAGAAATACATCAAAGAAAGACAAGTACATAAGGTAAAGGCAATAAAATACATGATAGATCCACAGAGCAATTACAACAACAAATGAAAGAAAGAAAAATAAGAAAACAACAACCAATAAGCATCTCCTCGTGCATAAGCCTCTTCTAAAAAGAAGGATATGTGAATGAGTGTGTTTTGTGGGTTATAAACATCAAATGAAAAATCATTCACTACCTACCAACATCTTTTTGGGATCCATTTCGTGTGTGTTTGGGGTTTTTAAAGTTCTCGTTATTAATAATTAGGCAAAGTCCACGTGGATTGCTGTTCATTTTGTACTCATCATTCTAGAACAAAAGAGCAAGTGTAAAGAGTAAGAGTAAAATCTGTCTGAAAATGTGAAATCAAGGGGAAATGTATCTTTTGAAAATGTTGCAGCTTGCTCCACTTCATTACCGTAGATTTTGGTTTATCTGAGGGGAAAAAGAGATATGCAAGTCATAAATCTTTAAAGTTAAATCTTTAACCCATTAGTTAAATATCATTGTACAACGCTTAATTGTAAAACATATTTTGAGAAAAACAAATTATGAAAAAGTCGTAATTACATTGTAAAATTGACCGAGATAAAGATAGCCTACGTGATAAAACTTTTAAATGAAGGCTATATTTGAATAATTCAGGAAACTGTACCTGTAGTTATAGGTAGGTGACTAGAAGGCACTCGTGTTTCGGGCATTTCTGGATGACTGTCTATGTTTAGGCTCTCGTAAAGAAACTTGTCTCTTTTCTTCAAGCATTTGAGCAGAATTTCACTTGCTTTCCGCCCCTTTCTCTTCACATTGTCAATCAGATCACGAGCTTGATCAGTTCGCGTTTTGGTTTTATGCACTATTTCTTCAATCTCCTCACTGCCTAGCACATTATTATCCCGAAGATCATCCAACAAATTTTTGATAAGAGCCTCGGTCAAACCATCCCTCAGTTGAATCCGACAGTTTTCCAAGACTTTTTCTAAAGGAAAGCAATTTGTTAAGTAAAATGTTTATGTATATTCAATTTAATTATAGACTAATTATTGTCACATAATGTAGGCTATAATGTATTATATTCTCACATTTCTGAATGGCATAGCCTACTTGTAGGCTATCTGTTGCATACAATTATTTTCAGTTGCTATAAATAGCTAGTAGTCTGCTAAATGCTTTAAATCTGAACATGAATTGGTCTTTTTTTTAATTGACAACCATTCGTTGTCTTTTTACTTTCAATTTTTTATTTCATTTCATTTCAGTTTTCAAACTCACACACATAAATTATTCATATAATTCTTACCTGCCATTTCGTTGTATTAAAAATGTGTCGTATTAATACTTTTTTATGTAGGCTAAAGCTTTTGCTAAAAGGTAACGACAGGAATTCGTGAAAAAATGGCGTACCCTTTGAAAAGCTCCTGCAGACTCGTGTAGCCTACATCTAATAGGCAGAGCGAACTATTCCAGGAGTCCTATGTTGCAGAGCGATGTTGATTTTGGCACTTTCCCAATGAGAATGCAGCAAATTTCTATCTGGATACTTTAGATCGGCCATGGGCCCTGTGTCTCACCTGGTTCCTCGTTTATGGCAACATTTCTCAAAAAGTTGCCCATATCACCTTTAGCCCTATCAGTTAGCCTAACTGTAGCCTAATGTTTTTTGTGTTTTGTTTTTTTACTAGTTAACTTATTTCACTGGTTAATGCACATTAATGTAGGCCTGCATTACCAGAGACTTTGATGATGCACACATCTTGAGTCTACCACACATCTTAAAGAATGACTTTCTTCTTCGTGTATAATACTAAGGAGAAATGTTGATGAATTCTGGTAGTTTATTCGCCATTATAGGCTTTCAAGCTGGACTCAAAATTTTCATCAAAGTAATCCATGTAACTTGGTATTGGCCCGTTTCCAGAACCAAATCACTGAGAGTGCTTATGAAATGACTGGGTGTGCTCTAGTAGGGGAGAGCGGGGCACAACATAAACTTAGTGTGTTTACTAGTTGCCATATCAACACTTTATAGAGAAAAAAATGCGCCAAAATTCAAAAATCCACTGGGTGGAGTGTGAATTTAATTAGTATAGCCTATATAGGTAGCCAGATGCTGCGTCCCAATTCGCATAGGCCTACTATCCGTACAGTATTCGAAAATAGAATTATTATGTCCCAAATCGTAGTATGTTAAAAAAAGAGTATTCCAAATATACCCGGATGGTCTATTTCCGCTCAGAATTCGAAGTGTCACCGAGGATTCGATTAGAACTACAAACGCGGATAAAAAGTGTTAAAAAAAAACTACAAACATGACGGATGTGCGAGTCCGACGGTTAAGTAGAGAGGGGTTTGAGTGATCAATTATCAGTATTTAACCTGACAAAAACATATTTATTCAATGTTATCCACATTATATTTCACCTGCAGTAGCATTGTGAACCTGTGTAATGATACGTTTGGCCATTAACTTTTAAATGCATCATTATATTTAAACTGCAAACACATGAGGAGACTCTCTGCATTAAAGACCCACAAATGGCAGATCAACGTGCTACTACATTTCTCTCCGATACGGTAGGAAATTAAACTGAATGTGGAGGATTTTAACTGTGACAGGGCATTGCAAACGTTTCAAAAGATTTTGTAAGCATATGTGTAGTTGAGCTTGGAGTCAATTGTTTTATTTGTTATAACGCAATGAAACATGACAAATTGTGTGGATATAATTTTTGGCCAGGTTGTCACAAAGAAATTATGAACACGTTCAAAAACGAGAGAGAACCAACGAAATATTAAAGTGTTAGTTCTCCCAAAAAATGAAATTTACTCACCCTCATGTCGTTACAAACCCTTAAGACTTCATCTTTGGAACACTAATATATTTGTAATGAAATCAGAGCAATTTCTGTCCCTCCATTAACAGATATCAAAAGTGCTGCATCACACATGAGAATGTCAAGTGAACATGCTTTACCACAACTGATGATGATGAATGTTCATGTGTGAATAAAAGCCTAAATTCAATCTGTTCATCATATAAAGCTATTGTGTCTCTTTCATCCTGGCCAAAAATTATGTCCGCACAATTTGCGTAGCGCTCAATTAGTAATGACTCAATGAGTAATCTTTGGGTGAACTATCCCTTTAATAACTTATGTTGCAGTCAATGCATGCTTTTTCCTGTGAGCTTTGGTTTTCTAAGCATTTTTTTTTTGTACCTGTATCTTTTTTGGTACACTTTCCTCATTTAAAAATATAAAATAGTTTCCTCATATTTTAATGGTTTAATAAAACTTGTAGGGTCATTAAAAACAAATTCCTAAACCAATCCCCAGCAGACACCACTTTTAGCCACTATTGTATATAGAGCAAGCTGAATATGGACAAATTTTCTAATGCTTTGTACTTTTGGTGACAGAAATCTCCAGTCTTTGTAACTGGATAGAAAACAATACTAATAAAATCTTTAAAAATTCTCCATTGTGTTCCACAGAAGTCAGTCCCTCATACATGTTTGGAACACAAGTTTTGAAAATGAATTTTGTGGGGAACAAATCCCTATAAAATCCCGAACAATATCTAAAAGCTTTTTATTTTTTTAAAGACTAGAATTGTGATAAAAGAAGTGGCCCAGAAATGGTAAAAAATGCAATCTTTTTTTGTAATACTATGCATAAAATGGGCATGCCATTACCTGACAACTTTAGTAGGGAGTCCAGATGGTCAGTTCTATGAAAAGTCGACATTCATAAACTTTATTTAGGGTACCACACCAACCCCTGCTCTTAATGTTGGTAGAAGCAAATGCAAAATGAGCGTTTTTGCTACCTCTGTTCTAAAACAACAATTTCTTCCTTGCAACCACTCTCATGTACAAAGACAAACAAATTTAAATCCAAGAATGCTGCCAGTATCACAGAATGTATGTAACATGTAGTTGTGAATTTATTTGAAGTTGACTAGAAAGGCAAGCATTGCAGAGGACAAGACGGACAAAAGCTAATCTCTACTTTAGAAAATTAATAAAAAAGAAGAAAATAGGGCTATACAAAGCTGAATGTCCAACCTGGAGTTGTTTCCATGCACAGATAAACCCTCGTCCCTTGATGAAGACTCTTTAGTAAGAAATCATAAGCATAAGGGTCTTTTACCCCAGAACTGGGCTCAATCAGTTTCTGGAAACATCCCTTAAGGCTCCTGCTGGGCATGGGAGATCTTACAGAGCAACTTAAAACTTATACTTCAACCCGTTTAAAACATTTGCCTACACAAACTGATTTGTGAAAGTGAAATGCATACCCAGGCTCTACAAAACCACAATCTGCACTTAAAAATATTTTTACAATGTGTAAAAAAAAAAAAAAAAAGAAAAAAAAAGGAAAGACATTTGGCTGGTGTTCTCAGAATCTGCGGCGTTTGTTGGGCCCAAAGTCCATAGGTCCAGAACGAGGGAAAGGAAGAGGAAGACCACCTGGATTGCCGGCAGACCCCTGCTGAAAGAGAGAGAGAAAGCAGCTTACACACTGTACCCTTTGCATGTTCCCCTGAAAGATGTCAATGTGTGTTGAGAGATCTGTACCTCACTGGAAGCCATGCCGGCAGCTCCAGCTGCTGTGGGATTTCCACCCATCGGGCTCCTGTTCATAGCCATTCCCTGACCTTTCAGCCCAAGAGAGGTAATAAATTAAAAATACTGACAAAAAAAAAGTGAGAATCTATCAAATAGTTCATATTACAAAAATGAATAAATGGAAGGATAAACCACACAATTTCTCTATATCTAAAGTAAGGTGAAAGAAGAGGAACAGGATCTTTATGCCCTTGCTATGACACTCAAAGCAAGTTTTTGGTATACGTGTATAGATTAACTTTCTCACCTCCCATTTGCATCCTCATGTCTGATTCCCTCTGAAACAGCAAACATACAGTTCATGAATTTAAAATGCAGACAAACTGTAGCATAGAGATGTCAAAAGGACCAGTACTTTGGTACCAAGTCGATACTTAAATGTTAAACGTAACAATAGCAGCCTTTCTACTGTACAGAATACCGGATCAATCCAGTACCTGGCGGCTTCTTTTAAACTCTCCTGTCCAAATTTGTGAGTGCTCTGTTAAAAGTGTCAAAGGTTTCCGTTTACTGCGTTTGACATTTGATTAATATCCAATGCGTGTTCACACAACATCTGCTCTCGCATCAACACAACACGTGGTGCTCTCGTGATGTTTTTTTTGCACAAACAAAGCTCTCGCTTTCGCTTCATAAAATTGAGGTTAAACCACTAGAGTCACATGGATTACTTTAACGATGTCTTTACTACTTGAAAGTGTTAGTTGCGTAGCTGTCAATGGAGGCACAGAAAGCTCTCAAGATTTTATTAAAAAAGATCTTCATTTGTGTTCCGAAGATGAACGAAAGTCTTACGGGAAAAACATGAGGGTGAGCAACACTTTTGGGTGAACTATCCCTTTAAAACATTTCAAGGCTATGTGTTAATATTTGAATCCATTATTAAATTATCAATAAGACTAACTCATTTTAATATTTAAAAAAATATAATTAATATTAATTAAATAATATTATATTATTATATTATATTAATATAGAATAGTTATAGTTTTTGCTATGGTACAGAAATTGGTACTGAGAAATGCAACATTTTTCTGATATTGGTACCGACTACTGAGCTGTATGGTTACAACACTAGTGTGGAGTGTGAAAACCTCAGGAAATTCAGACTCACTTTCTCAGAGAAGTTTCCTCCCTGCCCCTGCTGCCGCCTCATCAGTTCCTCGGAGTGGGCACGGAGCTCCTCCTCTCTCCTCCGTCGCTCCTCCTCCTGACGCAGCTCCATCTGTTTCCGTTTCTGCACCTCCTGGCTATGAGCCTCCTCCATTCTCCTCAACTCTTCCTGCCTGCGCAAGAGATCTGAAACAGAGCGAGAGAAAGAGACATGACAAACTGTAGTGAGATTGTAGATTTGAACATCCCTACTCAAAACCGACTGTCTGTAGGGTGCCTGAACTACTAGCCATTTAATAGGCTGGTTATAGGTTCACCTGACCATGCTTGGCTTCAAAAACTACTAGATGAAGTGCAAGGTGTCTTGAAATGTGATTTTTAACTTGAGATTAAAATGATGGGGGATACAAAAACAGCACAAGACCTGGGGAAATGACCAAAGACATTTGTCTGAATGGGTATCAGCAGTGCTTAAAAGGATGGATTTGAAGACAGCTTTTTATCGTAAAAAAGGTTTTAATATGCAAAATGTATAATAGCTAATGCCACCCACTACATGATTTTAGCTATAATTTTACATTTGTGGACAGTTTGTGCAAAAAGCCCAAAACCAGAGACAATTAATCAAAGACGCAATCTTAGAGAAGCGGCAATGCCTAAGACAGAGAGATATTTAACAGATTAAATATCTAGACCTGCTCACCTTGTCTCATCAGCATGACTTGGTGCTCATGTCGTGCTGCTTCCATTTCGGTCTCCAGCTTCTCTTGAGCCTCTTTGATGTTTCGATCAACCTGCTCGAACTGCTGCTTTTCCATTTCCATTAAGGCTTTCCAGCGCATTGCATACTCGTACTCAAACGAACCTGGCTGGGCGAACCGGGGCAGCTGCTCACGCTCTCTAATGGACATATAGAGAAAGATATGTTAGTTTAATTTTAAAGATGTGTAATAAGCTGGATAAAGTACAGTCCGCCGGTCATTATCACCAAAAAAATTAGCTTTATTCTCCTGATTAACACTTGAATATGAAATTATAAAGTCATAATTCCCCACACCATTTTGAACAATTACCTTCTATTTACATACTTATAAGATACAGACTTTTAAAAATAATTTGGAATAATTAAGAGGTAGTACTCACAATTTTTGAGAACATCTAGAAAAATAAAATATTCCATTACTTTGTAAACTTAAACTTTTCCATGCCTGAAAAACATTATTCCTCCTCAAGTCCTCCATGCTCACAGGAAACATGGATAATAACAGTATGGTGGTGCATTAACATTTACAAAAACAATGCATATGAGAACATGAACAAACTCACTTGTGAAATAGTGGGTTTTTATTAATAAGTCTCTCAGGAAGTCCTTCATCCTCATCAAGCTGATCCATCGGCTCAACAGTAACAGGTCGGGGGAATCTGAGTTTGGGAAAGAAAGTCAAACTTAAGTAAACCAACTACCATTAACAGTATTACAGAAGAGAAATGCAGACTCACGCAGTGAGAAGAAAGGCTCCATCTCCGCAACGATCCAGAGCTTTTCTGGCGGACGGTTTGTTGGCAAACTCCACAATGCCCTTCCCAGTTGGCCTGCCACGGTCATCGACAATGACAATGGCCCGTTCGATTGGACCGAACATGGAGAAGGCCTCCTCCAGGAGCTCATTGGACACAAACTGAGGCAGGTTCTTAACCGTCAGTGCAGCGCCATGTGTGGCAAAACGCACACGGATCTGGCGACCACGGAAAACGGTGTCGTCCAGTTCTGCTTTTGCTATGTCCGCAAGTGTCTTCGTTTCCTAATGAGGAGAAAGCAGCAAGTCAGGGTTAATGTCGTTGTATTGGTTATTTGCTGTCTGAGAATGGATAAGTCATTTAAAACAGGATGTGTGATCTTAATATATAATAGAAATATGATCTTAAGCCAATTACCTACCTAAACAAAACACAAAAGGTTAATTGACTGACAATGCAAAATGCAGTTTTAGTTGTGAATAGATTGTCAGGTCAAGCTTATTGAAAGTAAAAACAACGGTCACTCTAGAGGTGGGTGATATGGCCATAATCTTATTTCACAATATTTTCTTTGTCTTTTGTTGTTTGATTAACAATGACACAGATGGCAGCAGGTTTATTAGGCTGCTGTCACTTTAAGACCTAATGCATAGATCTAATATACTGACACATACCAGGTTCTCACTCAACTATTTATGTTCTGTTTACATAAATACTCCACACGACAGACATTTTAAAGGGATAGTTCACCCAAAAATGAAAACTTTGTCATTTATCTCAAGTTGTTCCAAAAAGGAATAGATTTCTTTGTTCTGCTGTACACAAAGGAAGGTATTTGGAAGAATGTTTGTAGGGAGTAGGAAATAAAATATTATGGTAGTCAAAGTGGGCAGAGATCTGCTTGGTTACAAACATTCTTCCAAATATCTTCCTTTGTGTACAGCAGAACAAAGAAATGTATACAGGTTTAGAACAACTTGAGGGTGAGTAAATGACAATTTTCATTTTTGAGTGAACTATCCCTTTAACATAAATGCATGTGTATTTGACCACTTAAGAGCCAATAGAGAGAACTGAGCTCTGTATTGCATGCTGAGAGAGGCAGCTTTCTGCCCTTAATAACCACTCTTTATTTTAGTGTCAATAACTTTAAGTACTACTGTGTTAAGTAGATATATTTTCATATCGAAATATAATTGATATAGCAAAATCTCTAACAATAGACACTTCGTCATTAGTTATATCGTCACACCGCCAAAACTTATCGCTCTCTGATTATTTCCAAGGTGATGCATGGTCAAACTCACCAGCCTGATGAAGCCAAAGCCTCTGTCCTTGTTGATGAAGATCTCAGAAGGTTTGCCATACTTGGAGAAGAGCTTCTCCACATCCTCCTCTGTGGTTCCAGTGGGCAGGTTCCCCACAAACAGCCGGCTCCTCTGTGTGTAGGTCTTCTCTCCCGGCTTCCTGAAGTTCTGCAGGTCTATAGTGAAAGCATCATCTGTAGGAGATAACGTGCAGTTAGCAGCAATCACTGCAATATAAAGCTAAAGATCTGTGTGAATTATAAAGTTGTGTGGCAGTGTTGTGTAAATGCTCCTCAGTCCACAACTGTTGCTTACTTGGGCTACTCTGCTCTCCAGCATCAGTGTGTTGTCCATTGCTGTCGGCTCCTGAGGGCTTCCTCTGCTGCTCTTGTTGGGGGTTGGGCTGCTGTCGGGGTGGGCCGTGATTCTGCTGCTCTGAACGTGGTCCTCTGTTTCCTTGCATCTATTAAAGCACAGGAATCATCAAGACAAACTTTTAAGGATGATGATTTCCAAAACCTGAGAATAACACTCATTCAAAAATGTAAACAAAGCCATGACCAAGGTTGTTCTGCTGATGTAATAGGATTCATTCATATTGCAGCATCTTTTATCCTCCTTTTAAGCATTTCACCGAATGATGCTAATGGAAAAATGTACGTTGGGCAATGGCATAAAATTTGAACAGTAAACAGGAGACAATGAAACTCAAACAGTTAATCTGATCACATTACATAATGTTAAAATAAATCACAACAGAGCTTGACATTTTTTGTATCATTGGTCATGTTATTTCAATCAAACATCTCTTCATTAATGTATAATGTCTTAATAGCTGTTATTTAATAGGCATTTTCATTAGGAGTGCAACTTCTCTATTTGTGGGTGCAATTTGGGGTCTTTGTTTTCAAATATTGTTTGATTGTTCGCTAATGTTTTCTTTGTTCGCTGTTACGATTTCATCAATTAAGATCGAATTACTTTCATTAATGAGTGTAAATTACTGCATGCATGTATGCATTATTAATTGTCTAGTTTCTTTATTAATGAGCGTTTATGGGTTTGCAAAGCGAAGCCTGAACCGGCCAAACACTCAACGCAACAAATAGCACGGGATCAGCTCCAGCTGGTGTGCAATAACACATTCATTTAGGAATAAAAGCATGCAACATATGCAGAGAATATAAGTGAAATATAAGTGTCTAAATACCTTTAATACGTGTTTTTAATCCGCTTCAGTAACACACGCAGCGTTGATCACAAAGAGGAGAAGGGCGGAACGCCGTACACCTCAACGTGCTGACTGCTTAACTGCTCATTGGCTGGCGCTGAGTTTTCCGGCGTACGCTTTGCCGCTTTCGATTGGTCGGTTCTACGTCAAGAAAATGACGTTTCCATGTTACAAATGTTTTATTGGTTGTCGTCGTTTTTAAACCAGAAACCAAGGCCAAATTGGTAGGAAATGACGGTAAAAAAAACAAGTTAGTCAGCGGCGTGGATTGATAAATGCTTAAAAAAGGATTGAAAGCTGCTGGCGCCGACCAGTGTTGAGGAAGCGCAATCAACAAAACCAAGGTCGGTTTCGATAAAAATAAAAATAAAAATAAAAATGTGAAGCAATGCACACATTTTATATACACTAAGATGTTAACTTACAGTGATTAAGTTTAAAAAAAAATCTTTATATGTCTGTGTTGTCAATTTAGGAAGCAATTCTATAGTCTGCACTAGACTTTCACAAATATGACCTGGTCAAGCTCAGGCAATTAAACTTCATTACTTATAGTCCTGGTTTCACAGACAGGGCTTAGATTAAGCCAGGATTAGGCCTTTGCTTCAATTAGGACATTTAAGTAGCTTTTATAAACGTGCATTAGGAAAAAAAAAACATTACTTGTGTGCATCTTGGGACAAAACAATGGCATTGACATACTTTAAGTTAATGCAAGTTGCTTTCAGTTAAAACAGCTCAAACATGCATTTAAGTCATGCTCTTTAGACTAGGTTTAAGCCTGGTCTGTGAAACTGTGGGATAATTTTATTATTTACGCCATTACAACAACCTTAAAAGTATGGAAACAAATTAGACATCACCAGTGAGAAATTGAAGGTTATTTTATATGAGCATGTCAACAAGTTTATTCTTTATATTTGTTAACCTTTCTTTGATTTTATATATCATCACATACATTTATGAAATGTTATCTAATAGGATAGAAGGTGAGTCGAATCAACTGATATCATAAAACTTAACAAGTAGTGAAATCATGTTCACTTAGTTGTGATATTGTGATAAAAGCTACCTAATACGATTTCCATCTATATCAACTAATATCCAATATATCAATACATATATGATGGGGACATAAACATGTACTGCATAACAGAAATTACCCACATAAACGTACGTGCCTGAATAAGACCTGCCTATTTCTGCAACCATAACTATGTAATGTGTAGTGAGACAGCAAGAAAATAAAAGAAAATAGCAGATACAAAAAAGGCTCCTTTAATAAACTGCATTCACAGATGACATACTGGAAAGATGTACGTTTGTATATGACATTCTGACAGAGTGTCATGTCAAGAAACATCACATAAGCATGTTCAGCACATATTAAAAATAAACCTAGAAAAACAAATTACTGTCACAATAAAATCATTGTAAGAATGGCCAGATCAGATCGCAGATCCATTCTTCAAATTCCTCCAGAGCATGGTTCTGTAAAACTCCACACAAATGCCACAGCAAAAAAGGATTTATGTCTGCTTTTACTTTGTATCCAAATTTTAAAGAGACCATTATGAATTATAACGTTTTTAATTTACTAATACCGCTTACAGAATACATGTCCGATGGGAACTAATTAAAGCAGTTGTATTACCACTGGTCTTCTCAGCTAAACAAGTCTCTCAGTCAAACAAAACATCAAAAAATATTTAATATGATTTGTCAGTTTATGCCCATGCAATAAGGCCAGCTAAATCCACCCCATTCTGCACTGTTAAATCAGATGAGGCCAATTTTGAAGTCTGTTCATTTTATTTGGGTTTGACCCTCTTTGCTCCTTCCTTGTAGTCCTCCAGGGTGAGTCTGTAACCCCAGTGCTGCAGAGTCTGTCTGACCACTGGGGAAACACTGGAGTTGTCATAAGCACAACTGGACCGGACCACTTTTGTGATAAGATTTTGCCGCCACCGTCCTTTGACTCCTGCACATTTGGCCCAGCGACTGATCTGGCGTGCATCATCCATTGTTCGTCTGCCCTGGTAAAACCTGCTAGGAAGACAGAACATAAATGTGTAAAAGATTTTTTTTTTTTTTAACTTTGAATCTTGAGATTTAATATATTTCCTATGCAGAGCAAAGGTGAGGGGAACTGCTCAGGTAAAGAATATATTTTAGGACAACTTAGCTTTAAGGGCTGTCCCCCCTTCAATGGTCCTAACATGCATGTATTTGGATTTAAATTTTAAATAACTGTTTTCTATTTTTATATATTTTAACATGTAATTTACTCCTGTGATGGAGAAGCTGAATATTCAGCAGTCATGACTCCAGTCCTCAGTGTCACATGATCATTCAGAAATCATTCTAATAAGCTGATTTGGTGCTCAAGAAGAAACATTTAAGTTATTATCAGTGTGGAAAACAGCTTAATATTTTTGTGGAAACCATAACATTTTATTCAGGATTATTTGATTAATAGACATTTTTAATTAACAAATGAATTTAATTTAAATAGAATTTTTGTGCAACTTTACTGTCACTTTCGATCAATTTAATGTTTCCTTGCTGAATAAACGTATTCATTTATTTTCTAAACAAATTATTCCGACCACAAACTTTTGGACAGTAGTGTAAATTGAGTTGCAGGAGCTCTTGCCTGCAGTACCACTGGAACCAGCCATATGGATCCTGGGGTACGATCCACCCACTGCTTTCCCACATCTCGAGACTGCCTCCACATTTTACATTATAGGTGTTCACGTTTTCCCAGTACGTGGATGAAGCCACCTGAAATAAACCCAGATAAAATCAACAACACCAAAAAATAAAAATACTAAATAAATCTCAAATACTCACAACAGTGTAAAACCGGCTTAGATATCCACAAAAGTTTTAATTATATCTCAAATACATGCATACAATAGGGTGACCATATTTTGATTACCGAAAACCAGGACACTCGGCCCGGCAATGAGATACTCAAATGATACTCGAAGTTTACTCAAAGATGCCTTATTAATTTTAATATATTTAAAGTATGCCCCCTCTGTACGGATAGAAAATTGTTGTATTACAAAATACTATCTATAACCAAAATGTCTATGTCCTGCGAAAACAGGACGTTTGGTCACCCTAGCATGCAATAGCAGCTCCAAGTTGGAGATGAATATGCTGTCTCTGAAAATCGCTAGCTTGTAGCATTCTAGCTGTTGTCAACTGCAGTATGTGGTAATCTAACTGTTATAAACTTATTCATTCATTTTTATCAAGTGCAAACAAGGTCTTGTGGCTAAATAAAATTTCACAGTGTTCCCTTTTGCATGAGAATCTCTTGTCATATGCTCATAGCCCTGAGCTAAGGGGATAAAACCACTCAAATGACCAGTTATGCTAACATAAAATACTGCATAAAACAACATCAGACAAGTACCACATAAAAATAACAGCAAATTATTTTAATGATAGTTATAAAAATAAGTACTAATAAAACTCCATGAACTGATCTCAAAAGAGCTCTACTGTGATCACCTGTTTAGAGATGTTTAGTCCATCCAACCAGTCTTCGGGAAGCTCCTGCCAAACATCTTTGTAATGTTGCTCTGTTAAAAGAAAAAAACACCTGGCTATACTTCAACATTTACAGTTGAATGCATAACAATTGCAACATATTTGAGTACATAAACCAACCTTGCTGCCACTCAAAGGACATGTGAAGTGGCTTTGCTCTCAAAAAAAAACTTTTCTTGTGTCCATTGCTCAAGTCTGAATCAAGTCACAAGTACTTGTAACAAACTTTTTAAGAGGAAAGTACACAGTAAATAATTAGATCTTTTTCTATGTGATCTGGCCTCTGTCCAAGTGAAAATTGATTTCTTCAAATTGGTCAAAATCTATTGGAGTCATAAATGATATCGAATCACCTCTATTCCAAGTAAATACTTAGGCTATGATCACATTGTCAGTCCAGATCCGATTATTTGTGTATCCGATTGGAATCTGATCTAAATTATTGACTGTCCACACTGTGTATCGCAACTGTTCAGATCTGATTTGTGTGTCCTGTGACGCTGTTTCGTTTTCCTGAATATCTGTATTGGTTTCTATGGCAATGACATTACGTTGATAGGCATGCCAAAAACAACAACAGCAATGTGGAGGGGTTTGCAATACAGATGTTGTCTTATTTTCCATATGACAATATGTAGTTGGCGCGCTGGACTACTACGTCTTCTGAGGCAGCGGCAGAAATGTAGGAGGCTGGTATGCGCAGCTTTATTCCGTGCACTTTGCAACAACACAACCTTGTTTCTGCAGAATGTTTCCTATAATAAGGTCTGACATGTTTACATTTTACATAGTGTGAGAAAGTGACATAAACCACCCAAAATCCTATCAGAGCAGTCAGACAGAAACTGCAGAAATTTAATTGAATTTCAAACCACAAATAAATGATTTCATGTGATTTTTTTTTGCCATTCACACTTGCTAAATACAATCAGATTCCAATAGCGTATGCATAAAAGTTGGATTTGCACTGACAGTCTGAAGTAAATGCACCTTTGGAAGCAATTCCAGCCTTACAGGTCTCTATCAGCTTTGCACATCTGGCCACTACTAATACTATCTGGAAAATGCTATGGAAGTCAACAGGGCCCCATCAACTGTTTGGTTCAGTTGGTTGGTTCTGTTCAGCAGAAGAAATAAATTCATACAGGTTTAGAAAAACTTGAGGGTGAGTAAATGTCGACAGAATTTTTGGGTGAACTGCCCCTTAAGCGGTTTTGCAATGACGATTGGGAAAAAAAGTCTAGTGGCCAGATGTGCAAAGCTGTGCTTTCCCAGTAATTTGCTGCATTTATTTTAGCATCTACCTTCATAGTCGCCTGCAGCAGAGAAGTGTGTTGTGTGTCTGAGTTTACACAGTAAAATATCATTAAAAAGGGATAATTATGTTTTAAAGGCACTGTACATATTTTGAAATTTAAATAAACAAACTTAAATCATTATGAGTCGTACTTGTGATACTGGAGTAGATGGGCCTGAAATAGGTACCCCCAAAACTGCCTGCCTGTAAAACCTCTTCGGGAGTCATGTTAGGTGTGAATTCTGGATGGTCTGCAACAACAGAGAAATGAAAAGATAGTGAGTGAATGAATGACTTAATAAATGACAAAACTATACTACAAAACATTCTCAACTTCACCTTTAAACACAAGTTGTCCTTTCTCATTCCTCTTTATTTCAGAAGTATTTTTGCCACCATCTGAGTTGTTTTTCCTATCATCTTTTTTTTTTTCCTCTTTGTCGTTGCCTTTGCCAGAGAGCTTCACTTTAGTTTTTGTAGCATCAGCTTTACCATCGTGAGCTAAAGATCAGAGAAAAACACATTACAAAACAGTCTCTTAACACTTAACAATGTTGCTGACCTAAAACAAAAATAGTTGGGTGACCAGAACACGTCATATTCAATATAAAGTACCCTATATATTAATTAAAAACAATAAAGTATATTTTCAAAATATAATTTATTCACTGTTTTGCATTGTTTGTGACTATAAAACAATCCAATGCTCACCGACCAGGGTTTTAGATGAGAAAATAATTGTCAGTAAAAAATGTATATTAGATATGAGATCAAATATACAACAGCTAGTTGGTAAAGTACATTCCACTTTGCATACTTACGCACTATTCTATGCTGTTTTGTAGTATAAATTGTGCGAGTAGTGTGTTCACACTGAAAATTCCAAAAAGAAAAATTACACTTTAAATACCCGGATGATGCACTTACTTAACTGAAATATGAATACCATGTACTTATGCACTATATACTCAACCATGTAATGTATGAATTGTATAAGGTTATTTTGTCATTTAACATCAGAGTCTGATAAACCCTCCACCTCGGCTCCGTAACTAAAGCTGCAACGTTTTTTTCGGTTAATTAAGCGCATCATCCAGGTATTTAGTGTATTTAAAATGTTTTACTGTGAACACACTACCCGCACTATTTATACTACAAACAGCATAGAATAGTGCATACGTACACAAATTGGGACGCACCCTGAAGTGTGGAATGCACTCATCTGTCGCAGCTTTAATTACTTAACGGAAGAAGAGGAGCTATTAGACTTAGATGTTAAATGACAAAATAACCTTAAAAAATTCATACACTACACGGTTGTGTATAGTAAATAAGTGCTAGAGTATAGTGTGTCATTTGGGACACAACTAGTGTCTTTTGGCTCCCTTCAGCTGCAGTGTTCACATTGAAATCATAGAGCGAAGCATGCTGTGGATGTTGGGGCGGCCGCAAAATAAATGTGATTCATGTGACAGAGCAAACGCCTACATTGCGCTGATTGCTTCATTATCCTGTCAATGTGATAGGGCCTGCCTATAATGTGCTCCTTGCCATTATAATTAGCTGATTACCCTGGTAATGGAATAGACCTTATTCAGAGCAGCGCCATGACAGGTTTGAAAGCGAGGCTTGCCCTGGCATCTGCTGTAAAAAAAAAAAAGCTGTATAATACTTCTAGATCACTTATAATTTATGTTGTCTGGAGAATATTTTACCAGTGTTTCTATATATATATATATATACACACACACACAGTATAGCCTCGCTTTAAAAAATAGTTAACTAATTATACAAATTGAATAACAGTTAGTAGTAACACAAAAAAGTACAATAAGTATTATTTACTGTATTACTTTTGTAGCAATGAAATGAAAAGAAATGCAAAATTGAATAAGAAATGATGGGACTGTTTTAGTAAATAAAATCCATATAAGCTTTACAGATCTTTATTGGAAAGTGTTTAAACACTTTTTAAAATGTTTTTTTTTCATGCTTGTTCAATGAACCATAAACCATTTGCACCTGTGGAACAGGGCAAATTAGCGTGAGAGCACAATTCCAAAAAATTAAAGAACACTGACGCCGTCGGTTCATTTCCATAATGACCAACGCAATCTACCAGTTAGCGTCTCGTTCAAGACATTCTTTTTTTGGGTGGTAAATAATGGCGCAAACACCAGTAAATTGACGAGCGCAAACCTTAGTAAATTATCTTGCATTTTGTGTCTGAAAGGGAAACTACTACAAATGCATATGCAATAAGGTCAGCCGGAAAAAAAACTTAATTTTTCACTGTCTTTAGTAAATCCTGACAGTATTTTTTTATGCCGAAAGAGGGTTTGCGCTGGTGCAAGCTGTTAGTAAATCTGGCCCAAACAGTTTTCAGGTGGAAGAAAATTAATGTCATAGTTCTAATAACTTTAAAGAGACCTTTCTACAGACTCTGAAAAACACTAGGACAAAGATGGCCAGAGTCTCTGATCACCTGTGTGAATATGCCATAGGCCTGCTGCAGGTGTGAACAGAGCAATAAACTGCAATGTCATTGTCCATAATGTAAGACGCTTAAGACAGTGCTACAGGGAGACAGGCAGGACAGCTGATCGTCCTTGCAGCACCAAACCCTGTGTAACCATATGTCCCCACTCAGATGTGTTTGAGAATTTGCAAGTGCTTTGGTGGGGTAGCATCTCACAGCAAGAGCTAGCAAATCTTCCTCAGTCCATGAAGATGAGATGCACTGTAGCGGCTGGTGGCCACACCGCATACTGCCTGCTACTTTTGATACTGACCCCCACTCCGTTCAGGGACTCATTATTCCATTTCTGTTCATCAAATGTTTGTGAAATTTGTTCTGTTTATGTAGGCCTATCAGTTGTTAAATCTTTTTATGTTCATACAAATATTTACACATAATAAGAAACTTTGACAGTGAGACAGAAACAGAAAAAGAAACCGTTGAAAGAGGGAGGACGTTTCTTTTTTCACTGAGTATAGCATACAAAGTTATATCAATAGCTTAATAGATCCCTGTTGATAATGTGAAGCAAATGTGTTTCATTAACCTGGAAGATGTGAAAACGTAGGCTAGTTCATAAACATAGTTTCACCAACGCTACTGTCACTGTGATAGATAGATAGATAGATAGATAGATAGATAAATAGATAGATAGATAGATAGATAGATACCGCGTGATTTCTGGACTTCGCTGCTCTTTCCCTCGTTTTTGTCTTTTATTTTCTGCCTCTTCACAGGCGCCTTTGAATCATCCGGACCTGTTTTTCTTTTCACCTTCTTACTGTCTCTTTCATCCTCGTCACTCATACTTGAATGCTTACGTAGCTGAAGCAGATTGGTTTGATGAGAAAGGGGTTCTATAGAAACAAGGACACTTTGCTTAGAAAATGAGCCAGGACTTAGCTAATAATAAATAACTATAAACAGTTCCTTGACAACCGCCGATTCCGCGTTTAAGCAAAACAGTGTAGTGCGCATGCTCACACAGGACCGGCTTGTCTGCATAACATAACAAAACATAACAACTTATGTGAAGCGAGTAAATGAATCTATTTCTTAATTGATTTGAATCTCAGGTGATCTTTCAGAAGGAGTAGCCTATGAGGCCCCAACGGGATGTTAGTCCGTATAGTTTGTAAATCTGTTATTTAAAATTTTCTTTCAGCCATGCTGCAGGGGGGTATTCCAGAAAGCAAGGTTAATGTACCGCCACATATACCTTGAACTCCCGGTTGATTAACCCAAACCTTGCTTACTCGAGGTATGCTGGTTCCAAAAACGACTCCCGGAGTAAGTTCAGACAACTCAGAGTATGTTCCCAGTTAACACACATGACATTCTCAACAGAGCGACTAACGTCGGTTGCCTGAGATAAGGGAACGAGTATTGCGTAAGTTAGCTTATGCTA
Organism: Rhinogobio ventralis; assembly: GCA_039654625.1. Lineage (NCBI taxonomy): Eukaryota > Metazoa > Chordata > Actinopteri > Cypriniformes > Gobionidae > Rhinogobio > Rhinogobio ventralis. The sequence continues at coordinate 14,821,111 of CM077194.1, forward strand.
TGGGAAAACCAAAAATTATCCTTATAATTTTATATATGTAAAACGCAGTGCAGCTGCACAGTAGACCCAAGCAGAGCATACTAGCCCAAGCGCGTCAGTGCCCGCCAAAATGGGCGTGGCCTACGGCTATAAAAGCCCCCCTTACGCCATAGGATTCATGTTAAATCGACTGAAACGATCCCCTGATCTAAGCACAATAGCACGGCGGGTTACGCAATACTTGTTCCCTTCTCTCAGGGAACCGAGGTTACGTTAGTGGACCATGACGAGTGGACCAGACGAGGCCATGCCTCTAGTGGAATGAGCTCTGATGCCTATGGGGCAGCAGAGACCTCTTGACTTGTAAGCCAGCGAGATAGCATCAACTATCCATCACAACAATCTCTGCTTCGTGATCACGCACCCTCTAATGCCGCCGCCAAAAAGCATACGAAGAGCTGTTCCAACTGCCTAGATGCGGCGTAACGCCCTAAATAAACTCTAAGAGCCCTGACGGGACAGAGTAGATTCGCGTCTCTTTCGTCCTCAGACAAGGGAAGAGCTGATAGCAAAATTACCTGTGCTCTGAACGGAGTGGAGAGCATTTTGGGTACATACCCCTGTCTTGGATTGAGGACAACTTTGGAGTCGTTAGGCCCAATCTCAAGACAAGAAGCGCTCACCAAGAGTGCATGTAAATCACCAACTCTCTTGACTTAAGCTAGTGCAAGCAAGAGAGCAGTTTTGAGCGAAAGATGCTTCGGGCTCACAGACTGAAGCGGCTCAAATGGGGCACCTTTCATGGCTTCCAGGACCGTGGAAAGGTCCCACATAGGAACAGCTGGGGGTCGAGGCGGGTTAAGCCTCCTAAAGGAAGCTCCTTTGAGGAAGCGCACGACTAGGTCGCTTCTCCACGGTGACTGTCCGGCCACATAAGCGTGAAACGCTGCTATGGCCGCCACATATACTTTGAGCATGGAAGGAGAGCGACCCGTGTCCAAAAGCTCTTGAAGAAAGGAGAGCACTTCTGTTACTCCACACGCGCTGCACACCAGCTTGAGAACACTGACCATTTTAGAGCGTAAAGCCGCCTGGTTGAAGGCGCTCTTGCTTTATAAATAGTATTTAGCACCCCTTCTGGGAGGTTCCCGGGTATCCGCTGATGGGCCACACATGAAGGGCCCATTGATAAGCCTGCCCCTCGAAGGCGAATCTCAAGAATTCCCTGTGGCGGGTTGCTATCTGAATGTGAAAGTAAGCATCTTTCAGATCCACTAAGAAAAAACAATCCCCTGGGCGAATTTGCGCGAGGATTTGTTTCGTTGTCAGCATTCTGAACGAACATGTCATAAGCGCTTTGTTCAGATGTCTAAGATCTAGGATGGGTCTGAGACCGCCATCCTTCTCTGGAACGAGGAAAAAAAGCCTGTAAAAACCTGACTTGCTTTTTGCTAAGGGAACAGTTTCTACAGCCCCTTTTGCTAACAGTTTCGACACTTCGGTACGAAGCACGTGACTAACATCGCTTCTCACAATGTCTCGACCACGGCGCGAAAGCGCGGGGGTCTGCAAACAAACTGTAGCGAGTAACCTCGTTTTATTATGTTCAACACCCACTCTGATATACCAGGGATGGCCTCCCAGGCCTCGGCCCACATAGCAAGGGGTTGAATTAAGTCTGGGCACTGGACTGTTTTGTGCTTGTGACACTGTAGGGACAGCGCTTATGTGTAGTAGTGCACACTGTGTAGTGGGCACGATCTACATTTAGAACACGCCCGGCACGAGCCAGCGAGCGAGCCAACAAGGGATAATCTGTGTGATTTTGTGGCGCTGTGTGAACAGTGCTTATGTGCAGGGGTGCATACTGTATAGTGGGCACACTGCCTACAGTCAGAACAGAGGAAAAAATATTTTTGTGTTTTATTAGAGTCGTCGTTAAAACAGCGTTTGTGTCCAGGCATGCGTGTTTTATAACAGGCTCTATGACTGCAATAGCCGCCTGAATAGAGGGGACTGGGAGAAATGAAAATAGGCAGTGAATGCCTCTCACACTTGGAAACTTGACAGTGGGCCTATTTCTGATGTTGGCCTTTTCTGGTCTCTTCACTTTGTTTCTAAGGGCTTAAAGTTCCATAGTTTTTGGTAAGTTTTCTCAAAGTTTTATCTGTTGGTGGATAACCAATCATTTCCGCTTTTCTTTACTTGGCCCGCTCCGGACGGGATTCAAACTGGCGTTTCCAGCAAGGGAGGTGGGCGTGCTAACAAGGACGCAGCCTCTCTAGCGTGCCTCTGGGGGCCAGAGGGGTTCTACTGGAGGCCTCCGGTTCTACTCACACTAACAAGGACACTAAAAGCTGCTGCCTCAAGCATCAGTCACTAGTGTACCTCCTGAGGCCAGGAGAGTGAGGTTTACCTGTACAGCTCTTTACTAGCTGGTCTCCGTTATATAGGCTCATGCATTTTTTCTAAATTTTGTACATTTGCTTTGTACATTGCATGACAGAACTAGATGTTCCAAACAAATATTAGTATTTAGAACACTGTACCAAATGGACAAAAAAAGGACAACCCTTAAAACCAATAAAAGGTGCACAGAGAACCTTAAAGACTATTATGAACCTTTTAGGTAAATAAGGTATACAGATATTCCTTTTGAATGTGCGGTACTGCCTCAGAGACAAGCTGTTATACCCCTAAAGGTAAAAGTTTTGCACATTATACACCAATCAGGCATAAAATTATGACTTCCTAATATTGTGTTGGTTCCCCTTTTGCTGCCAAAACAGCCCTGACCTGTCGAGGCATGGAGTCCACTAGACCCCTGAAGGTGTGCTGTGGTATCTGACACCAAGATGTTAGCAGCAGATCCTTTAAGTCCTGCAAGTTGTGAGGTGGGGCCTCCATGGATCAGACTTGTTTGTTAAGCACATCCCACAAATGCTCGATTGGATTGAGATTTGGGGAATTTGGAGGCCAAGTCAACGCCTCAAACTCATTGTTGTGCTCCTCAAACCATTCCATTATCATGAAAGGGTGTACATGGTCTGCAACAATGCTTAGGTAGGTGGTACATGTCAAAGTAACACATGGATGGCAGGACCCAAGGCTTCCCAGCAGAACATTGCCCAAAGCATCACACTGCCTTATTCCCATAGTCCATCCTGCTGCCATGTGTTCCCCAAGTAAGCGACACACATGCACCCGGCCAATCTACATGATGTAAAAGAAAATGTGACTCATCAAACCAGGCCACATTCTTCCATTGCTCCGTAGTCCAGTTCTGATGCTCACATGCACACTGTTGGCGTTTTCGGCGATGGACAGGGGTCAGCATGGGCATCCTGACTGGTTTGCGGCTATGCAGCCCCATACGCAACCAACTGCGATGCACTGTGTATTCTGACACCTTTCTATCAGAACCAGCATCAGTGAACCATGGCCGCCCATGAACCCTGTCGCCGGTTCACCACTGTTCCTTCCTTGGACCACTTTTAATAGATACTGACCACTGCAGTCGTCTAGCCATCACAATTTGGCCCTTGTCAAACTCACTCAAATCCTTATGCTTGCTCATTTTTTCTGCTTCTAACACAAAATGACAAAGTGTTCGCATGCTGCCTAATATATCCCACCCACTAACAGGTGCCGTGATGAAGAGATAATCAGTGTTATTCACTTCATAATGTAATGCCTGATCAGTGTGTGTGTGTATATATATATATATATATATATATATATATATATATAAACATAACTTTCAACAAAAAAAAGAAGAGTATTAGCATTCAGAGAAACACCTCACAATCACAAATAAAGAACTTTATTGCAGGATTCAGAGTTTATTCAAAGAAAGCTTTGACTGTTCTGACACATTTGCAGAATGAGGAATGACAGGATGACTAAAATGCTGGTTCAGCAGAATCGGAAAACTCCATTGAGAATTGACTGATGACATTGTACACTGGCATGAACGACCCGTCAGTGAATGTGCTTCGCACTAGACAGAAATGTATGCCATAGAATTGTAAAGAAGACACCAGACACCTACAGGCATGAGCCCATGGTTGTTGATGATTGTCCTCTGCTTCGCTGCCTTTTCGCATTATAGAATAATTACACAATTTTTTTTACACAGAAGGTACTACTGTGATTGGAAGAATATAGCCTCTCTCAACCGTTACCCATAAAGCTCAGACTCTTTTTAACTCACCATATTGTACACCAACATCATTGTATGTAAATATACATGTGATTGAATATGGATGATTATTTTTAGCTACAGATTGTTTACTGTTTAGCTGTCCCAGCTCCCATGTCAAGATGCCACTGTTTATTTGTGGCCTGCCCTTGTTGGTCGACTTGACTGTTGCATTCTCATTAATCACATCTGTAAATTTGTTATGAATCAACACATAACAATGAGCCTATGAAAATGCTGCAGCAGCAAGTGTGTCACTCACATATTTGTGTGGGTGGTTGGTTGCAGAGATTCAGGGTTAATTACTTGTGTGAAGCAGATTATTTTATAGGACATCATTAAAAAAACAATCAGGTATTCTATGGTATTTGCTTCAGCTGAAGATGTCAGCCCACATTATTTCAGCTTATTTTTAAAATAATCGTGTTTAACAGCGGAATTCCTGATGAAAACTGCATTACCCATGAGTCTGTACAGAAAATTACATCAATCAGGGAGTCGAAAAAGCAACATTCCAAAAGATCTTGTTAGCTCCACCCACTCCCATGAAGCACTGTCAATGGCGTAATCCAGTTGATCTTTCTACACGCTCTCAAAACACTTAAATGCTTGTAAATATATGCATATTTTGCAATAAACAGTGCTTCATGGGATTGCAGTTCTTTCCCTCACTAAAGCCATTAAGTACACAGTAGTGTACCTTTATATTTTTGTCCGACTTTCAAATACTTTTTTGCTTCAAATTAAAGTTTGTAATGTTGTGATTCACCTTGTAGCTGATTGTCTTGGTTCATGGCTTATAACTCTAATGATGATATACTATGGGAAAAATTAATGGAAAAAATACTTTGGGTACCAGCGCCGCTGAAAAAGGGGGCGGGCACTGATGCACTCCATATAGAGGGCATTGACGTCACTTTCCCACCAGAACATGCCCCCTCAGCAGGACTGAGTGGCAAAAGAGCCCACTGCGTGACTGGATTTAATAGGGAAAACTGCGAAAACGAGAATAAAACCAACGATTATCAGTTTAAACTAAAGGTTGGACTCGATATAGTGTTCCTTACAACTTACCAAAGATCCAGTGATCCATGGATATTGACATGCAGCCAGGAATCATGTTTCCTGACATTTATATGTGCCTGATTTCTACGCCGGGGAAATTCATAAAGCAAATTTGCCTGTGTGAACACTTTATATAAACACAATACAATATAGGTAGGTCTAATGCTGCCTTCACATTCTATCGGAAATCATACTTCCCATTTCTGAAGTCGTTATTACTAGCTCACCGCATTGAATTTTTTACTTGAGAGCACATTCATGTCCATTTTTTTAACTAGGAAACTAGTATTTATGATAATTCTGATAGCACGTGAAGGCAGCATAAATCCGGGTGATCACTATCAATGTTAGGCTATATATATCATCATGTCGTCCAGCCCTAAAACTTGTATAGTTCTTGTCAGTGTTTGTTTAAAAACATCCAATTTATGCAGAATATAAGCTGGTAAATATTTAATTGATGAGTTGTCAATACAATATATAACAATACAATTTATAGGGTTTGATTTTCCCCCAAAATTCAACATATTGAGACAAAATGATAACTGCAAATCCACGTTTCGCTGCCTGGAGTCCAGTTGTTTCTGTGAATTGTAGCAATCAATTTGCTTCTCTTTTCTGTAGCTTTTGGTAGTCTGTAAAAATATACCTCAGATTTCTTGTCAAATCTGTTTGTACAGTCTCAAAGCTCTTTCCCATTTTAGATGTGTTTTGTGTGTTTTTCACGGCATTCACACTAAAAATCAATGCTGCCACTCAGTCTTGCCACTCAGTGGGCGTAACCACAGCGACTCCGGCTGACGGTGACGTCACACGCATACCCTCTAGAGTGGTGCAGGTATGACATCATTTTGTAGGTCAAAACACGGAAACGAGTTCGCATTTTAGCACTTCCGGTTCCATCGTCCCGAAGTCAATGGGTTTTTGGTTAAATGGCTAAAATAAGGTCTGTGGTAAACACAAGCTCAAGATACTTTCATGTTTTATTCTATGACATAAAATACATCAGAATTACCCCACTCATGATTTTTTAAAGCTGTTACATGTCTTGAAAAAGGTGGTTGCTACCAATGGCTAAATGGGACTACAGAGGCTGTCGAGGAGAAATGTTATCGCATTGAACAGGTATGCTCAGTCTGCTTTTACAGCCTCGTTATGCTTATAATTGTGCTCTTATAAACTATTCTAACTAAATGTTTTTTAGAAAATATTTTTTAGATAAAAACTGAAAGAGTTGTCGGAAACTTAGTGATGGTGACATTGAAGTCGAGTGTCCGTGGTGTAGTGCATTTATAGCCTACCTTTAGCTTTTTACTTCTGGCGACTGCATTTAGGTTAAGTTGTGTTCATCTGTGAAAATAATCTTGATAGACAAAATGTGTATGTATCATAAACTTTTGTTGAACTTTTGTTTTTTTGCAATAATCCCAAAGCCTATATGGAAAAATCCTATTGGATTTTTGTCGAAGGAACCAGTGTGATGCTAAACCAGTGCTCCTACTATCCACTTTGGCGGGTTGAAATCTATATAACATATACATTTTTCAATTGTAGTCTTTTAAAATGCATCTGAAATAATAAACTGCAATGTAGTGTTGTCAAAAAATATAGATTTTTCGATACATATCGCTATTGAATTATATGAAATGCTTCCAATACTCATTTTCCGCAGAATAGATACATGATACAAGCTGCGCTTTCTTGCACTCTCATCTTTCCAAAAGCGAGTTGACATAAACCTGCCTCACCTCACTCACTTCTTTCTTTTGCTCCAGATAAATAGCCTATTGTTGGTGTTGGTTTGAATTTGGCCGTGGGATTGCACGTATTGAGATATAAAAATATCTATATAGCCGTTTTCATGGTATCTAAATTGTGGCCAGTGAATAGGTTAGTAACTTTGGAAAACCACAGTGGCTGCGTAAAAAGGTTAATGTCAAGCCTGCACCACTCTATTGCATAAAGTCAAGTCAAGTCAAGTTTATATATATAGTGCTTTTTACAATGCAGATTGTTTCAAAGCAGCTTCACAGTGTTAAACAGGAAAATAATGCAACCGAATTTGATTCGGCTGTACAGCCACTCTGGAGAAAACGGTGATGTCATCCAGCTAATTTCAATTATCATATATATTCAAGTAATGTAGTTGACATAATTTAGTTTATTAAATTTAGTGTCCCCAACTGAGCAAGCCAAGCCAAAGGGCGACAGTGGCAAAGAACCAAAACTCCATCAACAAGAATGTCAATTTTGATTATGGTGACTTTAAACAATCTGCACTCATTATTTTGCCAAATTATCTAAACAATTCTGTAAAAAATGCTAAATTAAACAAGTTAATTAAATTTGAAATTTCAATAAGTAATTTTGTCGGCTCAGTCTTTGGAGGTTTGGAGGTTTTTAGACAACCTCTTTTTAAACATTTTATTTTTACTTTGTAGTAACAAACCTATAAAGGCAGTTAAGGCAGTAAGTTTAGATGTATGATACACATCCTAAATGAAATTGCTCTCACTGCATAGGCTGCTGTTGCTATGGTTACCTCATCAAGCCAACGCCAATCGCGACTTCAGTTCGTGTTTAGCCTTAGATGCAAATGCCCTCTGACTAATTGTAATCTAACTTTTCTGTTATCTAAACATATTAAAATATAATTATTTAATATACATAATTATAATATTACATAATTATGCATATTGCAATCCCCTGTTTATAAACCTCCACAATCTGTTTAACGGTTCGCAGAGGTGGTGGTCTGGATTGAATCCACAACTCGTTACACTAATCGCTGCTCAGATTGGCGCTGAACAGCTGACTGAGCGCTGGAGACGGCTAGAGGCTGAGAGGCTCCGGGCTCCGGGGATGCGACGCAGACTGCCGCTGATGTCTGTACCGTGATGTGTGTGGCGTCTGTGTGTTGTGCCCGGAGTGTGTGTGAGTCACTGTGATCCGAGGTGACAATCCAGATAACTGTGGGGCTGACAATGCACCGACGACCAAACATGCAATTGAATTTAATGGGAGCTACTGGGAAATTCACAGGGATTCTTCTGTGCGATGGAAGTTGAAAACGGCCTTTTCATTGCATTAGATTCTTAAGAGCTCAGTGACATTTTATAAGTGGTATGGATTGGCTATATTTTTGGGAACGTACGAGAATACCTGTTCGTGGCAACTTTGTTTTTTTTTTGTTTTTTTTTTGTTTTTTTTTTGTTTCTTTGAAGAGTGGCTCAAAGGAGAAACTTTAATGTGGCATTACACCGGTCCCTAAGAATAGCGATGATGAAGGCGAACTTGAGCTGTCTGGATAGTTTATCCCGGGGAAACAACTGCCTCCCCGCCAGGAACACGTCTCCCGGGGTAGCGGCTACCCTCGCCGGCGTGCTGATCTTCACCACCGTGGCTGATATCGTTGGAAATCTACTGGTCATCCTGTCCGTGTACAGGAACAAGAAACTGAGGAATGCAGGTGTGAAGACCTCTGTAATGTCAGGCAATCACATATCATATGTGTGGCTTTATTATTTTTTTTAAATTATAGAATTAGCAGAGTTTGTATTTGTAATTGTGTGTAGCATGCATCTAAATACACTTATGTAAGTTAAAGCAGCATTGGCTTTTCATGTTACTCAAGTTGTTCTCAGCTGCTGGTGTCAGTTTGGCATGGATCATATATATATATATATATATATTTTTTTTTTCAGTTGATAGAGGTTGTTAATTGCACTATTGTAAACAGTGAACATATTGGTCATAGTATGCACATTATAACATAGTTAACATGGTTTACTCTGTGTGCCCTGTTTTGATGCACCTCCGACTTACATAAGAGACACCAGCAAAACATGGCTGTCTTTTTGTATTGTGCAACAAAAGATGTTAAATGGCATAATAACTTTTCACGTTTTTGATGTGCTAAGAAGTGTCAGGAAAATGTAACCCAAGGCATGATCGCTTCAACAGAAGCACGTCAGCAAACAACTCATTTTACAGGGCTTCATTTTATACTGCAGGCTGTGCGTTGAATAAACAATAGATATGTGAGACTTTTGTAGGGCTGCAAGAATATAAAGTGCAGACACAGTCTTACAACCACTTACACATAGAGCAGTGTCCAAAAGTCGGAGACATTTTAATTGCGAATTATATGTTCAGCATTGTACTAACAATTCAAGTGAAAAGTTGAAATGAAAGGTGCAAGGAATTTGAAAAACCTGATGATCCATGTTAACCAGCATGATTTGAAAATATTCCAAAGAGCATCTTGTTGATGAGTGGAGTTCAATGTCCCAATTTGATTATTTGACTTGAAGTAGTTCAGAATTCCTTTTACTTTTTGCCAACTAAATTTTGTATATACCAGATTATCAATGAGTTCTCAAACTTTCAAATCTCTTTGTACATCTGTTTAAAGGACATGTTGCTTGCTAAATTATCTGATTTTTTTTCTTTGCATGTAATATTATACAGGTGGGAGCGAGAGAACAGAGCTCTGCCTGCGAGGGGTATATATGTCTATCAATTTCACTGCTATAAATTCAGAGTTATTTCACATGATTAGGGCTGTTGGTATGAGAATGACCATAATCTCAGCAGATCAGACAGAAACAGAAGAGATCTTCTGTGATCCATTCCATCAGAGCTGAAGTGCCATCATCAGACACAGTGTGGTGTTTAATGTGTTTAAAGAGCTCTGTAGGTTGAGAATTGATCATGATTTGAAAACGTCTAGGTTACGTATGGTAACCCTCGTTCTCTGAAGGAGGGAACAGAGACGTACGTCGGACTCACGCAGGGGAGTCACTGCTGCTGTTCTGCAAGACCCACTCAGCAGAGTATTGGATAACGCTGGGAAAGCGTGCACCGGGGGGGGTGCTGCGGAAGCCACATCATGCCCGGAGGGAGTTACCATGTGGAGAATACACGTATGGACTGTCCATGGGCAGTACAACATACGGAAGTCCCAGGGGTGGCCCCGGCCAATGCAGACGGGGGACTACACCGCACAGAAACGGCAGAGTGAGCTCTGCCAAGGGAAAGACACGGGCTTGCCGTAGGGAGCCGTACCGTGGAAGAATACACATATGGGACCGCCGTGGGGGTCACAACATATGGAACCCAGCCTAACACAAGTTCCACAGTGCATACGGGTGTTAGACCTGGCATCGGTTGCTCCGCCACATCCGACTGCCGCGGGTTGCGGAGGACTCAACTGGGTTCACCGTTTCTGGAGGACTCGACTGGAGCATATAAGCGCACGTATCCGTTCCATGGGGAAGGGAATGGCGCAGCAAGCCAACACTAGAACGGGCACTTTGGTGTTACTGACTATGGGAAGCGAGCACACAGGAAGATACCGGCTCTACACAGAGGCTATAGAATCTAGCGAACGTGTTAGGTGTCGCCCAGCCCGCAGCTCTACAAATATCTGTCAGCGAGGCGCCACGAGCCAACGAAGAAGCTACACCCCTAGTGGAGTGGGTTCTTAACCCGAGCGGGCAGGGCACGTCTTGGGTCTCATACGTCAAGACGATGGCATCCACTATCCAGTGGGCCATCCTCTGCTTGGAGACAGCCTTTCCCTTCTGCTGGCCTCCATAACAGACGAAGAACTGCTCTGAGGTCCTGAAGCTTTGCGTTCTGTCCACGTAAACCCGCAAGGCGCGGACGGGACAGAGAAAAGCTAGGGCTGGGTCTGCCTCCTCCGAAGGCAGCGCTTGCAGGCTCACCACCTGGTCCCGGAAGGGAGTGGTGGGAACCTTTGGGCACATATCCGGGCCGGGGTCTCAGGATTACATGAGAGTTACCAGGCACGATTTGTCGACCGAAAATGCCTGCAGGTCCCCTACCCTCTTGATGGAGGCCAATGCAGTCAGGAGTACTGTCTTCAGAGACAGAATTTTTAACTCAGCTGACTGCAAAGGCTCAAAGGGCGCTCTCTGCAGTGCGGTTAGCACCAGAGTTAAGTCCCAAGAGGGTATAGAGGGAGGGCGAGGCGGATTTAGTCTCCTCGCCCCTCTAAGGAACCTGATGATCAGATCGTGCTTCCCTAAGGACTTACCACCTACCATGTCATGATTAGCGGCGATAGCGGCAACATAAACTTTGAGGGTGGAGGGAGACAGCCTTCACTCCAACCCGTCTTGTAGGAAGGAAAGCACAGAACTGATCGAACATCTCCGGGGGTCTTCTCGGCGTGAACACCAATCGACGAACAGGTTCCCTTTTCAACGCATAGAGGCGCCTCGTAGAGGGAGCTCTAGCAGAAGTGATGGTGTCTACCACAGCCTGTGGTAGGCCACCTAGAATCTGTGCGTCCCGTCCAGGGACCAGACATGGAGTTTCCAGAGGTCCGGACGCGGGTGCCATAGGGTGCCCCGTCTCTGAGTTAGGATGTCCTTGCTCAGAGAAATGGGCCAAGGAGGTGCTGTCGCGAGGAGCACTAGTTCCGGAAACCAAGTCCGGTTGGGCCAGGACGGAGCAACCAACAGGACTTGCTCCTCGTCCTCCCTGACCTTGCACAGTGTCTGTGCAAGAAGGCTCACTGGGGCCAGCTGTGTGTGGGTCGTGTCCAGGGCGGCAAACAGGTCTACCTGTGTAGGTTTGGCGGCACCCCTGAGTCACGGGGACACGGAGGAATCCGCTGTGCCACGCCTATCTCGGAACTCGGTCGTGTAGCCAGCGTTGAAGCGGTCTCATATGAAGCAATCCGAGCGGCGTTACTGCGGCTGCGGATGCCATATGCCCCAGGAGCCTCTGAAAATGTTTCAGTGGTACCGCTGTCCTGCATTTGAACGAATTCAAGCAGTTCAACACTGACTGGACGCGCTCCTCGGTGAGGTGCGCTGTCAGGCCGACCAAATCCAGCTCCATACCGAGAAAAGAGATCCTCTGCGTGGGGCAGAGTTTGCTCTTTTCCCAGTTGACCCGAAGCCCCAACCCGCTGAGGTGACTGAGCACCATGTCCCTGTGTTCACACAACTGCTCTCGTGACTGGGCAAGGATCAGCCAGTCGTCGAGATAGTTGAGGATGCAAACTCCACGCTCTCTCATGGGAGCAAAGGCCGCCTCCATGAAGACACGGGGCAACAGGGCCAGCCCGAAGGGTACTGATATGCTCGTCCGTCGAACGCAAAGCGCAGAAATGGTCTTTGTTGAGGGAGAATTGAGACATGAAAGTACGCGTCCTTCAGGTCGATCACTGCAAACCAATCATCCAACCTAGAAGGTTCGGAACGTGGTGGAGGGTTCCACTCAAGCCCGGACTTTTCGGCGGCCCGGGAAAGCATAGCCATCAGAGGGAGGCAGTGCAACCGAATCTTCATCCCCCGAGGACTGGAACTCCCCCTTCGATGCAGCGATCGACATCTGCTCGTCCGCCGGAGCCCCGAAGGTCACCACTGGACGCCCGAGGGCGGGACCAGCGGCTTCCTCCAGAAGCTCTACCGGTAGCGGTGCTTGTGAGGGATTAGGGGCCTGCGGAGGCTGGCTCGGGGGGTTTGCCCTAAACGTAATCCTCAGATCACCCCGGCCATCCGTCGAAGTAGGTCTATTCTGCTGGGCAGGAATAGCACTAGATCGAGGTATGGGTAGGGGGACTCCGCCTTCCCGAAGGTAGGTGAGTCTCGACCTAAGCACCGCGATAGGCATGTTCCCGCAGTGGGAACACGAACTATCCACAAAAGCCACCTCAGCGTGCTGAATGCCCAGGCACGTGATACAGCGATTATGATCGTCAGCGGGTGACAGGGAACAACCGCATCAAGAAACGCACGGGTGGAAAAAGACGCAGTGTCACACCTGTGTTGCTCTTTTTGTGAGAAAACGCTCTTTTAGTGCTGAAGCACCCAGGGAAGACCGCGGCAGAATACAGGAATAAGTGCAGCCTGTATCTGCTGTCACAAGGAAACGCCCTCACAAACCAACAGGAAACGCAACTGTTTTGCTGTGAGAACAGCAGTTGGTTTCTCTGCAGCGGTGAGCACGCGGTCGTGCTGTTTTGTGCCGTCTGACCAGCACAAGAACGATCCTCTTTGACGAGCTCTCTCTCTCTCTCTCTGCTGAGTGTAGGCAGTCTGATGCTTCATCAACGCCGTTCGGCTCCGAAGTGAATGACAATAGTGCGCTGCATTCGCACTGCGGGGCGGAGCGCGAGATGCAAATCTCGCACACCAATGGTCATTGGCCGGTTCTCTATATCTTGTAGCTGAAAGGGGCTCCCTGAAGTGATCCCAATTCGTCTGTGACGTCCGACGTACGTCGAACGTGACCGACTAAAAGGGAACAGTGGTTTGTTATCCATGTTGGGGTCCACAAAATGGGAATTATGAGATGCATGTCAATCATAATAAGAGAAGCATGCTCCAGTGTGGATGGTGTTGCATATTCCTTTCATCAGACCGTTCCATTCTCTGCAGCTGCTTCTAACTGTTTAGGCAGCATGTCGAAATCTCACTGCCTCAGATCATGCGGTGCTTTCCCAGCCTGCCCTGAGCAATGAGCTGCTTGAGTAGAAGTGCAACACTGCATGTTTGCATAAAGAATGGAGATCCAGCATTGCTGGATGGAAGAACACAAGATGCTTAGCTCCAAACACACATGTTATTATAATAATTATAATTCATTACATTTATGTAGCGCTTTACATATGGAAGGGGAAATCCCCTCAACAACTACCAATGTGCAGCAACCACCTGGATGATGCAACAGCCAAAACGCCCACCACACACCAGCTTATTGGTGGAGAGGAGATTGATGAAGCCAATCAGTATATGGGGATGATTAGGAGGCCATGATGGACAGAGGCCAATGGGCAAATTTGGCCAGGATGCCGGGGTTACACCGCTACTCTTTTTTCAAAGGACATCCTGGGATTTTTAATGACCACAGAGAGTCAGGACCTCGGTTTAACGTCTAATCCGTTGTTGTTTAGAATGGTATCTTGTGTTCAAGGACAAAGTGGCCAAAGACAATTTTTGTTTTGTTGCAAATTCATTATGTATTAATGTGACAAATAAATGCACTGAGCAACAAAAAAAAAGCAATTTGTTTAAAATGAATCATGGTACTTGGCATAAATTACCACATAGTATTAAATACGTTCTTATCTATACATTTTCATCAGCATTTTTTAAAATGTCATGCATACATTTTTATATTTATATTAAAGGATTAGTTCACTTAAAAATGAAAATTTCCTGATATTTTACTCACCCCCATCTCATCCAAGATGTTCATGTCTTTCTTTCTTCAGGCGAAAAGAAATTAAGTTTTTTGAGGAAAACATTACAGGATTTTTCTCCCCATCACAGACTTCCATGGCAACCAAAATGTTGAAGGTCAAAGGGCTTCAGAGGCTCTGCGCGATCCCAGACGAGGAATAGTGTCTTATCTAGCGAAACGATTGGTCATTTTTAAAAAATATAGAAAATGAATATACTTTTTAACCTAAATTGCTCATCTTGCGCTGCTCTGCGACGTGCTATGGATTGTGCAATCATGTCAGAAAGGTCACGCAAGACGTAGGCGGAAGTACCGCCCCAAGCGAACATGCGAGAACTAATACAAATGCCCTTAACCAAAAACACTCCGTCTTCAACTTCAAAGTCGTCCGACATCGTTGTTTTACCTTTTTTTTTGCTAAAGGGCATTTGTATTAGTCTTCGCATGCGCACTTTGTAAACACGGGGGCGGTACTTCTGCCTACGTCTACCGTGACCCTTTCGACGTGATTTCGCAATCATTGGCAAGTAGCAGAGCAGCGCAAGATGAGCAATTTAGGTTAAAAAGTATATTCATAAAAAAAAAATGTTTGAAAATGACTGATCGTTTTGCTAGATAAGACCCTATTCCTCGTCTAGGATCGCGCAGAGCCTCTGAAGCCCTTTGAAGTGCTTTGAAACTGCATTGATTTGGACCTTAAACATTTTGGTTGCCATGGAAGTCTGTGATGGGGAGAAAAATCCTGGAATGTTTTCCTCAAAAAACTTCTTTTCAACTAAAGAAAGAAAGACATGAACATCTTGGATGAGATGGGGGTGAGTAAAATATCAGGAAATTTTCATTTTGAAGTGAACTAATCCTTTAAATAATATTTTTATATTATATTCCAGTAAATACAAGTGTAGTCAAATCTTCACTAAGACCCCCCCAAAAAAACAAAAAAGAAACGGACTAATATATCAAATTATGTGATGTGCTACTTCGAATTTTGGCACAAGGACATTGAAACCCTCATTCCACTTTTTTTGTTTCCTCTCAGCTCAGGCCATTTCTACAGCCGTCAGGTTTGGTTATGGGGTCTGTGCAGGTTCTGACTGCCTGAGTTGGGTTTAATCAATACTCCCATACCCCCGTCCTCTGGCCCATCTTTAGACTAGAGTGCTGATTGATAGTTTCTTCTTAATGTCCAGCATCAGTTGGTGTTCCCTCACACTGTTCAGGAGATTGTATCACAAATTAAATCTGCCAAAGTCAACCTTCCCAACCAGTCTAAATAATTTAAACCCCACTATAAAACCAGTATACATATAAACACAAGTACACTGCCAAAAGTTTGTGATTGGTAAAATGTAATGTTTTTGAAAAAAGTCTGCTCACCAAGGTTGTATTTATTTGATCCCAAAAAAATTTTTTTTTTTATATATATATTTTATATATATATATATATATATATATATATATATATATATATATATATATATATATATATATAAATAATTGTGAACTGTTATTACAATTTGAAATTGCACTTTATAATGTAATTTATTCCTGTAATAGAATGTTTAAATCCAGAGAAATCAGCCATTTTAACCAGTTACGGACTGTGTCCTTGCGTCACCTGTCAATGACATCATATCTGCACTACCCTTGATTTCGGTAGAACCCGTGGAAACACTAAAGATGCTTTAATATAGTATGTATTGTATTAGACAGGCGAACAACAGTTTGGATATGTTTATTTGAATCGCTTGTTTTCTTGATTCACCGCGAGTAATGTTTTTATGCCTCAGAGACAGAGTAACGTTATTCAACGCTTTCAACACACTCAAATGTATTTAGTATGATTGTTTTAACCATGAAAAACATATAAAGTGAAAAGAGCTGAAACGGCCGACTGCAGCATAAGCATAATAAAAGCTCCAAGTCCAGTGTTTCGTGCTCTCATTAGCATTCGCTCCCAAGGGCTCTTGGCACGTCCTGCTTCATACCACCGTAACGTTAATAAAACTGTAATACATTCACTCAATCGTGAACATGATTTCTGCCTGAGTCCATTGGATTTTTTTCGGCTGTGGAGGTGAAGAGTTAAGACTACAACTCCCATGATTCCTAAGCACACTGCATTTCGTCCATTATGCCTTACCTGAAATCGCAGCAGTGTTTGGCATTGGCACACACTCAGGGCTGCTGATGAACAGATGGCTTTCAGAGGAGAGGCAATGAACGTTTCTCAGTGTAGCAATACACACAGACAGTGAGGGAAGGTCGGCAATGGCAGTGTATGAATTCTCCGACTCTGAGTCAAGGGTAGCCAACTCTGCTCCTATAGGGCTACCTTCCACAGACTCTATTCCAAACTGCTCCAGCACACCTGTCTGTAATTTTCAAGTAATCTTGAACACCTTAATTAGCTGGTTCAGGTGTGCTAATCACCTTAGCAACTGAATAGCAATCCTATGGCAACTACTGCATCTGGACTGCAACTTTTGCACTGCTCCAAAAAATTGTTTGATATGGACCATAAATTCTGTTAATGGCACATCAGTCTACACAACACAGACACTCAATGAGAATGTGTTTTTCACTGCACCATTCTCTCATATAATAAGCAGACACACAGACACACACCAAGCACCAATTGAATGTGTCTCCAGTTCACACTGAGGCATGTTACTGCTCTTATATGTTCATTTCTGACATGAATGGGTTTAAATTAAGCTGGAATATATGTGTGCAGATGGAGAAGTGTTGAGATGGAGCGTTACAGTGATTCTGAAAGCCTTTGATGGTGTTGGTGATGTTTTCTTGCTTGAGCTGCGGCCTCAGGCACAACCGTCTGACCTGCTGCACTTACCGTCACAGTCTGCCTGTTAGACAAGTTCAACAGCCAATAGAATATCTCACTACTACTACATTTTTAACAATAAAAGAGTAAACATGATCATTTGCTTATCGCAGTATGAAGATGTTTATATGGCTGGACTGGGTTTGATCAGTCGGTTGGCAGAACTCCCGAGAGGACGCTTGGCTGTTTTATATGACTGGCTGGTATACAGGAATAGTTCAGCATTAAGTACTTATGGAAATGAAGGGGGAAATAGTCCCTCTCATTCTTTTTCGTGCATATGCGTAACCACTTGCAAACACACTGCTTTAACTGCTTACCAACTCCAAGTGCATATTTGTGCCGTAAACCTCCTTACCAGTTTTGGGAAGTGCAATGCAATACATACTGATTTACTCATTATATAAAGAAACTAATTTCATATGGTGTTATATTTTGGACATTCTTTTACATTACTTTTTTCTGGTTCTGTAAATTCTTTAAATTAATACAGTGGTTTAAATACACAGTTTTAAATGAAATATATTATTTGAAATACAGTTAAATAAAGATTTATTTGTTTAAAAAAAAAAGAAGACTAAAGCAACATGCTACATTACTTATGTAAAAAAGAGATCTAAGAATTCATGCAGGTAACTCGTAAGGCATTACCCTTTATATCTTTTCAACATCTCTGTTGTATCTCAGTTATTTTTATGATAGAGTGGGGAATATGGGTCTGTTTGTTTACATACCGTTAGTGCTTATGTATCTAAAGTGCTGTGTGTGCAAGCGCGTGTGTGTGTGTGTGTGTGCATGTTTATGTGATTTATGAGGACACACATTTGTATAATGACATGGGTATTACACTGGTATTACAACGTATACGTGGTTTATGAGGACATTTCCTGTGTAATAAAAATAGCTTTAAAAACATACTAAACAATGTTTTAATAAAAATGTAAAAATGCAGAATGTTTTCTGTGATGGGTAGGTTTAGGGGTAGGGGTAGTGTAGGGGGATAGAATGTACAGTTTGTACAGTATAAAAACCATTACGTCTATGGAATGTCCTCATAATGATAGGTGCACCAACATCAGTGTGTGTGTGTGTGTGTGAGACCTGGTAAAGCATATGTTATGGGGAAGTCTGAAAATCTGAAATCCTTGCCCTTATGGGGACATTTTTTGGTCCCCATGTGGAAAAGATCTTATAAATAATACCAATTTATGTTTTTTGGAAATGTAAGAATGCAGAATTTTTTCTGTGCTGGGTAGGGTTAGTGTAAGGGGATATAATATACAGTTTGTACAGTATAAAAATCATTAAGTCTATGGAAAGTCCCCACATGGAAACCCAACATGTCTGTGTGTGTGTGTTTGGAGCAGTGATGGGGGCTGGTGGTATCTCACCAGTATCTCGTGAGCATGTGTGTGTGTGTGTTCGGAGCAGTGTTGGGGGCTGGTGGTGATATCTCACCAGTATCTCATGAGCGTGTGTGTGTGTGTTTGGAGCAGTGTTGGGGGCTGGTGGTGGTATCTCACCAGTATCTCATGAGCGTGTGTGTGTGTTTGGAGCAGTGTTGGGGGCTGGTGGTATCTCACCAGTATCTCGTGAGCGTGGGTGTGTGTGTGTTCGGAGCAGTGTTGGGGGCTGGTGGTGATATCTCACCAGTATCTCATGAGCGTGTGTGTGTGTTCAGGGCAGTGTTGGGGGCTGGTGGTGGTATCTCACCAGTATCTCATGAGCGTGTGTGTGTGTTTGTGTCGCAGCAGTGTTGGGGGCTGGTGGTGGTATCTTACCAGTATCTCATGAGTGTGTGTGTGTGTGTGTGTTCGGAGCAGTGTTGGGGGCTGGTGGTGGTATCTCACCAGTATCTCATGAGCGTGTGTGTGTGTGTCAAAGCAGTGTTGGGGGCTGGTGGTGGTATCTCACCAGTATCTCATGAGCGTGCGTGCGTGTGTGTGTGTGTGTGTGTGTGTCGAAGCAGTGTTGGGGGCTGGTGGTGGTATCTCACCAGTATCTCATGAGCGTGTGTGTGTGTCGAAGCAGTGTTGGGGGCTGGTGGTGGTATCTCACCAGTATCTCATGAGCGTGTGTGTGTGTGTGTTCGGAGCAGTGTTGGGGGCTGGTGGTGGTATCTCACCAGTATCTCATGAGCGTGTGTGTGTGTGTGTTCGGAGCAGTGTTGGGGGCTGGTGGTGGTATCTCACCAGTATCTCATGAGCGTGTGTGTGTTCGGAGCAATGTTGGGGGCTGGTGGTGGTATCTCACCAGTATCTCATAAGCGTGTGTGTGTGTGTGTTCGGAGCAGTGTTGGGGGCTGATGGTAGTATCTCACCAGTATCTCATGAGCGTGTGTGTGTGTGCGTCGAAGCAGTGTTGGGGGCTGGTGGTGGTCTCTTACCAGTATCTCACGAGCGTGTGTGTGTGTCGAAGCAGTGTTGGGGGCTGGTGGTGGTATCTCACCAGTATCTCATGAGCGTGTGTGTGTGTTCGGAGCAGTGTTGGGGGCTGGTGGTGGTATCTCACCAGTATCTCATGAGCGTGTGTGTTCGGAGCAGTGTTGGGGGCTGGTGGTGGTATCTCACCAGTATCTCATGAGCGTGTGTGTGTTCGGAGCAATGTTGGGGGCTGGTGGTGGTATCTCACCAGTATCTCATAAGCGTGTGTGTGTGTGTGTTCGGAGCAGTGTTGGGGGCTGATGGTAGTATCTCACCAGTATCTCATGAGCGTGTGTGTGTGTGCGTCGAAGCAGTGTTTGGGCTGGTGGTGGTCTCTTACCAGTATCTCACGAGCGTGTGTGTGTTCGGAGCAGTGTTGGGGGCTGGTGTTGGTATCTCATCAGTATCTCATGAGCGTGTGTGTGTGTGTTCGGAGCAATGCTGGGGGCTGGTGGTGGTATCTCACCAGTATCTCATGAGCGTGTGCGTGTGTGTGTTCGGAGCAGTATTGGGGGCTGGTGGTGGTATCTCACCAGTATCTCATGAGCGTGTGTGTGTGTGTTCGGAGCAGTGTTGGGGGCTGGTGGTGGTATCTCACCAGTATCTCATGAGCGTGTGTGTGTGTGTCGAAGCAGTGTTGGGGGCTGGTGGTGGTCACCAGTATCTAATGAGCGTGTGTGTGTGTGTCAAAGCAGTGCTGGGGGCTGGTAGTGTGGTATCTCACCAGTATCTCATGAGTGTATGAGTGTGTGTGTGTGTGTGTGTGTGTGTGTCGAAGCAGTGTTGGGGGCTGGTGGTGGTCTCTTACCAGGATCTCATGAGCGTGTGTGTGTGTGTTCGGAGCAGTGTTGGGGGCTGGTAGTGTCAGCATTTAGCCTCCTGTTGTTTGTCTCCGGGCTTCTAGAGGTCCCCTGTACTCCCTTCTGCCTTAGTTCTTCCTTGTGTGTCCTTGTTAACGTTATCCAGGTCACCTGTGCCTTGTTTTCCCTAGAGTATTTAGCTGTGTTTTTTCACTTGTTCCTCACTCAGTTTTTCAGTCTTGGCTAAGTGTCTCCTGCTGTCACTGAGTCCTTCCAAGCTGTCTCAAGTAAGGTGTTCTTAGTTATTTGTGTTCTCTGGTTTTGTTTTCTCCCCACGTGGAGTTTTTATTTTTTCTCCTGTGATTCTTTGCGGTATCACTATTTTTATTTATACCTCAGTCTGAGAAGAACTTTTGTTGGATTATTTTTTTGTAACTTGCTAAGTCCCTTTTTTTATTAATAAATCTTCCTTGCCTGTGTTGCGTGGAGTGTTTCGTTTGGGTCCAACATTACCACCTCTGTGGCTTAGTGGTAGATCTCTCAACTCACCACACCAGAGACCTGAGTTCGAGCCCAGCTAGTGACAGAAAAACTGAGTGAGGGACAAGTGAAAAAACACAGCTAAATAGTCTAGGGAAAACAAGGCACAGGTGACCTGGATAACCTTAACAAGGACACACGAGGAAGAACTAAGGCAGAAGGGAGCACAGGGGACCTCTAGAGGCCCGGAGACAAACAACAGGAGGCAAGATGCTGACAGGTAGTGTGGTATCTCACCAGTATCTCATGAGCGTGTGTGTGTATGTGTGTGTTCGAGGCAGTGTTGGGGGCTGATGGTGGTATCTCACCAGTATTTTATGAGCTTTATAATCCGATAATATAACAGACAATAGATGGCAGATTTTAATGTTCCACACATATAATCCTAGGCATCTGAGCGAGACAGAAAGATGAGGTGTGCAGAGTTATAATAGACTGTCCGATCTTTGTATTAAAATAAGCCTGCAAAATGCATTTCAATATTAGCTAATTCCAGCACTATTCCTGCTTCAGACTAGCTGAGCCAGACTATCCATTAAATACATTTATGACAGCACAGACGCAGCCAGATCAGCTAACTCATCCTCACTGATAACCTCAAACTGGCTCAGAGAGGTACTGTGGGAAAGTAACAGGTAATTGCATTTTAATTGTCTCCTCTGAAACTCAGCTGTGAACTGCAGATTTCTTCTCTTTCCCCTCACAGCCAGATTTAGAGAAAGTTCAAATCCAATCTTTTGACTTTCTGAGTCATCTATCTCTCTCTGACAAATCTCTAACTATTGAACCACACTTACTAATATGTAAACAGTATATATAACATGAGTGTATATTTACACTCTTAAAAATAAAGGTTCCTTATTGGCATCTGTTCCATGAAGAAACTTTAACATCCATGGAACCTTTCCAATGCACAGAAGGTTCTATATAATGGAAACACTTTCTTAAGATTATTAAAATGTTCTTTACAATAAGAAGAATGTTTCTTTTAAGAACTGTTAACTCATGGGTTCTTTGGGGAACCAAAAATCATTCTTCTATGGCATCACTGCAAAAAACCCTTTTATAACCTTTATTTATTTTAAGACTATATATATATATATATATATAGTGTGTATTTCCTGTGAGGGAAATGTTCCTGTATTTTATTTATATGAAATCTAATATATAGTATGACATACCATACATCATATTTATCATTTTAATATAATTTTATGTATGTATTAAATAGTTGTATAATTTTTTTATATTAAAACTATATTAAAACTTTTAATATACAAATTATAATATGTAGTTTTTATTATGATATATGATATGATATAATATGTTTATGTTTATGTTTTTTGTACACCATTTATGCTTTCACAAGGATATTTTAATTAACCAATATTTTGCATATTGGTTATTTTGAACTTTGCAACAGGACATGTGCATGTGTGTTCAATGTTCATGTATGTGTGAGAGTGTGTTCGTGTGTGTGTAGGGGGAGGGGTGTACTGTATGTGGTGAAGTTGCATAAGCACATTCAGTCTGGTTTCAGTACATCAAAAAGGTACTGATGCGGTCTGTGATATTTTCTAGGAGAGATCACAATATATTTTAGTATGTTATTTTGTAAATTCATAACATTTGTTGATATTGTTTTTAAAATGACATATTTCTTGCTACCTTACAAATTGTTGTTGGCTTACATTACATCACAACTCTAAATGCATGGTGTCCACAGCAGATAACACTCTCAAAATATACATAATTTTGAGTCATAAATTACAACAAAGATGTGAAATCTATTTTGGCCTTCCTCTGCAATGCAGGAAGACTGCACTGCATGCATTTCTGAAGCTCAAACATCTACAGATGGAACATGCTGACACATCAAAACAAGTCTAGACTTAAGTTTCTCTACTATTTTCAACAGAGTGAAGTTCGAGAATGAATTTGGATATTTTTGACAAAGCCTGGAAAATAACCTTTCATGTGCATCCATCTTCAGGTTCACTCTCCCTTCAGAGTTTTCCTTGTTTACTGTTTGGTCTTTTTTCCAGTTTTGCACTGCAGAACCTGTTGAGTGCTGTTGAGTTGTTCTATCTCAGCTTTGTGATGACTGCCTCATCTCACCGCCTGCTGTTAGATGTCAATATTGTAGCCAGCTGGAGAAAAAACTCTTTTGCACTTGTTTCAATGGATTCTTTCTCAGTCTTATAATTTGGCCACACATTGTGGAGGTGCTATTATGGAAAGGCTTGACCTGTCTGTGTGTGAACAGGACATTGTTGCTTCTGTGTTATTTCACTATTTTGTAACACTGGCAAAAGTGTTTACCAAACATTGTACCCTCTTTATCAATCAAATAGCATGTGTATTTTAATTTGTAGGGTACAACGGGGCTAAAGGCACACCTTAAGAAAAATGTGCTTTTCACTATTCCCATAGTGTATGATTGCAGAAAAGTATATATGTTTGTATTGAACATCTATGGAGCAACAGATTTTGTGTGAAAATAAATCATAAAAGTGGTTTATTTTGTTTAAAAATCATATAAATGTATGAGGTGGCAATTTTTTTTACCCCACACAGGGTAAAAGGCTCAGCAGCACGGGGCAAAAGACACACAGTCTTGATATAAATACTTTTTTTTAAATATGGTGGTTTCATTGTAAATATGGTGATTATCTCTAAGGTGGACACCCAACTTAATATATGATATTTACCATCTGAATCTAACCATGTCATGTCAACAAATGGAAAAGTCAGCCGGCTGTTTATTATCATATTAAGTATTGTGACTTTCGCCCCAACAGCAGGGGGCGCCTTTTATGCCAAATATCATACTTTTAAATATTCTTCCGTTATTGAAAAACTGTTGCTTTAATTAGCTCGAACAAAACTGAAAATCATTAAGAAGATCTTTGTCTCAAAATATATTGACTAATTTTAGCTATTCTCATTTGCTACTTAAATCTACAACATTTTAAAAAACATCAAGTTTTTTGTGCCATCTAGTGGTTTAGAGGTAAATAAAATCAAAGGAGCCTTTTACCCCGTTGAACATTTAGCCCTGTTGTACCCTAATATAGTGGATATAATTTAGTATTTTCTTTAATTGAGTAAAAAGAGACATCTACCTCTATCCACTGTTTTTTTATTTAGGCTGAATGCTGTTGATACATGGCTCTTTGTATTTCTGCCGAATAGCCTGAACATATGACAGAAATAGTAAGAGTAGTAGCCTATGCTATTTCTAATTCAGTAATACATATTTTTTTCCAGTTAGGGATTACTGGCTTAAGTGATATCAGCTGTAAAGGAAATCAAGGTAGAGCAAATTATATTCTGTTGAAAGATGACAAACATGCACTGATGAATCATGCCCAGTAACACCATATTAAAGTTAAAGTTAATCCTTTTTTTATATTTTGAGTTAAGGAACACAAGAAAGTGAAAGGCTTTATGCTGAGATCTCCCATGTGTCCTCCGTGTGACTCATTTACACATGCAGCTCAGGGTTGGAGAACATATGTCCTTGTAGAGTTTGTCATGAGAAATTGTGAGAAAGGAAACCAAATAAACTATTCTGTTCAGGATAATCATGTGGATTTATAGTGATCCTCAGGCAATCCTTCCTACCGAGGAACTGTCCTGATCTGAACCGCAGACAAAATAAATCTTGTTCTCCCTCTCTCTCGCTTTCTGGTTCTTTCTCTGTCTCTCTCTCTCTCTCTCTCTCTCTCTCTCTCTCTCTCTCCCCCAAACATGATATACGAGTCTTTGTAAAATAAGCATGTCATTATTACACTGTCTTTATGTCCCTCAACCTTGATAAGGCATAAAAGGAATAAAAACAAGAGTAGAGCCATCTGCGTTCAAGCTGGAGGATAGTGATAAAAGAAAGGTTCAGTATTCACACCTTATCTCTCATGAACTGTGGTGTTATTAGATGTTAAAATACAGCTTACTAAATGACTCTGACCGTGGGCCATGTGACTTTGATTCTCTGACAGCTGTGTAGGTTCATGCTGATACTTGAGTGTACTGTATAAAGCGACTGTCTGCCACTCATCTGAAGTCATCTGAACCTCCACCTATAAGGTACCCAGAGCAAAACAAAGTAAAAATGCTTCTTAGTATTTGTTTGAGCATGAAAAGGGTTTGTGACATTTCCAAAAGACACTCAAAACAGTTGACCAATCACTGGTCACACTCTGGTCCAGCTGACCAATAAGACCGTATTGCACTTTTTGGAAGGAGGTGCTTCATAGACACAGGAACTAAACAGAGAGTTAAAGACAGACTGGGGAGAGAGGTGCTGCAAAATATGTGAAAAACAGTGTTTTTGAACATTCAAGCATGAAAAAAGCATAATAGATCCCCTTTAACTCAGAAAAAGCAAGAGATTCCTCTTTAGTATTTGTCCGAAATACTTTCCTGCTCAGAAATTATGTCTTTGTCCGCTGCCAACAGCACTGACTCTCCATATAAATGTCATTGTAAATGTCAGTGCGAAGAACCCACTGTGACCTGTGTACAATTCCCTGACCATTTTGATCCATTTCTAGAGACTCTTTGAAAGAAGTCAAAAATTGCTTTATCGAGCCTGAGGTCCGACTTGAGCTTAGTTTGAGGATTCTGCTCTGATCTCAGTGTTGAGCTGCTGGAGAGAATCAGATTGAGCGCACAATTGAAAATGTGTTTCAGCTGAATAGATATTACAACCTTCAGGGAATTGTATCTTGACAATATGCCCAATTGTACAAAATGCTTACATTTGATCACCTGAGTTACAATAAAAATTAAATAAGCAGAACTTAATCTATAATCAGGATTCCTATTGGAGTAGAGAAAGGCTCTAGCAATTCCTTTTTGATCTGATATCAAGTATTATCAAGCCCAATATCGCTGATATTAAAGGATTAGTTCACTTTAAAATTACAATTACCATGATTTACTCACCCTCAAGCCATCCTAGGTGTATATGACTTTCTTCTTTCTGATGAACACAATCAGAGTTATATTAATAAATATCCTGATGCTTCCAAGCTTTATAATGGTAGTGACGGGGTCCATTGAGTTTGAAGCTCAGAAAAGTGCATCCATCCATCATAAACATACTCCACACGGCTCCGGGTGGTTAATAAAGGCCTATATTCATCAGAAAGAAGAAGGTCATATACACCTAGGATGGCTTGAGGGTGAGTAAATCATAGGGATAATTGTCATTTTAAAGTGAACTAATCCTTTAATACTAAAAATGATACATCGATTGATACTTCAATGATACATACAATTCACAATAATGTTGTGCTGTCAATGTTTTTATCTTTCATCAGCTGGATAAAATCATTCTGAAAGATATTGTTTCTCTCTGCTGTTATCGTTATAGCTGTGGTGGGAACAATTTTTAGAACTATATCTTTAACGTTATCTTTATCATTATCGTCCTTGGTGTAAACGGGCCTTAAATCTACATTATTCTAAATTAATTAAGGTGCTTGTGGATGCAGTAAGTAATTTGCATAGAACATCCCTAATCTATGTGTTCATTCACACTATCTTTTGCCTAAGAGTATTCGTTGCATGATCCTCAAAGTAAAAAAAGGTCTTGCAATTCACAAAACCAGTGAAATCACAATCAAATTTTCCGATGTTTCTGACCACTTATTTGCCTGCTATTTATATGACTATACAGGCTCCATTTTGTCTTTTCATTATCATTTTATTCATTGTGACAAAAAAATTACTAGGCTACTTTAAAAAATAGTCATTCACTGTTATTTAATTTTTAATCATATATATTTTTTAAAAAATTGACGGAAAATTATTTTATGAGGCTGATTTATCCTGCAGTTCCCGGGTGTGCAATGTTGAATTTTCTGTCGAATTTTGAACCACTGAATTTGTGGAAGCTAATTTGTAAAGTGAAATAAAATGGCCGTAAAATCGCCTGTCGAATATAATAGGTTGTATTTTTAAACAATATTTTGGAAGTGAAATCTAAAAGGTCAATATGGACTATTGAATTTTTAATAATGAAAATGTGTGTGAAATGTTTTGAATTGAAATATTCACAGCTTACGACCATGTTGAATTTCAGCCCATAAAAATGCAAGCCCTAAAAATACAATGCATTAAAATGCAAGCATGGTTAAAACAATGCATATTTTTCAATTAGTGCAATTCAACAAGTTCCCTTTCAGTCGGTCACTCTCGACGTAGCCTACGCATCTCCGGTTCCCTCCTTTAAGGAACGAGGGTTACGATATGTAACCGAGGCGTTTTTTGTTTCAAATACATTTCACATTATTTTACTTCCGTACTACCAGGAGTATGCATTTTTTGTTTTTACATACTGTATGTGGTTTTAGTTAGAACGAAGCTGATTAATTATGATTTCTGCATGAAAATAATTTTTGCCTAATATGTGCATAATCACAATTAGTGAATCAGACTTATTATGATTTCTGAGGATAAAATGAGTAATTATGACATATGTATTTACATTATATTTCTTATAAACACTTTATTTAAAAGCCATCATATTAACAATCAATAAACTGTAAATTATGATATTTTTAAAATAACTAACTTTTTAGGTTACATAAAACATTTAACATGTTAACATGGTTCATTTTTTTCCCCCATGTCAGAGCTTATGATATATCTTCAGTTAATCAAATAAAGTTTAACACAACACATAGAATTGATATTAGGCTATTATGCAATGATCAATCATCATAACAACATACATATCAGAAGTACAGATATTTCATGATTATGAATTCTGCACACATTCCCATGAATAGTGAGGATAATTTCAGCACAGAGAGCTGAAGTAGCTGTTTGTCATCCTGTGTGTGAGGCTTCAGGTTATTGGACTCGTGCTAGACTGATGGCGGGAGATGGTGATCTTGTCAAAGCACACTTCCTGTCAGCTGTGGCTTTGAGTTGACAAATGTTTGGCAGGCTGAGACACTAGTCAAAACGCCACTATAGATTTAAAGAAATGCTTGGATAAATCATTTCTGATGCTAAAGGTGACATGGTGAGAAAGAGGGAGTTTTAGGGCTGTCTAAAATTCGATTTTGTGTTTGTGTGTGATTGTGCTCACCAGGCAGACATAATCTGTAACTGAATCTTGTTTCTCTCTTGGTTGGGGAAAAAGGACGTTTTACACGACAATCTGCATTTGTTGCAGACAGAACAGGCAATGAAAGTGTTCTTTCGACCTCAAGTAGAAAATTATTATATAACAAGCAGGGCTTGGGTCTGACACACTAATGGTATCACTGACCTCCAAGGAGGTAGATCAAATGGGAAGGAAATGTTTTACTCCAGCTTTTGACAGAATACCAGAGACCTAAATATGTGCATTTTGTTTTATCGGCGAGTATGTTTTAACATAAACATGCTGTGGCCCAGTCTGATCACTTCATAATACTTTGCATAAGTATACATCATAGGTTATATATCATAGGTCTGTTTGAATCTGTTTCACTCATGAATGCAACTTTCATGAGTTGTCAAACATGTTCAGTTTTCCTGACACGTAATCGTTTCAGCTCCTTTGGTTCAAGATGGAGACGGAGTGTGATGGAGGGAAACAGTCAATGGGAGTTCACGAATGGAAAACACGTGTGACCTGATCAGTGTTGCGAAGATCCAAAGAATAATTGAAATTGTGGAAATGAGCCCCATTTGAATTCAGCGAAAGATCTGTAAATGGGTTTACGGGGGCAACTCAATAAGAAATGCATTTTTGCAAAGACACAATGAGGTCATTTTTAGAGAAGATGGATGTGTCTGATCATTTTGTTTTTGAGATGGAACATGAGGCTGAATTGCTCAACTTTTAAAGACAGCCAGACGAGGTCAGGCAGAGGGGCATTTTTCCCTCTTTATCTAGAGTGTTGTGAATAATAATAATAATAATAATAATAATAATAATAATAATAACAACATTTGGTAACACTTTATTTTACAGTGTCCTTGTTACATATGTTACATGTACTTAACATACACTAAAAAAACCTCTTTGGCTAAACATGATTCAATCATGGACAGTGGTTCCATGTGATTGAAGTAAGTAAAACCTAAAAGAATCAACCTTGTACAACTAACCATAATCAATGGTGTTCATTTAACTTAAATAAATGGTTTTCATTCAATTGGAATTCTTCAAATAATCCTACAACTAATGCTTATTGTTTAGTCCTGAGATTTAAATAACTACAAACTAAATATAACATACCTTTACATGTGATATTCAGTGTTGGCAGTCCAGGGGGTATTCCAGAAAGCAAGGTTAACTTACCGTCACATATACCTTGAACTCCCGGTTGATTAACCCAAACCTTGCTTACTCGAGGTATGCTGGTTCCAAAAAGTCCCGGAGTAAGTTCAGACAACTCAGAGTATGTTCCCAGTTAACACACAAGACATTCTCAACAGAGCGACGAAACAATGATTAAATGATATAATGGTGTTAAATCAAGATGAATTGCTTAAAGGGGTCATGAACTGGCTCTTTTTATTTTTTTATACTGTTGTCTGAGGTCAACTTATGACGTTCGCGTGGGTTTTACATTCAATAATGAATAAGTAATAGGCTATTTTCTACCCTGGTTTGGAGCCTCTCTCATGGAATGCAGTAAATTAGGCATAATTACATGTAACTGACCTTCAACCAAATCCTAATCCTCCTAATCCTACACTCTCAGAAAAAAGGTACAGTGGAGGTACAATTTTGTTCCTTGGTGAACAAAACGTATAACTGTACCTTTAAAGGTACACAATTGTTCCTTAGGGTACAATTATACCATTATACCATTGTAGGCAAGTTCGGTCCCAGTGAGTTGCTGTCCTGCAGAGTTTGGCTCCAACCCTGAAAGACATCTATAGAAGCTCTTATTGAAAATTAACAGAGGTTAGATGTTGATGTTTAATTGAAAAAGTTTGGTCACCATTATGGTGATCAGTGTTTCTTTAAGTTGGACAGTTTGACTCTTTTATGTGAGTTTGTGGTCTTGTTACAGAGTTAACAAAACACATAATCTGTTTAAATCAAAAGAAGCCATAAACAAAAATTATCATGAAGAAAAATGTTTGAATAAACTCCTCACTGACTAAAAATATTAATAAATAATATTCACCAACAATACTTTCTTGCCACATATCAGACATTCTGAATTTAGATTTTTAAATACATTCTAAGGGGAAAAAAGTTTAGATGCACACAGATATCAAGAATCAGCATATGAATCTCAACAATGGTGACATACTTAATGCTGCAATGCATGCTGGGAGCCATTCGTTTTATGGCTTAGTAAGGTTGGAGCTAAACTCCAAAACAATTTTGTACTCTTTTTTTTTTTTTTGAGAGTGTATGGTACATGCTGTTAATTAATATCACTCAGTACTTAAATATATAATTACACTATAACAGTGACACCTTAAAATAAAGTGTAAGCCAACATTGTATTTATATTGTGCTTTTCTAATACAATTAAAAACACAAGATTACAAGAAAAAAAATACAAACAAGCAAACGAAAAAAAGACACTCAAAGACAATAAGCAGATTTAAAAGATGAGTCTTAAAACAGTCCAGCGTTGGGGAAGTTCTAATCACCAAAGGAAGAGCATTCCATAACATATCATTTAAATTAAATAATAGTTAGTCTGCAGGGATAATAGTTATTACAGTACCTCCCTAATCGAGTTATAAACTACATGTATTTGTACTGTATTCTGTCAGTCCACACACAGTTCTGACACAGACACAGTTGTGATGCTCTCTGTCTAGCTATCACATACACACTTTTCAAAAGCACATATACTCTCAGAGATGCAATAATCTCTATTTGCTGATTTCACAGAGCAAGAAAAGTCAGTGCAAGCTTTTTTTCTCCAATTCAAATATCTTTTTTCTGTTTTTCTTTATTGTCAAATCATTTGCTTCTTAGCTTTTAATTAAAGAATTAAAATTAATATTTGTTTACTGTATTATATGTGGTAGAGTTGTGTATTTTTACGGGGCCCTTAAAGGAACACGTTGATGGAAAAAATATGAGATGGGAGGAAAAAATTCTCAGCATTCCCCGAGAGAATGCAAAAGCATTGACATATAATTTTTCATCCCATCTCATTTATTTTTCCTTCACCATGTCCCTTTAGGGGCTCTGTATATTTTTTGTCTGACTGCTTTCACCTTAATTTCCCTTAGTAAAGTATCTGTCTAAAATAAATTTAAATGCAAAGTCAAATGAAATAATAAAAGGTGGATAAATATGCAAGTAACAGAATAAATACAATTTAGAAGGATACATAAGTTGAAGGGGAAAAAAAGGTAATAGTATTAATGTTTAGTAATGGTTTAGTGATAGAGACAAAGAGACACATTTACTCATTGTCCCTCATATAGTAACAGGCAAAGGCATCCTGTACACAGCAGTCCTTGTGGTCCCCTGAAGGGCGTTCACACTGACAGCAATTTGCAGCGACAAAGCAACCGGAAGTCATTCATTTTCAATGAGAGTTGGTGATTTGAGGTGACATAGAGAGACCGTTGGCCACGCAACAAAGTTGAGCAGAGTTCAACTCTATGCAAATGTACAATGACATAATATGACAGTGCAGAGAGTGGAGCTCATGTGATCCACCTCATGATACAAATAGATCAAATCCAGGGGGGTCACCCTCATGTTGTTACCTCATGTCTCAGCATATCAAAAATTGTATAGAAAAAAAAAAAAATGTGTTTTTTTGTCTTGTGGTCTATATGTAAACATCTGTTATGTAAAATATCTTATTCAGGACAGTACTAAATAAAAAATAACTTGCATTTTGTATGATCTCTCTTATTTTGTTAAAATTATTCACATTTTCAGATTCTGCAAGCGGTTCACATACTTTTTCTTGCCACTGTATATATACATAAATATTTAAATACAATTTAAAGGTGCTATATGTAAGTTTTTCATTTTAAAGCATAAAATACTATAATATGTTTGCAGATATTTAGGAAAAATTCACCTACTTGTTTTTTAGAAAAACAATGCTACAGCCAGTTATTATACTTTGAAATGTGCGTTCCGCTCTGTGTCGGAATGTCTGTTTTTGTTTTGGTCTGTGCAATACCGCACGCCGCCAGTTTCCCCAATAGTAATAGCACTTCAAAAAAATTGAAGTATGAAAAAGTTATGGAAGTTTAAATTTACTGTAAATTAAACATACTGTACTAAATATTTTTTCTTTTATATAAAATATATATTTTACAAAACAATTTTACTCTAAAATTAATATAAAATCTTTAGAAGCTTTGCTGAATAAATAATTATCTTAAAATATGGAAGCAGATTCAATCATATCTGGATCTTCCACATATATATTTGGACAGCCCAATTTGTAAAAATCACACCTTTACCCCTGGTTTACAGGATAAAGTTTTTTTTCCCAATGGAAGCAAAAAGGTCTAAGTTCCATAAGAGATTTATATATTGATAATACATTTGGCTCATTTATTCAACTTTATTAAAATATGATCTTTTATCTACTGATTTTTTCCGGTATTTACAAATTAGGGATTTTACTAGAAAGCACTTAATTGGTTTTGAAAACATCCCTATACATCAAACTTTGGAAAGTCTAAGTAACTGTAGTCCAACTGAACGAGACACAGTCTCTTTCTTTTATGCGTTACTACTAGATAAGGTGAACACAAACACTGATCATATTAGGCAAATTTGGGAAGAGGAACTTGGTGTGGAACTTTCTGGTGAGTCATGGGAAAGCTGTCTTAACGAAATTCACGTTTACTCTATTAATGCAAGGCATACTGTAATCCAATTCAAAGTCATTCATAGGCTTCATTATTCAAGGACCAAATTACATAGGATTTACCCAAATGTGTCCTCTATATCTAACAAATGTAAAGTCTCAGAAGGTACATTATCCCATGCTTTTTGGTCATGTCATAAAATTAGACCATTCTGGCAGAATATATTAAAATTTCTTTCAGATGCATATAAAATTGATTTGCCATCTGAGCCAAAATTGGGCATTCTTGGAGATACATCAAATATTGGAAGTAAATATGTGTTGCAAGCTGTTTCTTTAAGCATAAACTTAGCTAAGAAGGCAATTTTACAGAAATGGAAGTCTGAGTCTGTACCGGCCTTTGAAATTTGGCTTAGAGAGCTAAGTTACGTGTTACCTCTAGAAGAGCTGAGATATAATTTGTAAAAATATGGAACCCAATAAAAATATTCATTAACAGTCTTGACTTATAACTTCTTAAAGGCTTAGTGGTTACGGTTAATGGTGTGCTCTGTGTGTTTCAATTATTTGTATTGCTTGTTCATTTTTCAAGGAGAAAAATTCATTTTACTGCCTTTGTTTAGTTTTTGTTCATGTTAAGGGAACAAGTAGTAGGCCTAAAATTCTTTTCCATTTTAGGTGTTAAATATGTAACAATTGCTAGCATACAAGTTTAGGAATGTGCATGTTTAAAGGTGCATGTGAAGGTATAATGAGTTTGTATGTATGCATATATGGAGATGTGTATGTATGTATACACTCACCTAAAGGATTATTAGGAACACCTGTTCAATTTCTCATTAATGCAATTATCTAATCAACCAATCACATGGCAGTTGCTTCAATGCATTTAGGGGTGTGGTCCTGGTCAAGACAATCTCCTGAACTCCAAACTGAATGTCAGAATGGGAAAGAAAGGTGATTTAAGCAATTTTGAGCGTGGCATGGTTGTTGGTGCCAGACGGGCCGGTCTGAGTATTTCACAATCTGCTCAGTTACTGGGATTTTCACGCACAACCATTTCTAGAGTTTACAAAGAATGGTGTGAAAAGGGAAAAACATCCAGTATGCAGCAGTCCTGTGGGCGAAAATGCCTTGTTGATGCTAGAGGTCAGAGGAGAATGGGCCGACTGATTCAAGCTGATAGAAGAGCAACTTTGACTGAAATAACCACTCGTTACAACCGAGGTATGCAGCAAAGCATTTGTGAAGCCACAACATGCACAACCTTGAGGCGGATGGGCTACAACAGCAGAAGACCCCACCGGGTACCACTCATCTCCACTACAAATAGGAAAAAGAGACTACAATTTGCACGAGCTCACCAAAATTGGACAGTTGAAGACTGGAAAAATGTTGCCTGGTCTGATGAGTCTCGATTTCTGTTGAGACATTCAGATGGTAGAGTCAGAATTTGGCGTAAACAGAATGAGAACATGGATCCATCATGCCTTGTTACCACTGTGCAGGCTGGTGGTGGTGGTGTAATGGTGTGGGGGATGTTTTCTTGGCACACTTTAGGCCCCTTAGTGCCAATTGGGCATCGTTTAAATGCCACGGCCTACCTGAGCATTGTTTCTGACCATGTCCATCCCTTTATGACCACCATGTACCCATCCTCTGATGGCTACTTCCAGCAGGATAATGCACCATGTCACAAAGCTCGAATCATTTAAAATTGGATCCTTGAACATGACAATGAGTTCACTGTACTAAAATGGCCCCCACAGTCACCAGATCTCAACCCAATAGAGCATCTTTGGCATGTGGTGGAACGGGAGCTTCGTGCCCTGGATGTGCATCCCACAAATCTCCATCAACTGCAAGATGCTATCCTATCAATATGGGCCAACATTTCTAAAGAATGCTTTCAGCACCTTGTTGAATCAATGCCACGTAGAATTAAGGCAGTTCTGAAGGCGAAAGGGGGTCAAACACAGTATTAGTATGGTGTTCCTAATAATCCTTTAGGTGAGTGTATATTGTATATTCATACAGAACATTTTCATGCCTTATGTAGTTAGTTGATTACTCAGTTGTTCACTTTGTGCAAAGTATATTAATCTCTAACAACAGCAGTATATAATGCCTTGTTTTATATTACAACTGCATAACATATTTAATGTCAGTAATGTTCCCTGTTTGTCAAAAGCCAATAAAAAAAATGTATATTATATAAAATCAAAGCCATATGTCTAACCAAGTTGTTTTCCAAATTTGAAGTTGATATCACAAAAAATTAAGTTCCCATGAGATTTTGTTTAGGCGCTGTACCAAAAATAGCCACCGGGTATCACCTACATTCCATTGATTTTTTTTCGATGCATTCTCCTGTAACAAATTACTAAATTTATGTCCAAATATCTTCTATCACAAACAGTCACCAAATATGGAATCCTGAGACTCAGATTTTTCAGATGATATGTGTTTTGTCAAGATTAGAAAAGGTTTTGATTATAAAGTATTTAAAATAAATTTTGTAATATGAAACCTGACACCGCCCACTAGGGAGGAGCCCGCTAGAAAAATTTTGTGTACCGTTTCCATGGTAACTCAACATCTAATTTCAAAACAATAAATTTTGAGTTCGTAAGCTTTCGAATGATACCTAATTTATGATGATTACTAAAATATTTGATACGAAAAAAGACGATAAAAAAGTCCTCAAGCTGGCAACCCGCGTAAGCATCGAGTCTGAGGAGAAGGGGGCGGGGGTGGGGGAAACAATATTTTGAATTTTGGACTGCAGTACCCATTTCAACCACAATACCGCACCTTTAAATATGTCTCTCTCTTTTTCTCTCTCTCATAGGTAACATCTTTGTGGTGAGTCTTTCTGTTGCTGACCTGGTGGTGGCGCTGTACCCCTACCCCTTGGCTCTGGCCGCCATCTTCCATAATGGCTGGACAATGGGCTCCCTGCACTGCCAACTGAGTGGGTTTGTAATGGGGCTGAGTGTGATTGGTTCGGTTTTCAACATCACGGCTATCGCCATCAACCGCTACTGCTACATCTGCCACAGTCTCCGCTATGACCGACTGTATTCACGCTGGAACACCTGCCTGTACCTGCTGCTCACCTGGATGCTAACCGCTCTGGCCACTGTGCCCAACTTCCTTGTGGGCTCCCTAAAATACGACCCACGCATCTTCTCCTGCACGTTCACCCAGACAGCAAGCTCCTCTTATACAGTCTGCGTTGTTCTGATCCACTTCCTTGTCCCGCTGGGTGTGGTTTCTTTCTGCTACCTGCGCATATGGACATTGGTAATTAGGGTCAAAGGTCGTGTCCGGCCCAATCCAAAGGTCAGAGCAGCTGACCTGAGGAATTTCCTGACCATGTTTGTGGTGTTCGTGCTGTTCGCCGTGTGCTGGGCGCCCCTGAACTTCATTGGGCTTGCCGTGGCGGTTAACCCTGCAAGAGTGGCGCCGAATATCCCGGAGTGGCTGTTTGTTACCAGCTACTTTATGGCATATTTCAACAGCTGTCTGAATGCTGTTGTCTACGGGTTGCTCAACCAGAACTTTAGGCAAGAGTACAAACAGATTCTTCGTGCTCTCTGCACCCCAAGAGCGCTGTTCACTGAAAGTTCCAGGTACAACACAGAAGCCATAAAGAGTAAACAGTCACCGGCTGGAACCAATAACAATGTGAAAGAGACCAACATGTATAAGGGCGGAGTAACACACACTCTTTTCTAGTAGAACACTCCCCATTTACCTAACAACCACAATATAAGGGTACAACAGGCCTAAAGGTGCACCAGGGTCAAATGCGCATTTGTTTTTTTTTCTCTTCTTAACCTTCTAGATTGCATCAAATCACCACAGCACTTTTCTAAATATTCACCGTTCATGAAACACTGGGACATTTGGATGATTCTTCGGGGGCCGAAAAACAAAATCAATTCTGTACTAGGTTTATCTAATATTTAAGGTTTTTAAAATGTTATTGGGTTATTTAGCAAATAAGAATCTATAAAATTACCAAATATATTTCAAAACAAAGATCTTGTTAATGATTTTCAGTTTTGCTCAAAGTAATTAAACTATTGGTTTTTCAACTTAAGAATATATAAAAGTATGGTATTTGGGGTGAAAAGCGCCCTTATTGCTGGGGCTACAGGCACATTCATTGAACTGATAATACATTTTTCCATTTGTTGACAATTTAGATTAGATTTAGATTGAGACTTAAGATTTAAGGTTAGAATTAGATTATAATAATTAATATATAATATTATTTATTATGTTGGGTGTCCACCTTAGAGATAACCACTATATTTAAAATAAAACTATAATATTTAAAATGATTATATTAATCATATAAAATATTATTTATTGTTACTGTAAAGCCATATTATATTATATATCCTGTGTAAGAAGCTTTCAGAATCTTATAAATTAAATTTTTAAAATGATCTAATATTAATGACAGTATTTATTGAATTCATTTATGTTTTTTAAATCAAGAATATGGTACAAACTTTGCTGAAGTGATTTTGAAGTATTAACTTATAAGTAATATATTTTGCGTAAAGATGACCTGCTTGTAAAGTTGTGACGTATCGAATACTGTTTCTGGGTCCAAGTCTCTAGTAAATTTCAATTGAGAATAATATCTCAGCCATTTATGAGAAACTATTAACGATCTTAAATCTAAACTTTTTTTTTTTTACCATAAAGGAATTACGCTTAGGGCACCAAGATGGCCAGCAATGGGACTGAAACTAATCCAATTTCAGCTGTTAAGTTGCTCTATAAAGATAACAGTGTAATTATTCTGCTCCGTTTAATTCAATGTTGTTTCAACTCAACTGTGTCGGTGTTGCAAAGTTTATCAATTATAAAACAAGTTCAATTTAGCTATAAGCAACTCTACAGAAGGCAATAGTGTCAAATAAGTTTAAAAAATATATTTTTCCCTATTAGGTGTGCCTTTAGCACCGTCGTACTCTATCTACTCTATGGTCTGTGGGGGGTCTATATGACTGGTATAGACTGATCTTTCCTTAACAAACGGAGTGGTTGTCAGCCTTTTTATGTTTTTGTGACTTGAGCTTAAAAACCAGAGAAAATAAGACTACTGCAGACTGTCGAGTCTGTCTGCTCTTAAGTTCCTATAGAGATGGCTGATACCATGGCAACCATCATTGAAAAATATGTTTTGATGCTCTGTGTCCTTTGTAAATTCTTGTAAAGTCCTGTGTATGGATGCTTTGCATATCAGGTAGTGTGTCTCCAAGTTACGGACTGGAAAGATATTTTTTGCAGTAATAAAAAAGGAAAATAAGACTGATGCTCATTAGAGTAACACACAATGATACGTCCTTAATTAATGTATATAGAGTTGTATGTTTTTACTTTTGCAAAATGTTGTATGTTTTTTTAGTGAAATCTTTTTGATAGATATCTACATCATATTCTGCATTTCCCTACAATCAGAGTGGGCATTTCCAATCTGAGTAGTCTGCACGCAATGGTGCTGATAACTAAACTACATCTTTGTCTTTCTTTTTAGTCCTGTCATTCTTATCTTGCTGTATGTTGCCTCCATTTATCTGAACATCATATGTCATGCATACTCTTTCTCAAGTCCGATTACTTTCCCTGATTGCCTTCATTTACTCTGCATATGCCACACACTCTTGCTCCTATCCTTGAGGGATATTCATCACTTCTCTACTACTAAAAGCGCTGACTGAAAGGGGCAGCTGATGATGACCTGACACAAGATTCTCCAGAGCAGTAATTTCTAAGAATGGCTGGAATTATTCACCCTGATGCTCTAGCAGTGCCATATCTACCACAAACATAAAGAGGCATAAATGTGTTTTCAAGCTTAGTGGAATAAAAGCATACAGTACTGATGGTTTTGGAGACTCACAGGTGTTAATTTTTGAGCAGACAGCTTTTATTTGTTTATTTTATAGGACATGATTTTATTTACATGTTTTATGTATAAGTTGTTATATAGGGGAAAGCGGGGCACAACCTAACGCGGGGTAGTTGTAACACACATGGTTTAACACTTTACACACATGCCTGGATGACGAAACTTAGTGTATTTACTAGCTGCCATATCAACATTATTTAGAGAAAAAATTGCACTAAAATTAAAAAATCTTTTATTTAACCATAGCAAAAGTAAATTTCTTAATGTCTGTTTTTTGTGTTTATTTAAAATAAGACAAATCTTATATTATTTGAATCTTATATCTGTTATTTAACAGTTGAGAGAGTTCTTTAATGCTGATCTAACCAGCAGAAGACACAAGCCGGGTTTAAATCCCAGTTGTGCAGGTGGGGCATGTTGTAACACTGTGTTACAATGAGCCCCTATTAGAACTACGTTATTATATTCAATACTTTTATGAATTCTATTGAAAAACCATGAGAAGAAGGTGAGTAATGACTGAGAGTCAATGTTCAGAAATGCTTTATTATTATTTTTTAAACTATGCTGTATAACTGTGTTTTGAAGTGTGTTTGTTGTCAAACTCAAAAATTTATTTTTAATGATTAAAAAATGCCATTATTTTATTTGAAAAAGATAATAATTATATTTTAGTGTGTCTTGGATATTTTTTGATTATATCAGGTAACATTTTAAGCTGTCATTTGGTCGTGTTACAATGTGCCCCTCACATGTTACAATGTACCCCACCTATGGGGCATGTTGTCACATTTCCATTCTTTCGGGGTAAATCAAGAAATAAGTATACACTGTATTAATGAAACAAAAACACATAATTGTACTAGACGTGTGGGAAATTAATGTGGGAAAAAAAAATTACTCTGAACCCCAAATGGATTTACACAAGTTTTAGGACGCCTGCCTTTACATGCACATGAACTTTAATGACATCCCATTCTTAACCTGTAGGGTTTAATATGGAGTTGGCCCACCCTTTGCAGCTATAACAGCTCCAACTCTTCTGGGAAGGCTTTCCACAAGGAAAGGATGTGTTGATGTGTTGTAGGAATGTGTTCATGGGAATTTTGGACCATTCTTCTAGAAGCGCATTTGTGAGGTCAGGAGTATGGGGTCTCTGCGAACTAAAGTGGGAGTTTATAAATGTGTGGGTGTTTTCAAACTGATGGGTGTTTATAAATCACGCAATGAAAATGATCCCCTTCACCCGACCCCACCCCTAAACCCTACCCACACTGTGACGTGGGCAAATCAGGTAACGCAGTGGAAAACGCCCCTCTGTTTATGGCCTCGCCCACTGATCTGGTAACTCCTATTACTTTCCTGCAGAGACCAGAAGATAGATAGATAGAGATCCAGTAATAATTTGGAAAGAAAACAGAATGGAAGCCTACATGTTACTAGCAATGAATGTACCTTTAATTGCGTGGAAAGGGGCAATTAAATGCCACACAGCGTGTGTGTTTTAATTCCATTGCGCTACTTTTATATCGTTTTTTAATGTAAACATCACCCTAGGCCTAGACCGTTAGACTGTTGCGCTCGTATCTCTTCTATAGCCTACTTTCGCTGAGTATCGTGCATGAATGGCCCTAAACTGATTAAAAGATAAACAGCGCATTCTTATTTCAGTGCTGTTATTTAACATAACGTACATTCAGTTTACAGCATCAACAGCAAGCCAAATAGGGCAAGGTTTCAACTGAACTATTAACTGAACTGAACATTTTAAACACGTATGCATTTTAAACACATAGCCCACCTCAGATTGTTTTAATCAATGCACAAATCGTAAAAACAAATGAATACTATCAGTTCCTAACTTCTGATTGGGTGGGCATGGCATAGAGGGTGGGCCTGCCCATGCCTAGAACCGGCCCCGAGCGGAACGGAAACGTGCAAGTCGTTTGAGCTGTGCTGCGGGACTGTTTATAAGCTCGGAGCAATAGACAGCGCAGCGATCTCGTGACACTGTTACTACACAGCGCTGGGAGATCCAGTGAGAAAGCGCTTAAATTCACCACATAATTAATAACATCGCTACTGCGAGATCTAGTGGAAGCGTTTGGCGCAGGAATGCTGTTATAAACCATAGATATCAGGGCCCGTATTTATCAAGCCTCTGAGAATTACTCACAAGAACACTGCTAAGAATTC
Organism: Rhinogobio ventralis; assembly: GCA_039654625.1. Classification (NCBI taxonomy): domain Eukaryota; kingdom Metazoa; phylum Chordata; class Actinopteri; order Cypriniformes; family Gobionidae; genus Rhinogobio; species Rhinogobio ventralis. The sequence continues at coordinate 14,862,088 of CM077194.1, forward strand.
TTGGCTTAAAGCTGCGCTTAAAAGTTAGTTATCAAGCATCTCAGTCGTAATTTAAGGTAAGTGTAGGACTAAATCTTAAGTGTCAGTCTTAGAGATGATTCACGACACTTTGCTGTGCCACAAACGGGATTTTGGATGGCGATATAGGCATGGACCAATCACTGAATAGATTTCCTTATTTAAGAATATTCTAGGATAAATTCACATTGAATGATGAAATTCCTAAGAGTTTACATTCAACACACATTTGACAATAAAGAATTTTCAAGAGAATACATTATGATATACACATTGAAAATGAAAGATAAACAAGTTTCCCACCATGTCTTAAATACAATTTAAGACGGTGTGCTGTTAACTGACCTGCCTATATAGCCTAGATTTGATAATATAATCAGCCACCATGGATTCCAAAAGAAAACCGAACTGACAAAGATGATGCCTGCCGTTTGATTAATTGCTCGTCGTCAAACATTTCAAAAACTTTCTCCCTCTCCTGAAAGATTTGCGCACGTCTCTGTATCCTTAGTGCCATCACAAGCCCCTACTGGCAACTCCTAACCACTTGAGAGACCTCTCGAGCTGTCTTAAATAACTGGGAGAGTAAGAGTGATTCTTAGCTTTAAGAAATTTGATAACTTGCTTTTATACTTAAGTTTGAAAGTAGGAGTAAATTTAATGAATTCTCAGCACTTAAGACTAAAATGGCACTTTGAGAAGCTTGATAAATGGGCCCAGATCAAACAGCGCTGACGTGGAAACCAATAGAAACATTGAAACATGCAGGGGTTTCAGTCCACAAATCATAAACATTCACCATGGATTTAATGTAGTAACACCACATGGTATTGTGGAAGAAATAGTCGAATGTCAGGGTTCATACAACACTTTGAGAGTGAAATTCAAGCGCTTTTCAAGGCCTTTCAAGTGTTTAACACTTTTTCCAGCACTTAAAAGCTCTAAATATTATCAGATTTTAATATTATTTCGAATGTAATGATTTGTAAAACTAAAAGTTTAAAGGTGGTAGGCCACTTTGTGGCAAACAAGCACTTTTATTTAAAAACAAAAAACATGAAATTACCACTATAACCAGTAGGTGGTGGCATAGGAGCACTTATTTGACTTATTAGACATTTCCACTCCTAAATATATTGAAAAAAGTAGGAAGTCACAGTCTCATAAAAACAAAAACTTTTCTTCAAATTGTGACTGAATTACACAGAAAACAAGTAAAGAGTGCTCCTTTTAGTTCAGTATGATACTATAGCAATAGAACATTTTATAAGAGTAGAATATTAAATTTTTCCCTTTAAAAATGAGGTTTTTGCACATTAAAGTTAATTTTATCTGCATATCAATTCAAGCTCAGTGCTTCACTGTTAAATTTCCACTAAACAAACATGTAATATTATTAGTAACGGCACTTATTAACAAAAAAAAAAAGTAAAACAATAGTAATTTTATAATTAAATTAATTTTATGATAAAATTTTCCTCCAAATCAGGTGCTGGCACTTAGTGGCGCTGGAGCCACTGCTCTCAAATGTTAGTCTGGAGCCCTTTGTGAGATATTGTCACAAATATAGATAATAAAAAAAACAATTAAAAGTTTCACAAGGTGTTAGCAACAAAATTTTAAATTTTAATTTTAAAAGATCATTGTTGAACATGAAATATGGTTGTGTTATATATCATTCATATATACACTACCAGTCAAAAGGTTAGCTTTATATTTTAGATAAATGCTGTTATTTTGAACTTTCTATTCATCAAATAATCCTGGAAAATTGTACACAACTGTTTTCAACATTGATAATAATAATAAATGTTTATTGAGCAGCAAATCGGCATATTAAAATGATTTCTGAAGGATCATGTGACACTGAAGACTGGAGTAATGATGCTGAAAATTCAGCTTTGCCAACACAGAAATAAATTGCATTTTAAAATATATTTAAATAGAAAAAAATTCTAAAATATTTTTGCTGTATTTTTGTGATCAAATAAATTAAGACTTGGTGAACAGAAGAGACTTCTTTAAAACATAATTTTTTTTTACCTAAAACCTTTGACTGGTAGTGTGTGTGTGTGTGTGTGTGTGTATATATATATATATATATATATATATATATGTAGAGAGAGAGAGAGAGAGAGAGAGAGAGAGAGAACATTTATTACTTCTCTTTCTTTGAAACCAATTAACTGTGACGTCTTGTTGCATCGCTGCATCAATAGGAAGAGAATTACAGTAATAGAATGAAGTTCCAGGTGCCCAATCAAAGGGAACACTGATCACCATAATAGTGAGTTCAAACACATTTTTTTTTAGGAAAATCAACATCAATTTATGAAGTCAGCGTATGTGATGTTCTCTCAAAATATTCAGTTGTATTGACAATTGAACATTTAAGATGACTTTGGGAAATGAGTAACTACAAACAGAGAAAAATAACTGCAGAAGTGGAGGAAATTAGTTAAAAGTCTATTAAGAACTGCACCACCTTAAAAAACTTTTTTTTGGCTTGACTAAATGGCACTCAAACCAATCAATTAATGTTAACTTGGGTTTTTCTGAGTAGAAAAGGCATAGTATGTGAATAGTACAGATTACTAGATTTTTACAATCAAGTTAAGACATTAAGTAAAGTTAACTAAAAAGTGTTAGTTAGAATCACTGTTGGATTTGTATAAAAAGGCATAGACAAAAATGACTCAAAGTTCTTAATTTTGTTCAGAGAGATTATTATTTGTATTACTATTATGAATTGTATTATTATTGATATATATTCGCTTCCGTGATAGGATTTTATTTGCCTTTTTTTAAATAAAAACTCTATATAGGGGCTTGTTGTCATATAGGGAGGTTGTCACAAACACAACGGCTATCTCAGTAACTATAAGGTTTTGGGTCAGATGTCCACAAATGCTGGTTTTCTCCAGAATAGTTTTTTATGTTGTTTTCGGTCTGGTCTGGATAGTTTTCAGGTATGGAAACGCGTTGCAGTACTGCGGCGCCCCTTAGCGGACATGCGCAAACGCGCACACAATTGTTGTCATGATCATGATCCAGATCATGTGACAAAGACCCGGAAACGCAAATAATTCAAGATGTCGCAGCACGGAATTATCAGCAATTGAGTTCCTCTCAGGTGTTTTCTTTTTTTTTGTCCATGAATAAAAATACACAATGCAAAATTACGACAAGACAGATGTCGGGTCCATTCCCGAAACCGCGCCTGATTTCAGAGGGTAAGATATTAGATATAATGTGTATTCTGCTCAGACTGCACGTGACCTTATACCAAAATCAAAATCACTAAGGGCACGAAACTAACAGATTAAAATTAAATAAACATTTACATATAATATCGTTAATGTCATTGATGCACTTGATGATTCCAAATATTTTAAAAATCCACATTTCGACTACTTTAATTTGTCTAATCTCTACTTGTCTCTTTCTTCCTCTTTAATTCATTCAGGAATGACGGTTCTCTTGTCTCTGTGCTCAAGACACTATTGTTTTTCACTATTCTGATGATAACTCTCCCCATCGGACTGTATTTTGCATCAAAGTCTTTTTTCTTTGAAGGTATTTTGCTTCCAACTCTTTATTCATTTATTTAAATAATAATTATTATTATTATCCTCATTAAGACTGCTGTTGTACTGGATATTGTTGGACAGTCCATACAATAATCCCAGTGCTAAATATCTATATGTTATTCTACAAGCCATTTTATTAAGTCCTTAGTTGCTGGGTTGCTTCTACCATAATTTTTCCTTAATTCTGTTCTTTTCTTCACAGCCTCTCTGGGTTACTCCAGCAATGACAGCTATTTCTATGCTGCCATCGTTGCTGTGCTTGCCGTCCACGTGGTTCTGGCACTCTTTGTTTACGTTGCATGGAATGAAGGATCACGCCAATGGAGAGAGGGAAAACAGGATTAACCTAAACTGGAAGCCACTGGGAGAGATGGAAACACACACATGCCACTCTGTCTTATTTCTTCTTGAACCAAAATATCATAATGGAGTGACACCATCTCTGTGTGTGTGTGTTTACTTTTCTCCTGACTGTCTCAGCCTATCAGAGAAAAGATGCCTGATTTCTTCTTCATCTCATGTTATGGTCGATGTTATCTTCAGGGCTGGCTGGAGGTTGTGTCAGAAGGTTTTAGATGTTAATTTGTGTTTTCTGTGCAGGGCTATGCAAGGCAGTTGAGAAAACAAGCTGTTCTCATGAAAGTTCATTGTTCCTGCAGTGTCATTATCTGCCCCATTTCAGGCTAGCCAATAAATGAAATCAGTTGATTCAGAACTGGATTCAAGCTGTTGTTCTGTATGATTTCAATGTCTTCCCTTATATTTTTACACAAACATCATAGACAGTTGGTGAGTTAAAACTAGTGTGTGTCTGTGTGATTAAGTTTAAAAAGAAATCCAAGGTCATTTCATGTTTTATTTATCAATTAAAGCTGTTCTTTGGAACTCTCATTTCAAAGAGTATTATATAACATTTTATAATTTATAAATATAGTTTGACATGACATGTTGAGTGGGATAAGAGTTCTGTGCTCTATTTTGGATCAGTGTAGCCCTCCGAACACACGTTATTCTTTGTGCCCACTTTTAGAATAATATGATTGAAAGGGATGAATTAATTTTATCACAGCATTAATCAGAATATTGATTTAGACTGATCCATGCTTGTAATATCTTTTAATGAATCATAAATATTTGATGATAACATGGAATCAGCATTGAATAAACTGAATCCTGAACCCTTCTACTGTTTCTCCTGAATGGTTATCTGTAAAAACACGCTGACACTTACATTATTATATACTTAAAATAGAAATTTCTCATGACTTAACACATGTCTGTTCTGTCTTAAATATAAGAAGTGGTAGCTACAGCTCTGCATGTTTATCAAGCTACATTCGCTGTGATCATGTTTGACAAGCGAAGCAGCCTAAGCTAGGGACAGTGATGGAGGTTAGTGAAATGATCATTGAGAAGTTTCTGCACTTCTCAACCCAGTTTAGACAAATGTGAGCAACACAGGTCAAGTCAACACAGGATGCTGCATACATGCAAAGACGGGATGTGTGTGTTGTTTTAATTTAAAAAAAAACGTATACCCATGTTTGAGACTACGACGAGACCAATTTTATAAGAGATCAGCCTTGAGATCTACATTTATGGTAATTTAAACTCATTCAAGCATTTTATACCTAAAGCAGTGACAAAAATAAGAGGAAATACTGTATAAAAAACTAGCCTGTCGTTAGTTTTGGCTATATAGATTAAGAGATGCATCTCCAAAGAATCTAGTGCCACTGTTTCCAATCAAAAGCGAAGAACCGGTGACTCAGCTATAAAGCTGTGCAATGAAAGAAGTGAATAAATGTAGCATTTGGAGCAATTCTAAGAAAAGTCGCTTCAGAATAAAGTGGGATATATATTTAATATTTTTCATATTATACAAACAAAAAGGCTCTTTGAGTCAAGTAACATCAAATCACTAACCCCAAGGATGGCTTTGGTTTTTAATGACTTCATGAATGGGTTCTGGTTTGGATAGATTCTCACAGTTTTATTTTTCATCGGTACAGCCGGTAGTGGAAGGAATGAAGGCTTTAACACACCATCTGCTAATGCAGACTGAGCCAGAAAATAAGAGACTGAGAAACAGAGGGAAAAAACTTAGTTAAATGTCTTGGGGTGGGGGGGGTGTACAAGGAAAGAAGAGAAACATCCAGGCGGAAATATTGAGCGCATGTCTGAGTGGAAGAGGAAGAGTGGAAAAGGAGAATTAGTAGAATATCCTGGTTTCCCCTTCCAGCTCTGCAATTTTCTCTGGCCACACTTTCTCTCCATTCCACCCCCTCTGTGAGCTGTGCAGCCCAAGTGAGTAATTCTACACTATATTACTGCTGACAGCAGAACACTACGCTACTGAACTCTAGATAATAGAACATAAGAAGAGAAGTTCATGTTTAAGCAATAAAATATGATACACTATGCTATGTTTATAGTCATGGCTAAAGAGCGTTTTTGGACACAACATATAACCTGCAAACTGTATTAGTGGACTAACGTAGGGAATAGTGATTCAGGGTTTAGGGGGAGATCTCGTATTCAACTGATGTATCAGAATGGCAATGCGATGCGTTTTATGTATCGCTCTCAACAGCGTCAGACACATAATGGTAATTGATATGATTAGCATTTTGCTTGATTACATTATCAAACAGTTAATAATGTGTAATGGCTAATGTTTCACAAACCATGTACTCAGAACGGCAGTGGAGAAAGGCATATAGTTCCTCATCACATTGTAATATACATCATATATAATTCACCTGCTATGTGCTAAATGTACCTGATTTTTGATATCAACAGAAACATATACCAGGATAACCTGGCTTCTCTTGAGACTTTCCTGCTTTGCAGCATAGTCAAT